>NC_069403.1:58260590-58308090 GCF_026875155.1 Cherax quadricarinatus
ACAGAACTTATACGTGCAGTAAAGGATCTCTGTACACTCTCTAGATCTGCGATTTCACCTGCTTTGAATGGAGATGTTAATGTACAGCAGTATTCCAGCCTAGAGAGTACAAGTGATTTGAAAAGGATCATCATGGGCTCGGCATCTCTCGTTTTGAAAGTTCTCATTATCCATCCTATCATTTTCTTTGCACGTGCGATCGTGGCACTGTTGTGATCCTTGAAAGTGAGATCCTCAGACATTACTACTCCCAGGTCCCTTACATTATTTTTCCGCTCTATTGTATGGCCGGAGTCAGTAGTATACTCTGTTCTAGTTATTATCTCCTCCAGTTTTCCATAACGGAGTAGTTGGAATTTGTCCTCATTGAACATCATATTGTTTACCGTTGCCCACTGGAAAACTTTGTTTATATCTTCTTGGAGGTTAAACCGCGTCCTCAGCAGATGACAGCCTCATGCAGATCCTAGTATCATCCGCAAAGGATGATACGGTGCTGTGGTGTATATCTCTGTTTATGTCTGATATGAGGATAAGGAATAAGATGGGGGCGAGTACTGTGCCTTGTGGAACAGAGCTCTTCACTATGGCAGCCTCCGATTTAACTCTGTTGACCACTACTCTTTGTGTTCGATTTGTTAGGAAGTTGAAGATCCATCTCCCCACTTTCCCAGTTATTCCTTTAGCACGTATTTTATGGGCTATTACGCCATGATCGCATTTGTCAAATGCTTTTGCAAAGTCTGTGTATATTACATCTGCATTCTGATTTTCTTCCAGTGCATCCAAGGCCATGTCATAGTAATCCAGTAGTTGTGAGAGGCAGGAACAACCTGCCCTGAACCCATGTTGCCCTGGATTGTAGGTAAAATTAATATTTTTAATTACCTAGTTGTGCTTATTTTTCTTCACCTATTTCTACTCACCTAGTTACTTTAAACAGTAATGTATTGTTGGCTTCCTTGATCTCGATATTTCGTCCCTTTTCGTGATGCGGCGGAGTGTTTCGCCTTCCTTTCTCCAGTCTATTGCAATTATCTACTACTCTGCAGGAGGAAAAGTTTTCCTTAATGATTCGGTCATTATTCTGGCTATTATGGATTTTTTTTAAATTGATTTTAATAGTTGAAGCTGAGCTTATAAGTGAGCTGAGGTAAGATGTTATCTTACCTCAGCTCATTTATAAGCTCAGCTGCCTCCGAAGGTTTACTAATGCCCCTTTTCTTAGGTGCCTATTTAAGGTTACCTAAAGAGGAGCAATAGGCGCAAGGAAGCCACCTCGTTCTGACAAATCTCTGTCTACATTGTTTATTTCCCCTGAGTCTTTTATGCGTTCTTATGACGTGTCTTGTCTTTGTTTCCGTTCTTCAGTTCACCTGTTAATTCCTCAGAACTTTTGTTTCCCAGTTCTATTATTAACCACTTGGACAATATTTGGGTTTTGTTGGGTGTAAGCGCGCGCGCGCGCGTGTATGTGTGTGTGTTGTGTGTGTGTGTGGTGTGTGTGTGTGTGTGTGTGTGTGTGGTGTGTGTGTGTGTGTGTGTGTGTGTGTTGTGTGTGCAACCATTAACGGTCGGGTCTCTGGTGCTTGCAAACTTATGATGTTTTCACAGCATTTTTATCTCTGCCTAATATGACTGAGCTGTACCTGGGTCGCTCTTTCTCCCTCCCTCTCTCTCCTCCTCTGTTTCTACCCTAACATTATAGAGTCTTACTCTTCCACGTGATGAATGTAAAAGGTTATATTATTACATTCATTGGGGGGGAGGGGGGCTAGACCGGTAGAGGTCGTCCAGCGCCGAGGGGAATGGAAGGCATTTGGGTTCAGTCAGAGGAAGGGGAGCACTGGTTCAGTTCCTTAGATCAAGAGCCCCCTCACCGGCATCTTGATGGGTTTTCCACGAGTTAATAACTCCTCTCTCTCTCTCTCTCTCTCTCTCTCTCTCTCTCTCTCTCTGTCTCCCTCAAGGAACAAGGCACTGCAATACACCTAAAATGCTGGTGATGCATCTTAATTACAGCAAACGACGCTTGTTACACAAACCCAGACTAGCCACTCATGGGTCCTTTCCGGAATTAAGGTTATTGTGTGCCTTGCTGGCCAGAAAGCTTGTGAATTTGTCTAATGGACTCGGCTTAGTGGGATGAACAAGGCGTCGTGGTATCGAGAACGAGGGCGTCGTCACAGCTAGTTCACTGCGTCTTACTGTGGGCAATAATAATTATGGGCAGTACTTATTTTGGACAATTACTGAATTTAAAAAGAAAAACTTTCGCTTTTCTTTTTTTATGTCACCCTGCCGGTGTGTTAAAAACAAATGTTGAGCTGAAGTAGGGATAACTCAGGCGCTAGCCACGGGACCCCTGTACGAAACAAGACGCCCACAAAGCATAATTCTGATCAATTTTTGCATCTTGTATTAAACATCGTGATATATTTATTTTGCTTTATCAGTTAAGCTCATATCATCAGTAAAAATACTTAAAGATAGTGGAAACATTCCATAGTACAGGCTGTATGTGACAATGACATTTGTGCCAGGAGGCAACCACAGGATCCTTGACCTGGTCATTCCCCTTTCTCTCAAATTCTTTGGTGTGTGGAACTCTTCAACTCTTAATCCGGCTCTCTTTACAGTTAAACTCGTAAGAGGCGGAACGGTAAAGCCATGCTTGAAGGAGGAAACTGCAAATGTAAGAGCATTCTATACTCTCGTACAGTGGGACAGAAACCGGAGGATTGACAACAGTCCTTAAGTGGATGTGACTTGGACCTGACTGGCATCGTCCAGTAGCTTGGATCAGTAGGTGACTTGGACTTGCCTAGCATGATCCAGCAGACTTTCTGCAGTGCTCCTTCTTTTTTATGTTCTTATGTAATATATAACTGTGAAGTGCCGAGAGACAATTCACACAGAAGAGAGAAAAAGTAACAGGAAGAAATACAAAGCTCATGGTTTAGAAAAGATGCTAAACGGCAAAGTGGAAAAAAAACCACGAGTATGGTAAGCTACGGGAAAGAAAAAAGACGGCAGAGAAATGTGAGGTGAACAGATTAGCCAAGAACGAGTGTGAAAGGATGAATAAAGAAGGTAAAGGATAGTTTAAGAACGACATAGTATCAAAGGCCAAACCAGAACCGAAACTGCCGCACAACAACATAAATAACCTGGTAAAAGGCTAAAGAAAGTGACGAGTGTACTGGGAAGGATCAAAATATTTGCCAGGAACTGAAAAAAACTGATTTAGTGATGTTTTCTCTTTGTAATCAAGAACCGCACCGACCAGACGAAGACACAGGGAAACACCAACAAAGTTCGTACAACATCTTCACAACACGAAATGAAGAAAATAATCATTTGAGGTTCTCATGAAAGATAAATTTGGCAACTACAATACTGAACATTAAAATGGTATAAAATACCGACAGGTTGTTAGGTAAGACACATATGCAACAGTTAGGTATCTTTATTTTGAAACGTTTCGCCTACACAGTAGGCTTCTTCAGTCGAGTACAGAAAAGTTGATAGAAGCAGAAGAGACTTGAAGACGATGTAATCAGTCCATCACCCTTAAAGTTTTGAGGTGGTCAGTCCCTCAGTCTGGAGAAGAGCATTGTTCCGAAGTCTGAAACAATATTGTTTCAGACTTCGGAACAATGCTCTTCTCCAGACTGAGGGACTGACCACCTCAAAACTTTAAGGGTGATGGACTGATTACATCGTCTTCAAGTCTCTTCTGCTTCTATCAACTTTTCTGTACTCGACTGAAGAAGCCTACTGTGTAGGCGAAACGTTTCAAAATAAAGATACCTAACTGTTGCATATGTGTCTTACCTAACAACTACAATACTCATAAGGTTTTTTGCAGTATATGTGAAATTTTCAATTGGAAAGAAGTGGGAAGAATGAGAAGAATAAAAAATGTCCTTGTGGGCAATGTCACTAGTGAGTTGTCTGGTGTCGTGCATAATTAGCATAAATTACCTGCCAGTGGGATTATATTAATCTTTATATATGCTTGTAGATAGTAAAAAAATAATGTAAGGTTGGAAAGGAAAATTATTTAAAAAAAATTATGCAACGAAGCTTGAGACAAATTGAGCAGATGGTGTGATAAATATATATTAAAGTTTAATTAATAATCTTTATATAATGGAAAATGATGAAGGTGTAAATAGGCCCCTTGGGTACATGGGAGTATATGGGAGTACATGGAACTATATGGGGGTACATGGAAATATATGGGGGTACATGGAAATATATGGGGGTACATGGGAGTACATGGAAGTATATGGGAGTACATGGAACTATATGGGGGTACATGGAAATATATGGGGGTACATGGGAGTACATGGAAGTATATGGGAGTACATGGAAGTATATGGGGTACATGGGAGTACATGGAAGTATATGGGAGTACATGGAAGTATATGGGAGTACATGGAAATATATGGGGTACATGGGAGTACATGGAAGTATATGGGAGTACATGGAAATATATGGGGGTACATGGGAGTATATGGGAGTACTTGGAACTATATGGGAGTACATGGAAGTATATGGGAGTACATGGAAATATATGGGGGTACATGGGAGTATATGGGAGTACATGGAAGTATATGGGAGTACACGGAAATATATGGGGGTACATGAGAGTATATGGGAGTACATGGAAGTATATGGGAGTACATGGAAATATATGGGAGTACATGGAAGTATATGAGAGTACATGGAAATATATGGGGGTACATGGCAGTATATGGGAGTACATGGAGGTATATGGGAGTACATGGAAATATATGGGGGTACGTGGGAGTATATGGGAGTACATGGAAGTATATGGGAGTACATGGAAATATATGGGGTACATGGGAGTACATGGAAGTATATGGGAGTACATGGAAATATATGGGGGTATATGGGAGTACATGGAAGTATATGGGAGTACATGGAAATATATGGGGGTACATGGGAGTATATGGGAGTATATGGAAATATATGGGGTACATGGGAGTATATGGGAGTACATTGAAGTATATGGGAGTACATGGAAATATATGGGGGTACATGGGAGTATATGGGAGTACATGGAAGTATATGGGAGTACATGGAAATATATGGGGGTACATGGGAGTATATGGGAGTACATGGAAGTATATGGGAGTACATGGAAATATATGGGGGTACATGGGAGCATATGGGAGTACATGGAAGTATATGGGAGTACATGGAAATATATGGGGGTACATGGGAGCATATGGGAGTACATGGAAGTATATGGGAGTGCGTAGGAGTATATGAGAGTACATGGGAGTGCATGAGAAAGAAAAATAGCAGAGGAATTGGCTATTTGCTAAGAGAAACTATTTACTTTTACCTGGATTAAGGACTATCGTGAATTATATGTGTATGTGTCAAGGATAGAAAACCAGAAGGCTCTCTTCCTACCTACCACTCCCTCTAGCCACTAGTCGCGTGCAAAAAAAAAATTGAAAAAATATACCATGCCACACTGAAAAATAGAAGGGAACATACAAGAGAGATGGAAATGGATGAAAGATGTAGGCTACATCTACCTCTACTAAATTAGCACTGTTTCTATCTTACTCCTGTGTTACTCTACTGCCACTCGGAGCTATGTGGGCCAGTGGCTCCATTTCGGATTAATACATCTGCTGCTACAACTATTGTTGACTCGGTTGCCGCACTGTCAGCTGAGTGTCCTGATGCAGCTAGTCACTGAAACCCGCAAGGAACGTGCGAGTTTTATTGAGCTTAGTGAGTGGTTGAGTAAAGTAGCGAGTGTCGGAGGACTTAAGCAACATCTCGTTCCTGTTTTCCCCTACCCTACCCTATGCCATACTGGTCACTGTAACTTATCAGGTCCTGAAGGCTCTGTAACTCCTCCCATCTAAGGTGCTATATATGTAGTTAAATCCTCACAAATTATAGGATGTGTCCAGCTGGTTTTTGAATGACTGTCATCTTCGCGATTTCATTATTAGTGGGTAGCTTATTCCATTCCTCCATAATTCTGTTTATAAAGGAGAAAACCTGCATTCGTTCGTGTCTCAGCTTCTGCCTCCCAGTATGGTTCCATTGTTCCGCGCTATAGATTTATTCAGCACTTCAAACAGTTCTTCAAGGCCATTCAATATTTTAAAGGTTTAATTGAGATCTCGTAGTCCCCGTTTCCTAGGGGAAGAAAAAAGTCTTTCCTCATTAGGTTTGTTTCTGAGTGTTGGTACGAGTCTGGTTGGTTGTCTCTGTACCTTCTCCAGTATATCTTCGTTTTTTACGTCACTTGGGGACCGAAACTGGATAGCATATTCAAGATGCCTTCAGTGTGGTGTGTGGTGTCCTGTGCTTGAAATTTCTAGCTTTGAAACCTAGCATACTGTCAGCATGCTGTTAGACACTGTTTGGTACTTTTGAGGTAAATAGTTATGATTGTTCCAAAATCCTTTTCTTCTCGTGTATCGGTGAGTCTGTTGCCAGACAATTTTAATTCACGGTTTAGACTGCTATACCCAAAAGGAAGAAGGAAATAACACAGAAGGGAATTTATATAAATGAAAGAAAGCTTGCTACACAAATAAAGTGGTTGGCAACCGCAGCCGGATCAATGAGGAGGTAATATAAGTTCCAGCTATTGGATTTTATATGTAAATTTATACGACTTAAATATTATAGAAGATTGGGCACTAGGGGTATTAACTCTATTTCTGTAATTGCAAGATGGTAAATAAACACTCTCACATGAACACAAGTGAATTGTACAAAATGCTTACCGAGCACAAGCATGTTTGTCAGAAGAGATCCCCTTTTAACTGGAGGTACGAGATGGGGGGTCACAGAACTGCTTAATAGTTTGAGAAGTATTTGAAAGACAACAGATAGTCTCAGTAAGAGGTGAAGCATCAAACCACCAGGGATCATCGTCCCCTGAGGTCCGGTCCCTTATCAGCCCCCCCTCCCTGCCCCCCAGTGGCAACACTAACCATGGAGTTCCCCGAGAATTCGTTCAGTAGCCCATACTGTTGTATGCGCGCAAGCATACACACACACACACACACACACACACGTGTGTGTGTGTGTGTGTGTGTGTGTGTGTGTGTGTGTGTGTGTACTTACCTATATGTGCTCACACAACGGTATTTACAAATGAGATAAACCTCATGACAGGGTCACACATCATGAGACAGGTTTACACCTCATGAGACAGGTTCATACCTCATGAGACAGGTTCACACTGACGCTGACTCCAGAGAGCTGCTGATCAGTGTGATTGTACTACATGAATAATGACACGAGTGCTGGAGTTTAATCTCAGAGTGCCAAGCATTTAACATAAGAGGTGGGGAGAGACGACTAATTACAGAGTACCACCTGAATAGAGAGTACCACACTGGGTAAAGTACCTGAGGAGTAGAAATTAAATGTAACCTCCCTTGACGTCCACATCAACATGGTAGCATCAGCCGCTGGTGAATGTAAGAAAGGCCTTCAGGAACCTACACAAAGAATCAGCAAAGGCGCTGTATATCACTTATGGCGGTCTAATCCTTGAGTATGAATTTATAAGTCAAGTTCTTTAAGAAGCTTGAGAAAGTTTGGAGATTTGCTGCTAGACTGGTCCCGGAGCTAAGGGACAGAAGTTACGAGGCTAGGCTAAAGAAGGTAAGCCTCCTGTCATTGGAGGATCAAAGGGCTACGAGAGACGTTGTCATGACGTACAAAGTACTCAGAGTGAAGTCAAACTTTTATGAAAGAAACGTGAACAAGAGTGCACGAAGGAAGCTGAACACCCAGATGAGCCACAGGTGCGTTGGTATGCCCATTTGTAGTGAAAACCTTGTAAATGAATGGAATGAGCTAGACGAGGAGGATTTGAAAGGAAATTCCATACATGGAAGTCACAAGTAGCTTCGAATCAACCAAGAATCAACTATGGCATTCAGTTAAAGGTGAGGAGGTCAGGAACTGGAGCTTGACCCAGGAAAGCAGGCAGTCAGGGAGGGAAGGCTAGGTAAGTACACACACTACACCAGCATTCAGCCATCCTGCCCCGCCTGGCCAACCGCTGCTAGCCTGTATTATGCAAATATAATGACCTCTACACATGAATGCCCTAGCGTGCTCAGCCTGGATTCCACACTGCGCAAAAATTAGTTTTCCCACTGCCTGGTACTATTTGTTTAAATTAAAACAGCAAAAATAAGTAAATCTAAGCAGCAAAGAAAGAGACAGAGAGAGAGAGAGAGAGAGAGAGTGTTTGTGTGAGAGTTTTATCTCCTTGCTATAATTAATTACAAATACATATACATATAATATTTCTGTATAATATTTATTATTATTATTAATTATCATGATTGCTAATTTTATCCATATAACTTATAATATGGTGAGAGGTTATACACACCAAGAGATTCATGTTTCTTACGGCATATTCACTGAGTGTTCAGTTTAAATCCCTCTTATAAGAGGGATTAAAGTATCCTTGAGTGGTGGGGAACAAGTTACATGCAGCCTGATGACTCTTGTGTAATCGAAAGGCTTTAAAACCAAGTAACCAGCCCACCAGTCGGTGGTGGTGGTTTATTCGTAAGGAAACGAAACAGTCTCGCTTAGCCAGTGGTTATGAAACTACTGGTTTACCCAGTCAAGATTTTGCTCCTTATTATAAAAAATAACTAATATATATATATATATATATATATATATATATATATGTATATATATATATATATATATATATATATATATATATATATATATATATATATATATATATATATATTATATATATATATATGGTTTGGGATATTGGCAGTTTGGAGGGATATGTTGTGTATCTTTATACGTATATGCTTCTAAGCTGTTGTATTCTGAGCACCTCTGCAAAAGCAGTGATAATGTGTGAGTGTGGTGAAAGTGTTGAATGATGATGAAAGTATTTTCTTTTTGGGGATTTTCTTTCTTTTTTGGGTCACCCTGCCTCGGTGGGAGACGACCGACTTGTTGAAAAAAAAATATATATATATATATCTTTGTTATTATTTTAATTGTGATTAACAAAGTGTGTCTATAAATAGGTAACACTCTCTGTCAACATTATTACTCAACAAAAAAACTCGCTAATTTGATTCATTTTACACTTACATATAGAATACCGGCAGAGATTTTTTTAATCATGTAGTGCAGAGACATTTTTTTTTTGTTCTCTGATAGTAAATTCCCTGCGAAAGCCGAGTAATACAGGGATGGAGGCTGCGTTAGCATGAGCTAATGGAACTCTGGGTAATTCTACTGTGGCTGTGTTTGTGTTCCTGCTTCCATGCGTGGTTCGACTCACCTGTTTGTGTTTACAGGAGTTGGTTCATGGGATTGCTAGTAGTTCCTTTTTTTTTTACTGCCTCGTGAACACGGGTAAATGTTACGACTTTTTTACGTACATTCAGCATACACTTGTTTTTCCCTCTCTATGTGTATTTCCCCTATGTGTAGTTTAAATATTAAGGTGTCTGTCTCACGCGCAGAATGAACCGCACGGATTTAGCGCATCACATAAATATACAATCATGACTTATCTTCGTCTTTAGCTTTTTTCCGTGCACTCCGTGGCCGCCTGCCACAATCCTCTTTATCAAGTCCCCTAAGTATCTTGTACGTCATGATTATATCATATCTGGTTATCATCTCTTGGAGGATTGATATTTTGATTTACTTAAATTTCCTCTTGTAGTCGTGAATGAGTTCCACTACAAGTCTCAAACTTTCAGATTTTCTCGAAATTGCCCATGTTCCTGATGAGGTGTGAGTTCCATGTCGGTGCTGCCATAGTCCAACATGTGGTCTAACATGCATATGTTGTGAATAAAGCTTTAAATGATGCCTTATTTTTTGTTTCACTATTATTTTACAGTTTCCAGATTCCTTAAATTATTCATTGGAAAGCATTTATGAAACTTTAGTAAATACAGTTTGTCCATCCATTTTCTCTTTATAATATCTGCAAATTTTAATTAGCTTATTGCATTTGATTTCCAGGGTTTTTCCTGAACGGTTCAATAATTATGGGATAAAGACACAAATGAAACACTTAGAAAATTGAATAAAGAAGCGTTTCGCTTTCTGGGGGCTTTTTGATTTCAATACAGAGAACAAAGCAGCATAAACTGGGAGAAAGGCAGGTGAGCCAGGTAGGGTTAAGTAGCGAGTGATGTCAGGTACTTGAGTATGTGTTCCTGCTCTTGCAGTGTTTGGCTGGGTAGAATCAGCTTGGCAAGCGGTCCTCAGATACTAAAACTGCCTGAGTTGTGAGCTACTGTGGCAGTGCACACTGTTTTCCTTCACGACCAACTTGGCATCTTTCCTTCTCAGCAAATGTGCTTTTGATGTAGCGAGTGGTATGACGAAATCGTAGTGACACGATTGCAAACAAACCATACCAGGGGCGGGGCTTGAACCTGCGGTCAGAGAGCCGTAAAACTCCAGATCGACGTATTAGACACTGGACCAGCTAGCTACAATAAGAGTTAACCAACTAGGTATATTTATATACCATAGGAAGGTTACCATAGGTACCACTGTGACCACAAATGCAAGTTTTTACAGACGAATCTCCCGCCAGCTAGTCCAGTGGATAACGCCTCAGTCTGGAGTTTAACGAATCTCTGACCGCGGGTTCAAGCCCCGCCAGTGGTATGGTTTGAGTGTTATCGGACTTGTCAGTACGTCCCGGAAAGTATGACACTGGATGACTGTGTTTCTTTATCAACAATGTCCATTCTGGTAACACCGTGTTGGTAGACATCCGGTATTACTTCATGGGAATCCGTGCAAAGCATTACAGGTGCTTCTGTGTATGATAACACCCGAGGATCTCACGTGTATTACACGGGCTTCATGCTGGATTATATGTTCCAAAGTCAGCTTCAGGCTGTAATACTTGCAAACTAAAATTAAATGAAAGGAAATATAAATTTACTGCTACTGTTACTACTACTACTACTTTTACTGTTAATACAATAACAACAAAAACAACAACTACTACTACTACTACGGCTGCTGCTGCAGTCACTACTACTATAACTATTTCTAATACTACTAGTACTACTATTAATACCGCCACTAAGTGTCGACAAGACAACACTGTTATGCACTATCATTTGTCAGGAGAAAACTCGCCAGCAAGTTCCAGATCATACAGATACAACAGTAATACTAAGAAGAAGAATACTAACAGGAAGAAGAAGAAGAGAAAAATATTATATATGATTTAATCCTATTTGGTTGACCAAAAGGTAAATGATATAATTATCTCTTTTATATTTCATGATAAAGATTGGTTATGAAATAGTCTCGAAAATCTATAGACTCCATCTCCGCTATTTCTCATCTCTTGCCCTCCCACTATTTCCCCCTTCCTTCCACCCCTCTCCTTCCCTCCTTTCACCCTCTCTTTTTCCTTCTTTTAGTCTTTCCTTCCCCCATCCTTCTCATTTTACAGCTGCTGTCTCTTCTCTCTTTCGCTTTTGATAAATTCAAGCGTAGTTGAAAATGGGAGACCAGTGAAACTCTACACAAAAATATAAGAAATATGTCAACAGAAATGGGGAAAAGAAGAGGAGGGAGGCTGGAAGACTTGAAGGGAAAGAGGGAGACTAGATGGGTAAAAGAATAAGAGGAAGAATTGAATGGTAGGAGAGCAAGAGGAAAAATGGAAGGGTTAGGAGAGTAAGAGGAGGGAGAGTAGAAGGGTAGGTAAGAAGTGAAGGAGGGAAGAGAAATAACGAAATGTCAGCTCACAGGTCGCTGCTCATCCCCGGGAGACTCTCCGCTAACTATGCCAAAAATTTAAATTAATTAACCCACTTGTTATACCTCTCAATTGACCAGTGGCTGAGGTAATTGTTAGAATGTCTGACTTCTCTGACATTTTCCAAACTCCAGTAACTCATGGTTAGATATATTCCATTGTATTTTAATGTGTGTTTATTCTAGTATTAACATATATGTTTACTGAAAATCTAAGGATTCAGTTGCTGTATAAATTTGTTGGGAACCACGTTAAGTTGATTGATTATTCTGGGTATATTTACCAAAAGCTATAAATCTCCCTCTGTGTACATACACTGAAAGTATACTTTAATCCCTAGGTCTCCTAGACAGGTAATGCAAAGGTAATTTATACTCTTAATGACCCGTACATGTCTGAGTTATATTTTAACAAATCAAGGAACCATTATATTTATGGCATATTGCTATTCTTGTATATTTATGGATAGCCTAAATAAGGTATCAAAGAAAGTGTGTCAACTAGAAATTAGTGTTGGAAATGCTAACTAATTTTCGAAGCTAATAAGGAGTCTCAAGTTATTCTGGAATTCTAAGACGTTTAAGTCGCTCGCGGCAGCAGCTAAAGACGGTAGTGAATTTTTTTGTCATGAGAAAATTCAGCCAGTTTACAATATGAACGTATACCTGAGTGCTCAGCCTTGTTGCAAAAATGTAGGCTTAAGTTGAAAACAGAGAGGATGTTGATGAGTGCAGGTTAGATTAAGTGCCTCGAGAGATTATAATAATAATAATAATAGTAATAATAATAATAATTATTATTATTATTATTATTGTTATTATTATTATTAAATTTATGGGGAAGCGTTAAAGCTGTAATGGCCAGTTATCGTCTGTGAATTGGTGACAATCAGGTTTCATCAGTGGAAGAGGAGGGACGACCCTCTTATTTGTATCAAGAAACCAACGCCAACATCAGGACATCCTCTTTCCTTTTCTCCTCCATGAAGGTTGATAACAAAGACACAACTGCAGTGAAGACTATTATTTGTCCAAACAAACGTCTTCATCGTGGTCGTGTCTCTGTCATCACCTGTCGGAAGTTTGTCATTGCGTATAGCTCCATGAAGTGTGTACAGTTGAAAGCTAAGCAGATAACACTAGAGAATGATAACAATGGGAGTGTTCATGCATGTGGTGGGCAACCATCGCTGGAGATCGTGGAAAAGTAACGGCTTCAGGTCACTGGTTCGGTGGTGCTTCACCAGAATTCCCTCCTGTCTTGTCGTTCCCGGGATCTGGCTCTGTCTTTCCATCGTCGAAGACACCATACATTTTGATGCAAACTTCACCTTGCCTGGAAGAAATTTCACCGGAATTGAGAATAACATTGAGGAACGCGGCGTTGTGGCCTAAACTCGAGGCTCTCTTCAATCTCCCCAGGGAGAGGTCGAATTATACAGCACTCGTCTTATCTTACGATTTATTGTCTCTATGTGGGCTTGTTTGTGCCACTGACCGGTGTTTATTGCCCTGTTTGTATCTGGAAGCTGTATAAGCTTAGTAAATTTATTGCATAAAACTTGAAGACAAACTGAAGAGGGTGCGGAGAAGGGCAACACACTATATCTACCAGTTATTAAAAATTCTCCCTTGAAAG
This sequence comes from Cherax quadricarinatus, assembly GCF_026875155.1. Classification (NCBI taxonomy): domain Eukaryota; kingdom Metazoa; phylum Arthropoda; class Malacostraca; order Decapoda; family Parastacidae; genus Cherax; species Cherax quadricarinatus. The sequence goes on from NC_069403.1 coordinate 58,274,053, forward strand.
AAAGACTCCAAGCGCTAAACATATTTCCCCTTTTAAAAGCAGAAGCTAAGAGTTCTCATTCAGAACTGGATATAAAAGTTTCATTCCGACAAGTGGTGGAAACAAAAGACTCAAAATTCAATAATTTTAGGATGTATTTAATAGAAGAATTTCGGTTCTGGGACCCTGGTCGCTCCTGGTGTACATCAGAGCAAGAAAAGCATTAGCTTAAATAGTCAGGAAGGCTTCTGTGGAGTAAATAGTCAGGAAAGCTCCTGTGGAGTGAGGTGTGGCAACAAGTCACCTGATTGTTTAGTGATCATATGTACCGGTATCTCTGCGATACTATAATTTCATGTTTTTTTTTTTTTGTGTGTGTGTGTGTGACTATTTTAGCATCAAGGGATGCTTCCAAACAACGACGTCTATAGATATTAGGTTTTCAAACAAACAGACACCCACAGCCTCTCTCTCTCTCTCTCTCTCTCTCTTCTCTCTCTCCTCTCCTCTCTCTCTCTCTCTCTCTCTCTCTCTCTCTCTCTCTCTCTCTCTCTAAAACCCCCTTACCGCTGCTGAGCTGAATAAGGATTTTTTTTTTCGTCTCTTTCTTTGTCGTGTTGGGGTGGGTCTGGGAGACAAAGAGAGAAGCAAAGACACACACAAAGGTGACAAAGACACACATAAAGGAGACACTGACATACAAGAAGGTGACACCGGCACACACAGTGATGGCACTGAGACACACAATGTTGGCACTGACGCACACACACACAATGATGGCATTGACACACAATGATGGCATTGACACACAATGATGGCACTGACATACACACACACAATGATGGCACTGACATACACACACAATGATGGCACTGTAACACACAGAATGATGGCATTGACACACACAATGATGGCACTGTCACACACAGTGATGGCACTGAGACACACAAAGATGGAACCGACACACACATTGATGGTACTGAGACACACAATGATGGCACTGACACACACAATAATGGCACTGACACGCAATGATAGCACTGACACACAATGATAGCACTGACACACACAATGATGGCACTGACACACAATGATGGCACTGACACACACACAATGATGGCACTGTCACACACACACAATGATGGCACTGTCACACACAGTGATGGCACCGACCACACCACACACACACACACACACACACACACACACACACCACACACACACACACACACACACACACACACACACACACACACACAGGAGAAAAGTGGTGGAGCACCTAGAAAGGAATGGGCTCATAAATGACAACCAGCATGGCTTCAGGGAAGGAAAATCCTGCATCACAAACCTACTGGAGTTCTACGATAAGGTAACAGAAGTTTGACAGGTAAGAGAGGGATGGGTAGAATGCATCTTCTTGGACTTTAAGAAGGCTTTCAACACAGTACCACACAAGAAACTGGTTGAAAAGCTAGAGAATCAGGCAGGAATAGCAGGGAAGGTTCTGCAATGGATTAGGGAATACCTGTCAGGAAGGAAACAAAGAGTGCTGGTACGTGATGAGGTGTCATAGTGGGTGAATGTACCGAGTGGGATTCCACAAGGGTCAGTCCTACGTCCGGTGCAGTTTCTAGTATATGTGAATGACATGACGGATGGGATGCATTCAGAGATGTCCCTGTTCGCAGACGATGTGAAGCTAATAACGAGAATAAAAGTGGGCGAGGATGAGGCAAGCTTACAAAGAGATCCGGACAGGCTACAAGCTGGTTCCTGGAGTTTAACCCCACCAAGTGTAAAGTCATGAAGATTGGGGAAGGACAAAGAAGACCGCAGACGGAGTACAGTCTAAGAGGTCAAAGGCTGCAAAACTCACTTAGGAAAAGGATCTTGGGATGAGCATCATACCGAGCACATTTCCTGAGGCGCACATCAACCAAATAACGGTTGCAGCATATGGGCGCCTTGCAAACCTAAGTAAGTAAGGAGTCATTCACGACACTACACTATACTTCAGGCTCACATTGGAGTAAGCAGCACCAGTATGGGAACCACACCTGGTCAAGCACGTCAAAAAATTAGAGAAAGTGCAAAGGTTTGCTAAAAGATTAGTCCCGGAACTAAGGGGTATGCCCAACGAGGAGAGGTTAAGGTAAATCAACCTGACGACACTAGAGAACAGAAGGGATAGGGAGGGGGGGGGGCATGATAACGACATAAAAAATACTGAGAGCATTTGACACGGTGGATAGGAACAGGATGATTCAGCGATGGGACGCAGCAATAAGGGGTCACAGCTGAAAGTTGTAAACTCAAATGAGTCATATGGATGTTAGGAAGTATTTCTTCAATAATAGAGTTGTCAGGAAGTGGAACAATCTGGAGAGTGATGTAGTGGAGACAGGATCCATACATAGCTTTAAGAAGAAATTCGATAAAGCTCATAGAGAAAGGAATGGATCTAGTAGCAACCAGCCAAGAAGCGGGACCAGGAGCTATAAATCGACCCCTGCAACCACAACTAGGTAAGTTCAACTAGGTGAGTACACAAACACACACACGTGCATCAGAGAAAAAGGTGAGAACACACACAAATGAGACACCGACACAAAAGGTAACATCAACACACACAAGTGTGACACCATGGGCACTTCTCAGAGAACTCAAGCGAAGAGTAAAGAGTGCCTTGCCAGAGAAAGAGAGAGAGAGAGTGAAGGAGAGGTGTGTGAGCATATATCAGTGGATACATAGTTCCTCTCCTCTTAATCCAGGATTTAGACTTTTGCTTGTTGTTGTATTTACTGTATAAAAGGCTTTAGAAATGATTCATGACTTGTTCGTAAGATAATAATGGGCATTTACATTAAATGATGTCAGCATTAGAGACATAAATGTGGGGTTATCAGGAAAAATCTTCATATATATATATATAAAAATATATATATATATATAATATATATATATATATATAATATATATATATATATATAAATATAATATATATATATATATATATATATACATATATATATATATATATATATATATATATATATATATATATATATATATATATATATATATAATATATATATAATATATTTTTTTTTCAACAAGTCGGCCGTCTCCCACCGAGGCAGGTGACCCAAAAAAGAAAGAAAATCCCAAAAAGAAAATACTTTCATCATCATTCACAACACTTTCACCACACTCACACATTATCACTGTTTTTGCAGAGGTGCTCAGAATACAATAGTTTAGAAGCATACACATATAAAGATACACAACATACCCCTCCAAACTGCCAATATCCCAAACCCCTCCTTTAAAGTGCAGGCATTGTACTTCCCATTTCCAGGACTCAAGTCCGACTATATGAAAATAACCGGTTTCCCTGAATCCCTTCACTGAATATTACCCTGCTCACACTCCAACAGATCGTCAGGTCCCAAGTACCATTCGTCTCCATTCACTCCTAACACGCTCACGCACGCTTGCTGGAAGTCCAAGCCCCTCGCCCACAAAACCTCCTTTACTCCCTCTCTCCAACCCTTTCGAGGACGACCCCTACCCCTCCTTCCTTCCCCTATAGATTTATATGCTTTCCATGTCATTCTACTTTGATCCATTCTCTCTAAATGACCAAACCACCTCAACAACCCCTCTTCTGCCCTCTGACTAATGCTTTTATGAACTCCACACCTTTTCCTAGTTTCCACAAATCCGAATTTTCTGCATAATATTTACACCACACATTGCCCTTAAACAGGAAATCTCCACTGCCTCCAACCGCTCCTCGCTGCTGCATTAACCACCCAAGCTTCACACCCATATATGAGTGTTGTACTACTATACTTTCATACATTCCCTTCTTTGCCTCCATAGATAACGTTTTTTTGACTCCACATAAAACCTCAACGCACCACTCACCTTTTTTCCCTCATCAATTCTATGATTAACCTCATCCTTCATAAATCCATCCGCCGACACGTCAACTCCCAAGTATCTGAAAACATTCACATCTTCCATACTCCTCCTCCCCAATTTGATATCCAATTTTTCTTTATCTAAATCATTTGATACCCTCATTACCTTACTCTTTTCTATGTTCACTTTCAACTTTCTACCTTTACACACATTCCCAAAGTCATCCACTAACCTTTGCAATTTTTCTTTAGAATCTCCCATAAGCACAGTATCATCAGCAAAAAGTAACTGTGTCAATTCCCATTTTGAATTTGATTCCCCAAAATTTAATCCCACCCCTCTCCCGAACACCCTAGCATTTACTTCCTTTACAACCCCATCTATAAATATATTAAACAACCATGGTGACATTACACATCCCTGTCTAAGACCTACTTTTAACCGGGAAGTAGTCTCCCTCTCTTCTACACACCCTAACCTGAGCCTCACTATCCTCATAAAAACTCTTTACAGCATTTAATAACTTACCACCTATTCCATATACTTGCAACATCTGCCACATTGCTCCTCTATCCACTCTATCATATGCCTTTTCTAAATCCATAAATGCAATAAAAACGTCCCTACTTTTATCTAAATACTGTTCACATATATGCTTCAATGTAAACACTTGATCTGCACATCCCCTACCCACTCTGAAACCTCCTTGCTCATCCGCAATCCTACATTCTGTCTTACCTCTAATTCTTTCAATTATAACCCTACCGTACACTTTTCCTGGTATACTCAGTAAACTAATTCCTCTATAATATTTACAGTCTCTTTTGTCCCCTTTCCCTCTATATAAAGGGACTATACATGCTCTCCGCCAATCCCTAGGTACCTTCCCCTCTTTCATACATTTATTAAACAAAAGTACCAACCACTCCAACACTATATCCCCCCTGCTTTTAACATTTCTGTCATGATCCCATCAGTTCCAGCTGCTTTACCCACTTTCATTCTACGTAATGCCTCACGTACCTCCCCCACACTTACATTCTGCTCTTCTTCACTCCTAAAAGATGGTATACCTCCCTGGCCAGTGCATGAAATTACTGCCTCTCTTTCTTCCTTAACATTTAAAAGTTCCTCAAAATGTTCTCGCCATCTACCTAATACCTCCCTCTCCCCATCTACTAACTCCCCTACTCTGTTTTTAACTGACAAATCCATACTTTCCCTAGGCTTTCTTAACTTGTTTAACTCACTCCAAAATTTTTTCTTATTTTCATTAAAATTTCTTGACAGTGCATCTCCCACTCTATTATCTGCTCTCCTTTTGCACTCTCTCACCACTCTCTTTACCTTTCTTTTACTCTCCATATACTCTGCTCTTCTTATAACACTTCTGCTTTGTAAAAACTTCTCATAAGCTACCTTTTTCTCTTTTATCACACCCTTTACTTCCATCATTCCACCAATCTCTTCTTTTTCCCCTCCTGCCCCCACGCCCCTATAACCACAAACTTCTGCCCAAAATCTAATACTGCATTTTTAAAACTATTCCAACCCTCTTCACCCCCCACTACTCATCTTTGCACTAAGCCCACCTTTCTGCCAATAGTCGCTTATATCTCACCCGAACTTCCTCCTCCCTTAGTTTATACACTTTCACCTCCCTCTTACTTGTTGTTGCCACCTTTCCTCTTTTCCCATCTACCTCTTTACTCTAACTGTAGCAACAACTAAATAATGATCCGATATATCATTTTGCCCCTCTATAAAACATGTACATCCTGGAGCCTACCCATCAATTTTTTTATCCACCAATACATAATCAAAATAAACTACTTTCATTACGTGCTACATCATACCTTGTATATTTATTTATCCTCTTTTTCATAAAATATGTATTACTTATTACCAAATTTCTTTCTACAAAATAGCTAAATTAAAGGCTCCCCATTTACATTTACCCCGGGCACCCCAAATTACCTACTACTCCCTCCATAACATTTTTACCCACTTTAGCATTGAAATCCCCAACCACCATTACTCCCCTCACACTTGATTCAACTCCCCACGCATTCACTCAACATTTCCCAAAATCTCTCTCTCTCCTCTACACTTCTCTCTTCTCCAGGGGCATACACCTTATTATAACCCACTTTTCACATCCAATCTTTATTTACTCCACATACTCCTTGAAAATTAATACATTTATAGTCCCTCTTTTCCTGCCATAGCTTATCCTTCAACATTATTGCTACCCTTTCTTTAGCTCTAACTCTATTTGAAACCCCTGAAACCCAATCCCATTTATTCCTCTCCATTGAAACTCTCTCCCCCCCCCTTCAGTTCTGTTTCACTTAAAGCCAGACATCCAGTTTCTTCTCATTCAAACATCCACAATCATCTCTTTCTTATCATCTTCACAAAAACCACGCACATTCAGACTTCTCACTTTGACAATTTTCTTCTTCTTATTCTTTTTAGAAAACTTTACAGGAAAAGGGGTTAAGCCCATTGTTCCCGCATTTTAGTTGACTTTTACAACACGCATGGCTTACGGAGGAAAGATTCTTATTCCACTTCCCCTGGATGTAAAAGGAAAAGTAATAACACCAAGAAATTTAAGATAAAATCAAGAAAACTCAGATGATGTGTATAAATAAATGTGTACATGTATGTGTAGTGTGACCTAAGTGATAGTAAAGTAGCAAGACATGCCTGTAATCTTGCATATTTTTGAGACAGACAAAAGACAACAGCAATCCTACCTCATTTAAAACAATTTCAGGCTTTCGTTTTAAAAACTCACTTGGCAGGACGGTAGTACCTCCCTGGGTGGTTGCTGTCTACCAACCTACTACCATATATAAAAATAAAAATATATATAATATATATATATATATAAATATATATATTATATAAAAATTTTATATAAATATTATATGCAAAACAAACCACTCTGAAAGAATAAAAATTCCAAGCGCTTTTGTGACTACTCACATTATCAAGGAACTATGATAGTTCCTTGATAATGTGGAAATACACGAAAGCGCTTGGGAAATTTTTTATTCTTTCAGAGTGGTTTTTTTGCATATTCTGAAATCACCTGTTTACTGTGATCTTATTGCATATATATATATATATATATATATATATATATATATATATATATATATATATATATATATATAATATATGTATATTATATATATATAATATATATAATATATATATATATATATATATATATATATATAATGTTTTTTTTTTTTTTAAATTATTAGGAATGGGGGTCCACCTCTGGTGTAAATTGTGGGACCCATAGCCTCGGAGAAGTGGATAAAAAGGCTTCAAGGAAGATATTGTATATATATATATATATATATATATATATATATATATATATATATATATATATATATATATATATAAATATATATATATATATATATATAGTAGTGCCGAATAGGTAAACCTCGCGATTTGGTTTAAATAGCAACGCTCTTCTTGCCGAATAAGGTAAGTGAAAATTTATGACTACAATAATTACTCAAAAATCATTCGAACCTAACGAAAAAAGATATATTTCATTGAGTTTGTTTGTTATTATTATTGTAAACTTATCTAAAATGTGGTTCTTTTGGTACAAAATTATTAATTTTTACATTACCGTAAATGAAAAAATATATCTTTAAATGTATAAAAGAAGTTTTTAGAAAGACTTAATTTTAAATGAGTTCTTGTTAATTGACCAATTTTACCTATTCGACATCACACACACACACACACACACACACACACACACACACACACACACACACAATATATATATATATATATATATATATATATATATATATATATATATATATATATTCACATATTCATACAAGAATGTGGTGGTGGTGTGCAGACTGTGGTAGTGTTGACACATATGCTTACACGGGGTAAGAGAGCAGGCAAACAATTCTCTCTGGCTCTTTCCTCTTTTGGCCTCCCTTTTGAATTTCTCTTTTGTAATCCCCTGCTACCTCTCCTCTATGCTTCTTTATCATCAGTTTCTGTTTAACAGAGCGATTTCTCTCTTTCTCTCTCTCTCCCCTCCTCTCTCTCTCTCTCTCTCTCTCTCTCTCTCTCTCTCTCTCTCTCTCTCTCTCTCTCTCTCTCTCTCTCTCATTAAAAATTTCTTTGCTAAATGGTACAGCACTGAACCTGCTAATTTTATGTGCCACGGTTCGAGTCCTCCTGTATATAATAATATATATATATTAATATATAATATATATATATAATATATATATATATATATATATATATATATATATATATATATATATATATATATACATATACAAATGGTTTAGAAAAACACGTAAGCAAACACTAGGACATATTTATTAGAATAGGTAAAATTGGTCAATTAGCAAGAACTCATTTAAAATTAAGTCTTTTCTAAAATTTTCTCTTATACATTTAAAGATATATTTTTTTTCATTTGTGTTAATGTAAAAATTATTAATTTTGTACCAAAAGCACCTTAGAAAATTTACCTAATCTTATTGTAACAAGCGCAATTTAATTTAGTCTAATCCAACTAAATATATTTTAGATAAGTTTACAATAACTAAATAATAAACAAACCACAATGAAATATATTTTATTTCGTCAGGATCAGAATAATTTTTGCGAAATTATTGTGTACACAATTTTTCGCTTGCCTTATTCGGCAAGAAGAGCGTTGCTATTTAAGCCAAAATTGCAAGTTTTACCTATTCGGCACGACATATACATATACAAGCACTCGTGAGATATTTTTTTTTACTGAGGATTGTTGGAATGGATGAAGGGAGGGTAATCAACATGCTCGGTCAGAGGGGCTAGAATTCTCTTCGGGAATTTGTTTCGTGTGCTCTTGTAATGAAAATAGTGAATGGAGCGTTTGTGTGTATGTCAAGGACTTGTACTTGTGAGAGTGGGAAGGATTTCTGGACATACACAACTGTTGGTAAAGAGACGTTTGACTCTTGCCTAAAGCCACCATGTTTATGTATGGGGTGTAGGCGCCAGCTGGAGTAAGATTTGCATTCTAGTTTGTTGTGGTCCTTGTTGTTTCTCGAGTGATTTGTCAGATGGAGTGTGAGCAACACATGATATTCTGGAAATATTCTCTCATTTTTTTCTTGTATCTCACCCATATTTCCGCTTTGCTTACTCTCAAATACTCCCAAATCATTACGGCATAATGTTAGTACATGGTATCAGTCTGAGAGACCCTTAGATCGTTTATTAGAGGGTCACTAAGCTTCCATTTTACCTGCACACACCCCTCTTCTTATGTACTTACCTGAAATAAAGATCAGAGTTAATTCTTAGTGCATATATGCTAAGAGCCACACGCCTCTTGGTGTGGAAAATATATATACATTGTGACCCTAAGTTGAGAGTTTCACTTCAGTTAAGCCGTCATTATCTCTATCTTGTTTTAATAATATTAGAACCATTTTTTATTTAGGAATTAATGTAGATAGTAGAAAAAGCGCAAACGCACACAAGTCTGGTGATATTGTATATTGGTATTTAACAGAAGCCTTCAATAGAGTTTTTTTTTTTTTTAGAGAAAAACGCTGTTGAAATAAAGTAAAAGGATGACTCTCTTTTCTATATGAATAAAAACTGAGAACAGTGGTAAGAGTAAAAATGTATTTATGGCAAAATGTCGCCATTGAGATTCCACAACACTCTTTACTTGTCCCAGAAATTAAATGAACAACCTGAATATATGCATGTATAGACAGGGACTCGATCCTTATGACGACGTTTCGGTCCGACTTTAACCGCTAACAAATCACACGGGTTTAGTCTCATTCACTCGGGTTGTGTATTGTTCCAGCCACAGTTTTGTGACTTTGTATTCTTTATTTTGAGTATATGAATATATATTTGCGAGTGATGGTAAATTTATATACGATGAGGTAGATAAACGCCATTAAGGAAACAGGAGAATACCATATGAAGCCGCACAAAGATTACAGCCTTGTGGTAAAATACTGAAATTTCACAATCCCTATAATGTCACAATCTGTCACAGTACCCTTCACGGAATTTGATCCCAAGGCTTTAGCGTGGAAATCTGCTTCACTAGCAATCAGTGTATATAAGTGCAGATGGTACAGTGGTAGAGCTACCAACACAGCTGAATGACAGAGAATATTGTTATGGCATTGGCATTATCATCCGAATGATCCAATTATTCTCACCGGTCTCTTAAAGTACAGCTCCCGGTACATCCCTCCTCCCTCAGAACTAGTTTGACTGAATTCCTTCACAGATACCATGATCCTCACACGTCAAATTAATATATTAATATAATATATTGCACTCATTCTGATCAACATGTCTACCGGATGCTCAAGTTCCGGCCTCTCAAAACCTTAACACTCTCCTACCTACCCTTCACAAATTCCCCAGATTTAAAAATTCTCGAGATCAATTTATATATTTTGCCATTCATTACAAATAACTAAAACTTACCAACAACTCTTCCACTCTATAAATTATACTTTTCATGCCACGACATAGTCTTTTTTTATGCTCCATATTCTTTATATACGATTCGCACCAGACACTTATCTCCAAGACTTTCTTTTATAATTAACGTCATTTAATTCACTGTACTTCACTGATTCCTTTTATTCAACACTTCTAGCAGGTACTGGAGTTTTCTTTGATAAGACATGACTTCCAGTAGCACTGGAGTAATTTTTTTTTTAATTTTCAACACAGAATATGACTTCCAGCAGGACTAGAGTTCTCTAATACAACTTTTTTCTCCTGGATACGGCCCACCACAGTCGGCTAGCACATGGGGACCTGTTTTTGCTAGCAGGTTAGCAACGGGCAACAAGGGTGTGGGGAGACTCCTTATGTTTCTTCGTGCCAGTAAATCGAATCCAAGACCTTGGGATTATGAGTCGAATGCTTTCACCAGTGAGCCAGTGGCACCTCAACACGACGTCACTGCCTCCAGTCTCATCCTCGCTGCAAAACCTCAGAAAAAAATGGGAAAGAACGGAGGCGTTGATGAGGCCTTTTGGAGGAAATTACTCCTTTATCAGAGGAAAATGATTAGGTTAGAACATCTGGTGGAGAATCATGTGGGCGCTCACTGGCAATGTAAGAGGAAGTATTAGCACTCCGGGTCCTGCACGAGAGTTAGCCAAGATCCTAGATAAATGAATAGAGGTTAATGAGTCATAATAGCTAATTAATAGCAACACACCGTCAAGTTGTGCTCATTTATACGTTTCCGGTACGTATATAAATATTAATGATTGGTATATGTATTCCATTTTGAATTGAAAATTAAAAAAAAAAAGCCAAGTACACTGACTAACAGACATTAAGACAAACAAAAGGCAGAAACAAATTACAAGTGATTCCATTTTGCATAGAATATTTAACAGAACTCTTCGGTTTGCCTTTGACCATAATCAAGTTTTACCATCAGTCATCACGATCATCCTGTGGGAACTACGTCATTCATCTGACAAACTGCCATTACATCGTTGTGTACCGCAACAGGTTGACAGAAAAGCTCACAGTCATGTCCTTTGGTAAACTTATTATTAAAATATTATCAAGTAAATACCGATACGTAACATTTCCTCAACCCTAAACATAACAGTGATTTTATTGCACTACCATACTGAGTGTGAATCATCAATAATTAGCCGCTCGTACAGAGTTTCAGCATGACGAATATTGTTTAGAAAGTAAAGACATTTAATTAGAATGCAGAGCTCTTTCAATCATTCGGCTAAAAAAAGACTACAAAACATCCCAGCAGTCTCATCATCGGTCAACTAAAAACACTGAACCCGAGTTCAGGAAATCAATGAGTCTGCCAACAGAAACGATAAAGAATGAGATGAAAAATATCACAGACGTGGAATTTATTTCCTCTGTGGAAGTTAATTCCCAGTTGAAATGTGTACATTGTAAATATATTCCTATCTACCCTAAATATATGCATTATTGGTCTAAGTTAATTTCATACAGTAATCATCCATTTTTCTATATAATACACCATTATAGCAGGCTTATATATATATATATATATATATATATATATATATATATATATATATATATATATATATATATATATATATATATATATATATATATATATATATATATATATATATATATATATAATATATATATATATAAAGTATTTTAAAATACATTTTACTTATATTTGCATATTTAAGTTTATTTACCTCTAAGGGCCCAAATCCAAGTGACGTGACTTATCATTAAGTACAAATGTAATCTGAGCAGCATTCTCATGAATAAATCACGGGGATGCATGGAAGCGATAGACCAGAAGATTGTACACGGGACGAAATACTGCTCAAACACGGCAGGATAAATGGCAGACGGTAGATCGCAGTGGGAGTATGAAAAGATTAAGGTGTCGTGATATCATGCTAGCTGGCGATACTAAACTGTCAGTTAACGAAGGCCTATTCAGTTACACGTATCACTAACTGACAACTAAAACTAGGATTAGTGTGACGCGGTCAAGTATAAGGGACGTGGAATAAGAATCGAGTGACTGGTGGATTGTGGCGCCAGGTCCAGGCAGATTAACTGACTGTGAGGCATCTAATATATATATAAAGGAGCAGATAAGCATCACGTATAAGTATTATTTATGTGTGCAATACGTAATATGCTCGTAGGAGCCAGATATGTTTTAGGGTTGGTTAATTGGGTTTAATGCCTACCGGCCTCTTCATCCTCAGTCAAGATATTTTAACCTTTAAAATTGGGATTAAAGTAAGCTGTCAGTCAGTGTAAACACGCTGAGAGACATACACCTCTCGGGTGTATATACACTGAGAGATACAAATCTTGGAATATACACTAATATTTATTATACTGTAAGTTACATCTTACAGTCTGGGCTTTGAAATGAGCTGAAATAAAATTACAATGCTGCATATTATTAGAGTACGTATCACATTCAGTGAAAAAAGGTTACTGGATAATCAGGACTGATTTGAGAAAGGGGCTGGTAGCTTCAATATCTTTGGATCAAAATTCTTTCACCAACATCAAGGCAAGTGCTTGATGCTCTGCACATAAACTGCATTGTGTTAAGCTCTCTCTGTCACACCCACAGGGTCAAGATCAGCGGTGTCACTCTCAGAGCCCAGTGGGAAGGTATACACCAGAGTGGCAGCCTCAGGTTCCTCAAGCCTCACAAACATCTCTACCACCAGCACATTGATTCAACCCCCGCCCGTCTACCCCAGTCTCCATACTCAGAAGCTGGATGCCAGCGGGTCCTCGGGGGTGTTCACCCCTCCTGCGAGGTTCAACAACCAGGTGCTGCCGAGCTTCGCCAACACCACCCTCACTAACGTCACTGTCATTAGAGGCAAAGTGGCCTACCTGCACTGCCACGTTCTCAATATAGGCACCAAAACAGTACGTGGCTTTAAACTTTTAGTTTTGTGAGACATTCAACAATCACTACTGGTTTTAAATAATAAGAAAAAAAAGAATAAAGAATTTCTATAGACGTTCTCGTTTTCAAGTGATTAACAAGCTGCTAAAAGGAAAGGAATTGTCGATTATTTTTATTATAAGCGCTGAATCTGTAATGGTCATACATCGCCTAGAAAACCAAAGGTGATCAGATTTGATATGGTTACATCCAGCATCACCGTGACTTTTGTTTTGAATCCTGTAAGTGAATTCACGTTGCATCACCTTGAATTGCACGAACGTGAAAGCTGGCTAGTTTCTAGTTGATCTTTTCAAGTAGTTAACTTACTATTAAATTGGTGCCAGACATGAGGGTTGTGATTTTGTTATCAGTTCGCAGAAACAAAGTCCAGATACTCGCGATATGCTCTCAACACTCACACTGAATATTTCAACAAAATTTACAGATTCGTGGTCATCTTTCTAAGATGTTGAGCTATTTATTTCAATATCGTCTAGTATTTTGGCTCTCGAACAATGCAGTGATATTTTGTAAGTGATTTATTTGAAGTCAGAACAAATCTTCTCTCTCTCTCTCTCTCTCTCTCTCTCTCTCTCTCTCTCTCTCTTTCTTTCTTTCTCTCCTAACACATTCTCGTCACGTCCTGACAGGTCTCGTGGGTTCGTCACGAGGACATCCATGTGCTGACAGTGGGTCGTCTCACCTTCACCAATGACGGCAGGTTCGAGGCCATGAACAAACCGGGCTCGGACGTCTGGTCTCTCAGGATCAAGTATCCGCAGCTTCGAGATTCCGGGAAGTACGAGTGTCAGGTGTCCACTCGGCCGTCCAGAGCTCGAGTCATCACTCTTAATGTGGTTGGTAAGTGTTGTCTTGTACCATGCTGCCCAGTCTCGTTTCATTCTCATCTATATAGAGTTTCAGACGAAAGCCGAGAGAGGTGGACGGTAAACAATCTATCCATGTACTTCTGTCCTCTATTCATGTACTTCTGTCTTCTTCCTATTGTTCTATTTTTTCAGCTTTGTGTTTTCATATGTTATATCCCGCATCCTTTGTTTGAGCCACTATAGATGTTTGCAGCTTGACTGGCCAGAGACCCGACCTCGATTAGCGGAAGGAGAATGCAACTCCACCACTTCGCGGACTGAACGACCCACACGGGCTTATCTCGTATTACAAAAGAAGTTTCATCTACAAGAGAAATGCCATAATAATAAAAAGACCTCTTTTGTTTTTTGTCTTTTTTTTTTAACCCACTTGTTGGCTCACGGCTATAATCCATCTTCGTGAAAAACAGTCTACTCTAGCACGGCCGCCGAGAACTCTGGTTATCACTGTGTGGCTGGCTTGCTGGCTGGCTGGCTGGCTGGCTGGCTGGCTGGCTGGCTAGCTGCTACCCATGTACACACGTACGTCCACTTTCCAACTTTCCATTTTTACCCTGAAATTGGGGAGAGTCCCCTTTCCTGTTTTGGGGCTTGGCGGATGGGGGGCTCGAGCATTTTTAACCCTTCCCTTTTGCCCAAAAAGCCCAAGCTCTTACACTTCACACAAAAAAATGATACTACCATTTCTACTACTACACTACTACTACTACAAAATAAAAAATAATAATAAAATCCTTCCCCCCGAAACCCCGGTTTGTGCCAAACAGCTGGGGAGTATACATAAATTTAGGGAAAAACAAAAGGCCTTTTATTTTGACCCCGAGGGAAAATCATTCACAAAATGGCGACTGAGGCTGGGTTTTACAGGGGAAAGAAAGCCCCCTTTGAAAAAAGAAATTTTTTAAAGAAGAGTTTCGTGGGAGGTGGTCCCAAAATTTAACCCCCCCTCCGAATACAAAAAAAGGGTTTCGAAATCATTACAGAGCGCTATTTTTACATAATCTAACCTGGGACCAAAATTAAATATTAGTTATTTCTAAGATGATTAAGTTTTATTAACAGGGGTTTTTTTAGAAACGTTTTTATATTTATTTTGCCCAAAATTTTTCAAATGTTAATCGCTCGTGTTCAATAAGTGGTATGAAAAACTAAATTTTACTGCTTACTAAGCCCCGAATTTTAGGACCGCGTCGTTAAAAAATTCGGAAAGAAAATTTGCTTTACTGACCCGTTGGGAAAGGGGTTTATTAAGCAGCGAAACGGAAAAGAAGGGGGAAGTTTAAAAAGCAAAAAGAGGGATTATAGAAACCTAGAGAGTAGTAGATTGAAAAGAGAGAGAGAGAGAGAAGAGAGAGAGAGAAAGAGAGGGGAGAGAGAGAGAGAGAGAGAGAGAGGGGGGGAGAGAGACGAAAAAAGACGGGGTGGAAAATTTCAAACTCTCCTTTGAAAATCAAAGAAAGAGGATCTCAGTGTTTCTTGCTATATTTGGAAAGGGCAACCCTTTATTAAAAAACCCCCTTTGTTGAAATTTTAAAGATTTTTATAACAACAACCCCTCCACGAAACAACACCTCCATTAACACCACCTCCACCAAACAAAAACCTCCATCCCAACCCATCTCCTTTCCCAAAAACCCCTCCCCCAAACAACACCCCCCATTAAAAACCCCCCTACCATCACCACCCCCCAAAAAAACACCCCCATCAAAACTACCTCCTCCAACACCACCCAAAACCCCAAAAAACAACCCCCCATCAACATAAACCCCCTCCCAAAACCACCTCCCAAACAACACCTCCCTCAAAAACTATCTCCTCCAACACCCCCCCCTCCACCAAAAAAACCCCCTCCCCTCAAAAAATAAACCCCCTCCAACACCACCCCCCAAAACCCCCCTCCCCAACCCCCATCTCCCCTAACCCCCAATTTTCCAAACCCAAAAACACCTCCATCTCACACCCCCCTCCAAAAACCCCCTCCCCCAAAAAACACCCCCTCAAACACCTTCCCTCCAACAAAACCCCCTTCCCCCAAACAACACCTCCATTTAACACTAACCCTCCTCCCAACCCCCAAACCTCCACCCAAAAAAAACCTCCATTAACAGCAAACCCCCACCATCACCCTCCCCCAAACAACAAACCTTCCCTCAAACACACCCCCTCCAACACCCCCTTCACCAAACCCAACCCCCTCCATCAACAATACCTTCCCCCAAAAACCACCTCCACCCAAAAAACAACCCCCATTCCCAAAACTACCTCCCCCAACACCACCTCCACCAAAAAACACCCCCATCCAACACAACCCCCTCCAACAACCCCCTCCACCAAACAACACCTCCATCAACACAACCCCCCCCAAAACCCCCTCCCCAAAACAACACCTCCATCAACACTACCTCCAACACCCCTCCACCAAAAAAAACACCTCCCAAAAAAACTACCTCCCCAACACCACCTCCACCCAAAAAACCCTCCATTAACCCCCACCTCCCAACACCCCCTCCCCCAAAAAAACCTCCATCAACGCTACCTCCCCCAAAACCACCCCCCCACCAAAAAAAACACCTCCCCAACCCCCACCGCTCCAACACCACCCCCCCCCAAACAAAAAACCTCCATCAACACTACCCCCCAACACCCCCTCCACCCAAAAAAATCCTCTAACAACACTACCTCCTCCAACATCACCCCCACCAAAAAAACACCCCATCAAACACAACCCCTCCAAAAACCACCTCCCCCAAACAACACCTCCAAACAAAACTTTTCCTCCCCCAACACCACCTCCACCAAAAAAACACCTCCAACAAAAACTAATCCCCAACACCACCTCCACCAGCAACACCTCCATTAAAAACCACCCCACCATCACCCCCTTTACCAAAAAAACACCTCCATCAAAACTAAACCCCCCCAACACCACCTCCACCAAAACAAACCCCCATCAACACTATCTGCTCCAACACCCCCCCACCAAAAACACCTCCTTCAACCTAATCCTCCAAAAACCACCCCACCAAAAAAAAAAACACCCCCATTTAAAAACTACCTCCTCCAACACCACCTCCCCCAAAAAACACTCCATTAACAGCACCCCCCACCATCAACCCCCCCACCCAAAAAACCCCCCATCAACATACCTCCCCCAAAACCACCTCCACCAAACAACACCTATATCAAAAAACTACCTTTCTCCAACCCCCTAACCAAACAACACCTCCATCAAAAACTAACCCCCTCCAAACCCCCACCACCAAAAAACCCTCCATCAAACTTTACCCCTCCAACACCACCTCCACCAAACTTTACCCCCTCAACACTACCAAATCCAAAAACCACCTTCCCCCCAAAAAAAACACCCCCATCAACACTACCTTTTCCCCCCAACACCACCCCCACCAAACAACACCTCCATCAACACTAAACCCCCTCCCAAAACCCCTCCACCAAAAAAACACCTCCATTAACACCCCTCCACCAAACACTACCTTTACCAAAACAAACCTCCATCAACATACCTCCCTTTTTAAAACCACCTCCCCCCAAAAAACACCTCCATCAACACTACCTCCTCCAACACCACCTCCACCAAACCAAAACCTCCATCAATACTACCTCCTCCAAAAACCACCTCCACCCCAAAAAACAACCCCCATCAACACTTTCATCAAACCAACACCACCTCCCCTCAAAAAAAACCCCATAAACCTACCCCTCCAACACCACCCCCAACCAAACAACACCTCCATCAACACAAACCCCCCCAAAAACCCACCTCCCACCCCAAAAAACAAACCCCCCATCAATCTACCCCTCCAAAAACCACCTTCACCAAACAAACCCCTCCAACAACACTATTCCTCCCCAACACCCCCTCCCAAACACAACCCTCCCCCAAAACCACCTCCATCAAACAACATCCCCCAACACAAACCTCCTCCCAACCCCCACCTCCACCAAACAACAACCCCCCTCAAAAACTAAACCCCTCCCCAAAATCACCTCCACCAAAAAAACCCCTCCATCAAAAACCCCCTCCTCCAACCCCCAAACCCCCACCCAAACCCAAAAACCTCCATCCAAAACTACCTCCCCAACACCCCCTTCCCCCAAACAACAAACCCATCAACACTTTCATCCTCCAAAACCACCTTCACCAAAAAACACCTCCATCCCAAAACTACCTTTCCCCAACACCACCCCCACCCAAAAAACCCCTCCAAACAAAAACTACCTCCTCCAACACCCCCTTTACCAAATAACCCTCCATTTAACACACCTCCCCCCACCAAAACCCCCTCCCCCAAACAACACCTCCCTCAACACTACCTCCTCCCCAAAAACCCCCTCCCCCAAACAACACCTTCATCAACCCTGCCTCCCCCAACACCCACCTCCATTTAAACAAAAACCCCCATCAACACTACCCCCTCCAAAAACCACCCCCCCACCAAACAACACCTCCATCAATACTACCTTCCCCCCCCCCCAAAAAACCCCCTCCCCCAAACAACACCTCCATCAACACAAACCCCCTTTCCCAAAACCACCTCCACCAAAAAAACACCTCCATCAACATACCTTTCTCCAACACCAAACCCCCACCAAAAAAAAAACCTCCTCAAAACTACCTCCCCAGACCACCTCCACCAAACAACACCTCCCCTCAAAAATCCCCCCTCGAACACCCCCCCACCAAACAACACCCCCAACAACATACCTCCTCCAAACCACCTCCCCCCAAACAACACCTCCCCCAACACTACCTAAACCAACACCACCTCCCCTCAAACAACACCTCCATCAAAACTACCTTCCCCAACACCACCTCCCCCAAAAAACACCCCACCCCAACCCCACCCCCCCCAACCCCACCCCCCCAAACACCTCCATCAACACTACCCCTCCCAAAACCACCTCCACCCCAAAAAAACCTCCAACAACACTAAACCCCCTCCAACACCACCTCCACCCAAAAACACCTCCCTCAAAAACTAAACCCCCTCCAACCCCACCTCCACCAAACAAAAAACCCCCTTTTCAACACTACCCCTTCAACACCACCTCCCCCCAAAAAACACCTCCAAACAAAAACTTTCCTCCCCAAAACCCCTTCAAACCCAAAAAAACCCCCCCATCAACACACCTCCCCAAACCCACCTAAACCCCCACCCCCCCCCAACCCCACTACCTCCTCCAACACCCCCCTCCCCAAAAAAACCCCCTCCATCAAAAACTACCCCCCTCCAAAACCCTCTTCACCAACACACCCCCATCAACCCCTACCTCCCCAAAACCCCCTCCAAAAACAAACCCCCCCCCTCAATCAACACTACGTCCTCCCCAAAACCACCTCCCCCAAACAACACCTCCATCAAAACTACCTCCTCCCCAAAACCCCTTTACCAAATAAAAACCTCCCCAACAAACCCCTCCAACACCACCTTCACCAAAAAACACCTCCATTTAACAAATACCTCCTCCAACACCACCTCCCCAAACAAAAACCCCCATCAAAAACAAACCTCCTCCAACACCACCTTTCCCCCAAAAAAAACACCTCCATCAAAACTACCTCCTCCAACCCCCACCTCCACCAAAAAAACACCTCCATCAACCTAAACCCCCCAACACCCCCTCCATCAAACAACACCCCATTTAACACTAACCCCTCCAACACCACCTCCCCCAAAAAAAAACACCTCCATAACCTATCTCCTCCCCAAAACCCCTTCCCCCAAATAACCCTCCATAAAACTAAACCCCCTCCCCAAAACCACCTCCCCCAAACAACAAACCCCCATTTAACCCACCTCCTTTCCCAAAACCACCTCCACCAAAAAAAACACCTCCATCAACACTACCTCCCCCAACACCACCTCCACCAAACAACACCTCCACAACCCCTACCCCCTCCAACTCACCTCCACCCCAAAAAACCCCCATCAACACTACCTCCTCCAACCCCCCTTCCAAAAACCCAAAAAACACCTCCATCAACACTACCTCCTCCCCCCAAAACCAAAACCCCTTCCCCCAAAAACAAAAAACCTCCCCCCCCAAAAAACCAAACCTCCCAAAAAACCAAAAAAAACCTTCACCAAACAAAAACCTCCATCAAAAACTAACCCCCTCCAAAACCACCTTCACCAAAAAACCCCCTCCCTCAACACTATCCTTTCCCAACACCATTTACCAAAACCCCCAAAAAAAAACCTCCTCAAACCCCTTACCCAAAAAACCCCTCCAAACACCCCCACCCCCACCAAACAAAACCCTTTATCAACACTACCTCATCCAACAACCCCCTCCACAAACAACACCTTTCCCTCCCCAAAACTAAACCCCCTCCCAAAACCCCCCCCCACCAAAAAAACCCCCTCCATCAACCCCAAACCCCCTCCAACCCCAAACCCCCACCAAACAACACCTCCGCCCAACCCCTACCTCCTTCCCCCAAAACCACCTCCCCCAAACAACACCTCCATCCAAAACTACCTCCTCCAACATCACCTCCCCCAAACAACACCTCCATCAAAACTACCTCCTTCAACACCACCCCCACCCCCCCAAAAAAACATCTCCCAAAAACTCCTCCTCCAAGACCACCTTCACCCAAAAAACACCTTCCCCAAAACTACCTCCTCCAAACCCATCTTCAAACCCAAAAAACACCTCCATCCCAAAAAATAATTCCTCCAAAAACCCCCTCCACCAAACAACACCTCCCCAACACAAACCCCTCCAGCAAACCCCCTTCACCAAACAACACCTCCCCTTCCCAAAACTACCTCCTCCAACACCAAACCCTTTAACCCAAAAAACACCTCCATCAAAAATTCCCCATCCAAAACCCCTCCCCTCAAACCAAAACCTCCACCAAAAACTACCTCCTCCCAAAAAACCACCTCCACAAAAAAAAACAAACCCCCCTTTAACACTCCTCCTCCAACACCAAACCCCCACCAAACAACCCCTCCAACAACACTACCCATCCCCAAAACCCCCTCCCCAAACAAAACCTCCATAAAAACTACCTCCTCCCCAAAACCCCCTCCCCCAAACAACACCTCCATCAACACTACCTCCTCCAAACCAAACCCTTTACCAAAAAAACACCCATCAACACAAAACCTCCTCCAAAACCAAAAACCCCCTCCACCCAAAAAAACACCTCCATCCCCCCAAAAAAAAAATTCCCCCCCCCAACACCACCTTCACCCAAAAAACACCTCCCTCAACACAAACCCCCACACCAAACCAAAACCCAAAAACCACCCCCCTAAAAACCCCCCCCACAAAACCACCTTCACCAAAACAACACCTCCAAAAACCCCTACCCCCTACAAACCCCAACCCCCCCCCACCAAACCCCCCCACCACACCAACACCACCCCCCACCCCCACCCCTCCCCCAAAACCCCCCCCCCCCCCCACCTCCACTAACCCACCTTTCCCCTAAAACCACCTCCACTAACACCACCTTCCCCAAAACCACCTTCACCAACCCCCTTTCCCCAACACCACCTTCCCCCAAAACCACCTCCCCCAACACCAAACCCCACTAACACCACCTTTACCAACACCCCCCCCCACAACAACACCCCAAAATAACCCCCACCTCCACTAAAAAACCACCCTTCCCCCAAACACCACCCCAAACACCACCTCCCCAAAAACCACCTCCACTAACGCCACCTCCCCAAAACACCTTCACCAACAACCCCCCTCCCTAACACCAAACCCTTTACCAACACCACCTCCACTAAAAACCCACCCCCCTAACACCACCCCCACAAAAACCACCTTCACCAACACCACGTCCACTAAAAACCACCTCCACACCCCCCCAAACCCCCCAAACCCACCTCCACTAACACCACCTTCACCAACACCACCTCCCCCTAAAAACCACCTTTACCAACACCCACGTCCAACCCCAAACCCTCCACAAAAAACCACCCCCACTAACACCAAACCCCCAAAATAAAAACCACGTCCACTAAACCCCCACCTCCCTAACACCCCCTCCACTAACACCCCCCACTAAACCCCTCCCCTAACACCCCCTCCACTAAAAACCACCCCCACTAAACCACCCCCCAAACAACCCCCTCCCCTTTCCCCCCCCTCCACTAACACCCCGTTTCCCCTAACAACCCCCTCCACTAAAAACCACCTCCACTAGCACCCCCTCCACTAACAAAACCCCCTCTACTAAAACCACGTCCCCCTAACACCACCTCCCCCTAACCCACGTCCATAACACCAAAATCCACTAACACCCCTCCCCTAAAACCAAACCTTTCCCCTAACACCCCCTCCCCTTTAAAACCACCTCCACTAACACCACCCCCACTAAAACCAAAGTCCCCCTTACACCACCTCCACTAAAACCACCTCCCCTAACCCCCACCTCCCCTAACACCACGTCCACTAACACCACCTCCACTAACCCAAAACCCCCCCTAAAAACCACCCCCCACTAACACCCCGTTCCCCTAACACCACCTCCACTAACCCCCACCTCCCCTGCCAAACCCCCACTAACACCACCTTTCCCCTAACACCACGTCCCCTAACACCAACCCCACTAAAAACCACCTCCACTAACACCCGTCCCCTTAAAAAACCACCTCCACTAACACCCCCTCCACCAAAAAACCCCTCCACCCAAACCCCCCTTTTACCAACACCAACCCCCACTAAACATCCCCCCTCCCCCAACACCACCTCCACTATCACCCCCTCCAACACCACCTCCACAACCCACCTTTACAATACCACCTCCACAACAAACCTCCACTAAAACCAACCCCCCACTAACCCCCTTTACCAACACCAATTTTCCACTAAACCAACCCCCACAAAAACCACCCCCACTTAAAACCACCCCCACAAAAACCAGTCCCCTAAAAAAACCCCCTCCATAAAAACCACCTCCACTGCACCACCCCCACTAAAAACCACCCCACTAACAAAAAAAGGTCCCCTAACACCACCTCCACTAACCCCCACCTCCCCTAACACCCCCTCCCCAAAACCACCTCCACCAAAACCCACGCCACTAACACCACTTCACCAACACCACCTCCACTAGCACCACCTCCACTAACACCACCTCCACAAATCACCACCTCCACCAAACCCCAACCCCACTAACACCACCTTCCCAATACCACCTCCACTAACACCACCTCCCTAACACCACCTCCACAAACACCCCCTTTCACCAACACCATCTCCACTAACACCACCTCCACTAAACCACCTCCACTAACCCACCTCCACTAACACCACCTCCACTAAACACACTACTTCCTAACACCCCCAATTACATAAAAAAACTTCCATTACAAACAGCACCAACAACACCATTTTTCGTCACTACATTTTCCATCGAAAGCACTTACCCCCCCCCCCCCCACCCCCACCACCCCCCACTTGTATCAACACAGCTACTAGCACCACTAAGACTTATCAGCACCACTAAGCTACCAGCGTCACTAAGACTACCTCTATCATCTCAACTTCTATCATGAGCGCTTCCACTAGTACCACTGTCCCCATCACCAGTTCTACATACACTGTCTCCATTACCACCACCCCACCACAACTAACACTTACACCATGACCACCAATATTTCCACCGCCCTCACCTACACTTCCACTACCTAGGCTTCCACCAGCACCACATCTAACATCATCACTATTTCTATAACCACCAACGATACCACCATCACCACATCTACCCAGAAAACAGTACAAATGCATAGACTAACACTCATTGCAAAACCTCAAAGTAGTTATGGGTATCATCAGCCTGCCCACGTTATTCACGAGATGAGGTTCACTGCGTAACTTATGTGGCATAGTGAATCACACGCATTGCTAGTAATTTCAGGACGGTCACACTGCCACTTCGAATCAAAATAGCTTCTTAGTGTTATAAGCCCCATTCGGATCTCATATCTGGGGGTCACTTTGAAAGGTTCTAGAGTCTAATCAGTGAATGTGAAATTGTTGACATTGCATCTAGCCAATAGAGGAACTTGCCGTCATTCTCAAGCAACCAATTAGATAACCCCAACTCTTTCCAAAGCAGTGTAGTCCTAGAGTGATTTCCAATCATTCACATTGCTTCTGCGTAGGAATAATGACTTTATGGGCTCACTTTTAAAAATTATAAAAGCTATCAAAGATATGACATATTAGAACCACATTCAAATTCCTCCAATATTTCGATGACCAAATGCTATGTATATATATATATATATTATATATATATATATATATATATATATTATATATATAAATAATATATATATAAAATATATAAATATATATAATATATTATATATATATTATATATATATATATTATATATAATATATAATATAATATATATATATTTTATATATATATATATTAACACGTAAGAAAAACCCGCTGCAATTGTGGTGTAAAACAATAATGGTCTGTAATCAAGCCTAAACACAGGGTAAGCGTGTGCCCTCTCTTTGAACCGTCGTGAGAGCAACAAATTGGTCGACTTCAAAAATGCTTATTAGCGGAGAGAGAGGTATAATTGAGCAAGTGTAACAGAAGTAGAGGTCACATATACTGGGTGAATTCCCTTGGGGTTACGTTGTAATCTGCTCTTCTGGAAATGGTAGGAGGTAAGATGTTACCACAGTGTCACATTACTGTCGTAAACTGTCTTGACGCACGAACCTTTACCGTCCATTGTGTGGCATTAATAATTTGGTTAGCCTTGAGTGTCGATTGAGCGTTAGTGGCGCATATATGTACTCACTCAGTTGTACTCACCGATATATGTTAGGAGGGGTCGAGACAGGGGTTGCCTTGACGGACATTTGTAAAACTCTAGCCCCCCGGGCTCTTTCATGTCTTCTCTTGAAGCAGTGATTAAGGACATCTCCACCTTCTCGTCCAGGTCTTCCCAGGTTCTAACTATCCAAAGATTAAAAAAATTCTTCCTGACGCTCCTATTACTAATTCGTTTCCGTAATCATCAAATCTCTAGCAACTTTTGTTTGCCCAATCAATGTCTCAGAATTCTATATGTCAAACCGTGGTAGTGACAGGTAGCAGGTCCAGCACTGCACCATTCGTACTAAGAAAGCTTCTGGAGCTGTGGGAATAGTAGGTGGCTGCTGATACAAACTTGTCACAAAATGTGCAGTATTTGAAACCTTCCTATTGTAAGCCTTGTAGATCAATTGTACAGCGCTGGAGCTGCTACTTGACAAGACCTAGTATATTCTTCTGTTTATATATAATATATATATATATATATATATATATATATATATATATATATATATATATATATATATAATATATATATATATTATGTCGTGCCGAATATGTAAAACTGATCAGTTAGCAAGAACTCATTTGAAATTAAGTCCTTTCTAAAATTTTCTCTTATACGTTTAAAGATACATTTTTTTCATTAATGTTGATGTAAAAACTTATAATTTTGCACCAAAAGGAACTTAGAAAACTTACCTAACCTTATTATAACAAGAGCAATTTATTTTAGCCTAACCCAACTAAATATATTTTAGATTTGTTTACAATAATTTAATACTAAACAAACACAGTGAAATAAATTGTTTTCGTTAGGTTCAGAATGATTTTGGCGAAATTATTGCATACACAAATTTTCACTTGTCCTATATGGCAAGATAAGCGTTGCTATTTAAGCCAAGATCGCAAGTTCTGCCTATTCGGCACGACATATATATATAAATAATATATATATATATATATATATATATATATATATATATATATATATATATATATATATATATATATATATATATATATATATATATAATATATATATATATTTATTATTATTTATTTATTTTTATTATCACACTGGCCGATTCCCACCAAGGCAGGGTGGCCCGAAAAAGAAAAACTTTCACCATCATTCACTCCATCACTGTCTTGCCAGAAGGGTGCTTTACACTACAGTTTTTAAACTGCAACATTAACACCCCTCCTTCAGAGTGCAGGCACTGTACTTCCCATCTCCAGGACTCAAGTCCGGCCTGCCGGTTTCCCTGAACCCCTTCATAAATGTTACTTTGCTCACACTCCAACACACACACACACAATATATATATATATTATATATATATATATATATATATATATATATATATATATATATATATATATATATATATATATATGTCTCAACTTGCAATTTTGGCTTAAATAGCAACGCACTTCTTGCCGAATAGGGCAAGGGAAAATTTGTGTATGCAATTAATTTCGTAAAAATCATTCTGAATCTAACGAAGAATATATATTTTATTGTTTTTGTTTATTATTAAATTATTGTAAACTTATATAAAATATATTTAGTTGGATTAGGCTAAATTAAATTACGCTTGCTATAATAAGGTTAGGTAAGTTTCCTAAGGTTCTTTTGGTACAAATTCATTAATTTTTATATTAACATAAATGAAAAAAAAATGTCTTTAAATGCATAAGAGAAAATTTTAGAAACGACTTAATACTAAATGAGTTCTTGCTAACTGACCAGTTTAACCTATTTGGCACGACATGAGGTAATGAAATCTGTCAGCCTGAACCTATTGACGTCTCTAGGCTCAGGCTGACAGATTTCATTACTTCTTGTTTGAAACATAACCTGCATGAGAGAATATTACAGGGAAAACATTGCTAGCTTATGTTATACCCGAAGGGGACAGCAGTATGTCACGGAAATTTCAATACCGTGTCAGAGTTTTTTTCAGTGGTATGTTTGAGATCCATTGATTTATATTTATGCTGGTAAACCGTCACAGGTTAGGGCAGTGGCGAACAGCGGTGACAAAGGCAGCATGCAGCACTGCACTTGCTCTCCTCTCGTACACGTTGCTTCTCATTTATACAGAACCGAGGGCTGTGATTCCACCAGGACCTGAACTCTACGTGGATCACGGATCACCTCTCAACATAACTTGTGTTGTGCCTGACAGCCCCGAGCCGCCCGAGCATGTTTTCTGGTACCACCGGGACAAGGTAAGTTAATCCCTCCCTGTCACACACACACATACACACACACACACACACACACACACACACACACACACACACACACACACACACACAATTACACACATACATACATACAGTAGTATGATGAGATAGTCATCATAAAATAAATTACAAAAGAAATTAACTGAAACCAATCGCTACGAAAATATTTATTTACATTTACGCTTTTGTGTGTGGAAAAAAATCGATCTAAAATTTATGCAAAATAATTGTTATAAGAAAGAATTAGACACTGAGTGTGTTAATAATCCTTAAACAGAAAATGTGAATTTTTTTCCTAATCGTTAAATGCAACGAAACTCAAGTTTTGTGAGGGAAGACAGTGTTGCCAGGGGAATGTACTGACAATAAAGTGAATTGCTATAGTCATAAAATCGCAAAACCCATTGAGGAAAATGTGTAAAATAAAGAAATACCGTGACTCACACGAACGCAGATCAAAAGCGTATTTACCAATAGCCATTATATAATTAAAAAAAAAATTGACGACGTGGACAAATTTTTATTATGATTTTTGGTTGTGGCGAAAAAAATACATCAACACCCAGAAGAAATAAAGAAGAAATATATCAAGTCAGTTTAATAAAAATGCTTACATTATTTCAACAGTAAAAATTGGAATATCATTATAATATTGGTACACAATACCGACCAGTGGATGATTAAGACTCCTGTGCAACAGATAGGTATCTCCCTTCCGAAACCTTTCGCCTACACAGCAGGCTTCTTCAGTCGAATACAGAGGTGAATAAATACGAAGACAGCAGAAGCAGAGAAAGGTTGAAGATGAGGTGATCAGTCCATAAACTTTGAAGACTGAAAGACTTAAAAAAAAAATAGTCAGGCTGGAAAAATACGAGGAGAACGACAGGCTGCTACGAGCAGCACTTGTTTAAACACGAGGAGGAACTGCTGAAAAGCAAATTAGGTTTCTACACTTTCCTGCTTTCTTTATAGATTTGAAGGTTTAGTCAAAATAATGGAGATGGAGTTCCTACTTAATGACTCAGGATTCGGCCTCTCTAAAGATGGTTTACAGTATTTAGGTCGACACACCAAACTGTGGACCAGGAATTCGCAATTATGCTAATGAAGCATTACGAATACTCTGACATTCACGTGGGATTTGAATTCATGATCAGTATTATGCGAGTCACACTCTGTTAGTGTCCACCGGGGATGAGGGTTGATTAATTGTGTAATACATGATGCAACAGCGGGATTCATCGGAGAGTCACCTTCGCTGTGGGAACCTCTGCTACGACGTGTGAACGTCACTATCACAGTTGGAAAGTCACTGACAATGTGGGAATGTCAGCCACATCGCTTGGAAGTTTATCCCAGACCGAGGGAACGGCAGACACACCGTGGGAACGTCAGCAACAATGTGGGAATGTCAGCCGAACCATGGGAACGTCAGCTTAACCACGTCAAGCTTCACTGAACTAAAATATATTCAACAGCATAATGAATATAAGATTCATTTTATTTCAAAATACACCGAAAAGGTGGGTTAGGCTCCATCTCAAGGTCTCCCACTGTAATATTTTTAATAACGCTGTTCAAAACATAACCACGTAAACATGCTGTAGTCTGCAGCTTCATAATTTTTGTTACCTCAAAACTGTGTAAAAAAAGTTATTTACTGAAAGTGTGTGCTGATGGCTGTAGCGCTACTGGAACAAATAAACTTAATTTATTTGTTATTCAAAACTGTTTGGGAGAGATAAATTCGCTGAATTTAATTCACTACAATATATTTTTTCTGTGTGTTTGTGGAGCGAAACTTTTGCTTGGACTGATTTGTTAGTAAGGGTTTCAGGCTGTTGTTATTGTCTGTTTGTAGATGGTATCCTGAGACTGGACGAAGGGTAACTAATTTATCTTCGTTGTCTTCTGGCAGTTGGAATCCTTCGACTGGTCACGGTGAGGGATAACTAAACCATATTTATTGTCCTTTACAGATGGTATCCTAGGACGAGCTGTGACGAAGGGCGACTAAACTATTTTTACTTTCATTGTCAAGTGACATTATTAGTCAAGTCGGAACGAACGGTTACTATATCATCTTTATTTTGCTTAGCAGATGGTATCTTTCGATGGTACGAGAGGAGGGGGTTTACCAAGCCATCTTTCTTGTCTCCTGGCAGATGGTTTCCTTCGACGGGTCACGGAGAGGAGTCACCATCACCACAGACAAGGGGCCAGTCACCACTAGCAACCTGGTCATCCCAGACGTGACCACTCAAGACTCAGGAGTGTACATCTGTGCACCTCAGGGAATGAAGGAAGCATCAGTTAGAGTTAGTGTTTTGAACGGTGAGTGTGTGTGCGTGTATGTGTGTGTGTGCGTGTGTGTGTGGGTGCGTGTGTGCATATGTGTGTGTGATGTGTGTGTGTGTGTGTGTGTGTGTGTGTGTGTGTGTGTGTGTGTGTGTGTGTGTAGGTGTACTCACCTAGTTGAGGTTGCAGGGGTCGAGTCCAAGCTCCTGGCCCCGCCTCTTCACTGATCGCTACTAGGTCACTCTCCCTGAACCGTGAGCTTTATCGTACCTCTGCTTAAAGCTATGTATGGATCCTGCCTCCACTACATCTCTTCCCAAATTATTCAACTTCCTGACTACTCTGTGGCTGAAGAAATACTTCCTAACATCCCTGTGACTCATCTGTGTCTTCAGCTTCCAACTGTGTCCCCTTGTTGCTGTGTCCAGTCTCTGGAACATCCTGTCTTTGTCCACCTTGTCAATTCCTCTCAGTATTTCGTAAGTTGTTATCATGTCCCCCCTATCTCTCCTGTCCTCCAGTGTCGTTAGGTTGATTTCCCTTAACCTCTCCTCGTAGGACATACCTCTTAGCTCTGGGACTAGTCTTGTGGCAAACCTTTGCACTTTCTCTAGTTTCTTTACATGCTTGGCTAGGTGTGGGTTCCAAACTGGTGCCGCATACTCCAATATGGGTCTAACGTACACGGTGTACAGGGTCCTGAACGACTCCTTATTAAGATGTCGGAATGCTGTTCTGAGGTTTGCTAGGCGCCCATATGCTGCAGCAGTTATTTGGTTGATGTGTGCTTCAGGAGATGTGCCTGGTGTTATACTCACCCCAAGATCTTTTTCCTTGAGTGAGGTTTGTAGTCTCTGGCCCCCTAGACTGTACTCCGTCTGCGGTCTTCTTTGCCCTTCCCCAATCTTCATGACTTTGCACTTGGTGGGATTGAACTCCAGGAGCCAATTGCTGGACCAGGTCTGCAGCCTGTCCAGATCCCTTTGTAGTTCTGTCTGGTCTTCGATCGAATGAATTCTTCTCATCAACTTCACGTCATCTGCAAACAGTGACACCTCAGAGTTTATTCCTTCTGTCATGTCGTTCACAAATACCAGAAACAGTACTGATCCTGGACTGACCCCTGTGGGACCCCGCTGGTCACAGGTGCCCACTCTGACACCTCGCGACGTACCATTACTCGCTGCTGTCTTCCTGACAAATATTCCCTGATCCATTGTAGTGCCTTCCCTGTTATCCCTGCTTGGTCCTCCAGTTTTTGCACTAATCTCTTGTGTGGTACTGTGTCAAACGCCGTCTTGCAGTCCAAGAAAATGCAATCCACCCACCCCTCTCTCTTGTCTTACTGCTGTCACCTTGTCATAGAACTCCAGTAGGTTTGTGACACAGGATTTCCCGTCTCTGAAACCATGTTGGGTGCTGTTGATGAGATCATTCCTTTCTAGGTGTTCCACCACTCTTCTCCTGACAATCTTCTCCATGACTTTGTATACTATACATGTCAGTGACACTGGTCTGTAGTTTAGTGCTTCATGTCTGTCTCCTTTTTTAAAGATTGGGACTACATTTGCTATCTTCCATGCCTCAGGCAATATCCCTGTTTCGATAGATGTATTGAATATTGTTGTTAGGGGTACACATAGCGCCTCTGCTCCCTCTCTCAGGACCCATGGAGAGATGTTATCTGGCCCCATTGCCTTTGAGATATCTAGCTCACTCAGAAGCCTCTTCACTTCTTCCTCGTTTGTGTGTACCGTGTCCAGCACCTGGTGATGTGCCACACCTCTCCGTCCCTCTGGAGTCCCTTCTGTCTCCTCTGTGAACACTTCTTTGAATCTCTTGTTGAGTTCCTCACATACTTCACGGTCATTTCTTGTTGTCTCTTCTCCTTCCTTCCTTAGCCTGATTACCTGGTCCTTGATTGTTGTTTTCCTCCTGATGTGGCTGTATAACAGCTACGGGTCAGATTTGGCTTTCGCTGCTATGTCGTTTCATAGTGTCGTTGGGCCTCCCTTCTTATCTGTGAATATTCGTTTCTGGCTCTACGACTGCTCTCCTTATTCTCCTGGGTCCTTTGCCTTCTATATTTCTTCCATTCCCTAGCACACTTGGTTTTTGCCTCCTTGCACCTTTGGGTGAACCATGGGCTCATCCTAGCTTTTTCATTATTCCTGTTTCCCTTGGGTACAAACCTCTCTTCAGTCTCCTTGCACATTGTTGCTACATATTCCATCATCTCATTAACTGGCTTCCCTGCCAGTTCTCTGTCTCACTGAAGCTCGTTCAGGAAGTTCCTCATTCCCGTGTAGTCCCCTTTCCTGTAGTTTGGTTTCATTTGTCCTGGCCTTCCTGCTTCCCCCTCCACTTGTAGCTCTACTGTGTATTCGAAGCTCAAACCCACATGATATCTGGCCCCAAGGGGTCTTTCATATGTGATGTCAATATCTGCACTGCTCAAGGTGAATACTAAGTCCAGTCTTGCTGGCTCATCCTCTCCTCTCTCTCTTGTAGTGTCCCTTACATGTTGGTACATGAAGTTTTCCAGTACCACCTCCATCATCTTAGCCCTCCATGTATCTTGGCCCCCATGTGGCTCCAAGTTCTCCCAGTCGATCTCCTTGTGGTTAAAGTCGCCCATGATCAGGAGCTTTGCCCTGCATGCATGAGCTCTTCTGGCCACTGCAGCCAGTGTGTCAACCATCGCTCTATTGCTCTCGTCATACTCATGCCCTGGTCCCCCGCTGTTCTGTGGTGGGTTATACACCACTGCAATTACCACCTTGGGACCTCCAGAGTGAAGCGTTCCCACTATGTAATCACTTTCTTCTCCGCTGTCTCCTCTCTCCAGCTCATCAAAATTCCATCAGTGTTTGATCAGCAGTGCCACTCCTCCACCCCCCCCCTGTTCCTTCTGTCTTTCCTCAGGATCTGGTATCCCGTTGGAAAGATGGCATCTGTTATCATACCTGTAAGCTTGGTTTCTGTGAGTGCTATGATGTCCAGTGATGTCTCTTTGACTCTTTTGTGCCACTCCTCCCACTTATTTGTTATTCCATCAGTGTTTGTGTACCATACCTTCAGTTTCCTTTCCAATACTGTGGTTTGGGGGGCCTGTGGGGGTGGGAGACCTGGTAGCATACTGTGGGATTCTATGACTGGGGGTTGGGTGGAAGCTGTGGGTATGGATTGTAGCTTGTGTTGGGATGGTGTGATAGGTTGTGGGGTTCTGAGGATAGTTGTGTGTGTGCTTGCCCTTGCTTCTCTGTTCTGCTCTGACTGACCTCTGCTGGTTCCATCCTTGTTTCCTTTCCTATCTCCTTTTGCTTTTTTTGTCCTCTCCCTCAGCTGCTGTCTCTCTGTGTTCTGTCTCTGTCTAGGAACACCTTCTTGTACTCTTCCGAGTTTTTCAACCTTGGTTTCTCTTGGAGGATCCTGTTCCTCACTGCTTCTGTCCTGAGAATCAGCTTGATCGGTCGGTTTCTCCCCTTCACGTACCCCCTATTCTCTGAAAATTTACAATATCATCCATGTCTTCTCCCCTATTTCCATGATGATTTTCCCAATCTCCTTTCTTTCTTCCTGCCGTCTTTCAGTGTGTGTCTTTTCCTCTCTCTCCCGAAGCCCATGGATAAACACTGATTTTGCCCTTTCCTCATCCCATTGCCTCTCCCTCTGTGACTCTGGTTCCTGTCTATGGTCATTTTCTCCCTTGATTTTTCCAGTGGCTCTTGGTAGCATGGTTGTGCCTCAGCATTCGACTTATCTCCCTCTCTATCTGCACCCAGCTGCTCTTTCCTTTTACTCCCTGACCCTTCTTTTCAGGCTTATATGACCTTAGCATAATTCATATCTCCTTCCTTCCTGTTCATCCTCTCAGCTTCATATGCTGTGTCTTCTCTGGTCACTGCCCCTGAGACTTGCTTCAGCCTGTTTACCTCAAACTCTAGGACCCTTACCCTGTCTACTGCAGTTTCGACTTGTGCCTCCCATTTCTTCGTCTCCTTCTCCAACCTCTTTTCCCATTTTGCAGAGAGCTCTTTCTCCATTTTTTCAGAAAGCTCTCCTAATTTTCTCTCCCATTCTTGCTCCATCCTTCTCCACTGCTCCTCCATCCATTCCTCCCTACCAATACCATTGTCATCTGATCCCTGATTCCTACGAGTCCCAACCATTTTTTTTTTTTTTTAGTAAAGGAAAGAGAGAAAGAGAGAGAGAAAGAGAGAGAGAGAGATGAGGGGAGAGAGAGAGAGAGAGAGAGAGAGAGAGAGAGAAGAGAGAGAGAGGGGAAAGGTAGAAGGAGAGAGAGGGGGAGAGTGAAAAGGAAAAGGGGAG
>NC_069403.1:58310590-58348090 GCF_026875155.1 Cherax quadricarinatus
ACAACCACATGACCCACCTACACCTACCTCTAACCACGACTTTTTCACACCACTAACAGCTTCACCCACCTGCAGGAGAACTACCGCAGGCTATGCAGACTGGATCAACGAGTCGTGGCTGTGTTCACTCCTTCCTGCTGCTGCTGCTGACAGTACTCTACCACCTGCTGCTGTGATGCCCTACTGTTCCTGCTTCTTTTTGTTGATTCCTGCTGACTCTGTTAACCATCACACGTTGTGTTCGCCGGAGGGTTCCTCTCCTACGAACTACTGTGATGGTGTGCTGGCACACGAAGCACGATGTCACAAGATATCACCAGGAAGCTGACTACCAACATTCAGCTGTGCAAAACATTAGTGATTTGATCTTTTTTTGGGGGGAGGGAGGGGAAAGAATTGAGCCCCAGTTCTGCCCCGAAGAAAGCCGCGAGTGTGAGAACAGAACCAGCAGGAGACGAACATCGTTATAGACTCATACATAACAACCATTTTGTCCCTTTTCAAGTTTTCTCTTTAGTGATGGATTATAATGTTTTATTCAAGAGATATTTGAATTCTGTCCTTTAAGTTTCTCGCGTATGGTAGAGTGATGGTAATCAACTTTTTTACACTAGTGGCGTGAGAGCCCAACGTCGAGATAATGAGTCCTCTTCATAGTTCAACGGTAGTTCGTTCCGAGCATCGAACAACACATCAGGGACATATATCTCTGACTTCTAAAGAGTGGAGATACAGAAAGTTAGCTACCAGGCAGATACGCCAAAGCGATAGGCATAGTTACAGAGCTGACTGCATTCAGAGAAACCATGAGAAGTTAGGTTTTCCTTACGGAAGAATGATAGGTTGGGGCTACACTAGAGACGCCACACTTCAGATATCGTAATAAGTTGGTGTTCGCGTATCACGTGCTACGTTACGAGCTGGTAAGCGTAGCTTTATATTGAAGTTAATGGCCTTAGGCAACCCAGTTTCATAAACACTAGAGCGCATGTGTTCCTAGCTCTGAACATAGACTTCAGTGGTTTCCGTTATCGTGCAACAGCCTCTGCACAGTACATTATTAAAGGTTTAGTTTTCCGACTTTTACAATTCACTCTTTGCTTGATATCTGCTGCAGACAAGCAAACGTCTCCCTCCACCTAAATTCCGTTTGGTTAGACTAAATTAGAATAAACTAACAAATTAATCAGCAAAATTAAAAATATCATGAGCGAAGAAGAAACAATCTGCGAGTATCACAAGCCTGCTAAATTTGAACGATACAATATAATATCCATACCGTTAAAAAACAAACGATCAGTATAAGGACGAGCTAACTTGTGATGTACAGAATTTAGTTTCCAGGTACTACATGACTTTAAAAGCAATTTCATTGCAAAATATGTATGCAATTGATGTACCATTTCTTCTGGCTACCAAACATACCCTTTAAATGACTCAAAATATGATAGGCGTACATTCTACATCAGTAACAAAAAGAACAATGTATATTAAAAAATAATCATATATTTAGCATCAGAGCAATGATCAGACTTTCATAGCCAGGCCATCAATATCTTCCAGCGCATTCAGCGAGAGAATATGAGTTTTTTTCCACAGCAAGATGAGTTCTTTACGCTCACTCACTCTCAGAACTTCATACATTCCACCAGCATGATGACCTACACTAAAGCCGCTATTGATCAGCAGTAACGACCAATCACAGTCGCTTTTGGAATACACTTTACTCGACGCTGGTGTACCAAGGCTCAGTCTACCTGTCAAATCTCACATACTGACAGTCACAAACACTAGTGGATCAAGCGTCACTCTACCTGCTAGGATCAACGTACTGGTAGTGTCAACTATGATTTATTTTTGTTCACCAGTTGCCCTCCTTTCTATGAGTTTATCTACGATATGTATAGTATATATATATATTATATTTATATATTAAATATATATCTATTATATATTATATATTATAATATATATATATATATTATATATAATATATATATATATATATATTATATATATATATATATATATATATATAAAATATATATATATATATAAATTATATATATATATATATAATATATATATATATTGATAGGTAGATGGATATACTTTCTGTAATTTTTATTTCATTTTATGAATAAATATTGAAGACACTTTGGAGCGAGGGGAAGGAGGAACTGCCTCACTGTTGTTTTTAGGAGACAACTTGCATTATCTCACTGCAAGTGAGTGTACAGCAGTCAGTAGCCAGGCAATAACATGACATGTTTAAGGATTTTACTGCTACTTTAACAACAAATGTTTTGTGTAGAGTTCGTTCCTGGTGTCCTGATGCTAGGTTGCTACAAGTGTGTGTGTGTGTGTGTGTGTGTGTGTGTGTGTGTGTGTGTGTGTGTGTGTGTGTGTGTGTGTGTGTGTGTGTGTGTGTGTGTGTGTGTGTCGCTACTGTATGTGTGTGTGTACTCACATATATATGGTTGCAGTGATCGAGTCACAGCTCCTGTGTGTGTATGTGTGTGTGTGTGTGGGAACTCACCTAGTTGTACTCACCTAGTTGTACCTAGTTGAGGTTGCAGGGGTCGAGTCCAAGCTCCTGGCCCCGCCTCTTCACTGGTCGCTACTAGTGTGTGTGTGTGTGTGTGTGTGTGTGTGTGTGTGTGTGTGTG
The DNA here is from genome assembly GCF_026875155.1 of Cherax quadricarinatus. Taxonomy (NCBI): domain Eukaryota; kingdom Metazoa; phylum Arthropoda; class Malacostraca; order Decapoda; family Parastacidae; genus Cherax; species Cherax quadricarinatus. The sequence goes on from NC_069403.1 coordinate 58,313,260, forward strand.
TGTGTGTGAGAGAGTGCATGTACGTACTAACCTATTTGAGGTTGCAGAGGTTGATTCTCAACTCCTGGCCCCGCCTCTCATCTTGCTACTTGCCGGATGTACTTACTCCTAGTCACGGTAACCCTGCTTACCGTTTCTTTAAAGAATTTAGGTACCCTGTCTTCACGCCATCCTCATCACTATCATTCCAGTTCCTGACCATCTGGAAGCTGAAGAAATACTTCTTGATATCCCTGTATTTTGTCTACTTCTTTAACTATCAACCTTGTTATCGTGTACCCATTTCTCGCCTCTCGAACACTCTGTTCCAGTCCATGCTGTTAAGGTATTGTTAGTATTTTGAAGGTCATTATCATGTCTATCCTATAATGTTTTTAAATTAATTTTGCTTAGTATCTCGACGTACTTCCTTTCCTTCAGCTCTAACACTTGTCTCGTTGCAAACTTGTGCAGATTCTCCAGGTTCTTGATAAGTTTTATCTGGTGTGGGTTAACTGCTGGTTATGAATACTCCATAATGAGCCTGACATGTCAGGCTCATTATGGATCGTGAATGACTTTTCACTGAAATTCGGGAAAGCTAATCTTAGATTTACTAAATGAGCTTCGCTTGAAACGATATCATGTCTTGGTGAACATCAGGCGATATGTTCTTCACTAAACTCACCTCAAGGTCTGTCTCCTTGAGTGAAGTTTGCAGGCTGGAATCCTCAAGTCTATACTCATTTTCTGGCCTTTTCTCCGTCCCCAAATTTTCATAACCTTACACATGCTGTGGAAGAATTCCGGTAAGCACTGGTGTGACCAATCCTGCGGTTGGTCCAGGTTGCCTTTCCATATCCTCATCAGGTTTTTATTCTCCTTATTTATTTCGTGTCATATGGAAACTGGAATACATCTGATTCTTCTGAAATAGTACCAGTCCCAGTACTGACCTTATGGAACCCTGTTTCGTCACACTTCCCATTCTGACACCTCATCTCCCTTAAATTCTCTTTGATCCACTGTAACGCAGTAGCCTACCTGTTAGACCTACGGGTTCCTCAGGTTAGGTTAGGTAAGGTTCGTCAGGAAACAGGACAAATGTTTCCTGACGCGGGTCTTAGTCAGATGATGACCCGCCTTTGGAGCTTTTGGTCATCTGACCGAGGCCTTCCGCTGGCTTACCGGTCCACCCCTTTAAAAATTATGGTCATTTATAACCAGTCTTGATACGGGTTCCTCACATTTTCCCAAGTCTCTTGTGAGGGACGGTGTCAATGGCCTTTTTTTTTTTAGAATCCAAGAAAAGGCAGTCCACACATCTCTGTCTCTCTCTCTTTCTCCTGCCTCACTTATGTTACTTTGGCACAGAACTCAGGCAAGTTTGTGAAACATGATTTACCATCTTTAAACACGTGCTGGTTGTCTAAGCAATCATATCTCTCCAAGTGCTTTTTCTCTCCTGATTATCTCCTCCTTTACCTTATGCATGTCAGTGATGCTGCTGTAGCTTATTTGCTGGGGTTGAATCTCAGTTCTTGACCCCGCCTTTTAAATTACAATGGCTAGCATTATTGGTTCCCGCTTCCGTGGGTTATTTCCTTCTATTGAAACTGCGTATTGAGTTTGCCTGTATCGCTTTCCCATGTAGCTCATTCCATTTGTTTTCGACCCTCAGACTGTAATATATATTTCCTTACATCCTTATGAACTCCTTGCCCCTGTGCCTCGAGTTTTAAGAAAGTCTGTCCTTGTTTGTTCTGTCAAATCCTCCGAGTTGTGGTGTGATTATCCGATGTTGTGGTGTTGTGTATGTTGTGTGTGTGTGTGTGTGTGTGTGTGTGTGTGTGTGTGTGTGTGTGTGTGTGTACTTGCGTGTACCTGTATTAGTGAATCTACCCGGGAGTTGATTTCTAGGGGTCAGCGCCCCCAGATGTGCATGTGTATACATATATTTCGTACATTCCAGAATAGGTGCACATGTTGCATGCTAGCCCTTCTCTTTCTCCTTCTCTTCTCCCTCCTCTTCCTCTTTATTCCAGTCTCCTCCATCATGGTGAGGCCTGAACACAGCTGATGACCCACCAATACGATCACTTTCCCTCTCCCCCTCCCGTACAACACTTTCTTTCCCTCCCTTTCCCCTCCCTTTCCCCTCCGTCTTTCCCTTCCTCACTCATTTCTCCCCTCCCTTCCTCTTTGAGCTTTCCTCCCTCTGACCTTCCTGATTCCCTGCGTCCTCCCTTCTATCTTACTTCCCTTCTTTACCATCCCATTTCCCCTCCACTCTCCGATCCTGCTTAAATCGTTCTCTCCCTCCCTCTCTCCTTCCTTCCTTCCTTCTCTCCCTCCCTCCCTCCCTCCCCGGCAAGGATTTGTATACCGGTGGTTACTCTTGACCTCCTCTCTGTATTTTTGTATCTGTGTTCACAATAATAAAAGTTATTTTAATAAAGACTTCCTTATTATCCAGTGTGTCAGACGCCTCCACCTTATTTACACTTTTATCAAGATTTATTACACTTTGTTACTGATATATTAATACTATTTCATACGAGAAAATACACAACTAATAAAAATATAAACAGTGTAATAAAAGTGAATGAAAGTAATAATGCATTAAGGATTAAATTGATAGAAAAAAAATTCAATAAAAAACTGCAGGAATTAGTAAATTGGACAATGTTTAGTAATTTTATCACGAGAAGATTTCTGAGGTAAAAAGATGGGGAATAATGAGAGACGCAAGTAGTCTTTGTCACACTAACACCACTACTAGCATCACCATCACCAGCACCACCAGAACCATCACTATCAGCAGAACCACGACTAGCACCACCAATACCACTACTAGCATCACCATCACCAGCACCATCACTATAGCAGATCCACGACTAGCACCACCAATACCACTACTAGCATCACCATCACCAGCACCATCATTATCGGCAGAACCACAACTAGCACCACCACCACACTACTAGCATCACCATCACCAGCACCATCACTATCATCAGACCACAGCTAGCGCCACCAACACCACTACTAGCATCACCATCACCAGCACTATCACTATCAGCAGAACCACAACTAGTACCACCAACACCACTACTAGCATCAACATCACCATCACTATCAGCAGAACCACACTAGCTACCACCAACACCACTGCTAGCATCACCATCACCAGCACCATCACTATCAGCAGAACCACAACTAGTACCACCAACACCACTACTAGCATCACCATCACCAGCACCATCACTATCAGCAGAACCACAACTAGTACCACCAACACCACTACTAGCATCACCATCACCAGCACCATCATTATCGGCAGAACCACAACTAGCACCACCACCACCACTACTAGCATCACCATCACCAGCACCATCACTATCATCAGAACCACAGCTAGCGCCACCAACACCACTACTAGCATCACCATCACCAGCACTATCACTATCAGCAGAACCACAACTAGTACCACCAACACCACTACTAGCATCAACATCACCATCACTATCAGCAGAACCACAGCTAGTACCACCAACACCACTGCTAGCATCACCATCACCAGCACCATCACTATCAGCAGAACCACAACTAGTACCACCAACACCACTACTAGCATCACCATCACCAGCACCATCACTATCAGCAGAACCACAACTAGTACCACCAACACCACTACTAGCATCACCATCACCAGCACCGTCACTATCAGCAGAACCACAACTAGACCACCAACACCACTACTAGCATCACCATCACCAGCACCATCACTATCAGCAGAACATAACTAGCACACACCAACACCACATACTAGCATCACCATCACAGCACCACCTATACACCAACACACTCTACATCAACATACATAATTATGGCTAGGCAAGTAGTACATAAATCATACTAGATACCTGCGAAACATAAGTGGATCAGAGAGCGTGACAAATGGATACAGACACACCTCTACTAGCTCACATCAAGTTTCACAGGTCACCCCAGTAACAGTACTCGCCTCACTTCCAACATATCACAAACTACTGCAACTACCACCACTCCATCTCAGGTACGTGTACTAGGCTAGGGCAACTGATCACATCCTCTAGCACTCATTTCATCCTACGACTCTCTTATTTCTCTCGGTCGACTACTCTTACTCTCTCTCTCTCTCTCTCTCTCTCTCTCTCTCTCTCTCTCTCTCTCTCTCTCTCTCTCTCTCTCTCTCTCTCTCTCTCTCTCTCTCTTTCCAATGAATTTGATGCATGCAAACACTAAGAACGATTTTAAGTGTCGAATAATCCCATTATTAGAAATAAATGAACGAAACTCCGAGGCAGAAGATGCAACACTAACGAATGTAAGGCGAAAACGTAACTGGCAATTAAAAATTATTTACGTAGTGACACTGGAATTGCCATAAATAAAAGAAAATGGCTCTTCAGTAAATAAGGATGATTAGCAGTAAATGAACACTAAAAGGAGTCACAAGTCACAGTACCGTGGCTGGAACAATACGAACGTGGTCTTGACTGATGGTGCGCAGGTTAAATGCGGTCTTAATGTCCCCTTGCAGTCGATAGGCTTTAAACTAGAGACATCATAATTCAGTGTCTATTTTGAATTCCCCGATACTGAGACCAAAATATGCAGCTGTATCATATGCAGCTGTATCATATGCAGCTGTATCATATGTAGCTGTATCATGCGCAGCTGTATCATATGCAGCTGTATCATATGTAGCTATAGTATATGCAGCTGTATCATATGTAGCTATAGCATATGCAGCTGTATCGTATGTAGCTGTATTATATGCAGCTGTATCATATACAGCTGTATCATATGTAGCTGTAGCACATGCAGCTGTATGATATGCAGCTGTATTATATGCAGCTGTATCATATGCAGCTGTAGCACATGCAGCTGTATGATATGCAGCTGTATCATACGCAGCTGTATGATATGCAACTGTATAATATGCAACTGTATCATACCAGCTGTAGCATATGCAGCTGTATCATATGCAGCTGTATCATATGCAGCTGTATCATTTGTAGCTGTAGCATATGCAGCTGTATCATATGCAGCTGTATCATTTGTAGCTGTTGCATATGCAGCTGGTCGGTCAAGAACACTGACGGGGTCTTGAACTCCAGCCTCCAAGTTGTACAAAAGACATCTAGTTATCGTTCCTTTTCTTTTCCTTTGGATTTTCGTGCACGCATACAAATCTTCCTGCGTGTGTGCGTGTGTGCGTGCGGTGTGTGTGTGTGTGTGTGTGTGTGTGTGTGTGTGTGTGTGTGTGTGTGTGTGTGTGTGTGTGTGTGTGTGATGGAGTGTTATATAAATTCCAAAACTAAAAATCCAAATAGTAGTCACAAGAGGAACCAAAAAAAAAGACTTATCTATCTCGTTATTTGCAGCGAGTAATTGCCCAAACACGGGAATAAAAGCAGCAGAAGAATAGCGTCTGGGAACAAAGTCTGTTTGGTGAGTGATTATTTAATCTCGCATCTTAAGACGCAGTACCAGAGCGAGTTCAACTGCTTTGAAAGAGATTTTTATCATGCTTTGAGTCAACTGTTCAAATATTTGAATCCTTTCTCACAGGGTTCTATTTTTTAAGTTATTATTATTATTATTATTATTATTATTATTATTATTATTATTATTATATTATTATTATTATTGACATTTTCATCGTTGCTATAATTGCTGTTAATACTTGGTAGTTTTCGTTTATCTTTTGTTCTTATTAATGTCTTGATCACTCGAGTTGTTATTGGAGTTGCACTAATCTGACGGAGAACTCTTGACAGTGATTTGGCTTTTATTTTTCTGGTTTTGACTGTGCGGCTGGGAACGCTCTCGTCACGAACTTCAGCTTGTCAACAGACTTCTAGGTCACCTTGTGTGTGTGTGTTTGTACGACTGTATGTCTGTCTGTCTGTCTGTCTGTCTGTCTATCTGTGTGTCTGTCTGTATGTCTGCTTGTCTGTCTGCAATGCCTGCCTGGTTAGTCTCTGACTTCTGCCGTGTTTCTCTCTGGCCGTCTGTTTGTCTGTCTGCCTGTCTGTTTGCTTGCCTGATCTAAACCTGCCTGGAGTTACAGTAAGACATTAAACTGACCAGAATGGAAAAAAAAGTTACTTGAAGCAACAAGGAAAATTGCGTCTCTACCCGTCACAACCTTCAACTCTTTTATCACAGTAAAAATAGCGTCATACTTGCTACTGACGCACGAAATGTTAATATAAATAGCAGCACTGACACTCCACCTTCTGGAAAACCAGTTACTGTTACCAGTTCGACAAACTCAACGATTCGAGAGTCAACCTGTCTGCGATGAGTCTTCGTCCTTGGTTCATCGAGAGTAAACACAACAGTGATGAGTTCCCTGTCCTTGGGTCATCCTAGTAAATGGAATGCTCCTCGGTGACTTACACAATGTCTTTTTGGACATCACTCGCATGGCGATGCAGGATTAGAAGTATTTGGCATGCAGGAGATCCAGGATGCTGGATGAGTCTCGTGTTCTGACTGCAACACAAGACTAAACTGCGAACAGTTTGCTAACGCACAGCTTAGGTTCTATGGAAAGACTGTTTCTCGCTGATTTGTATGATTAAGATGCGAAGAATTTAAGAATTTATGTCAGGAAAGCATCCCGATCTCAGATTTATAAAAATTCCTGCAGTAAATGTATGGTGCAAGCGATTGTTACAACTCTGACAAACAGGAGTAAATTAGCCCAAGCACAAATAAGCAAAATTATAAACAGATAAGAAGAGAGATAAATATTTTAAAGTCGATAAATTACGATGATAACAGACGGATGTTTCGCAAGTGTAAGCGAGCACAACTTTATTTGATTTATTTATGTGGAACACTTAACCTCTATGGATCATTCAGCGTAAGGATTTGTGGAGGTTCGAACCTATTCCCGCTAATCGTGAAGCAGAAGCGCTACCTCTCAGTACTCAGAGAAAGATCTCAACTGATGGTCAGTCGCCCAGAGTTCATGATCTCTAGCCCGAGGTGCTTAACACTGGTACAGTTTAACATTTATTTGTCCTTTGTTTATTCCACTAGATACAAATGCGCACTGCCAACAGTAAGGAAGACATGTACAGAGCAAGCTTCCATTATAACTATGTTTCCTCAATACAGAGCATTATGATAAAACTACGCAGAGGGAAATGTTGTCACAACAAAAGTTTGCTTTGCAACTATGTTTTTACCCCCCTTACCACACCAGGTAGAGGAGAGAGAATACAAACAAGAGCTCACTAAGAGTCCAGCTTTACATGTATCCTGTTGTGACACAAAAATGTTTAATCTCTTTAGTGCGTATTTGTCATATGTGAGGTACATTTTTATCCCTGTTTGGCCGCTCTGTATTTCTCTTGCATACTTTCTGATATTTTTCAATTTCCTTATGCACTACTAGTGAATAAAAAATGGTAGACAAACTAGATGTGTCTAGGTCGCTGCGTGATCACAGTAAGGTATTGTATTCCATGAGCCCAGCCTCCTCTATCCCTATGATTTAGGAGAGGTATCCCCTTATGCCTTAAGCCCAGCCCCTTCTACCTGAGTGCATAAATTTTTAATGCTGTTAAATATCAGCGTTAAAAGTTTGAAGCCAGTCAGAGAAGCTATTCAACAAGTTGTCACATGGAAACTAATTTTCCAATTTCTTAAACTATCCTACAAAGCCCAAAATCAATTCGAACTTCCACTAAGTAAGATTCACGCATAATGAAAGTTTAAAGGCAATCAGAAGAGTCCTTCTCATGTTATTGCACAAAGACCTGTTTCCCAGGATCCACGAGGATTTAAGTTTGAAGCCGCTTCGGCAATGTATTTTAAAGTTACCAATATTGAAAGTTTAAAGTCTATCGGATGAGGCATTCACAAATTATTGCATAAAAACTAAACAATCCAAGCTTAATCCAAACATTTCTAAGGAAAAGATACACCATCGTTTGAAGCCGATCAGAAGAGGCATTCTCGAGATATTGCACGGAAATCGACCCCTCTCTCTCTCTCTCTTTCTCTCTCTCTCTCTCTCTCTCTCTCTCTCTCTCTCTCTCTCTCTCTCTCTCTCTCTCTCTTCTCCTCTCTCTCTCTCTCTCTCTCTCTCTCTCTCTCTCTCTCTCTAGGAAAGCTAAATCATTGTTAAACGTTTGAAATTGATCAGAAGAGACATTCTCCATATGTTACACTGAAAAAAAAAATCTATATTGTTTCAGTAAAATTGGCAAACTCTGCCTGTGCAACTCAGTAACAATGTAAACCTTTGTTTTAATAAGAAAGCATCCTGAAGGAAAATGTAGAATATAACTTTGGAGTGTCTGTGTCTAGCATTAGGAATAATATTAGGAGATAAGTAAATAATGAAAATGAATGTTATAAGAATGCAGTTAGAAGCCTGAGTAGATCTATCACCCACTGTGATAAAATGAACGTAGATAAGTATATTTATGGAGCAACTTGCAATGTGAACAGACTGACTGGTCTTGTAGTAGCCAGACTTAGGCTTGGTTGCAAGTACTTGTGGGAGTTTGGCAGACACAAATGATGATTAACCTAAATGCAAAGTATGTGACCAGCTTAATGTTCACATTCTTGAACACTTTAATTGTGTTTAATTGTCCACTTACTGTGGAATATAAAGACATATAATATAATAACCAATGCCATATGTCAAGGTGTCTTATTAGTGGAAATAAGACACTAGACATATTAAGCAAATATCTTAAATTTGCTTGCAACAGAAAAGTCAATTGTAAATATAAGTCCAAATGTATTCCTATTAACCCTTTTGGGGCCTAGTTCCCATGTATTTTGTGCATCCATAAGCTCTTGCGCTATCGTCCACAAAATGGATATGGAGTGCACGATAAACTAGCCGCTTCGACGGGAAAATATAATCATGTAAGAACGGATGGACACACACACACACACACACACACACACACACACACACACACACACACACACACACACACGGCAAATGTAGTTCCCATTTTCAAAAAAGGAGACAGAAAAGAGGCACTAAACTATAGACCTGTGTAATTGACGTGTATAGTATGCAAAATTATGGAGAAGATTATCAGGAGGAGAGTGGTGGAGCACCTGGAACGGAACAGGAGTATAAATGCCAACCAGCACGGATTCACGGAAGGCAAATCCTGTGTCACAAACCTTCTGGAGTTTTATGATAAAATAACGGAAGTAAGACAAGAGAGAGAGGGGTGGGTTGATTGCATCTTCTTGGACTGAAAGAAGGCCTTTGACACAGTTCCTCACAAGAGATTAGTGCAGAAGCTAGAGCATCAGGCGCATATAACAGGAAGGGCACTGCAATGGATCAAGAATACCTGACAGGGAGGCAACAACGAGTCCCTGGTACGTAATGATGTATCACAGTGGGCACCTGTGACGAGCGGGGTCCCACAGGGGTCGGTCCTAGGACCAGTGCTATTTTTGGTATATGTGAACGACATGACGAAGGGTTAGACTCAGAAGTGTCCCTGTTTGCAGATGATGTGAAGTTAATGAGGAGAATTAAATCTGATGAGGACCAGGCAGGACTTCAAAGAGACCTGGACAGACTGGACACCTGGTCCAGCAAATGGCTTCTCGAATTTAATCCTGCCAAATGCAAAGTCATGAAGATAGGGGAAGGGCACAGAAGACCACAGACAGAGTATAGGCTAGGTGGCCAAAGACTGCAAACCTCACTCAAGGAGAAAGATCTTGGGGTGAGTATAACACCGAGCATGTCTCCGAAGCACACATCAATCAGATAACTGCTGCAGCATATGGGCGCCTGGCAAACCTGAGAACAGCATTCCGACACCTTAGTAAGGAATCATTCAAGACACTGTACACCGTGTATGTCAGGCCCATACTGGAGTATGCAGCACCTGTTTGGAACCCGCACTTGATAAAGCCACGTCAAGAAACTAGAGAAAGTACAAGGTTTGCAACAAGGTTAGTTCCAGAGCTAAGGGGAATGTCCTAATGAAGAAAGATTAAGGGAAATCGGCCTGACGACACTGGAGGACAGGAGGGTCAGGGAGACATGATAACGACATATAAAATACTGCGTGGAATAGACAAGGTGGACAAGGACAGGATGTTCCAGGGAGGGGACACAGAAACAAGAGCCACAATTGAAGTTGAAGACACAAATGAGTCAGAGAGATAGTAGGAAGTATTTCTTCAGTCATAGAGTTGTAAGGCAGTGGAATAGCCTAGAAAATGACGTAGTGGAGGCAGGAACCATACACAGTTTTAAGACGAGGTTTGATAAAGCTCATGGAGCGGGGAGAGAGAGGGTCTAGTAGCAACCGGTGAAGAAGCGGGGCCAGGAGCTAGGACTCGACCCCTACAACCACAAATAGGTGAGTACAAATAGGTGAGTACACACACACACACACACACACACACACACACACACACACACACAGGATCCTGCAGGAGAAAGCACGATTAAGGGACATGCCGGCATACAGGAAGGTGTATCTCGACCGCGACAGAACACAAGAAGAAAGGCAGAAACTGAGAGAGATGGTACAAAGGCGAAAGGAGGAAAGAGAGGGGATGGAGAAGACAGACAGGAGATCCCAGACCCAGGAAGAAGATCAAATACAGCCTCCTCACAACTTCCTATAGAAGCCTCCCAACAGGTCAACCCCAGTGCAACCAAACACTCTAAATCAAAACACCCATGCCACATCCAATGCCCCCACCCACTACATAACAAACTCCACCCCACAGCAACAACCCATAGTTCCTTACCAGTCTCCCACTTCCCCAACCCCAATATACCTCCCAGACCACAGTCTTAGAAAAGAAGTTGAAGGTATGGTATACAAATGCAGATGGAATAACAAACAAGTATGAGGAGTGGCACGAAAGAATCAAAGAGACATCCCCAACAAAATAGCACTCACAGAAACAAAACTCACCAGAATAATAACAGATTCAATCTTTCCATCCGGATATCAAATCCTCAGAAAGACAGAGGGAGGAAGGGGAGGAGGAGTTGCACTGCTCATTAAAAACCAGTGGGGTTTTGAGAAAATGGAAGGAATGGATGGCACGGGCGAAAGGACTACTTAGTAGGAACAATCCAGTCTGAGGGACATAAGTGATAACTGCAGTAATGTACAACCCACCACAGAACGCAGGAGGCCAAGAGAAGAATACGATGAGAGCAACAGAGCAATGATCGACACACTAGCCGAGGTGGCCAGGAGAGCACACATGGGGGGAGCAAAGTTACTAGTTTTGGGTGATTTCAATCACAAGGAGATTGACTGGAAAACCTGGAGCCCCATGGGGTCCGAAACATGGAGAGCTAAGATGATGGATGTGGTACTGGAAAACATCATGCATCAACATGTTAGAGACACTACCAAAGAGAGAGGAGAGGATGAACCAGCAAGGCTGGACCTTGTATTCACCATGAGTAGTTCGGACATCGAGGGTATCATGTATGAAAGGCCCTGGGAGCTAGTGATCATGTGGTTCTGTGCTTCGACTACATAGTTGAGCTCCAAGTGGAGAGAGTAGCAGGAATAGGCTGGGAAAAACCAAACTACAAAAGGGGCAACTACTCAGGCATGAGGAACTTCCTTCAAGACATTCAGTGGGAGAGGAACTGACAGGAAAACCAGTACAAGAAATGATGGACTATGTAGCAACAAAATGCAAGGAGGCAGAGGAGAGGTTTGTTCCCAAGGGAAACAGAAATAATGGGAAGAACAGAACGAGTCCTTGGTTCACCAAAGGTGTAGGGAGGCAAAAAATAGGTGTACTAGAGAATGGAAAAGGTACAGAAGAGAGAGAACTCAGGAAAATAAAGAAATCAGCCGAAGAGCCAGAAACGAATATGCACAGATAAGAAGGGAGGCTCAGAGACAGTATGAAAATGACATAGCATCAAGAGTAAAGACTGACCCGAAGCTGTTGTACAGCCACATCAGGAGGAAAACAACAGTCAAGGACCAGGTAATCAGACTGAGGAAGGGTGAAGGGAATTCACAAGAAACGACCGAGGGGTTTGTCAGGAGCTCAACACAAGATTTAAAGAGGTATTTACAGTGGAAACCAGTAGGACTCCAGGAAATCAGAACTGGGGGGCACACCAGCAAGTGCTGGATGAGGTACATATAACCAAGGAGGAGGTGAAGAAGCTGCTATGCGAACTTGACACCTCAAAGGCGGTGGGACCAGATAACATCTCTCCATGGGTCCTTAAAGAGGGAGCAGAGATATTGTGTGAGCCATTAACAAAGATCTTCAACACATCATTTGAAACTGGGCAACTCCCTGAGGTATGGAAGATAGCAAATGTAGTCCCAATTTTAAAAAGGAGACAGACATGAGGCACTAAACTACAGACCTGTATCACTAACGTGTATAGTATGCAAGGTCATTGAGAAGATCATCAGGAGGAGAGTGGTGGGGCACCTGGAAAGAAACAAGTGTATAATTGACAACCAACACGGTTTCAGGGAAGGAAAATCCTGTGTCACAAACCTACTAGAGTTTTATGACAAGGTGACAGAAGTAAGACAAGAGAGAGAGGGGTGGATCGACTGCATATTTTTGGACTGCAAGAAGGCCTTCGACACAGTTCCTCACAAGAGGTTACTGCAAAAGCTAGAGGATCAGGCACACATAACAGGAAGGGCACTGCAATGGATCAGAGAATATCTGATAGGGAGGCAACAACGAGTCATGGTACGCGCGAGGTGTCAGAGTGGGCGCTTGTGACAAGCGGGGTTCCACAGGGGTCAGTCCTAGGACCTGTTCTGTTCTTGGTATATGTGAACGACATAACGGAAGGGATAGACTCAGAAGTGTCCTTGTTTGCAGATGATGCGAAGTTAATGAGAAGAATCAAATCGGACGAGGATCAGGCAGGACTACAAAGAGACCTGGACAGGCTACAAGCCTGGTCCAACAACTGGCTCCTTGAATTTAATTCCTGCCAAATGCAAAGTCATGAAGATTGGGGAAGGGCAAAGAAGACCGCAGACACAATATAGTTTAGATGGCCAAAGACTGCAAACCTCACTCAAGGAAAAGATCTGGGGGTGAATATAACACCGAGCATATCTCCTGAGGCACACATCAATCATATAACTGCTGCAGCATACGGGCGCCTGGCAAACCTACGGATAGCGTTCCGATACCTCAGTAAGGATTCGTTTAAGACTCTGTATACCATCTACGTCAGGCCCATACTGGAGTATGCAGCACCAGTTTGGAATCCACACCTAGTCAAGCACGTCAAGAAATTAGAGAAAGTGCAAAGGTTTGCAACAAGACTAGTCCCTGAGCTACGGGGATTGTCCTACGAAGAAAGGTTGAGGGAAATCGGCCTGACGACATTGGAGGACAGGAGGGTCAGGGGAGACATGATAACGACATGTAAAATACTGCGCGGAATAGACAAGGTGGACAAAGACGGGATGTTCCAGAGATGGGACACAGACACAAGAGGTCACAATTGGAAGTTGAAGACTCAGATGAATCAAAGGGATGTTAGGAAGTATTTCTTCAGTCATAGAGTAGTCAGGCCATGGAATAGCCTAGAAAGGGATGTAGTGGAGGCAGGAACCATACATAGTTTTAAGGCGAGGTATGATAGAGCTCATGGGGCAGGGAGAGAGAGGACCTAGTAGCAATCAGCGAAGAGGCGGGGCCAGGAGCTGTGACTCGACCTTTGCAACCACAAATAGGTGAGCACACACACACACACACACACACACAAACACACACAAACACACACACACACACACACACATAGATACACGCACACACACAAAGCTGATCACCTCAGGTGTTATCGGTTTAATTACAGTTAAACACTAACAACCCAGCGTTCATCTACCTCAGTTAAGTGTCATCGGCTTTGCTGAATCCAAATCCTTGCAACGACGCCCAGGATTAATCATGCATTTTGTCAATTTAATCCTCGCACCACAGCACTAAAGTGGACATGTTGAAGCACAATGCATCCACCACCTGCACCTTTGTTGCAAGTGGGGGGACGCTGAGAAATGATAGATTATAACAATAATATTTATAATAATAATTATAATAATTATATAATAATAATAATTATTATTATTATTATTATTATTATTATTATTATTATTATTATTATATAATAATAATTATAATTATTAATGAACTTTAAAGCCGTGTGGTTATTCAGCGCAAAGAGGTGTGGAAACTCGATCCTCTGTCCGCCAACCTCGGAACGTCACGATGCCCAAATGTACATAGCAATGTGCCCAAGGACAGCGTTCATAAGCATTATATATAAGACAAACTTGCACTGGTAAGCTCTGGCTCACGAAATCGTAATGGAACGATTGCAGACAAGCCATACCACGGGTGGGGAAAGAACCCGCGGTCAGAGAGTCATAAACTCCAGGCTAACGCGTCGGTCTGGAGTTTTAGGACCCTCTGACCGCGGGTTCTATCCCCACCCGTGGTATGGTAAGCTCTGGCTCTGCTGACGCGGCTTGTCGCGGCCACGTCCATCAGCCTGACAATCTTCGGCTACCAAATCGAGGAACCGGACTCTGTGATTTTTTTTTTTTTTAGGTAAGCTAAGGCTAGTTATTTTTTCAAATTGTCAAAGGCACATGTCGATAAACACTTGACCTTTTCTTGTGTGTGTGTCTATGTGTTAGTTACCAGTTACTAAAGGCACTTGTCGATAGACACTTGACCTTTTGTTTGTAACTGTGTCTGCCAGGCAAATGGTCGATATTTTTCCCCAGCCAGATTTGACACATGTCAATTTTTGTTTTGCTTAGGCCTATGCAGCCAGCATAATGACGACTGTCAAGTTCTGCTTATCTCTGATGTGTAGATTTTAGGGCCAAGTATCATAAGTGAGGACATATACTGATGAATACTAAGGAACAAATGCTGTTTTTTTTTTTAATACCGTTGGTCGTTACACATTAAAATCACACTCATATGTGGTTTACCAAACAATTGGTAATAAATATGAAAAGTATGAAAATAACATTGTAAAATATAAATGAAGTCCGTCATTGACACTGTGGCATGAGTTTTGTGCGTCCGCATGAAGTGGTTTATCATGATGACTATCATTATAATCATCATTATCATCAGCAGCATCATTACCATATATTATCATCATCATCATCGCCATTATCATCATCATTATCATCATTATAATTATCATTATTATTACCATAATTATCATTATTATTATCATCAGCATCATCATCACCATCGTTTACGTGTGAGGAAGACAGCAGGCTGCAGGGTACCGTATCCCTAAGAATCTTCAAAACACAAGTGTTGCCTGACCTACAAGTTGGAACACACCTGCATCACATTACAGCAAGAATCACACCCCTGAGGCTAGAGACTCTGTCATCCAATGTATTACAAGACTTTCCCCTAAGTTTTTTCTTTACCAGATGTGTCCTTTATTAGTAAGTAATGTCAGGAAAATTCTCGATGTTTCTGATCCAGATAGTCTCCTCATAGGATGACAACTGTATAAGATCCACGGTTCCTCTGCTACCATTGGGAAGCCATTAACGTGGCTCATTCACTTTATCCACCTTGGTGTTGTTGCGGACCATTTGATGAGGTCATGTCTGAGATGAATACTCGTCTTTGAAGTTCCCACTTGATATTGAGAGATGAAAAGGCTTTCCCAAAAGGCTGATTCTTTGAGGAAGAATGATTAGTTCTTTTTTTTAAGCTTTCCTTGACCGGCCAGAGTATATACAGTACACCCAATCTAGGAATGGAGTTCCAATAATGCATTACACACACACATACAAACACACACACACACACACACACACACACACACACACACACACACACACACACACACACACACACACACACACACACACACACACACACACACACAGAAAAAAAGGACACCATCAATCCTACCATCATGTAAAACAATTACAGGCTTTCGTTTTACACTCACTTGGCAGGACGGTAGTACCTCCCGGAGTGGTTGCTGTCTACCAACCTATTACCTATAATATATATATATATAATATATATATATATATATATATATATATATATATATATATATATATATATATATATATATATATATATATATATATAATATAATATACACACACACAATCTCACACAGACACACACGCGCGCACACACATATACAACAGTCCTAGTGTCTAATCGACATGTGCCTAGGACAAAATGGTAACTAACACACACACACATACACACAACTAACATAACGTTGCCACACCTTCACGTGTGTGCTGAGACACCATCGATTCACCGCACCCCGGCCATAATGTCGGCACCACTAAATTGATTACATCTCATGGTACCGACTCGTGTAAGATGACTTTTCCTGAGGAACAAACCAATAACAAGGTATGTCTCTCAGAGAGAACGTGCCAAGACTGTATTTTAATTCCAATTTTAGGTACTAAAGTGTTCTTGACTGTTAGTTTGCCGGTGACACCAAAATAGGCCGTCGAATTCATTCTGACGAGGACATTAGAGCACTCCAGGAAGATTTGAATAGACTGATGCAGTGGTCGGAGAGGTGGCAGATGCAGTTTAATATAGACAAATGCAAAGTTCTAAATGTTGGACAGGACAATAACCGTGCCACATATAAACTAAATAATGTAGATCTTAATATTACGGATTGCGAAAAAGATTTAGGAGTTCTGGTTAGCAGTAATCTGAAACCAAGACAACAGTGCATAAGTGTTCGCAATAAAGCTAATAGAATCCTTGGCTTCATATCAAGAAACATAAATAATAGGAGTCCTCAGGTTGTTCTTCAACTCTATACATCCTTGGTTAGGCCTCATTTAGATTATGCTACACAGTTTTGGTCACCGTATTACAGAATGGATATAAATGCTCTGGAAAATGTACAAAGGAGGATGACAAAGTTGATCCCATGTATCAGAAACCTTCCCTATGAGGATAGACTAAGGGCCCTGAATCTGCACTCTCTAGAAAGACGTAGAATTAGGGGGGATATGATTGAGGTGTATAAATGGAAGACAGGAATAAATAAAGGGGATGTAAATAGTGTGCTGAAAATATCTAGCCTAAACAGGACTCGCAGCAATGGTTTTAAGTTAGAAAAATTCAGTTTCAGGAAGGATATAGGAAAGTACTGGTTTGGTAATAGAGTTGTGGATAAGTGGAACAAACTCCCAAGTACGGTCCTAGAGGCCAGAACGTTGTGTAGCTTTAAAAATAGGTTGGATAAATGCATGAGTGGGTGTGGGTGGGTGTGAGTTGGACCTGATTAGCTTGTGCTACCAGGACGGTTGCCGTGTTCCTCCCTTAAGTCAAGGTGACCTGACCTGACTAGGTTGGGTGCATTGGTTTAAGCCGGTAGGAGACTTGGACCTGCCTCGCATGGGCCAGTAGGCCTGCTGCAGTGTTCCTTCGTTCTTATGTTCTTATGTTCTTATGTTAGTGAAGATATGAGTTGCCTTAATGATCGTTGTGTAGCCGATTGGCTTTAAGTCTAATAAACCAACCAACCAGCCAACCAACCAACAAAGTCAGCCAACCAACCGCCCAACCAACCAACCAACCATCCAACCAAACAGACAACCAACTCAACCAACCAACCAACAACTAACCAACCATCCAACCAACCAACAAATAACAATCAATCCTCAAGGCCGTGCTGGCGGGCCAAAGTAAGCTTAAAGTCCGCATGTGGTACAAAAAACCACACACATCAAGTCTCTCTCCAACATTGCCCTAACTTCGATGTGCTTTAAAGACATCGTCTTGTTGAGAGAAAAATGTAAATGGCTTGCTGCACTAAGTAGTTCTCAGCTAGTTTTTACCATCCGCAGTGGAGACTTTAAATGGATCTCTGCCGCCACGTAGAGCAAGAGCCTACAGTATCCTCGTTATAATTGTACTGTATTCCATAGAACTGTGTCATATCTATGTTTGAACCGTTGTAGTTACACCACCGGTCTGTTACAGTGTTACCGTCATAACTGATTACTATGTGGGAAGGTATCCGCTTAAAATGAAATACGGAAACCTTTGTCCTGAGTACCTTTCAGGTCATTTTTAATGTCTATTTTGTAAGTGGAACTATCAAGTGCTTGAGGGAGGGAGGGATGAATGGATGGAGGGCGGGAGAGGACTCTATATTTTACAAACTTCTTAAGAGTACGACGTGGGTCCAGCGCGGCGCCAGTGATACTGGTCACTACAGTAGTTACGAGAGATAAGTGAAGAAATACTTCGTGCAGTTGCAAATTTGGTAAAAAGCATCGTCGTGTGTGTGTGTGTGTGTGTGTGTGTGTGTGTGTGTGTGTGTGTGTGTGTATTGTGTATTTGAGAGTACAACTCTGGCTGCAGCTGTGAGGTCATGACCTGAGCGTAGCAGCATGGAAGTCATGACCTGAGCGTGGCAGTATGGAGGTCATGACCTGAGCGTGGCAGCACGGAGGTCATGACCCGAGCGTGGCAGCACGGAGGTCATGACCTGAGCGTGGCAGCACGGAGGTCATGACCCGAGCGTGGCAGCACGGAGGTCATGACCTGAGCGTGGCAGCACGGAGGTCATGACCTGAGCGTAGCAGCACGGAGGTCATGACCTAGCGTGGCAGCACGGAGGTCATAAACCTGAGCGTGGCAGCACGGAGGTCATGACCTGAGCGTGGCAGCACGGAGGTCATGACCTGAGCGTGGCAGCACGGAGGTCATGACCTGAGCGTAGCAGCACGGAGGTCATGACCTGAGCGTGGCAGCACGGAGGTCATGACTGCTCACAATAATGTGTGCCAAGATGGAGAAGACTTAAAAACCATCCACACAGTTCCCTAAGCACAAAAAAACTGGATTTCTGTTTAACAACACTTTTCTGTGTAACTAAAACTTGCCGAGACGGAATAGTTTTAACGTAGAGGGAATAATATGAGATAAAGATAGTTACATAAAGAGTTTATTTTATATAGAAAGTCGCCGTCTATGAAGATTTACCAAGCGACTGCCTTGTCCAGTGGCTAAACTCAAGGTACACTTAACCACCTGCGAGTTTGGCCTAAAAAAAAAAAAAAGTAATGGTTACGTCTTCTGAATAAGCAGAGTAAAAAAATTGGTTTATGGAATAAATTTGCAAAAATCCTAACAAAAAAAAGTATGTTACATAATTGATTTTTTTTAATATAAAATAAAATCTAAGCAGTGTTACTTTATTAATGGTCCAAGTCGGACCGAAACGTCGTCGTAAGCTCCTCTCTTCTATGTTCGAGTTATTTGTGTATTGTACATGACCAAGTAACTGTATTACCTCCCTCAAGGTTATATACACCAAGAGGTGTATGTCTCACGATGTATGGTGTATGTACCGTGAAAATTGACTTCAATCCCTATTTTAAGAATTAAAGTATCCTTGAGTGGTGGTGCACAGTTGTATTCACTATTAACAACTCTCATGTTGATAGGTTTTAAACCCAATTAACTTACCGATCTACATCACCTAACAAAAAGGGCCTCTTCTCCTCACAAAAAAAATAATATTTATATATTATATATATATATATATATATATATATAATATATATAAAATTTTATATATATATATATATATATATATATGTATGTTTTAAAATACGCCTTTACTTCTTAGGCAAATGATAAATAATTTCCCAAATGAAATATTTTGCCTGCCGACACCCGCTCTAACAAGATGACCCCGACAAACTTACAGACACTTTAATGGGCTGCTCGTGAGGCTGGAGAGACAAGTTCTTCCTTCTCTTTCTCCCCGACACAAAATACTGGCAAGCTGCCTTGCTCCGAATTTTACCTCCCCCCATCAATCTTGATTTAAAGAAAACGGCCGATTTCTTGCTTAGAACGTGTGGTAAAATGGATGACGAGTTTTCCTGTCTTGCCACAAGAGTGCGTGTAGCCGCAGTGATGGGGTTAATTGGTGTCTACTACTTGGGTATTCATGCCCTAACGCAAATGAAGATTTGTGTAGGTGTGTATCTATGTCACAAGTACAGATATCTCATAAACGTACACAAATGATCGTAGTCTCACAGTGACAGGAAATATTCCAGGGATGGGTCACAGCAACAAGGGGTTACAGTTGGAAACTGAAGACTCGGATGAGTCACAGGGGTGTTAGGAAGTATTTCTTCAGTCACAGAGTTGTCAGGACGTGGAATGGTCTGGAAAGTGAGGTAGTGGAGGCAGGTATCATACATAGCTTTAAAAAGAGGTATGATAAACCTCATGGAGCACGGAGAGAATGGACCTAGTAGCGAGCAGTGAAGAGGCGGGGCCCAGGAGCTATGAATCGGCCCCTGCAACCACAATTAGATGAGTACACTTAGGTGAGTACATACACACACACACACACACACACACACACACACACACACACACACACACACACACACACACACGACCTCAACATTCTAAGAAAAATGAAGCTGGCTCAGTAATCAATGCTCATTCCCACATTGAAAGTTTTTCGGGAAAATTCCAGTGCATCAGTTTTTCAATTAAACTTTCGACATTGAAGACCTGGACATGAGAGTCTCAAGTAGGAGTCACTATACTAAGCTGGTTGATGGTGGTAGTAGACATCGTAGTGGTGGTGGTTGATGTTGAGTGGTTGTGTTGGTGGTGGTTGTATTGGTGGTGGGGGGTGATGGTGGTGATGAGATTTGTTGTGGTAGTGGTGAGGGTAGTATTTTTGGTATTGAATGTCATGGATGTAATGGTGGTAGTGGGGCTTGTGGTTGTTGCGAGCATAATGGTGCTTTGGTGGTAGTGGTAGTGGTGGTGGTGGCGGTGGTGTTTAGGTGAGCTGTAGAGATAGTAACAACAACGAAGCAGAAGGTAAGTCAATTGGAGAGTACATTCCCTGGAGTGAAAGAAAGTTTTGTGTAGTGAACCACACGTAAGACTGATCCAGTGGTCGTGAATACATAGAGTAAACCTGAGTTGTGATTCAGACGGAGTGAAAACCAATAGGCTTTTGAAGTAGACACACTCCCATTGTCATAGATATCTTCATAACCACGTAAGATACATGAATGGTTCCTCATTTCATATGTTTTAAGTCACGAGGAATCAGATTTTGCATATATTTTTATTGCTAAATGTACTTGAGCTATTTTTTAACCCTAAGAGCTACTTTTTTTTACCCTAAGAGCTATTTTTTTTTACCTTAGGAGCTATTTTTTTACCCTAAGAGCTATTTTTTACCCTAAGAGCTATTTTTTACCCTAAAAATTTGTGATAATCAGCATTTTCATTCCAGTCACGATCATACATACGTGTATATTGAAAAGTACTTTAAAACAAAAATTATATACCATTTTAACGATGTTAGGAATGGATTTTTTGTTTGGTAATGGTTTGTTAAGATGGGCTTCGTTAGCGTAGGTAAAGATTATGTCAATTCTGTCATGTAGGTCCAATTTTCCCATACTGTTACTGTAGGGTGAGTGCCAGTGCTGTTGTACCAGTATAACTTCAAGTATTTAGTCTGATTATCTGTCACTTTCACATGTTCTTATTTTAAAGACTTACCGTCATGGGCAAAAAATTTTGCTTCTTTGCTAGAAGAGCATAACATGATCTGCCCATTATGGCGTCCATGCTACTGAAGTCGCTTCATTCCTTACTGGTCTCTTTCCCCTTTTAAAAAACTCATCAAATGACCTAGCAATGATCTTACATGCTATGCAGTTGATTATCAATAACACAGAGATGTCTGTTATCACTGAAGACCAGCTAGTGTGCGTAGTGATGAAAAACCCTCAAAGGGCTTTAATACGGTCGTAATATTAGGATTCCACTTAGAAAAGCAGACTTTAATGTCTCTTGGTAACCTACAAGGTTCTGGTTAGTCATCAGCAAATGGATGAAGCTGGAATAGCAACTCCAGGCACTGCCGATGTTTTCCGAAAGGCAATACATGTAACCATATCAATGAATTCTCATCAGGTGACATGTTTTGACATGGCTCTCCCGCAAAGCATATGATGCATATAAACCATGGTTACCATTGGAAAAATAAGCTGCTTCCAAATGTATCTGCTCTATCTGTACATCCCAAATCCTGCGGTCTGGCCGAATAGAGAAAGCACTACGTACTTTGATGCAGAGTGTGTAGGTTCGAATCCTATCGTGGACTGAGAAATAATGTATATATATATATATATATATATATATATATATATATATATATATATATAAAATATATATTATATATATATATATATATATATATATATTATAATATATCATTGTATTTATGCTGGATATTTTCTTTTAGGAACTTCGTATTGAATACAAAATCCTACTGCGCATCAATGAGTTTCTTTTGCTCTTTTCAGTGTGTGCAGTGTCCAAGCAACCTTTGTGAAAGGAAGACTCAGAGGAGCTTTGGTCTCGATAAAAAGCGACTCTGGAATATATATATATAAATAATATATATATATATTTATATATAATATATATATATTTTAATTGCTGACATTTCTTGTCTTCTTCTGACTCTTCATTATGGTACGGAGAACATCAGCAACTTTTTAAATTATAAATAAAAGTATAATAGTTGGTAGACTCACCCAGACGTGTTTTTTTAACAATGAGATAACAGCACGTGTTTAACTGCAGTGTTATTGAACAGGAACAGCAGGTGCAGAGAGAGTTACCCTGTACGTCACAGCCAGCCCAAGAATGAATCCCGGCTCCTTGCGGCTGTGATCACTGAAGATTAAATGACTTTTTAAGTTCCGTTCAGTAGTTCTGCTTCTTCAGGATACGTGCGTCTCCTAAGAGTTTCCTTCTCATTTGGTAGTTACTGACGATCTGGCTCTACAGGCGGCATAAAAAAAATTGAACATCGTGCTCTTAGGATATTTTTTTTTCAGGCTCTCAGGAAGGCTGTAATAATGATACATTAGTAGAGCCTCTTGTAGTCGAAAAATATTTGTTTTATGACTCCAGAGGCACGTTCCAACGACCTAGCTGCTACAAGGTAAAATTACAATGCCATCACGGCAAAAACAAAGGTCATAGAATAATCAATACTCAGTCTTTTCCTCTGATGTGTTAGGATACTTTTTACCAGTCAAAGACAAGAGGTCTGAGAGACTTTATTTTTCAGCTTCAGATTGGCCAGCGTCTTGACTACATGCCAGTAATTTGTAGCCATGTGTATATTTTCACCCTTGACGTTCAGTGGGTCCCCAGTAAGGCTAAAAATCCTAAATTATATTAGCAGTTGATGTTTCAGATATTTCTTCATCTATCATCAGAATATGCTTTAAAGGATTTCAAATCAACGCTTCATTTATATCGGAAATTAGAAAAAATCAACTTTAGGATCAAGAAGACTCAGCTTGATTTGGAATTCTATGTTTTGATAAAGGATGAAAACACATCCGAAACATCAGAAAATTAGGCTACAATAAAAGATGATTTTTATGGCAATCTTGGTCCTACTTTTTATTCAAAATTCTATTGATAGGTGTTTCAGCACGCAGATTTAAGTCCTGAGAATGATGGTAAATCGCGACCAGTTATATGCATTTGAATAAATTATATAAAAAAATGAAGAATTCAAATGAAAGAGGACGTATTAGTGCTGGCAACGGTGACAAATGAGATGCCACAAGGGTCAGTGTTGGGACAAGTGCTCGTCTTCCTATACTTAATGACAAAGGAGATAAGAGGTTATAGTTTCCTCTTCGACAACGAACGAAAAGAAGTGAGGATATGGATAGACTACCAGACGACTTGGGCAGACTACATTGATAGTCAGATAAATGATTAAATGAAGTCAGCACCAACAAGTGCGAAATTATAATAGTCATGGAAGGAGGAAGAAGCTCGAAGACGGCGTAAAGGCTTGGAGGATAGAGGTTGCAAAAAATCGAATAGAGAAAAGGACATTTGGGTAATTAAAACACCGACCACATCATCTGGGAATATTATCTGCGACATAAGTGGGTCAAGTAAACGTGAGAACGATTCAGTTCCCCTAGGCAATAAACAGTCAGGACACTACAACACCATATATCACACATGTCAGACTTACCACAGAACACACAGCGCCTGTATTGGACACAAACCTAATCAACCAAATGAAGAGATTCCCAGCATGACTGATCCCGGAAAGGCTAAGAGGACTGAGCATAACGAATATATAGGGAAAATAACCATGAAAGAAATATTTTATCAGAGGAGTTGATAGAAAAGACAGAGAAGACTGTCTGAAAGCTGGAGATCTAGATACAGGGGACACAAATCAAACTTTAAGACGTAAATAAGTAACAGTGAAATTTGCTTTATCAGAAATTAAGGTTTTCAGTTTGACATAAAATTTTCGCTTAAGTGAATAAGCTTACAGAGCTGTACGGATATGGTAAGATAATATAAATAAAAATAAGCCCACTTCAGTAAATATGCTTGTGATTTTACAAACAGTAGTGCATATTTGTACAATGGTTCTGAGCACACATAAATTTTGTAGGCATACATTAGTGACACATTATGTAGATTTAATCAAGGATAGCGCAATAATGTCAAGCAGTGCGATGCTGATCTCATTTACATCATACAAGGTCAGAGCTCGGAGGCTGGAGGTCAAATTATTCACACTACATTTCTAGGGAAACATAAAATAAACTGGTGTTGCGTGTTGGTGGTATGGTCTAAAAGTGTGACTGGTTGCTGGTCTAAATTTTAGAAAATGAACACGATGTAAGATTAATCCTAGCTGCGAAAAGTTTTCTGTGAGACTCCCTTCACGTCTGACCGATGGAAAACGACATCTCTTGTCTGAATGTGTGTGAGAGAGATAGAGGCAGACATATTGATAGACAGATAGATAGACAGAGAAATAGATAGGTAGATAGATAGAGAGATGGAGGTAGAGAGAGAGAGAGTTTGTGTATGTGTATGTGTATGTGTATGAGTTTATGTGGGACCTTTGTCTAGGGGTTTGTCGTCTCTCCCTCCCTCCAGTTAACTGGCGAAGCCATAGCAGAAATAACAGCCAAGACACATCCTGACTCAGCTCTGCAGGTGCGAGAGAGAGACAGACAAACAGACAGAGAAAGAGAGGGGTTTCTGCTCACCCAAGCCTCCAGAACGACCTTGATCTCAAAATCAACAACAATGGCGACCACGACGACGATGACGAAGACGACGAAGACGACTAAGACGAGGGATATCTTTGAGCGAATTCCAGTAACTGACAAAGTTTGTTGTGGTTCAATGCCACCTTTGTCCTCTGTGGAACGTGAGAACGTGTGACTGAGTCGGGCTTGCTGCTGGTGTCACCTCCTGCAGAAGTATAGGTCACTCTTCAATTGCGGGATCCCTCACCCCCACTAAGTATATAATGAAAGAATAGAAGTCACAGTAACGTGGCTGGAACAATTCAATATTCAACCACAATATGTAGAGGAAACTTTAGACGACGTTTTGCTCCCTCCTGGACTATTCTCAAGTTACATAATAATAATTATTTTGAGTAAAGTGCAGATTTGTTATGGGAATCTTTGAGAATAAAAGTGAGCAAGTCTTTAGGTGAAGGAAATAATCTCTACCAAGTCTCAGAACGAGGGTAAACAACCTCTCCGTGACGACCAAGTGCCAGGGCGAAAGGAACAACCTCTCTCTTCCTACCAAAACAGTACTCACTACGTCCATAAACAAACATTATTTCCTCCCATAATATCTTCCAGAATTGCAGTCTTACACCTCATGCAAAATTCAAGGAAACTCTCAGAGGATTTATGAGTATTCTCTTAATTACTCAGATCTAGATATGAAAGAGTATGCACTTTTAGTGTTACATATTAGGCTGTTATGAGCACTGGTAAGTCTTAAATAGTGACCGATAGGATTGTACTGCAAGTATTCAGCGTCTGAGAATACCTCATAGTTCTTATAAGCGAACTCCTGGTAATGGAAGTTTGGTGATTGTGCGTCCTGTAGCATCAGAGTGAGGCAGGCCAACATGCGTCTAGGTGTAGCATTAAAACAAGACTTTCCAGCATGAAGCAGAACTTTAGGTAGACTGAGTGTTCCCACCACGTAACTGGCACGTATAGTTCCCACCATGTAACCAGTCATGCTGAGTATTGTAGCAGCACACTGCGAGTGTCCCCAATGTGTAACCAATCATGCAGAGTAATGTAGCAGCACACTGCAAACATTCGCACCATGTAACTATTAGGGTATACAGACTAGGGTAGCAGCACACTGTTGATATGCCCCCACAATTTTTAATGTTTAACTCACGCCCCGTGTGTCACAACTATGTAATAAATTATGTATATGCTAAAATTACGTATATGCTGCTTAATAAGACACATGTGCAACACCTGCGCATTGCACATATTACACCAGTTGTTTCACATGTGTGCTGTACATCAACCTGTCGGTGTTCTACAGCCGTGATCAGAAAATGTTTGTGAGTTGTCTACCATGTAATTACGATTTTCTTTTACTACGATCACAGATAATAATGGCCTGTTGACCTGGTCGTAATGGGTCTTGGAGCGAAAATAATCACAGCAGTAGTCTTTAACTTGTATTTTCCTTCACCAGTTAGATACAGCTATGTGCACTTATGTACACTATGTACATGGAATTGAAATATAAGTGTACCACACGGTGTTTAAAGGCAAAGACAAAAGCCAGAGAGAGAGCACCGTTCTTCAACTATCTAAAGGCAAGTCTGGTAAGGGCTGACTGTAAGTGAAGCCACATCACCTTAGCCCTTGACAGGCCCGCCTGTGATTGGTTAATGAACCAAGGTACTGATTTAACGATGGGTACCCTTACCGATAAACCCTTAGCACCTGGTTCGCTGGTTGGGAGGCAGCCTATATGGGAGTGTGTACATGCTCCGAATAAAGTGTAACGTACTCTTTGAATGGGATATCTTTCATGGTACAGGACTTATTTTTGTATTACGCCAGACTCACCACCGTCAGACGTACCACCGCCCAGCGCACCACCAGCAGGCGCACCACTGCAGTTAGTTTAATATGTTTATTATGCACCCCATACCCATCCTGCAGACATCACTTTCCACTCGCTCTACCGGATCAAAAAGAGGATTTACCCACGGGCTATGTGCCTTGTTTGGTCCTCTCATGGTGTTCACTTTATTATTATTATTATTATTGTTATTATTATTATTAGTAGTAGTAGCAGTAGTAGTAATAGTAGTATTAATATTAGTAGTAGTAGTGGCAGCAGTAGCAGAAGTAGTAGCAGTAGTAGTAATAGTAGTAGTAGTAGTAGTACCAATAGTAGAAGTAGTATTAGTAGCAGCAGTAGTAGTAACAGTAGTAGTAGTAATAATAGTAGTAGTAGTAGTACAGTGCCAGTAGTAGTATCAGTAGTAGTAGTAGTAGCACTATTATCATTGCACTCTTAATGTTATGCTTAGAGTCGATCACTCTCTCTCTCTCTCTCTCTCTCTCTCTCTCTCTCTCTCTCTCTCTCTCTCTCTCTCTCTCTCTCTCTCTCTCTCTCTCTCTCTCTCTCTCAATAAAATAATAAGAGAGCATCACTCACATATAATATTCCTGCTGCAGTAAACGCATCCCATAGAAAACATTAAAGGCCGCCATGTTGCAATAAAATTTATATATGGCTAGCCGTGCATATAATCTGGATTATTTATTTGTAATTGCTTCTACCATTACCCAAGGCATAAAGTGTGTGGAAAAACAAGCACAAAAATTCCTTTTATAATTATTTTTTCTGTCACATGTTGGCCCAAAATGAGAGAAATTAAAGCATGAATTTGTTGGAAATTGATTTGTTTATTATTGCGATACTATTCTGAAGAATTATTTAATTAGTGAATATGTTTTTTTTTTCTTTATAAAGGGTGGAGGTAGGGGACGCTCTCTGCCAACCTGAACGCAGAGAGCGTTCCCTATTTTTACCCCTATTTAAGAGCTAAAGTGCAGTAGGACCGCCGTATCCGCGGGTCCAGTTTCCGCTGTTTCAGTTATCCATTGTTTACCCTGGCCCGAAAATAACCCTTAATTTTGCTTAATAATGACACTAAAGTACAAGGATAGTGATGGTGCTAATTCTCGACTTAACTTATCAAATAAACTTTATCATAGGCATGTATGAAACGAAAAATTGCTTAAATATAAGTTACGCTACTATCCACAGTAGATCTTGGAACTTATCCCCCGCGGATACGGGGGTTCTACAGTATTCTTGACTGGTGATGAACAGGTTTCGTGTACCCTATGTGTCCCTTGTTTGGTGGAAAGGTTTTTAATCCACTAAACCAATAAACTGGCTGTGTGTGTGCATGTTGTTACTACCTATGTGTGTTTGATGTTGCTCTGTGTAAGTGTATGTTGTTAGTTCCTGTGTGTGTGTGTGTGGGTGTGTGTGTGTGCGTGTGTGTGTGTGTGTGTGTGTGTGTGTATTGTTATTCCCCGTGTGTGTGTTTAACCACTTTGTGAATGTATGTATAATGTCACTCAACGTGTGTTGTTAATCTCACTGTTTGTTTATAATGGCACTGTGTGTGTGCGTGTTTGTGTGTACGTGTGTGTGTGTGTGTGTGTGTATGTATGTGTGTGTGCGCGTGTGTGTGTGTGCGTGTGTGTATGTGTGTGTGTGCATGTGTGTGTGTATTTGTGTGCATGTGTGTGTATGTATGTGGGTCGAGTCTTAGCTCCTGGCCCCGCCTCTTCACTAAACAAACAGAAAAACCATCGCTGCGGACAGGATTCGAACCTGTGCGGGAAGAGCCCAATGGATTTCAAGTCCATCTCCTTAACCACTCGGACACCGCAGCGTGTGTGTGTGTTACCAATTGGTCCTAAGCACATGTCGATTAGACACTAGGCCTGTTGTATGTGCATGCGTGTGTATGTGTGTGTGTATGTATGTTAGTGTGTGTGTGTATGTGTGTGTGTGTGTGTGTGTGTGTATTAACATTTGGTCCTAGGCACATGTCGATTAGACACTAGACCTGTTGTATGTGCATTCGTGTGTGTATATGTATGTTAGTGTGTGTGTGTGTATGTATGTTAGTGTGTCTGTGTGTATGTGTGTGTGTATGTGTGTGTGTGTGTGTGTACTCACCTATTTGTGGTTGCAGGGGTCGAGTCACAGCTCCTGGCCCCGCCTCTTCGTTGATTGCTACTAGGTCCTCTCTCTCCCTGCCCCATGAGCTCTATCATACCTCGCCTTAAAACTATGTATGGTTCCCGCCTCCACTACGTCACTTTCTAGGCTATTCCACGGCCTGACTACTCTATGACTGAAGAAATACTTCCTAACATCCCTTTGATTCATCTGAGTCTTCAACTTCCAATTGTGACCTCTTGTGTCTGAGTCCCTTCTCTGGAGCATCCCGTCTTTGTCAACCTTGTCTTTTTCCGCGCGTATTTTATATGTCGTATCATGTCTCCCTGACCCTCCTGTCCTCCAGTGTCGTCAGGCCGATTTTCCCTCAACCTTTCGTCGTGGACAATCCCCGTAGCTCTGGGACTAGTCTTGTTGCAAACCTTTGCACTTTCTCTAATTTCTTGACATGCTTGACTAGGTGTGGATTCCAAACTGGTGCTGCATACTCCAGTATGGGCCTGACGTAAATGGTATACAGAGTCTTAAAAGAATCCTTTCTGAGGTATCGGAAACGCTAATCCCTAGGTTTGCCAGGCGCCCGTATGCTGCAGCAGTTATCTGATTGATGTGCGCCTCAGGAGATATGCTCGGTGTTATGCTCACCCCCAGATCTTTTTTTCCCTTTAGTGGGTTGCAGTTTGGCCATCTAAACTATATTGTGTCTGCGGTCTTCTTTGCCCTTCCCCCAAACTTCATGACTTTGCATTTCGCAGGGTTAAATTCAAGGAGCCAGTTGCTGGACCAGGCTTGTAGCCTGGGCCAGGTTCTTTGTAGTCCTGCCCGATCCTCGTCCGATTTGATTCTTCTCATTAACTTCGCATCATCTGCAAACAAGGGACACTTCTGAGTCTATCCCTTCCCTTATGTCGTTCACATTTTACCAAAAACAGCACAGGTCCTAGGACTGACCCCTGTGGAACCCGCTTGTCACAGGCGCCCACTCTGACACCTCGTCGCGTACCATGACACGTTGTTGCCTCCCTGTCAGGTATTCTCTGATCCATTGCATGCCTTTCCTGTTATGGTTTTGCCTGATCTCTAGCTTTTGCCCGTAACCTCTTGTGAGGAACTGTGTCGAGGCCTTCTTGCAGTCCAAAATATGCAGTCGATCCACCCCTCTCTCTCTGTCTTACTTCTGTCACCCTTTTCAATAAAACTCTAGTAGGTTTGTGAACAGGATTTTCCTTCCCGAAACCGTGTTGGTTGTCAATTATACACTTTTTTTCTTTCCCGGTGCCCCACCACTCTCCTCCTGATGATCTTCTCCATGACCTTGCATACTATACACGTTAGTGATACGGTCTGTAGTTTTTGTGCCTCATGTCTGTCTCCCTTTTTAAAATTGGGACTACATTTGCCATTTTCCATACCTCAGGGAGTTGCCCAGTTTCAAATGATGTGTTGAAGATCTTTGTTAATGGCTACACAATATCTTGCTCCCTCTTTAAGGACCATGGAGAGATGTTGTCTGGTCCCACCCCCTTTGAGGTGTCAAGTTCGCCCTGCAGCTTCTTCACCTCCTCCTTGGTTATATGTTTCCTCACCCGCACTTGCTGGTGTGCCCCCTGTTCTCATTTCTTGGAGTCCTACTGGGTTTTCCCCTGTAAATACCTCTTTAAATCTTGTGTTGAGCTCCTGACATACCTCTCGGTGTTTCTTGTGAATTCCCCCTCACCCTTTCCCCAGTCTGATTACCTGGTCCTTGACTGTTGTTTTCCTCCTGATGTGGCTGTACAACAGCTTCGGGTCAGTCTTTACTTTTGATGCTATGTCATTTACATATTGTCTCTGAGCCTCCCTTCTTATCTGTGCATATTCGTTTCTGGCTCTTCGGCTGATTTCCTTTATTTTCTTGAGTTCTCTGTCTTCTGTACCTATTTCCATTCTCTAGTACACCTAGTTTTGCCTCCCTACACCTTTGGGTGAACCAAGGACTCGTTCATGTTCTTCCCATTATTTCTGTTTCCCTTGGAACAAACCTCTCCTCTGCCTCCTTGCATTTTGTTGCTACATAGTCCATCATTTCTTGTACTGGTTTTCCTGTCAGTTCCCTCTCCCACTGAATGTCTTGAAGGAAGTTCCTCATGCCTGAGTAGTTCCCCCTTTTGTAGTTTGGTTTTTCCCAGCCTATTCCTGCTACTCTCTCCACTTGGAGCTCAACTATTAGTCGAAGCACAGACCACATGATCACTAGCTCCCAGGGGCCTTTCATACATGATACCCTCGATGTCCGAGCTACTCATGGTGGATACAAGGTCCAACCTTGCTGGTTCATCCTCTCCTCTCTCTCTAGTAGTGTCTCTAACATGTTGATGCATGAGGTTCTCCAGTACCACATCCATTATCTTGGCTCTCCATGTTTCGGGACCCCCATGGGGCTCCAGGTTTTCCCAGTCAATCTCCTTGTAATTGAAATCACCCATAACTAGTAACTTTGCTCCCCCCATGTGTGCTCTCCTGGCCACCTCGGCTAGTGTGTTGATCATTGCTCTGTTGCTCTCATCGTATTCTTCTCTTGGCCTCCTGCAGTTCTGTGGTGGGTTGTACATTACTGCAGTTATCACCTTATGTCCCTCAGACTGGATTGTTCCTACTAAGTAGTCCCTTTCGCCCATGCCATCCATTCCTTCCATTTTCTCAAAACCCCACTGTTTTTTAATGAGCATGCAACTCCTCCTCCCCCTCTCCTCCCTCTGTCTTTCCTGAAGATTGATATCCGGATGGAAAGATTGAATCTGTTTATTATTCTGGTGAGTTTTGTTTCTGTGAGTGCTATTATGTCTGGGGATGTCTCTTTGATTCTTAGTGCCACTCCTCATACTTGTTTTGTTATTCCATCTGCATTTGTATACCACACCTTCAACTTCTTTTCTAAAGACTGTGGTCTGGGAAGTATATTGGGGTTGGGGAAGTGGGAGACCTGGTAAGGAACTATGGGTTGTTGCTGTGGGGTGAATTTGTAATGTAGTGGGTGGGGGCATTGGATGTGGCATGGGTGTTTTGATTTAGAGTGTTTGGTTGCACTGGGTTGACCTGGTTGGGAGGCTTCTATAGAAAGTTGTGAGGGAGGCTGTATTTGGTCTTCTTCCTGTGTGTGTGTGTGGTGTGTGTGTGTGTGTGGTGTGTGTGTGTGTGTGTGTGTGTGTGTGTGTGTGTGTGTGTGTGTGTGTGTGTGTGTGTGTAATTTTGTGTGGAATTATGTGTGGGTTTATTATGTACTGAAAGGTAGGCTAGTGCGTTGTAATGTAGTCTCAGTGGTCCTTTCCTGCCCACAACTTCTTGTGACCTGACCCCCAACCTCCTGGGGCTTGACCGGCACGTACTTGTGTGTGTGTGTGTGTGTGTGTGTGTGTGTGTGTGTGTGTGTGTATACTCACTTATTTGTACTCACCTATTTGTGGTTGCAGGGGTCGAGTCACAGCTCCTGGCCCCGCCTCTTCGCTGATTGCTACTAGGTCCTCTCTCTCCCTGCCCCATGAGCTCTATCATACCTCGCCTTAAAACTATGTATGGTTCCTGCCTCCACTACATCACTTTCTAGGCTATTCCATGGCCTGACTACTCTATGACTGAAGAAATACTTCTTAACATCCCTTTGATTCATCTGAGTCTTCAACTTCCAATTATGACCTATTGTGTCTGTGTCCCATCTCTGGAACATCCCGTCTTTGTCCACCTCGTCTATTCCGCGCAGTATTTTATATGTCGTTATCATGTCTCCCCTGACCCTCCTGTCCTCCAGTGTCGTCAGGCCGATTTCCCTCAACCTTTCTTCATAGGACAATCCCCGTAGCTCTGGGACTAGTCTTTTTGCAAACCTTTGCACTTTCTCTAATTTCTTGACGTGCTTGACTAGGTGTGGATTCCAAACTGGTGCTGCATACTCCAGTATGGGCCTGACGTAGATGGTATACAGAGTCTTAAACGAATCCTTACTGAGGTATCGAACGTATTCGTAGGTTTGCCAGGCGCCCGTATGCTGCAGCAGTTATCTGATTGATGTGCGCCTCAGGAGATATGCTCGGTGTTATACTCACCCCCAGATCTTTTTGCTTGAGTGAGGTTTGCAGTCTTTGGCCATCTAAACTATATTGTGTCTGCGGTCTTCTTTGCCCTTCCCAATCTTTATGACTTTGCATTTGGCAGGGTTAAATTCAAGGAGCCAGTTGCTGGACCAGGCTTGTAGCCTGTCCAGGTCTCTTTGTAGTCCTGCCTGATCCTCGTCCGATTTGATTCTTCTCATTAACTTCACATCATCTGCAAACAAGGACACTTCTGAGTCTATCCCTTCCGTTATGTCGTTCACATATACCAAAAACAGCACAGGTCCTAGGACTGACCCCTGTGGAACCCCGCTTGTCACAGGGCCCACTCTGACACCTCGTCGCGTACCATGACTCGTTGTTGCCTCCCTGTCAGGTATTCTCTGATCCATTGCAGTGCCTTTCCCGTTATGTGTGCCTGGTCCTCTAGCTTTTGCAGTAACCTCTTGTGAGGAACTGTGTCGAAGGCCTTCTTGCAGTCCAAAAATATGCAGTCGATCCACCCCTCTCTCTCTTGTCTTACTTCTGTCACCTTGTCCTAAAACTCTAGTAGGTTTGTGACACAAGATTTTCCTTCCCTGAAACCGTGCTGGTTGTCAATTATACACTTGTTTCTTTCCAGGTGCCCCACCACTCTCCTCCTGATGATCTTCTCCATGACCTTGCATACTATACACGTTAGTGATACAGGTCTGTAGTTTAGTGCCTCATGTCTGTCTCCCTTTTTAAAAATTGGGACTACATTCGCCATTTTCCATACCTCAGGGAGTTGCCCAGTTTCAAATGATGTGTTGAAGATCTTTGTTAATGGCTCACACAATATTTCTGCTCCCTCTTTAAGGACCCATGGAGAGATGTTGTCTGGTCCCACCGCCTTTGAGGTGTCAAGTTCGCATAGCAGCTTCTTCACCTCCTCCTTGGTTTATGACCTCATCCAGCACTTGCTGGTGTGCCCCCTGTTCTGATTTCTTGGAGTCCTACTGGTTTCCACTGTAAATACCTCTTTAAATCTTGTGTTGAGCTCCTGACATACCTCTCGGTCGTTTCTTGTGAATTCCCCATCACCCTTCCTCAGTCTGATTACCTGGTCCTTGACTGTTGTTTTCCTCCTGATGTGGCTGTACAACAGCTTCGGGTCAGTCATTTTCATATTGTCTCTGAGCCCCCCTTCTTATCTGTGCATATTCGTTTCTGGCTCTTCGGCTGATTTCTTTATTTTCCTGAGTTCTCTGTCTTCTGTACCTTTTCCATTCTCTAGTACACCTAGTTTTTGCCTCCCTACACCTTTGGGTGAACCAAGGACTCGTTCTGTTCTTCCCATTATTTCTGTTTCCCTTGGGAACAAACCTCTCCTCTGCCTCCTTGCATTTTGTTGCTACATAGTCCATCATTTCTTGTACTGGTTTTCCTGTCAGTTCCCTCTCCCACTGAATGTCTTGAAGGAAGTTCCTCATGCCTGAGTAGTTGCCCCTTTTGTAGTTTGGTTTTTCCCAGCCTATTCCTGCTACTCTCTCCACTTGGAGCTCAACTATGTAGTCGAAGCACAGAACCACATGATC
>NC_069403.1:58353090-58370590 GCF_026875155.1 Cherax quadricarinatus
AACCTAACCTAACCTAACCTAACCTAACCTAACCTAAACAAACCTAACCTAACCTAACCTAACCTAACCTAACCTAACCTAAACAAACCTAACCTAACCTAACCTAACCTAACCTAACCTAACCTAACCTAAGCTAACCTATTCTAACCGAAGTTTCAGTAGTTTCAGTAGTTTAGTTCTGCCTTTCAGTTCTTGTATACTGTTATCACGTTTGAAGTTTCCTGTTTGTGTGGCAGTTGCCCTGTTCTCACGACGTGTTGCAAATCTTGGCTCAGGGGTTCCTCAGGTCCTCTGCTCCTTCTTATAACGTTTAATTATAGTGATATCCTATTCGGTCTCATTGCTTACGCTAAATCCTTTAGAAGTCCTTGCGTTTCCTCCTTTTTTCTAGCTGATATTTATTGTCATCTTTATTCCTCATTCCCCTTTCTCCACCGCCTCATCTCAAAATTATATTCAGTTCTTTTCAAAAATCTCTGTCATCCTAAATCTGTTAATCCTCCTCATCCATGAACCTTATTGCTTGTCTCCTTATTTTTCTCTTCTGTTTTATGTGACAGTATATTAATTTGGACTCTGTTTTAAACTTTACTGGTATGTCTTTTCCTAATTGCCCTCTACTTCCCAAATCCATTTTTTTATTTAACGTAGTCATGCCTCGCTCCTCTGTTTACTTGTTTTCATATTTCCCTTTTTTTTCGTAAATTTGTGTGACTGATTACGTGAGTGCTTGTTTACATGTATTTCTTGTGTATGCTTGCTTGTGGATGTTTCTTTACATATATTCTTTATTGTGTGTGCTTGTTTATATACGGTTATGCGTACCTTTTTTGTGTGCTTGCCTGTTTCCACTTCACTGTGTGTGCTCGTTTGTGTATTCTTATTTGTGGGTACTTGTGTGCTGCTTGTGTGCTGCTTGTGTGCTGCTTGTGTGCTGATGGTGTGCTGCTTGTGTGCTGCTTGTGTGGATCTGTGCATGCCCGGGTGTTAGTCTACTGG
The DNA here is from genome assembly GCF_026875155.1 of Cherax quadricarinatus. Lineage (NCBI taxonomy): Eukaryota > Metazoa > Arthropoda > Malacostraca > Decapoda > Parastacidae > Cherax > Cherax quadricarinatus. The sequence continues at coordinate 58,354,090 of NC_069403.1, forward strand.
TGTGGGTCGCATCCTGGGACAAAACTGACCTAATTTGCCCGAAATGCTCAGCATAACAGGCGGCTTTCTGTATAGTAGTGTGTTGTTGATGTCAGCTAGGACTATATACCTTGTACATGTACTTGTAGAAATAGAGATATTATTATTATTATCAAACTCTCGGTGACTTATTATTGTACCTTCACTTTATTTATTGTTGAAAACATTGGCTAATAAAACTCCCCGTCATTATGTCCTTCAGTAATAGAAAACGGGTGTTATTACATCAATGAAAAAATAGTCAAAGTGAATACTCATTTAAAAAGTAATTCTTACAAATGTAGAATAATATTACTAATGACATTATAGAAATAGTTAGTTACCTGTTAGGATGATAACAGGTCACTGACTATGAATATCGTTTGCGATACATGTACTATATAAAATATATATATATATATATATATATATATATATATATATATATATATATATATATATATATATATATATATATATATATATATATGTATATGTATATATATATATATATATATATATATATATATATATATATATATATATATATATATATATATATATATATATATATATATATATAAATGGGTGTGAAGCATGGGTGATGAATGTTGCAGTGAGGAGAAGGCTGGAGGCAGTGGATTTGTCATTTCTGAGGGCAATGTGTGGTGTGAATATAATGCAGAGAATTCACAGTCTGGAAGGTAGGAGGAGGTGCGGGATTGCCAAAACTGTTATCCAGAGGGCTGAGAAAGGGTTGTTGAGGTGGTTCGGGCATGTAGAGAGAATGGCACGAAACAGAATGACTTCAAGAGTGTATAAATCTGTAGTGAAGGGAAGGCGGGGTAGGGGGCGGCCTAGGAAAGGTTGGAGGGAGGGGGTAAAGGAGGTTTTGTGTGCTAGGGGTTTGGACACCATGGTTGTTCAACACATTTAAATATAGCTTTGTGTAAAAACAGTGAACGTTAAGGTGTTAGGGACAGAAAGATATTGAAAGATATAGAGTGGGAGTTGTCACAGTTGTTTTTAGACGATGACACGGTGCTTTTGGAAGATCTGAAGAGAAGTTGCGAATGTTGATACCCAAATTTGGAGTATATGTAGGAGAAGGAAATTAAAAGAAAACACGAGTGTCAAATTAAATAAGCAGTGAGAGATAGGGTAGTATGGAGGAAGCAAATGTGTTCAGATATCTGGGACTATATATATATATATATATATATATATATATATATATATATATATATATATATATATATATATATATATATATATATATATATATATATATATATATTTGTGTGTGTGTGTGTAAATGCTTTTCACCTTTTCTCTATACGGTGATTTTAGACTCAGCCCATTTTCATTGTTTTTAGTGAGCATTGCACTCAACTTCTCTCCAGACATCTCACTAACGTTTTTATTTTTCCTTTCCATTTAGCTTCTCTGTACAGAGAGAGAGAGAGAGAGAGAGAGAGAGAGAGAGAGAGAGAGAGAGTATTCCTTCACTTGTCCAGGATCCACTTTTCGCCTTCATTGCATCACCTACTTACAGCTCTTTTTTTTCCTCATGTTGCTGTTAACATTTCTGTAATGCCACTAGAGTGCATCCTCTCCTGCTGCTGACGGAGGAAGGAAGGAAGGAAGTAAGAGAAGAGTGGAGAAAGAGAAAGTGAGAGAGAGAGAGAGAAAGATAGAGAGAGAAAGAGAGAGAGAGAAAGAGAGAGAGAAAGGGAAACAATGAGAGCTTGTACTTTCCTCTCAATACTCCCTGAGTCACTACACACACACACACACACACACACACACACACACACACACACACACACACACACACACACACACACACACACACACACACACACACACACACACACACACACACACACACACACACACGCGCGCAGTTGTCAGGAAGTGGGATAATCTGGAAAGTGAGGTAGTGCAGGCAGGAACCATACGTAGCTTTAAGACGAGATACGATGAAGCTCATGGAGCAGGGAGAGAGAGGACCTAGTAGCAATCAGTGAAGAGGCGGTGCCAGGAGCTGAGTCTCGACCCCTGCAACCACAAATAGGTGAGTACACACACACAGAGGAGAAAGAAGACCTAATAGCAATCAGTGAAGAGGCGGGGCCAGGAGCTACAAGTCGACCCCTGCAACAACAAATAGTTGAGCACAAATAGGTGAGTGCACACACACACACACACACACACACACACACACACACACACACACAACACCAGTAACAAATGGAACATTATATCATAAGAGGGTACAAAAGCACAGATTAGCACACCTAAGCCAACCACTTGCACAAATCTTCAGTGGAAACAGGTGATCTCCCCAATACCAGAGTAACTTCAACATTCCAGAGAAGTGACGGACAGATAATACTGAAGAACACAACGACAGCCCAGACAAATATTCCATGGGAAAATGCGAGGTAAATTATCCGGAAATATTAGGTTCAGCAACTACAGATTAGTAGCTTCATTAGGTTTAAAGCTTATCGACTGCACGAGGGTCATTAAGGGCGCACCTCACCTGTGCACATCTAGCAAGGTATCCCTGCAACGTAGTTCCCTTATAAAGACATGAAATGCTGAGCAGATCTCTAAATTATATGACGTTTCGCCCGGGATTGAGCCTTATCAAGTCGGACATGAGCGAAATGTCGTCTGTAGCCACTTGTTGGCTTGTTACCGGAGTCCTAGCAACTGATTCTGGTAACTTAGCTAACAAGATAACGTAGCACAATACACTAGTATCCTAACCTAATAACCTATCTTGGCAAACTTCACCTAGCTTTGCTAAAAAAAAAATAGGCAATACTGAATATGTTAATTTACCTAAGTCATCTAAGAATTTGCATAGTTTTATTGAACTCTTTTTTAAGGGGAGTGAAGGGACATAGTCGAATCTTTAGATGGTTCCACATATTTGCTAATCATTATATTCATAAAATTAAATTTACGTAATAACTCCAAAATAACTACTGTGAACACGTAGATTACATTTTTTTCCCGAGACAATATGTGGATCAATATATCCATACTGTTATCACAGACATGGAGAACCTGTAGGTTCGTAGAGATCATACAGCGCCTGGGGAATGAAAAGTAAACATGAGCTCACGAAGGGCAATTCTTACCTAAATTAAATTATCTAAGCACTACTTTTGAAGCGCTGCTGAATTCACTCAGGATATTAATCATTTTAGTTACTGTATTTTGCTGCAATAAGCTGATCACCTGCCAATTTAAAGTACACTACTCTTGGGTAAATACCAGGAGACCTGTGTGATGTACGTACGTGAATCAGAAACCAATTGTCGAGCGCTTCCCAGCTCACTTAAAATAAAATGCTCTGCCCTGCAGTTACTGTCGTATATTTATATTGTGATAAAGCGTTCCGACAGATGTATTTAACACTGAACGAGGAACATTTCATATACAAACCGGGATTTATCCTTCAGCTTATGAAATATATTACCACTCCTCTGCACGAAATATTTCAACAGTTTCAGAAGAAAAGTGAATATGCTGGATTTGGAATTTGTTAAAATAAAATTGTTCGAAATATGTTCTAATTACATATGTACCCAAGTTTAATTCCAGGAAAGTAGAAACTTTTGACTGATGCCGCTATTTACCTAACAGGAAATAGGTGCCAGTGTATTCGCTGATTTAAGTGGATGTTATGCTGGGAGATGGTATTATAAATATTGTACTAGCCTTTGAAATAAGCTCAAGTATTATAACAGCTTTTTAACGAGTATATTCAACAAAATTAAAAAGTAGTGTAATAGCACTGGCCTCATTGAGATTAAACACGAAATCACATTTTTTTCAAACTCAACAAATCAAACTTCTCATATTTTTTTTCCTAAATTTGAGTTAAACGACTTATATTTCAGAAAAAAATGATCTCACACAGCATACTATGTGACATCTGCGTTATCATTATACACTTCTGTATAGAAAAATATAATTAAAGATTTCTTCCACCGGAGCATCACTGCTATATTTTCTCCAGAGAAATATAAATTGACTTCACTCAGTTCAGTCTCCTTCTTGAGTCAAAATTTATTAGAACGTTTTATATATATATATATATATATATATATATATATATATATATATATATATAATATATATATATATATATATATATATATATATATATATATATATATATATATATGCACTTTAAAGGAGGGGTTTGGGATATTGGCAGTTTGGAGGGATATGTTGTGTATCTTTATACGTATATGCTTCTAAACTGTTGTATTCTGAGCACCTCTGCAAAAACAGTGATTATATGTGAGTGTGGTGAAAGTGTTGAATGATGATGAAAGCATTTTCTTTTTGGGGATTTTCTTTCTTTTTTGGGTCACCCTGCCTCGGTGGGAGACGGCCGACTTGTTGAAAAAAAAAAAAAAAAAAATAATATATATATATATATATATATATATATATATATATATATAATATATATATATATATATATATATATATATATATATACAGATGATACGTAGCTACAAATAGATCATTATAATCATTACAAGAGACAGTATCACAAAACCTTCAGCAGAGAGTCGTTTATCATGTGAATGTGACTTTTATGCCTTCATGTAATATATTGAAGGAAATTACAAAAGCAATTGGCTCATAAATTTACTGTATATTTCATGATAGAGAAGGTCAGTCTCCGTTCTATTTTAAAGCCATTATTCGTCAGTACTCACAATGTCAACACTTACAAATTCAGCACCAAATCAACACTCACAGCATCAACACTCAAAGTTAGCACTCGCATGTCAACACACACACACACACACACACACACACACACACACACACACACACACACACACACACACACATATTACCACTCACTTGCACATGTCAGCACTCACCTGTCAAACCCCATCCATTAACCTTTCCTCGTCAAAAAAAAGTCACCCCTCTACCATTATCCTTCAGCTCCTAACATCTCACTCTCAATTTCTCTCTGTAGAAGCACCAGCATCAACAAGCCTTTCCTTCCACACTACAGCATTCTATCTCCAGCGCTCTGTCACTGTCTGTCCCAGTAGCATAAATTCACCGTTTAAATGCACTTCTGTCAGGGCTCACCCGTCACTGCTCCTCTCTCCGTCGCTGACAGAAGGCATCTGCTACAGCTGTAATCACGATGCAGGCACTGGGAATAAAAATATAAAGGGGGAAGTGGAGACGAAAATTTAAATTGTCAGCTAGCAGAAAACCCTTTCTCTGCCTTCTCGGCTGAACCTCCAGAATGTTTCCTCCGTCTTCCAGATTTCGGACCGATTTCTTGGCAGAGTTATTTTTTTTTTTTCAAGTTACGTGGGCAGTGAAATTACTGTGAAGGATACATTTTGAAACCTGTGTAATTCTGAACGATCTTTGTGGCTGTAATGTCTTCTTCTATAATGAAACCTATATTTAGTAACTTCACAGTAGTACTGTCTCATGTAGAGAGACCTACATACAGTAACTTGACTGTAGTTATGTCTTCTACAGTAAGACCTACATAAATTCAAGGAAAGACAATATCATGATTGAAATGCCTTCTTCTATGGTCACTCTGGTTAAAACATAAGAGTTTATGCTGAGTGAAGAGGATGATATGCAGTGACCAATTACATTAACATTGAATGAACGAGTTTCTTGTGGAAATTCTCCGAAATCCTTAAGGACTGATGGAAAAACTAACCTTTAGTTTTTCCTTCATAATAATCTTGAAGTTTTTATTATTATTATTATTATTATTATTATTATTATTATTATTATTATTGTTATTGTTGTTGTTGCTGCTGCTGTTGTTGTTATCGATCCAAACAAGTGAAGGGTAGCTCCAGTTCTTGGATCAACACGTAATGTTGATCCAAGAATAGGCTGTAAACAATAGCCTACAATGGCTGTTGTTTACAGCCATTGTAGGATTATCATCTTTACTGATGTGAGTCGACGGTGAATGAGTCAACGTTGTGTGAGTTAACGCTGTGTGAGTCAACGGTGTGTGAATCAACTGTGTGTGAGTGTGAATGAGGGATTGGCCTAACTTTCGTGAGCAGCATTCCTCTCCAGCTGGCTGGAAAATCAAGGCACTGACGCCTCCAGTGCCACATGGCACAGGTCCGTGGCAGCACAGGTCAGTGACTCTTCCATCGGCTTCCAACAGGACAATGTTCGTGGGGTTGGTTGGTTAATTGGGCTTAAGACTACTGACTGATCAAAGGGCCATTAAGGCTGCTTGTTACCTTCTCACCGCTAGTCAAGAATTACTCTACTCACTATATTAATCCTTAAAGTAATCTCTTAGTATATACACCGAAAGATATACACCTTTCGCTGCCCAATACCTGCCAGTCTATTTATATTATTACACTGTTGTCGGTTAATTATGCGTAAAGATATATTAAGTCATGTTAATTTAACCTAATCGAACGCAATCTAACCTTAAGTGCCGACGTTCTGCTGACAGCTGACAGTCTTCTCTAGTCGTATGACCGATTGAAATTCGAGTTACGAACAGATGTATAACCAAAACACTTTCCCAGGTAAGTGATTCTTAGTAAAAATGGAAAAGAAATGGGAGTAATTATATTGCTCTTTGCTGATGGCACAGTACTTTTAGGAGACTGAAAAGGAAACTTGAGGTTAGTGGATTATTATTATTACTATTATTATTATTATTATTATTATTATTATTATTATTATTATTATCATTATTATTATATTTGCTTATCATTATTTATTGCTATCTTTACTAGATTTAATATTAGTATTACTTTCAGATACTGCTCAGCGTGAAAGTATAAATATTATTATTATTATTATTATTATTATTATTATTATTATTATTATATTAACCAATATTATTATTTTTATTGCTGTCTTTATTAAACTTAATATTTTTATTAACCTCAGATACCACTCAGCGTAACATTATAAATACTATTATTATTATTATTACTATTATTATTATCATTATTATTATATTGGCCAATATCATTATTCTATTACCGTCTTTACTAGACTTAATATTATTATTACTCTCAGATATTACTCAGCGTAAAGTATAAAAAACTGAAGCTGATGACTGGTCAAAAATTGCTCAAATGACTTTTAAATTACTTAAACTTTTGAAACAATTTTTCCTCTGCCAGCAAATCTACAGTAAACGATTTGTGGAAAATTTAACTTGGAGAAATTAGAAAGTGTTTTCCCCTCACAGTTACCCCTCCACTCCCCACACAATTACCTCTCTATTCCCCTCACAATCATTCGTCCACTCTTCTCATAGTCAACACAACACTCATCTCAGAGTTATACGTCTACTTTCTTCACAATCATCCCTCCACTTCTCCTTCACTCTTTCACGTCCTTACTGCTAACGCTACTGTTCCATGCTCCTACTGTCAGCACTATACTCCCTTGTCCCTACTGTCAGCATCACTGTTTCATTCTATTACTGTCAGCACCATTGTTCCATGTTCCTACTGTCAGTACCGCCGTTCCATGTCCCGACTATCAGCACTACATTTCCATGTCCCTACTGTCAGCACTATAGTTTCTCGCTCTTCTATACATTATACATTACAAACAGCTTCTATATACATTACAAACAGCTTCTGAAGTTTATGTAAACAAAGATGGCGTCATAAATACAAGAGAGAGGATATTGCATTTACGCCCGTAACTCCAGAAGTCATTAAACTTTCAGTAGACGCAAGAGAAAGCAATTTGGAAAGTGAAATAAAACTTGAATATATTAGATGCTTTGGGCAGTGTGTTGATAGTGAGTTTTGTTGCGGTCGGAATGATAGGAACTCGTCTCACTGTGTCGTGGAACCTGGGCAATGGTATGTGTTCTCTGACAGCTTGATGTATGATGGTTGTTGTAGTTGATATTGTTGTTGATGTAGTTGGTGCTGATGGAGGTGGTGGTAATCAATATCGATGTTGGTGGTGGTCGTGGTGGTGATCAGTATTGATGGTGATGATCAGTATTGATGTTGATGGTGGTGTTGGAGTTGGTGGTGATTGGTGGAAAAATAAACATATGTTCCTACTAAGTAGTCCCTTTCGCCCGTGGAAGGAATGGATGGCACGGGCGAAAGGGACTACTTAGTAGGAACAATCCAGTCTGAAGGACATAAGGTGATAATTGCAGTAATATACAACCCACCACAGAACTGCAGGAGGCCAAGAGAAGAATACGATGAGAGCAACAGAGCAATGGTCGACACACTAGCCGAGGTGGCCAGGAGAGCACACATGGTGGGAGCAAAGTTACTAGTTATGGGTGATTTCAATCACAAGGAGATTGACTGGGAAAACCTGGAGCCCCATGGGGGTCCCGAAACATGGAGAGCCATAATGATGGATGTGGTACTGGAAAACCTCATGCATCAACATGTTAGAGACACTACCAGAGAGAGAGGAGAGGATGAACCAGCAAGACTGGACCTTGTATTCACCTTGAGTAGTTCTGACATCGAGGATATCATGTATGAAAGGCCCCTGGGAGCTAGTGATCATGTGGTTCTGTGCTTCGATTACATAGCTGAGCTCCAAGTGGAGAGAGTAGCAGAAATAGGGTGGGAAAAAACAAACTACAAAAGGGGGAACTACTCAGGCTTGAGGAACTTCTTTCAAGACATTCAGTGGGAGAGGGAACTGACAGGAAAACCAGTACAAGAAATGATGGACTATGTGGCAACAAAATGCAAGGAGGCAGAGGAGAGGTTTGTTCCCAAGGGAAACAGAAATAATGGGAAGAACAGAACGAGTCCTTGGTTCACCCAAAGGTGTAGGGAGGCAAAAACTAGGTGTACTAGAGAATGGAAAAGGTACAGAAGACAGAGAACTCAGGAAAATAAAGAGATTAGCCGAAGAGCCAGAAACGAATATGCACAGATAAGAAGTGAGGCTCAGCGACAATACGAAAATGACATAGCATCGAAAGTCAAGACTGACCCGAAGCTGTTGTACAGCCACATCAGGAGGAAAACAACAGTCAAGGACAAGGTAATCAGACTGAGGAAGGGTGATGGGGAATTCACAAGAAACGACCGGGAGGTATGTCAGGAGCTCAACACGAGATTTAAACAAGTATTTACAGTGGAAACCAGTAGGACTTCAGGAAATCAGAACAGGGGGGGTACACCAGGAAGTGCTGGATGAGGTACATATAACCAAGGAGGAGGTGAAGAAGCTGCTATGCGAACTTGACACCTCAAAAGCGGTGGGACCAGACAACATCTCTCCGTGGGTCCTTAAGGAGGGAGCAGAGATATTGTGTGTACCATTAACAAAAATCTTCAACACATCATTTGAAACTGGGCAACTCCCCGAGGTATGGAAGATAGCAAATGTAGTCCCAATTTTTAAAAAGGGAGACAGACATGAGGCACTAAACTACAGACCTGTATCACTAACGTGTATAGCATGCAAGGTCATGGAGAAGATCATCAGGAGGAGAGTGGTGGAGCACCTGGAAAGAAACAAGTGTATAATTGACAACCAGCATGGTTTCAGGGAGGGAAAATCCTGTGTCACAAACCTACTAGAGTTTTATGACAAGGTGACAGAAGTAAGACAAGAGAGAGAGGGGTGGATCGACTGCATTTTTTTGGACTGCAAGAAGGCCTTCGACACAGTTCCTCACAAGAGGTTACTGCAAAAGCTAGAGGATCAGGCACACATAACAGGAAAGGCACTGCAATGGATCAGAGAATACCTGACAGGGAGGCAACAACGAATCATGGTACGTGACGAGGTGTCAGAGTGGGCGCCTGTGACAAGCGGGGTTCCACAGGGGTCAGTCCTAGGGCCTGTGCTGTTCTTGGTATATGTGAATGACATAACGGAAAGGATAGACTCAGAAGTGTCCTTGTTTGCAGATGATGTGAAGTTAATGAGAAAAATCAAATCGGATGAGGATCAGGCAGGACTACAAAGAGACCTGGACAGGCTACAAGCCTGGTCCAGCAACTGGCTCCTTGAGTTTAACCCTGCCAAATGCAAAGTCATGAAGATTGGGGAAGGGCAAAGAAGACCGCAGACACAATATAGTTTAGATGGCCAAAGTCTGCAAACCTCACTCAAGGAAAAAGATCTGTTGGTGAGTATAACACCGAGCATATCTCCTGAGGTGCACATCAATCAGATAACTGCTGCAGCATACTGGCGCCTGGCAAACCTACGGATAGCGTTCCGATACCTCAGTAAGGATTCGTTCAAGACTCTGTATACCATTTACGTCAGGCCCATACTGGAGTATGCAGCACCAGTTTGGAATCCACACCTAGTCAAGCATGTCAAGAAATTAGAGAAGGTGCAAAGGTTTGCAACAAGACTAGTCCCAGAGCTACGGGGATTGTCCTACGAAGAAAGGTTGAGGGAAATCGGCCTGACGACACTGGAGGCCAGGAGGGTCAGGGGAGACATGATAACGACATATAAAATACTGCGCGGAATAGACGAGGTGGACAAAGACGGGATGTTCCAGAGATGGGACACAGACACAAGAGGTCACAATTGGAAGTTGAAGACTCAGATGAATCAAAGGGATGTTAGGAAGTATTTCTTCAGTCATAGAGTAGTCAAGCCATGGAATAGCCTAGAAAGTGAAGTAGAGGAGGCGGGAACCATACATAGTTTTAAGGCGAGGTATGATAAAGCTCATGGAGCAGGGAGAGAGACGCCCTAGTAGCAATCAGTGAAGAGGCGGGGCCAGGAGCTATGACTCGACCCCTGCAACCACAAATAGGTGAGTACAAATAGGTGAGTACACACACACACACACACACACACACACACACACACACACACACACACACACACACACACACACACACACACACACACACGCACACATACATACACAAGGTGAACAGAGACACGATGTTCCAGAGATGGGACACAGAAACAAGGGGTCACAATTGGCAGTTGAAGACTCAGATGAGTCAAAGGGATGTTAGGAAGTATTTCTTTAGTCATAGAGTTTTCAGGAAGTGGACTAGTCTGGCAAGTGACGTAGTGGAGACAAGAAACCATACATAGTTTTAAAACGAGGTTTGATAAAGCTCGTGAGGACCTAGTAGTGATCAGTGAAGAGGCGAGGCCACAAATAGGTGAGTACACACACACACACACCAGGACCGATTCATCTCTTGTCTCGCTGCGTAGCCCTTCTGGTCCTTCCTGCTCACCTCTGCTACACCAGCTGGAGTGCTATCAACACCCTTCCTCAGGCGGCAGATTGTTCGTCTATACTTGCCTATATGTATTCACCTACCATATTTTCCGGTATAAAGGACACACTTCCAACTCCAAAAAAAAAGTCTCAGAGATTCACCCTGCGCCATATATGCTCAAGGTCAGGAACCAGGACAGAATTTATGCTACTGGCAAGTAGTGATTTCAATGCTGCTGTACCGGTACACTAAACTCCAAAACATCCCCATCCACTCCACCTACAAAGCTGTTTTCCAGATTACTTTAAAGTGATCAGCTGCTGTGTATATTATAATGTGGATATTACCGCTATGTAATAAGCTTACCAGCTTCAGCAGTTGTAAATAATTGTACAGTAACCGTCTACAAATGCCAGGTACCCATGTGTTATAAGCCTACTTACAAGCCTAAAATATGCAAGCTACTAATCCTTCTCTCTTACCTGCTTCACGTCTGTTACACTGTCATGGAACTCTAATAGGATTGTGAGACAGTATTTAACATCTTCAAAGCCACGCTAGTTATTTATAAACCTTCTCATTTCCAGGTACTGTACCACTCTTGTTCTGATAATCTTCTCCACAATCCTACGTACTATGCTTGCAGTTTAATGCTTCCTATCTGTCCACTTTCTGAAACACTGGGACTTCATTTGCAGTCTCTCATACCTCTGTCAATTGCCCAGTACCAGCTGACCTGTTGAGGATTGTGGTTAGCGGCTCATACAGTGCTTCCACACCCTCTCTCAAGACTCACAGAGAGATAATCTGATCTCATTGCCTTCAAGGTATCAAGCTTGCACAGTAAACCTACTGTGGGACCTCACCTCTTTACCTTATGTATTTTGTGGTCTAGTTCTGGCTGGTACACTCTACCTCTTTGGCTCCCTGGTGATGTCTCTATTTCCTCCAAGAATACCTTCTTAAATTTCTTGCTGAGCTCCTCACAAACTTTCTGGTCCTTGTCTGATCCTTTACTGTTTTCTTCCTCCTGATGTGGTTGTATAGCAACTCTGGGTTGGACTTTGCTGTCGTTGCAGCGTCATTCTCAAATTTTCACGGAGCCTCTCTCCTTACACATACAAATTCGTTTCTGGCTCTTCTGCTCACTTTCTTGTTTACCTGCATTCTTTGTGTTGCTTTCCACGTTCCAGTACTTTGCCTCTTTGTACCTCTAGATGAACTGTGTGATCACTCTGAGTATGAATCTCTGCTGCGTCTCCCGACGCTTTTCACCCACGTACTTCATTTTATTAACAGTCTTCCCGTCGAGTTTACTTTCCCGCTGCACCTCATTCAGGAACTGTGTGAATGAAGTGTATTGGGAAAGTGACCCGGAAGTGAAATTTGCTCTCTCTGTCTCTGTCTGTCTGTTTATGTCAAGGTGGTATTCACCAGCAGTACCGAGTGGCCTCTTGTATTCAATGTCCACTACGTCAGAATCTCTTAGGTCGAATACAAGGTCCAACCTTGCTGGTGCATCCCCTCCTCTCTCTCAGGTTGTGTCCCGGACATGATGGTGTATGTGAGCATGCGCACGAGCGTGTGTACTCACCTAGTTGTAATCACCTAGTTGAGGCTGCAGGGGTCGAGTCCAAGCTCCTGGCCCCGCCTCTTCACTGGTCGCTACTAGGTCACTCTAACTGAACCGTGAGCTTTATCATACCTCTGCTTAAAGCTATGTATGGATCCTGCCTCCACTACATCGCTTCCCAAACTATTCCACTTCCTGACTACTCTGTGGCTGAAGAAATACTTCCTAACATCTCTGTGATTCATCTGTGTCTTCAACTTCCAGCTGTGTCCCCTTGTTGCTGTGTCCCATCTCTGGAACATCCTGCCTTTGTCCACCTTGTCAATTCCTCTCAGTATTTTGTATGTCGTTATCATGTCCCCCCCTATCTCTCCTGTCCTCCAGTGTCGTCAGGTTGATTTCCCTTAACTTCTCCTCGTAGGACATTCCTCTTAGCTCTGGGACTAGTCTTGTTGCAAACCTTTGCACTTTCTCTAGTTTCGTTACTTGCTTGGCTAGGTGTGGGTTCCAGACCGGTGCTGCATACTCCAATATGGGCCTAACGTACACGGTGTACAGGGTCCTGTGTGTGTATGTTTTTGTGTGTAGCTGTTTATCCTTGTGTCATCTGCACTAAGTGGCATCTGATCCTATATTTGGCTGCTGGGATCCCACCCAACCAGTCGCAACAAGGTAAATATTTTAAGCGAGGCTTTTTAGGCAATGGCTTCCCTTGTCCGAATGCGCAGAACACGCACACACACACACACACACACACACACACACACACACACACACACACACACACACACACATACACATACACACACACATACAACACACACACACACACACACACACACACACACACACACACACACACACACACACACACACACACACACACACACATGGGGGTCCCGAAACATGGTGAGCCAAGTTGTTGGACGTGGTGCTGGAAAACCTCATGCACCAACATGTTAAGGACACTACCAGAGTGAGAGGGGAGGATGAACCAGCAAGATTGGACCTTGTGTTCACCCTGGGCAGTTCAGACATTGAGGACATCACGTATGAGAGTCCCCTAGGAGCTAGCGACCACGTGGTTCTGTGCTTTGAATACATAGTAGAGTTGCAAGTGGAGAGAGTAACAGGAGTTGAATGGGAAAAGCCTGACTATAAAAGAGGGGACTACATAAGGTTGAGGAACTTCCTGCAGGAGGTTCCGTGGGACAGAGAACTGACAGGAAAGCCAGTAAACGAAATGATGGAATATGTAACAACAAAATGCAAGGAGGCAGTGGAAAGTTTTATTCCCAAGGGCAACAGAAACAATGGGAAGACCAGAACGAGCCCCTGGTTTACCCGACGGTGTAAGGAGGCAAAAACAAAGTGCAATAGAGAATGGAAAAAGTACAGAAAGCAGAGAACACACGAAAATAGGGAGATCAGTTGCAGAGCCAGAAACGAGTATGCACAGGTAAGGAGGGACGCCCAGCGACAGAATGAAAATGACAGCATCGAAAATCAAGACTGACCCGAAATTGTTGTATAGCCACATCAGAAGGTAGACAACAGTCAAAGACCAGGTGATCAGATTGAGGACAGAAATGGGAGAACTCACAAGAAATGATCAGGAGATATGTGAGGGGCTAAACAGGAGATTTAAAGAAGTTTTTACAGTAGAGACAGGAAGGGCTGTGGGAAGACAGCACAGAAGGGAACACCAAGAGGGAATATACCAACAAGTGTTGGAAGACATACGAACAACCGAGGAGGAGGTGCAGAAGCTCTTAAGTGACCTTGATACCTCAAAGGCGATGGGACCGGACAACATCTCCCCATGGGTCCTTAGAGAAGGAGCAGAGATGCTGTGCGTGCATCTAACCACAATCTTCAACACATCCCTTGAAACTGGGCAACTACCTGAGAAATGGAAGACAGCAAATGTAGTCCCCATATTTAAGAAAGGAAACAGAAACGAGGCACTAAACTACAGACCTGTGTTTCTGACATGTATTGTGTGCAAAGTCATGGAGAAGATTATCAGGAGGAGAGTGGTCGAACACCTGGAACGGAACAAGATTATAAATGAAAACTAGCATGGGTTCATGGAAGGCAAATCCTTTGTCACAAACCTCCTGGAGTTTTTTGACAAGGTAACAGAAGTAATACACGAGAGAGAGGGGTGGGTTGATTGCGTTTTCCTAGACTGCAGGAAGGCCTTTTACACATTTCCCCACAAGAGATTAGTGCAGAAGCTGGAGGATCAGGCGCATATAACAGGGAGGGCACTGCAATGGATCAGAGAATACCTGACAGGGAGGCAGCAACGAGTCATGGTACGTGAAGAGGTATCACAGTGGGCGCCTGTTACGAGCGGGGTCCCACAGGGGTCAGTTCTAGGACCAGTGCTATTTTTGATATATGCGAACGACATGATGGAAGGAATAGACTCTGAAGTGTCCCTATTCGCAGATGATGTGAAGTTGATGAGAAGAATTAAATCGGATGAGGATGAGGCAAGGCTGCAAAGAGACTTGGACAGGCTGGACATGTGGTCCAGAAACTGGCTTCTCGAATTCAATCCAGCCAAATGCAAAGTCATGAAGATTGGGGAGGGGCAAAGAAGACCGCAGACAGAGTATAGGCTAGGTGGACAAGGACTACAGACCTCACTCAGGGAGAAAGACCTTGGGGTGACCATAACACCGAGCACGTCACCGGAGGCACACATCAACCAAATAACTGCTGCAGCATACGGGCGCCAGGCAAACCTGAGAATAGCGTTCCGATACCTTAATAAGGAATCGTTCAAGACACTGTACACTGTGTATGTTAGGCCCATACTGGAGTATGCAGCACCAGTCTGGAACCCACACCTAGTCAAGCACGTCAAAAAGTTAGAGAAAATACAAAGGTTTGCAACATGGCTAGTCCCAGAGCTCATGGGAATGTCGTACGAGGAAAGGTTAAGGGAAATCGGACTGACGACACTGGAGGACAGAAGGGTCAGGGGAGACATGATAACGACGTACAAGATACTGCGGGGAATAGACAAGGTGGACAGAGATAGGATGTTCCAGCGAGGGGACACAGAAACAAGGGGTCACAACTGGAAGCTGAAGACTCAGACGAGTCACAGGGACATTAGGAAGTATTTCTTCAGTCATAGAGTCGTAAGGAAGTGGAATAGCCTAGCTAGTGAAGTAGTGGAGGCAGGATCCATACATAGTTTTAAGAAGAGGTATGACAAAGCTCAGGAAGAAGAGAGGGAGAGGACCTAGTAGCGATCAGTGAAGAGGCGGGGCCAGGAGCTGAGTCTCGACCCCTGCAACCACTATTAGGTGACTACAATTAGGTGAGTACACACACACACACACACACACACACACACATACACACACACACACACACACACACATACACACACATACATACACACATATGTGAACGACATGACGGAAGGGTTAGACTCAGAAGTGTCCCTGTTTGCAGATGATGTGAAGTTAATGAGGAGAATTAAATCTGATGAGGACCAGGCAGGACTTCAAAGAGACCTGGACAGACTGGACACCTGGTCCAGCAAATGGCTTCTCGAATTTAATCCTGCCAAATGCAAAGTCATGAAGATAGGGGAAGGGCACAGAAGACCACAGACAGAGTATAGGCTAGGTGGCCAAAGACTGCAAAC
>NC_069403.1:58375590-58392145 GCF_026875155.1 Cherax quadricarinatus
AACATAGCACATGCACTGTACAAACACAGCACAATACACTGTACGATCACAGCGCAATGCACTGTACAAACACAGCACATGCACTGTACAAACACAGCACAGTGCACTGTACAAACACAGCACGATGCACTGTAACATAGCACAATGCACTGTACAAACACAACACAATGCACTGTACAAACACAGCACAATGCACTGTACAAACACAGCACAATGCACTGTACAAACACAGCACAATACACTGTACGATCACAGCGCAATGCACTGTACAAACATAGCACAATGCACTGTACAAACACAGCACAATGCACTGTACATACACAGCATAATGCACTGTACAAACACAGCACAATACACTGTACAAACACAGCACAATACACTGTACATACACAGCATAATGCACTGTACAAACACAGCACAATGCACTGTACATAGCACAATGCACTTTACAAACACAGCACAATGCACTGTACAAACACAACACAATGCACTGTACAAACACAGCACAATGCACTGTACAAACACAGCACAATGCACTGTACAAACACAGCACAATACACTGTACGATCACAGCGCAATACACTGTACAAACATAGCACAATGCACTGTACAAACATAGCACAATGCACTGTACATACAGAGCATAATGCACTGTACAAACACAGCATAATACACTGTACAAACACAGCACAATACACTGTACAAACACAGCACAATACACTGTACAAACACAGCACAATACACTGTACATACACAGCACAATGCACTGTACAAACACAGCATAATACACTGTACAAACACAGCACAATGCACTGTACAAACACAGCATAATACACTGTACAAACACAGCACAATGCACTGTACAAACACAACACAATGCACTGTACAAACACAGCACAATGCACTGTACAAACAGCACAATGCACTGTACAAACACAGCATAATACACTGTACAAACACAGCACAATGCACTGTACAAACACAGCACAATGCACTGTACAAACACAGCACAATGCACTGTACAAACACAGCATAATACACTGTACAAACACAGCACAATGCACTGTACATACACAGCATAATGCACTGTACATACACAGCATAATGCACTGTACAAACACAGCATAATACACTGTACAAACACATCACAATGCACTGCACATACACAGCATAATACACTGTACAAACACAGCACAATGCACTGTACAAACACAGCACAATACACTGTACAAACACAGCACAATACACTGTACATACACAGCATAATGCACTGTACAAACACAGCATAATACACTGTACAAACACAGCACAATGCACTGTACAAACACAGCACAATGCACTGTACATACACAGCACAGTGCACTGTACAAACACAGCATAATACACTGTACAAACACAGCACAATGCACTGTACAAACACAGCACAATGCACTGTACAAACACAGCATAATGCACTGTACAAACAAGCACAATGCACTGTACAAACACAGCACAATGCACTGTACATACACAGCATAATGCACTGTACAAACACAGCATAATGCACTGTACAAAACACACATGCACTGTACAAACACAGCACAATGCACTGTACATACACAGCATAATGCGCTGTACATACACAGCATAATGCACATGTACAAACACAGCATAATGCACTGTACAAACAGCACAATGCACTGAACAAACACAGCACATGCACTGTACATACACAGCACAATGCGCTGTACATACACAGCATAATGCACTGTACAAACACAGCTTAATGCACTGTACAAACAGCACAATGCACTGTACAAACACAGCACAATGCACTGTACATACACAGCATAATGCACTGTACAAACACAGCACAATGCACTGTACAAACAGCACAATACACTGTTCATACACAGCATAATGCACTGTACAAACACAGCACACTACACTGTACAAACACAGCACATGCAAACACGACACAGGTCAGCTCGGGACACGACAAAAAAAACACAGCACAATGCATGGTAACATAACACGGAAAGACCCCTAGTGAGAAATCAAGCATAAAATATATTTAACGTAAATTGCAATGTGGGAAAAGTAAACGCTAAAAAACGAATTTTTTCAACTGGAAAACGAAGCAGAAATCGAGGATAAGTTGGATGCCTGATATTGGACCTCATTTGTTTTTTTGGAGGGGGACGGGGGTTAATTGGGAAGGGGAAAATGGAGAGAGGCGGATGGGGAATGAGGAAATTGAAGGAGATTGTGGGAAGGTAACGGAAAAGACAGGAAAGAACACATGTAAAGAAAAGTGTATAAGAGGCACCAGTTGTACAATAAGGGTTCAGTAGCGCAGGAGCAGCGGAGAAAAAAGGGAAACTAGAACTGTCTGGAAGTGCCTTTAGCCTTCAGTCGCCATAGTTAGTTGCTAGTCTTCTGGATGCTATCTTAGCTACTTGAAAATTCCATTTGTGGAGTTTCCTTCCTTCCTTCCTCACTTTGCCACCTCAATCCACTTTTTTTCAGAAATTTACACTGTGACAGTGCTTTCAAGTATCTCACTTCTGGGTTTCAGTTTCCCACTTTGCCTTTTTTTTTGTTCCAGTCCCTCTCATGCTAAGCAATAAGTCCTTGTTCCTTGCCCCTCCATGCAAATGTGCTCGAGTTCCTTTGGGATGTTGCGATATGTCTCCCATGACTCTCTTGGCTTTTTTGGGAGTATCCTCGCAGTAATATCCCTATCTTCGCAACCAGTCTGACTTAGGATCTTCTTTGTCGGACTACTTGCTGGCTCCAGGCTGAAGTTTCATACTTGAGAACTGATCTGACATGAGGTCAGGGCACCTTCTAAATTTATCTGTCATACATTTCCCTGCTGATGCTCCCAAAGGGTTAATGTCCCAAAGTCGAGAGAAGTTAGCCCAGTTTCATTACGTCTCAGTTACTGAGTTCACTTAAACAACTAGTTGTTGAACCATTCTTTATATCTGTGTAAATCTTCCTTCAGATAACTGCCATCCTTCTTTTATATATTAATGTATTTCTCAGTTTGTTTTATTTCATATGACAAGCGAGCAAAGACGAGGGAACATCATAGCGTGTTTTCAGAAGTCTGACGGTTAAAAAATTAAAAACACAGCACTTAAAAAATTATAATTTAAAAACCACAGAATATAAAACATAAGACAAAATGAGGCAACACGTAAACGGGAAATAAAGTAACAGTTGATGTTGGTTTAATGCTTGGTTTATTAAGAAGCACACCCCTATGTGATAGCACATCCCTTGTCACTGCACATTACTTGTGACAGCACATCAGTTGCCACTCACCACATACCTAATCAGGTGAGGTTTCCTGTGGATAAGTTATGACGAGGCCCGTGTACCGTTCACGGGCGTTGGTGTATAACGCTAGCTACACACACCACCAGGTTGTAGTGTAGTGGTAACGGTGTTAGTAGTGGTGGGGGTGGTTGTGAGGTCTGGGAGGTGGTAAATGGTCGTGGGGGGTGGCGCAGTTGACAACATCCACAAGTCCCCATAGTTTGTTAAGCTCAAAACCATCAACTGCACGTGTGTCATTAATTACGGGTTCAGTTAACCTGTACACTAACATCAAGGATACATTAATCCCTAAATTATGGATTAAAGTAAACTTGCAGGGAATATATTGAGCGATGCACACCTCTCGTTGTGTACACCCTACCGCTGTATGTGTAATCGCTAGCCAGGTGATTGCTAATTGCCAATTAAACTTTTACACGCCCTCACTCTCCCAAAATAGTCTTTAATAGATTTTAAAAATCCGCCCGAGGAATCTATCCAACTTTTCAGATTATGGTCAATTAGCTGGAAATTGGCTTGTGTGAGTGTTGTAATATAGTCTGATATTGAGAAAGTTTGTGGCGGTGAACTTAATGAGAGTAACGAACATGGTTGTTGGGATATCACGACACTTGCAGCTTGATATCATGGTCACTTAAGATACTGTGATAATATAGCACCGGAGAGTACAAAGATTTCACAAACAAGATCCAATCACACTTTGTATATATTCTCAAGATATACACTCATGATGTGTACGTATCGGGAGCAGTTGTGTATACATACATAGAGGGGGTGTATCTCTCTGTATCTCTCTCTCAAAAAAAAAAATAAATAAAAAGAGAGGACAAGGAATCATATTCACCTAAAAATATATCGGTTCTCCCTTTCCATGAAAACTTTCTCGATATACCTTCTCTACGTAAGAATTTTAAAAATTTCCCCTCAAAATGCTGACGGTTGTGTCTACAAGATTCCCTTTAAGAAATGTAATAAAGTTTATTACGGATAATATAGCATTAGAACTGAACAAGAATCTAATGCTCTGTTTATTCGTGAGAGATTTTAACCATCCAATTGATTTCCAAAAGACCGAGGAAGCTGTATCAAGCAAATCTGTAGTTGAGAGAAATATACTTGAGTTGAGTGTCCTAGAAAATAGTTTAGATTTTAATGTGAATATTGGTTTAAGCTTATACAAATTAGATTCATTTAATAAAATTTGGGAAGAATTTAATCTATGACAGGTCCTCGACCATCCCACTCGCATATGGGAGGTGATATCTCAGCCTTATAAGTCTTCTCCTCTTTTAACATTTTTACAGGTCCTTGATAATGTGAGAACTTGTGAATGAAAGCACTTGAAATTTCAATTTTTTTTTTAATTGTTCTTTTGACTATTGTGATATCACCTGTTTACTGTGATCTTTTTGTATATATAATATATATATATATATATATATATAATATATATATATATATAATATTATATTATATATATATATATATATATATATATATATAAAAATATAGGGAGGTACCCCCTCTAGAACTGTCATGGTGACCCTCATCCTCAGGGGAAAAAAATAAACTTGCTTCAGGGAAAACTCAAGATTCTCCCTAAAGCTGTTTGAGGAATTTTCTCCTACCCCCCCCCTATATTATGTTATATATTTTATTTAAAGACAAAATACATTGACGAAACATTCACAAAAATATGATGCAAAGTAAAAAACATAGGTAACTCAGAGCTAATCTCGAATACTTCGTCCAGCCCCCCTGCGGTGGGCCGCGTCCCCAGAATGCGGGCAGGCATTTCCTCTCTGGATCGCAACACTGAGTCTCTGAAAGAGGAAGCGGGTTTCGCCCTGTGGCCCTTGGTTTCTGTGATGAGTTTCCCCCAGCTCTTTGGGGGAATTTTAGAGCACACTTCCCCCATGTTTCCAAGGGTCTCCGACCCTATTGGAATGAAGTTATAGCAAGGGGGAAGGTCTTCATATTTTCGGATTTCTGGGTCCCCCTGTGGCTGGCAGCTCCCCCCCCTTCCACTACAGAGTATGGCAAGTAGGTGTCTGCCAATGTGGCAGCACAGGTGTAGCCCCAGGCAATCTGCTTTCCATCCTTCCGGGGTAGCATAGTGGCTCCATCAGGACGCTTTTGACTTCCATCAGACCTCTGTACTTGGGGTTCCCGTGGCTGGGCAACGGGCTGTGGCGAGGCTTCTCTTTATTATGTCATTGATTCCTCAGTCTGGCATACTTCCCTTCTGCTGTGTGACACACGAGACCATGGAGTCCGAATTGATCAGCTGTCGCCCTGCCGCAAATACCCCTATGTTCGGTGAGGTGGGGGCGGCTAGGCGAAGAGCAACACCAATCGAATGGCCTGTGGGTCGAGACGGGTGCCCAGGGAGGAATTGGGAACAGCAAACGGGAAAAATTCCTGAGTGTGGTGCCTTCACTCCCAGGAAAACGAGCTTTGTTCTTTCCGGGAAGCATTGGAGAGCATTGTGTTGGCGATTTTTCCATGATCGGTTTGTCCCAGTGGGACTGTTTGTGCTGTTTGGGAGGAGCTGGTCTACTGGAGGAGTCTGTAAGGGTGTCCCACCGAATTGCTGCTTCAAAAAACCCTGGGGTCTTGAGCTCCTACCAAGTCTTAAAAGCGTTCGGGCACTATCTTCTTGACTAATGCACTGGAAGCCAAACACGAAGACAGAAAAGCAGGTAAAGCAACATGCGTTGCTTTACGCACCCCTATACCTCCCAGTCGCACTGGGAGGGTTGCCTGATCCCATTGCTCATCCTTTCTAGTGACAGGTTCAGTCCCTTTTTAAAAATTTTTGATCTCAGGTGTGCGTCATATTCATTGAGTGTTGGGTTGTCAAAAGAGGGTGCACACCTCAAGAAGTAAGTGAGTCTTGGCATTGTAAGACACCTTGTGAGGAGATACAGAGCATCATGGGCTCAAAATCGCTTATTCTCTCCCCCATTCTCATAAGGTCATTCAATTTGTCCCTGAGGACAGTATCGATGGCCTGGTGACCCCGCGGTGCCCCAAGGGTACTGTTGGACGGAGTTGTAGTTGAGATTTCGGGAGGATTCTTCGCCAAAAGCATTGATTATTTCCTGGTTTGCTGTGATGATTTCACACTTAGAGGGATTGAGGATGAGTCCCCAAACCTTCTCCATGTGTTTTCACCAGTTGTAGGTCCCCACGAGGGACTCTTTTGTACCTGCCAGAGTGCCGTCATCCAGGTACCATATATTGAGCTCACTGCGTAGGCTGGAAGTTAGTTCTCTTACTGCCAAGCAGAAGGAAGTGGAGCAAGTGGGTCACCCTGTGAACACCTCTGATGATTGAATTTCATGTTCTCCAAACAAAAGAATTGAGGGTTTGCTGTAGCCCGGGTGGGAAAAGAAGGGAAAGAGACTGGGGAACGAACCCGAAAGCTGGCAAAACAGCATCTCTCCTCACCCTATTTAAAAGGGATTTCTAAAATCAAGTTTGCTATGGCCTTGTCTTCTGGTAGGTCCCTGATGTAGGCCCTTGCCGCATGAGCTGCAGCTTCACTGCCTTGAGAGAACCCCAAAGCCAGTTGGTGTGGCTGGGGGTAAAGTGGCAGCTTCTTTGGCGAATGTTTCTCACTGCTGCTTTGGCAACGAGACGGCGAAGAGTGTTTCCAATGCAATGGGTCTGATTCCCCCATCCCTCTTTTTCAAAGCACATTAGTGAAGGCTCCAAAAAAGAAAGGTTTAATTTCTTCTGGGATTCGCCCAGCCAGGCAATTGTTGACGAAAGTTGTTAACTCGGTGAGAAGAATTGATGCAGATTCACCGAGTACTGGATTTACCATCTCTTTGAGGTGCTGAGGTCGAATCCGTGTTAAAACCTCCCGCAGATCCTGCTGGAAATGACACGATCGCCTTTTTTAAAACTTCCGATTTTTGGCAAAATTAATTGTTCAGTGATAGGGGCTTCCCCATGGTTGTCGTTGATGTCTGTGGTTGTCCCTGGTTGGGTGTTGTCTCTTAGTGCTTGGGCCCTGGTCTCATCCTTGGGGGCTACAGTGTCGTCACTTGTAATTATCTTATTGCTCCCCCTGTGTACCTTCCTCAATTTTTTTGCTAACCTGTGCGCAAAAATTTTCTCGTTCTCAGTAGGACTTTTCTTGGGTCTGCCTCTTTGATTCCTGCCGATGATGGGCAGAGGGACACAGTTATCCGTTCTTGGGTAGTTGCGCACTGCCTTGAAACTGACGTGGTTAGCAGTTTGCCTCGTCTTTCAGGAACTGCAAGACAGACATTGCCGAACAAAGAAGGTTGCGCCACGCTTGGATGGTGCCTCGGGGCTTCTAAGTTGGTGGAACCTCCATTCACCCCCTTAAGAAGGTCTGTGAATTTTTCCCCGCTGCATATGGGCGAGTGCTTTAGGGATGTGGGATGTGTATGCTAGCAGTGGATTTGAATGCCAAAGAAGGTTATCGCAAGTGACGAGGTTTTCCTTTGGAATTGTCATCTGCCTGTGGAGGCTGTGGGTGCTCTCTGCTGGGGGCATATGTGATCCCGCACACCTATTGTGTGCACGAATACGGCCGTCCCCGTTGCGTGCTCGAAACTCTCCACACACCTGACATGTGCCTCTTCTTTCATTGTTGGGTGCATTGTTTCCCCGGCTTTGTGGCTGGCTGGCTTCATCGTCTGCCATACCTCACACTGTGTGATAAGCCCAAGGTGAAGGGAAAATGGCGCATGGCACATTCCGCATGTGGTTCAAAGGTGGTGGTGGGGGGGGGAGGAGAGGGGTGTCCAGTCCATGTGGTGGGCGGTGGAAGATGTGTGTGAGGCGGGTAGGGCACTCACTCCCTCCCAGTCTCTCTCTCTCTCTCTCTCTCTCTTTTCTATATATATATAATTTTATATATATTATAATTTTATATAATATTATTTATATATTATAATATATATATAAAATATTTTATATATAAAATATTTTTATATATATAACATGCTAATCACCCTTGTTGAAACGACAACTTGGACAATAAGACATTTTATCATCAGGCTTTACCTCTTGGAAGATGTTTCTGATTTTCACACAAAAAACAACACACACACTCTTCTCTCTCTCTCTCTCTCTCTCTCTTTTCTCTCTCTCCTCTCTCTCTCTCTTTTCTCTCTCTCTCTCTCTCTCTTCTTCATACGTCCAAATTTCGGCTCATTTAAATCTTCTTCCACTGTGTGACTCATTTGAAAATCAGAGTGTCATCTGAGCGAGCAGCGAGGGCCGTCTCTTGGGGTATGGGGAGAAAGAGCTGACTGGCTGCGCTGGGTGGCTACATATACTTTGGAGGGCCCGATACAGTACATTGCAGAAAGCTGCTGTGTTGGTTATCCTCCCCAGAGCTGTGTTGCGAGAGTGTTGGAGGGTGTGCGTGGCGCAAGGAGCGATGCTTGGTGGTGGTGTTTCCTCACTTTGTTTGGTTCGGAGATGCTGTAGTTGTAGGGGGAGGGGGAGAAGGGGGAGAAGGGGGAAAGGGGAAGGGGGAGGAATAGAGTGATGGTGTTGGAAATGGTAACTTAAGATGAACTTTTTGTTTTTGTTTTGTTTGTGTTGTTTTTGTTGTTGGTGAAAGGCCCGATGTGATTAGTTGAACGAGTTCCTCCCTTCCAGGGAATTACTTCTAGGGAGTAATTCTAGCGAGTAACCTTATAGGGGGGGATACTTTAGGGAGTTTACTTCTAGGAAATTACGTCAAGGGAGTTACTTCAATAGAAAATTATTTGTAGGGGAGTCACCTCTAAGGAGAAACTTCTAGAAAGTTACTTCTATATAGTTTCTTCTAGGAAGTTTTTTAGGGGTTCGATTACTTTTAGTGAGTGTATTTAGGGAGCGGAGAGGAAGGATACGTCGTACTCCTGGACCCCCATGGCAGTTAGAAACTCTTAATCTAAAGAACTGTATCTACCCTCTCCTTGGAACCCAACCGAAATACCTACTTCCTCAAAGAATAAAAATGCAGGATACCTTGTCTGGAACAATACACACACGCAAAAAAAAAAAAGACCGCATTCAGGGCTAGTTAATGGTTCAAGTCGGACCGAGACGTCGTTGTAAGTTTTATTATCCTATTAGCACAGTTAACAAGACTTGGGTTGCACACTACCAAGACTTGGGTTGCAACTACCAAGACTTGGGTTGCACACTACCAAGACTTGGGTTGCCAAACTACCAAGACTTGGGTTTGCACACTACCAAGACTTGGGTTGCACACTACCAAGACTTGGGTTGCACACTACCAAGACTTGGGTTGCACACTACCAAAGGGCTTGGGTTGCACACTACCAAGACTTGGGTTGCACACTACCCAAGACTTGGGTTGCACACTACCAAGACTTGGGTTGCACACTACCAAGGGTTACATTAGTAATGAAAATTTAATTTTTTTACAAAAACTATGTTCTCGGAAATTTGTATAGATTCAGTGATGTATATGTCCCTAAAGTATATATTCACCTAGAGAATGTACACACAAACCCAGAAATGTATATACACGAGAGATGTATATAACCCAAAGATGCGCATTACGAGAGGTGGGATATTATATATACTCCGAGAGTTTTACATATGCATATACACTGGGAGCAAACTCAGCTGAGTAATACCTATATACAGCTTAAAAAGTTATAATAGTGTTCGGCAAACTGCCACTAGACAGTCCTCCTTTTTCTAAGTACGTTACTTATTAAAAGTTTGAAACCAATATGAAGAGGCGTTCCCAAGTTATGGCATAAGAAACTGCAGCATCTTGATACCCTGCGCAATCCCCAAACCCTTTTTTAAGATACACTAACAGTGAAAGTTTAAGGCGAGGAAGAGGCGTTCCAGGTTAGCGCACGGATGCCTTGTACAGGAAAAAATAATGTCGATAGCACTTTAGACCCTTCCCTTTCAAAGGATACTTAAAATTGGTTGAGAGTTTTATTTCACCAGAATTTTTTTCCTGCCGCTGAATTCACTCTATGGTGGAAAATTGGTCAGGCAAAAACTTGTGGGGGGAAAATTGAAAACCCTCCACCTTTTATTTTCGTGTAAAAATATTTCTGAAATCATTTGAAGGGGGGTTCGCAGTGCTGCCCCGCGATGACCGGGGGGATCGGGTTTAAAGGGGTCCCGTTGTGTCAATGTTAAAATTTTGGGTTGACTGGGATTAAGTATTTGGGGGTGAGACCCCCCCGTGAGGGTGTGAGGGGCTCCGGGGTGCCTCCATGCGAGGTACCTCCCCTGACCCTTCTCCCCCACCCCGAACAAAATTAAACCCGTGGAATGTGGGTTTTGACGTAAAAATCAAAAACGTTTTTACACTCAAGCCCGCCATTTACGCTATTATCGATGCAAGAATCCCTTCCCTATTCTTTAAAAAAAGAGTCTTGTTAATGGTGAACATTGGTGGCTTACATTCTTCTTAAAGAACTTACTGGAAAAAAAGGCGTGAAATCCTGCGCAGATTGTCCAGCGCGATGAATCCCCACAGTGTTCCTCTGAAAATATTTAGTGAAAAATTTTCTTTTAAAAAAAAAATTTTTCTTAAAAAATTTCTGTCCCATTTTTTTGTATATGTATTATATGTATTATGTTTTTTATTTATTATATGTAGTAATTTATTATTTAAATATATATATATATGTATATATTATAATTATTATATATATATATATATATATATATATATATATATTTTTATTATTATTTTTTTTTTTTTATCCCCGGCCGATTCCCCCCAAGGCGGGGGGCCCCAAAAAAAGAAAACTTTCAATCATTCACTCCATCACTGTTTGCCAAAAGGGTGCTTTAACACTGTTTTTAAACTGCAACTTAAAACCCCCACCCTTGAGTGCGGGCATGTATTCCCCCTTCCAGGATAAAGTCGGCCTCCCGGTTTTCCCCTAAATCCCTTCTAAATTTTTTTGCTCACACTCCAACAGACGTCAAGTTTAAAAAAAATTTGTCTCCATTCATCTTCAAACACGTCAGCTCCCTGGGGAAAGTCAACCCCCCCTCGACAAAAAAACCCCCTTTCCCCCCTCCCCCCAAACCCCTTCTAGGCGACCCCTACCCCCCTCCTTCCATACAGATGTACCTTTGAAGCATTCTTTTTCCCCTCCATTCTCTCTACTTTCCCAAAACCACCTCAAAAACCCTTTTCCTCAGCCTCTGGACAACAGTTTTGGAAACCCCGCACCCCCTCCTAACTTCCAAACTACGAATTTCTGATTATATTCACACCCCATTCCCCTCGACTGAATCCCCACTGCTCCACCCTTTCCTGCTGCAACTTTATCACCCCACGTTCACACCCATATAAGAGCTGGAAAAACTATATCTCATACATTCCCTTTTGCCTCAAGGGCAAAATTTTTGTCTCCCGACTCCAAGTGCACCCCTCATCTTTTTCCTCATCAAATTCTATGATTCACCTCATTTTCAAGACCCCGTGACAGTCACTCCCCAAAATCTGAAAAACGTTCACCCCCTCCTACTCTCTCCCCCCAATCTGATATTCAATCTTTCATACCTAATCTTTTTTTTTCCTCATAAAATTACTCTTTCCCGTATTCATTATATATAATATTCATATATTAATATATATTAATATATATATTTATATTATATATATTATATATATATATTGTGTGTAAAACAACCCCTGTGAAAGAATAGAGAAATTTCCAAACGCTTTCGTGATACCAATTATCAAGAAACATTGTTCCTTGATAATGTGAAAAGTCACGAAAGCGTTGAATTTCTATTCTTTACAGTGGTTGTTTTACATATTCGAAATACCCGTTTATGTGTCTTATTGGATATATATATATATATATATATAATTAAAAATTTTATATATATATATATATATATATTTAATATATTTTTTATATTATAATATTATAATATATTTATATATATTATATATAAATTAATATTTTATTAATATGTGTGCCGAATAGGCAGAAAATTGCGATCGTGGTTAAATAATACCAAAATATATACATACATATATACATATATACTACATATATAATAATATTACAACATAAAGGGCAATGTAAGCAAAAAAAATTATTTTTATGTCTTCATGTTCATGTGTTCAAAATAAGTTAATGGAGATCTTTTTGGCTTTACCAACATAAAACACAGAAAGGCCTTGAAATCCCGGCTTTTCGGGCAATTGGTTTTAAACTCGTCCCCTAGGATGCGACCAATTTGACGGTAAAAACCCAGGTACCCCTATTGCTAAGTGAACAGGGGGAGGAGGTGTAAAAAACGTGCCCAACGTTTCACCCCTGCCGCAGATCGATTCTGGACCCTCAGTGTGTGAGCTGAGAACGCTAGACGGGAAGGAAGGTTATAGAGCTGGAGGCCTTTCCGTATCAAACTTGCATCAAAAATCTCGAGTATTCAGTGAAATAGCTGGGTTTTATCTTGGAAATCAATGTGTCGGTAGGAAAGAACGATATTAATTTTTTTCAGAGCATAGCGGTGTCAGAGTGAGAGGTTGTTGGCACTGAGGGCCACGCAGGGCACACATGGCTTGCCAGATATTGCGAGACCAGAAGGGAAGCGAATACAAGCGGCT
This sequence comes from Cherax quadricarinatus, assembly GCF_026875155.1. NCBI lineage: Eukaryota > Metazoa > Arthropoda > Malacostraca > Decapoda > Parastacidae > Cherax > Cherax quadricarinatus. The sequence goes on from NC_069403.1 coordinate 58,388,531, forward strand.
TATTGGAACATGTAATGCTAATATCATATAACTGATCCATATATACGTCTTATCTCTTATTAGTGCATAATAACAAAGCTGAAATTTTCAGAAAAAAAAGCTAAAAATGATTTATTTTATTTTGTTCAGATCATCATAAGCCTTAAAATTTGCTTTAACTGGATTAAAATTTAATTTATTTTATAACATGCTATTTATTATTTTTTACAATTACAAGAACCTTGACAATTTACATATGTGTAAACGTTTTGATGAGTTGTGTAACCAGATGTTCTCAATATTTATTTATATTTTATGAACTGTTTTCACAACCAGATATTTATTTAAGTCAGGTAAGTCAGTGAAGTTTAGTTATCTGCAGGGAAGTGGCCCAGTACAGCTCGAAGATATCGTGGCAGACTTGTGGGCGATCTTTCCACCTTTTTTCTCTGTATTGGACTGAGGAAGCCACTGACTGGTGAAACTTTTCCACAGTAAAGATACGCAAATGATGCTCATTTGACTCATTTATCACGAACGATCGAAAAATCGCTCGCAGACTGCAGCACCCTCATAGGAAATGAACGGCCTAAGTACCAGGGTAGCTAAGCTATCATGCTGCTCGCGTGTTAAGAACAATAAATCGATCTTTGTTATCCATCGATAAAAAAAATTATCAGTGGCTAGTTTATGGACAGTCTTTAGGGATAATACAATAATAATTCCAGGACTTTGGGTTCACACATTGTTTATTTCGTGTCTAATCAACGCCCCGATCAGTGATTTTCGTCTTTAAGGATAATACAATTATAATTCCAGGACTTTGGGGGTCAACACATTGTTTATTTCGTGTCTAATCAACGCGGCTCAATGATATTTCGTGTCTTGAAAGAACTACTTTGAATCGGAATTTTTTTCACTCGCGCAGCGACTTCAGTGCATGAATACTTGTCCTCGAAGAGTCAAAATTGAAGAAATAACTTTAATAACATCAGAATTTTGTCAAAGAGTTAAGCACTTTGATTTCGTTAACATGTGAAGGAAGATACTTAAAACTAACAAAACTACTTTGAACACTTTGATTATATAATACTTGGAAGGTTTAAACTGCATACATAATATGCTTGATATCCATGACTTTAAAAAATTAAATGAAGTATAAAGTTTCACCATCAATCTTGCCTGTGGAAGTTAGCAGCATGAAGCTTGCTCTCTCTCTCTCTCTCTCTCTCTCTCTCTCTCTCTCTCTCTCTCTCTCTCTCTCTCTTCTCTCTCTCTCTCTCTCTCTCTCTTTCTCTCTTTTCTCTCTTTCTCTCGTTCGCCCATTTAGCAGTCTACAAACACAAATGGGTGAGTACGCGCAAAAAAAAAAAAAATAAACCAAGAATGTCATGTCAGTTCTTATTGAAGAACGCAATATTCTACCAAGAAATGGATCAAAGACTGACTACTCGTGTTTACCTCTTGAGATGATCATATCTGGGTGAAGCTCAGAGATATATCTTCCAAGATGAGATTGAATATCTCAGGTTAAATTCAAGTGCAAAAATCCTTCGATGCGTGTGAGTGACCGTAAGAAATGGAGGAGTAATGCCATTTAAAGTGGAATTTCAGTGGGAGACAAGCATGAATGGGAGAGTGGCAGTGAAGGAGGGGAAGATGGTATTTATAGCGATAATAGTGGAGAGGGCGTAAAACTTAAAACTAAAGTAACGACGGGAAGTGACTGAGGGTGACTGTGTGAGGGGAGGGAAAGTCCTTCATACTGACACAGGCTCGAAGTCCCCTCAACGAAGGGATTAATGCCTGATTTCATAACTGCTTAAAGATTAATCTCACCTAAGCTTTTATCGTACACACACACACCCACCACACAACACACAACACACACAACACACACACACACACACACACACACCCCACACACACAACACACACACCCCACACACACACACATCAAAAACCAAAACCCACAACCCCCACCACACACACACACACACACAACACACACCACACAACACACAAAACACACACAACACACACAACACCACACACACACACACACCCACACACACACACACACACCCCACCCACAACCACACACACACACACACACAAACACAACACACAAACCCACACACACACACACACACACACACACACACACACAACACACACACACACACACCACACCCAACCCACCCCACAACCACCCACAACACACACACAACACACACACACACACACCACAACAAACACACACACACACACCCACACCACACCCACAACACACAAAACACAAACACACAAAACCCCAAACACACACACACACACCCAAAACACCACACACACACACAACACACACCACACACACACACACAACACACACACACAAAAACACACACAACACCACACACACACACACAACACACACCCACACACCCCCACACACACACACACACACAAAACACACACACACACACCCACAACACCCCACAACACACAACACACACACACACACACACACAACACACACACACACACACAACCACACACACCCACAAAACACACACACACCACACACACAACACACACAACACACACACACACACACACACACAAAACACATGTGATTACCATCGTTGCTTGCTGGTTTCCCCATCATAAAGCGAGCAACACGTCAACAATTACAAAGTTTTAACTCATAAAAGAGAAAAATAAAATTTCATTCCCCTATTTTCCATTTCACAGAATAGGATTGTAAGCGAAGTTAATTGGTCAGTATATTTAAAACACTGCAATAAACTTTCGATGGCAGTTAAGTGTAACAATATAGGGGATGAAGGTGGTAAAGGACTTTATCAGGTTTTTAATTGTTCATCAGTTTTTTCGGCTGTTGGTACTGATGACAATGTAAAAAAAAAAATATTTAGTCGATGATGTGAATGGGGAAATTTTTACCTACCATTGTAGATGAGTCTTCTCTCTATTGGTGGAGTTTAATAGGTCTCCCCTCGTACGAAGGGGGAGTCTCCCATGAGCTTTATGGACCTTGTGGACGAAGTCACCATCAAGAGCTTCGTGGCCCAAGGCATTCCTGATGATCCTGGGAGTCAGCTATAGTGTTTGTTGACGCTGTTTCAGGTATGACCGTGGACCCGGGTGGCTCTGCCATTCACCTTGTTCGTATTGGAGGTCTTCGCTGTGTCATGCAGATGTCTGTTTATTGTGTGAACCAGCGGAAAGACCTCGGCCAAGTAAATGGAGTTTCTTTCAAGTGTAGTCTTTCATTGATTAGTAGGATCAATGACAGGGTAAGTACAGCCATTGTGACAGCGTTCCGAGAAATATTCTCATCGTTAAATTTACAAGAAAAATGAAATTTTATAATTACAAAATATACAAAATATATTTGTTGATTAAAGATTATAAATAAAAATTGAGAAATAAAAAAACAAAAACGAGGGAAAATGAACTTCGTTGAAATTATGAAAACCCTTCGTCATTTTATAATTCAAGGCGCAAATCCGAGCAAGAATTGTTGCCGGAGGGTAAGAGTGATGCATTTTTCGAGGGGAACAGGGGGGAGGGGGGAACACTGTGGGGTCGCTCAAGTGTGGGGGCTCGGTTTTTTTG
>NC_069403.1:58392645-58435145 GCF_026875155.1 Cherax quadricarinatus
CACTCCTATTTTCACATGTCTCCGTTTGTTTGTATTAAACGTTGTGTCCACAAAATCTTGGAGACTATTGCTGTTTTCATTCCCTTCATCCATTCTGTGATTCTCATCACTTTCTCGTAGCTCATCTTTTGATACATCCATCTTCAGATATCTGAATTATCTCACTTTCTTTATTCTCATAGCAATTTGATGTCATATATTTAATTCGACATCTCATCGCCTTGCTCTTATATACACCCACTTTCATTCTTTCCTTTCGTAGTTCGCTTTCACTGTTCATTTTAAACTTTTTTTGCACCGTCCCTTGCACACTCCTCCACCAACCTCTACAACATCTCTTTCAAGTCTTTCAAAAACACTGCTATCAGCGTGAGAACTTTCATTCAGTATTACCTTCATTATTATTCAAGCTGAACTTCGCGTCAACACCCTTTCATGTACTTTATTACACCTCCGTCTTTATACACGTAAAAATACCACTATTTATCAGTTAGAGAAGGAGAGTAATGAGTTATGAAGGGTTTGTGTTTGAGGGAACTGGTGGTGGTGGAGGGAACCGGTCTTGGCGGAAGGAACTGGTGGCAGCGGAGAGAACTGTTGGTAGTGGAGGGAACTGTTGGTGGTGGAGGGAACTGGAGGTGGAGGGAACTGGAGGTGGAGGGAACTGGTGGTGGTGGAGGGAACTGGTGGTAGTGGAGGGAACTGGTGGTGGCGGAGAGAACTGTTGATAGTGGAGGAAACTGTTGGTGGTGGAGGGAACTGGAGGTGGAGGGAACTGGTGGTGGCGGAGGGAACTGGTGGTGGTGGAGGGAACTGGTGGTGGTGGAAGGAACTGGTGGTGGAGGGAACTGGTGTGGCGGAGGAACTGGTGGTGGTGGAGGGAACTGATGGTGGTGGAGGGAACTTGTGGTGGCGGAGGGAACTGGTGGTGGTGGAAGGAACTGGAGGTGGAGGGAGCTGGTGGAGGGAACGGAGGTGGAGCCAACGTGGAGGAACTGGAGGTGGAGGAACTGGTGGTGGTGGAGGGAACTGGTGGTGGTGGAGGGAACTGGTGGTGGTGGAGGGAACTGGTGGTGGTTGGGAGAACTGGTGGTGGTGGAGGGAACTGGAGGTGGTGGAGAGAACTGGTGGTGGTGGAGGAGAATGTTAGTGGAGGAGTGTCAGTGGTGAAGAAGGAGTGTAGGTGGTGGAGGAGGAGTGCTGGTGGTAGACGAGTGTTGGTGGTGGTGGAGAAGTGTTGGTGGTGGAGGAGTGTTAGTGGTGGTGGAGTATAGGTGGTGGAAGAGTGTTAGTGGTAGTGGAGGAGTGTTGTGTGATAGCAGCGCAGCAGCGGATGTTTGTATCGTGATCAAACTTTCTGGTTGACAACACTAGAGACTCCTAGATCAGTCGTCTTCCAACGTTTACCTGCCATCCCATGTGTCGTGTTTTCTTAATAACTCTTTGTCGTGCACGGTGGAGACTCAGTGATAGACTTGCCCTTGGGTCGTTTAGCGGGTATGAACTATATTTATTTCCTCCTTTTTCCTCTGTCGTTAAAACTTTTCTGAGGATATTTTTGTCCTTGTTTATAACGTCCTCGAGATCAAGAATAAACGGGGCTGTACGATACACTGTCCACTTCTGTCTATCCATGCATCAGACAATGATATTAATAACCAAGGTAGGTGTACAATACTGTTTCCGTCTCTGTCAAAGAATGAACCGTACAGAGAGATCCCCAAGATTGAACTCAATTCCCGTAAGTTTGTGTACCGAACTCTGACCACAAAGCTACGGGTCACCCCTCTAATGACTTCACCTTTTTAAATACTCAGGAATGATCCCAGTCTTTAATCTTGAAAGGCTATGGTTAAAGAAGGCCTTGACTCAGAATAAGTTACCTTTGATATGATAGGCAATCATTAAATCAAAGGAGAGTAAATCTTCCCCTGATTGCTTCCAGAATGACAAATTTCCGGTGTTCTTGAGAGCTCTTATAAATTTCCGCGTTCCAAGCTGTTTTATGTTTTTTCTCTCTCTCTCATTTCCTTCTTTTTTTTACATTCTTCTTGTCAAAGGAGAAAACCAACGTTCATTCAGTTTATAAAAGTGGAAATATATATTATTTATTTTAAATATTTATTTTATATTTGTGTTATTTGTAAGACGTTTGAACCCTTTAATCAATTATCTTATCGTGAGGTGTCTTGTAAGGATTTTCTGACTACGTTTGTTATCAAGGATTACAGCTGGGTTATTGACATCAATGAGGTAATGCTACATGAAAATAAAATATACCATAACCAACACGGGTTTCCCTAAAGCTACTCCAATAACCTTCACTGGTCAGACACGGGGGCGGGGACTCCATCAGCATAACAATAAAGTAGCCGAAAGAAGTCATAAAGGCCGGATATTAGTACACTGCAATCGTAGATCTGGTCTCATAATTCCATGATATTTGAAGTACCTTCTGCATACTGGGTTCCTTGCGGGGTAATCTTGTCTTCCTAATGAGCCCTTGAATCTCACTTCATCTGTAATAAATCCCATAACTAATCACATAAGAAACCATACCACGGGCGGGGATGGAACCCGCGATCAGATAGTCTCAAAACTCCAGACCGTCGCGTTAGCCACGGTCTGGAGTTTTGAGACTCTCTGATCGCGGGTTCTATCCCCGCCCGTGGTATGGTTTGTTTCCAATTGTGTCATTACGATTTCTCTAATCACATAAGTTTCGTGTAGCAAACTGGATATCCAAATATCATGGTTTCTGTCAGCGATTTCAGTTACCTTCTGTTGGTCAAAAGATGATTCAGTGTAAAATACTGTTTCTTCCTGTACTGCAGATATACAACAAGTTCTTTATGAACTTTCCTTGGCATCTTTTGTCATATTATTAAAGAAAGTACCTGGTAAACATGCTGTACTCTTGAATACTTCTGACTTTACAGAACATTATGGATGAGAAATTTTATATTGTGTCAAAAAGGTTGCTTAAATCCACAGATAGGGAGTTAGGTAGAAACAAATGAAATACAATTGTAATGCATCTGATTAAAACTAGAAGAGGTGTGTATTTCTCAGTATATGAACACAAGCTATAAAGCTAGCAAACTAATCAGCCAGCTACAAGGTGACAGATAATTTTTCGTCTGTGTGTGTTGACATCATCATTGCTCACTCGTACTACTCTTCCTAGCTCTCCTCTCTTCTTCACTCTGGTGGAGCTAGCTCATGTTGCTCTCTCCTTCACCCTGGTGGAGCTAGTCCATGTTGCTGCTTCCTTCACCCTGTTATAACTAGTCAATGCTGTTCTTTCCTTCACCCTAGTGGAGCTAGTCAATGCTGTTCTTTCCTTTACCCTGTTAGAGCTAATCTATGCTGTTCTTTCCTTCACCCTAGTGGAGCTAGTCTATGCTGTTCTTTCCTTCACCCTAGTGGAGCTAGTCTATGCTGTTCTTTCCTTCACCTTAATGGAGCTAGTCTATGCTGTTTTTTTCTTCACCCTACTGGAGCTAGTCCATGTTGCTCTCTCACCCTGGCGACGTTGCTAGTCGATGTTGCAAGTCTCGCAAAGAGTAAACTGATTGATTGCTGCAAAAGTTTGCTGCAAGCAATCAGAGCTCGTCTAACAAAAGCTTGTGTTGGGGCAACCAAACATGTCTGAGGAATACAAATGCTTTTCAGACATAATAAAAACTTCGTGATTGCCAGGGAAAAATAATAGTTTCCTGGAGTAAGAGAAATATATACACACACTGGCATGAATAAGGTACCTTATCATGTAAATATGTAACCCTAATTTATATATTTACATATATACAAAATGCGTTTATATTTTTTGGACTGTACTCCATTATTTGTAACCAACATGTTTTGAAGAGTTTTTATTGAACCAGAAGAAAAAAAAAGTTTCCATAAATATTATTTTATCTGTTGTGCGCAACAAATTGCATATTTTTATAATCAATGTTCTACGAATTATCTTTACTAATAGCATATTTTCCACTGTTTTTAAGAGCCACTTTAATGTTGTATTACGTCAGGTTAATCTCTTCGGATGCAGTCCAGCTGTAAATGAATATTTCAGTTATTGTATTAACCCGACGATCCGTTGCTCTAAGTACACGAGAGAATTTTGATGAATGTTTGATAAACGTTCATGGTACTTGTTGTCAATACGAATTATTTAACATCATCACCCCTCGAGGGATCTTACTAGATGATAGTATCTGGAGAGAGTTTATCTGGAGAGAGTTCCGGGGGTCAACGCCCCCGCGGCCCGGTCTGTGACCAGGCCTCCTTAGGTCAGTGTCCCAGGATGCGACCCACACCAGTCGACTAACACCCAGGTACCCATTTTACTGATGAGGAACATAGACAATAGGTGGAAAGAAACACGTCCAATGTTTCTACTCTGGCTGGGAATCGAACCCAGGCCCTCACCGTGTGAAGCGAGAGCGTTAACCACCAGGCCACCAGAGCCCCTATAGGACAATCTTATAATACATTATCGAACCGTAGAGTCTTACTTTGTAACTCCTCGTTTCTCAGTCCGTAAATGATCCTTGATAAAGAATATAACAACAGAAGAGTATTACACTACGTCTACCAGCCACTGCTAGTCAGTCCTTTACGAGCCCAACCAGTTTCAATTCTCTTTTTGTAACCATTAAAATGTATTTGCTCTGCATTTCGATAAATTATAGCAAACTCCAGTAAAACCGAGTAATGGCTGTCTAATATTAACAGTCATCATACCACATAAGCTTGTACTAAAAAAGCTAACTTTGTCTGTTCATCCTGGCGATCATCGTCTATGTACGGAACAGTTCATACTTAGCTTTGTAAGCAAGATAGTTTCCTGTGGAAGTGGAAAGCTTGTGTTTCAATTTATTAAAATTATGTTTCACGTTTGAAACTTTTTTTTTTGTTAAATCGAATTATCTTTCTCTCGTTCCTAGTCCGAGGGCAGGGAGAGAGGGAGTCTTTTATCCCGGAGTAGGACAGGGAGTTTCTTCTCTCCCAGGGTAGAGCAGGGAGTTCCTTCTCTCCCAGGTAGGACAGGGAGTTCCTTCTCTCCCAGGATAGGACAGGGAGTTCCTTCTCTCCCAGAGTAGGACAGGGAGTTCCTTCTCTCCCAGGTAGGACAGGGAGTTCCTTCTCTCCCAGAGTAGGACAGGGAGTTCCTTCTCTCCCAGGTAGGACAGGGAGTTCCTTCCTCTCCCAGGATAGGACAGGGAGTTCCTTCTCTCCCAGAGTAGGACAGGGAGTTCCTTCTCTCCCAGGGTAGGACAGGGAGTTCCTTCTCTCCCAGGGTAGGACAGGGAGTTCCTTCTCTCCCAGGGTAGGACAGGGAGTTCCTTCTCTCCCAGGGTAGGACAGGGAGTTCCTTCTCTCCCAAGGTAGGACAGGGAGTTCCTTCTCTCCCAGGGTAGGACAGGGAGTTCCTTCTCTCCCAGGGTAGGGGTCACAATTCCAGGCTGGTGGTGCCAAGAGTACGGTGTGTGTCTGGTTCCTATTATTTGCATGAATAAATCTAAACATTTCTGAGGAATTAGGTTCATTTGATAACAATCACTGCCTCATTAAAACATAATTTACTGATTCAATTATCAATGTCATCAAAATAATAAATGCAAAAAAATTAATTAACACACACGTCATCACGTCAATTTTCATCCTTTGAGTGATGTAACATCTAATTCTTCTATTGTTTATTAAATACTAAAAAGTAAAATTCACTTCTTGAATAAAAAAATGGAAACATGGTAAATAATATCTTGAAAAGCATTTATTATAACATTCAGTATATATTGGTAGTAATGCAGTGTTTCAAACTAATGGACCCAATTTCAAAGCAAACTCCTTTAAAGCTGTGTCCATATATTTGAAACACCCTGTATTTCTATTAATTTATTGGATGGATTAAAGTATTCCTCTGCTTAGAGGCATTAGCTATTAATTTACGTTTTTTATCTCTGAAAATCCAATTTAGGCTCAAATTATGAGTTTCACCTGAAATTGTCTCGGGCTAGAGAGAAGGAGAGAGAGAGAGAGAGAGAGTATATACTCCTCATTTAGTTAAATGTTGATGGAATTCGCACCGAATGGCCAGTGATAAATTATTCCCATGAGAACAAGTGACAACAGGAGGCAGAGAACGTGACCTTGGCAAGACAAACATGGTTAATATATTTCATAGGTAATAAGGAAGGAGGTGCGTCCCAGCCCTCGGTCTGGGGAATGACCACCAACCTTACCTTTGCTCGGATGAACTCTGTTTCAGCTTTTGTATTTATGCCGGACCTACCTGTACTCTTTGCAGATACACAAAGAGCACACACATACAGGCAGAAAAAAATGGCTACATTTGGTTAGATCCCAATAAGTAGGGAGTTAGGAATATTGTGGAAGGTTGAAGATTACTGGCAACAAGACTTGTTCTAAAACTGCCATACTAGGAGAGGTAAAAGAGGCAGAGAATGCGAATCCTAGAGAAATCAAGAACCAGGAGAGGCATGATAATAAAGTGTAAATTACCAAGAGTACTTGAGAGAATAGACCAGGGCATACCACTTGAAAAGCAGGGATCAGAAACAAGGGAGCGCAGCTGGAAACTGAAGAAACAAATGAGTCACATAAATGTTAGGAATTACTTCTTCAGCTCATACGGGTCAGGAAAATGGAATTACATAAGGTGGCGGTGGTGAAAGCAAACACCAAACGCGGTTTTAAATATGGTTGCGGCAGGGGCCCCCCATGTTTACACACACACACACACACACACACACACACACAACACACACACACACACACACACACACACACACACACACACACATACACACACGAGCATGTCTCCGGAAGCACACATCAATCAGATAACTGCTGCAGCTATGGGCGCCTGGCATAAAATCCTGAGAACAAGATCCGATCACCTTAGAAGGAACTACTTCAAGACACTGTAAATCTATGTAATGTCAAGGGGCCCATATCTGGAGGTATGCACACACCTTTGTGGATGGAACCGCACTTTTTTTGGGATACTAGCAGTCAAAAGAAACATACAGCAGAATACAAAAGGTATTGCAACCAAAGTTAGATTCCAGAGTAAGGGAATGTACTTGAAGCACAAGATTGATCAGGAAATCGCCGTACGACACTGAGGCAGAGAGGATCCAGGGGAACGACCAGATAACGACATATAAATGTACATCAAGGGAATGAAGGAGAGACCAGGACAGATTCCAGGAAAAGCGGGACCAGAAACAAGGAGCCACAATGGAAGTGAAGAAACAAATGAGTCAAGAATGTAGGAATACTTTCTTCAGTCATAGACGGTGTAAGGCATGGAATAGACATAGTGACGTAGTGAGGCAGAACCAACCGTTTTAAATGGTTGCGGCGGGGCTATTGAAAAAACATCAACAGGCGCGACACACACGGGCCTATACACACCCGTGAAGAGCGGCCAGCGAGCCAGGACTCGCACCCCTCAACACACAAATAGGTCAGTAAAAAACAAACACAAAATACACATACACACACACATAACACACACATCAATTATGAATCAACCCCTGCAACCACAACTAGGTGAGTACACACACACATGTGCACATTTTTTTTTTATATTTTATTGAAAAACGCAATACACAATTATACATGTAGAAAATGTAAGCAATGAAACGTATCCATTATATATAACAAAATAAAACTCCACATTCCCTACCTTAGCACTAAACTTATACATAAGAAAACACACGTTCAACTAAAAAAGTTTGATACCCCCCCAAAAATAAAGCCCAACCATCACACATAACATACATTAATAAATATAAGACAGCCCCCCAGCTCCAAAATTCAGGTGGGTTTATTCATCCAAAATTGCAGCCATAAACAACAATGTAATATTAACCAAAGAATGTCACAGGTATTGACATTTTACATTAAAACTTATGTACGAAGATATTCTCAATTATCCAAAATTCCTTTACACTACTTATTATTGTTGTATATTAAACTTCATATCAAATACATTAATACATAAAACCTCAATAATCGAAATAACATAAAGGTTAAGAAGAATAAACAATTCATCCACACCTCACCACAAGAAAAACTAAAACACGGGTATAATATAACAAAATGTATTCGTCACATCTCATTCCATTCTACTACATTATCTACAGCGACAAAACTCTTTATCCAAACGAACAAACACTAAAAATTCACCACAAGCGAACAAACACTACATCATCCCACAAGCCGAAAATAACACTACATTCGTCCCACCACACGCAACAACACTACATTCATCCACAAGCGAACAAACACTACATTCATCCACAAGCGAACAAACACTACATTCATCCACAAGCGAACAAACACTACATCATCCACAAGCGAACAAACACTACATCTCCTACAAGCGAACAAACACTACATCATCCTACAAGCGAACAAACACTACATCATCCTACAAGCGAACAAACACTACATTCATCCTACAAGGAACAAACACTACATCTCATCCACAAGCGAACAAACACTACATCATCCTACAAGCGAACAAACACTACATTCATCCTACAAGCGAACAAACACTACATCATCCTACAAGCGAACAAAACTACATCATCACCAACAAACAAAAGCGAACAAACACTACATCATCCTACAAGCGAACAAACACTACATCATCCCACAAGCGAACAAACACTACATTCATCCCACAAGCGAACAAACACTACATCATCCTACAAGCGAACAAACACTACATCATCCTACAAGCGAACAAACACTACATCATCCTACAAGCGAACAAACACCACATCATCCTACAAGCGAACTTACACAATCACGTATATTTAGTAATATTTTGCAAATATAATTTCCATTTTTAAGTAACAAACTTCTTCTACCATATAATGAAATATACATAGTCATTACTATTAAACATTAACTTAAACAAGACTATATTCCTATTCTACAGACCGAAGCATTTCTTGCCTCACCATCCTATACGTGCACATTTAGGGCATGAGACACGTGGAGGTCTAATCTAATTTATCTGGTGATGAAAACCTTTATGAATCAGCACGTCAGTGCCACGACAGAAAGGAGAGAAGGGGATGAACCAGCTAGACTGAACCTGGTCTTCACTTTAGATACAACATAGATGTGAAAGGTAGAGAATATTAATCGTCACCGGGTACGAGGTATCATACAGTCCACATATAGGATTTCTAGGTCAAAATGAACCCGAAAAGCTTCATTAAAGATTGAAACCGAGTTTATTATTTATATATGTCGGTTATTCAAACTGATTTCGAAGCCTAACGCCAACAGTATCACGAACGGAAGTAAGATAACATTAATTACAAGTACTTGCATAGAAATAAAAACATATAATATGCCCTAATATCTTTTTTGTCGTAGTTTTATTAGCTAATAATTGCCTTGCTTCCCCAGAGCCGCTGAAGACACATCCACCAGAGGTCGTCCTGGAGACAACGATGTAGTCTTAATTCAGCCTCCCAGGAACCTACACGACGTTCATCTGAAGTCTCTACGAAACATTTCCTCTCCACTATGCTGATCTTGGGTATGTGCTGCTCTCTGTAATTATAAAAGCTAGACACGTGCGATAGTTCACGTGTATAAAATGTTTGCTAAGAAAGTTTGCCAATTAAGTCTTCTTCAATGAGTATTCTGCTAGTGTGCGTTGCGCTTAAAAAAAGCATATATTTTATAAGCATATATTTTTATAATCATGCATTTTATAAGCATATATTTTATAAGTATATATTTTATAAGTATTTTAATCCTCGGTGTTGCTATTTTATGGTTTCATTACCTAGAGTTATATAGTAAGACTTTTTTTCCACTTGTCACTGCATACGACTGAAGTTACGATTGCTTCTTTGGAAAATTTGCATAAATAATAAATTTCTGTTACGGGGAGACAGTATGTTGGTGGGTAAGGTACGTGTCGTGAAGTTACTTGGGGAGGGATAGTACGTCGGTATGAAAGGTACGTATCGTGAAGTTACTTAGGGGGGGTAGTATGTCGGTGGGTAAGATACGTGTCGTGAAGTTACTTAGGGGGATAGTATGTCGGTGGGTAAGGTACGTGTCGTGAAGTTACTTGGGGGGATTGTATGTCGGTATGAAAGGTACGTGTCGTGAAGTTACTTAGGGGGGGATAGTATGTCGTGGTAAGATACGTGTCGTGAAGTTACCTAGGGGGTAGTATGTCGGTGGGTAAGGTACGTGTCGTGAAGTTACTTAGGGGGGGTAGTATGTCGGTGGGTAAGGTACGTGTCGTGAAGTTACTTGGGGGATAGCATGTCGGTATGAAAGGTACGTGTCGTGAAGTTACTTAGGGGGGGGTAGTATATCGGTGGTAAGATACGTGTCGTGAAGTTACCTAGGGGTAGTATGTCGGTGGGTAAGGTACGTGTCGTGAAGTTACTTAGGGGGGTAGTATGTCGGTGGGTAAGTACGTGTCGTGAAGTTAATTGGGGGGATAGCATGTCGGTATGAAAGGTACGTGTCGTGAAGTTACTTAGGGGGGTAGTATATCGGGGGTAAGATACGTGTCGTGAAGTTACCTAGGGGAGTATGTCGGTGGGTAAGGTACGTGTCGTGAAGTTACTTAGGGGGATAGTATGTCGGTGGGTAAGGTACGTGTCGTGAAGTTACTTGGGGGGTAGTACGTCGGTGAGTAAGGTACGTGTCGTGAAGTTACTTGGGGGGATAGTATGTCGATGAGTAAGGTATGTGTCGTGAAGTTACTTGGGGGATAGTATGTCGGTGGGTAAGGTACGTGTCGTGAAGTTACTTGGGAGGATAGTATGTTAGTGGGTAAGTAACGTGTCGTGAAGTTACTTGGGGGGATAGTATGTCGGTGGGTAAGGTACGTGTCGTGAAGTTACTTGGGGGGATAGTATGTCGGTGGGTAAGGTACGTGTCGTGAAGTTACTTGGGGAGGATAGTATGTTGGTGGGAAAGATACGTGTCGTGAAGTTACTTAGGGGGTAGTATGTCGGTGGGTAAGATACGTGTCGTGAAGTTACTTAGGGGGTAGTATGTCGGTGGGTAAGGTACGTGTCGTGAAGTTACTTAGGGGGATAGTATGTCGGTGGGTAAGGTACGTGTCGTGAAGTTACTTGGGGGGGATAGTATGTCGGTGGGTAAGGTACGTGTCGTGAAGTTACTTGGGGGGATAGTATTCGGTGGTAAGTACGTGTCGTGAAGTTACTTGGGGGATAGTATGTCGATGGGCTAAGGTGCGTGTCGTGAAGTTACTTGGGGGGAATAGTATGTCGGTGGGCAAGGTACGTGTCGTGAAGTTACTTGGGGGGATAGTATGTTGGTGGGTAAGTAACGTGTCGTGAAGTTACTTGGGGGGAATAGTATGTCGGTGGGCAAGGTTCACGTGTCGTGAAGTTACCTGTGGGGGATAGTATGTCGATGGGTAAGGTGCGTGTCGTGAAGTTACTTGGGGGGGAATAGTATGTCGGTGGGTAAGTTACGTATCGTGAAGTTACTTGGCTGGGGCAGAGTGAACAAGAGTACCAACACTTAACAAAGCTCTTCAAAGAACGAGAGTTCTAAGAAGGAAAGCTTGTTCTACTCCCTTATCTTTTCTTTATTGCTGTCGACAGAACGCTACCATATCCAGCGCTATTGTTGTGTGCTCTGTTTTTTTTTTTTGTGTTCAAGATGAGGTTGTGGTTTCTCTTCAAGATGAGTTCGTGTTTCGTGTTCAAATCGAACTTTTCTTAGTTTGTGTTCAATATAAATTTTTTTTTGTTTTCAAAATTTCTTCTGCACTTTTAAGATAAACTTCATCCAGGTTATTTTTTTTTTTTGCATAATGAACAATGAATATCTATATATGCAGTTAATAACTGTGTAATAGAGCACAGAAAAAATGGAATGTGCAGATGTTTGTGAAATATACCAATGATTATGACATATATTGATATTTATGAAATGTACAGATATTTATATGTGCAAATGTTTGTAAAATGCACGAATGTTTGTGTATATTAGTGTAATTAGTTTTTTATTGTCATGAGAAAATTGCATAAGTAATACATAGGTTATATTAATGGAAACCAAGGTTGAATACACTGTAAGAGATGAGACAGGTATATCAATCAATAATGAGGTTAGTAAACATGTAAGGTGATTACAGGTAAAGGTTAATTGGATTTTCACTGATCATTTAATCTTATTAAGTCAACGTTGTACGTGTGAAGGATAAACAAACTTATTTTTTTTTATGCAGCGGCATCCGTCAGTAATCAGTGTGAGAGTTTAGCTGATTAAATTTCTTCAGGGAGAATTATTTGTTTTCAGAATTTGAGTGAGAATTGGGAGGAAAAACATTTAAAGTAAAAAAAGATATTTATTTTTTCCATAGTTCCAACGGAAGAGATGTTCGATATTTCCTATTTTTGTTCGAGGGAGAGGAAATATAACATCTGAGTGATATATTACACCTTAAACTGCTATCCTTTTGAGGATTGTTCATTATCTGAAGTTTTTTTTTTTTGGTGTGATATGTGTCAAATATTACCCTTACATTTAATAACTCTGGGGATATTATAATAAACAAAATATTTTTACTTATTTGCAAATCAGTAGCATTAACGATCATAACAGTGATGTTACCCAGTCACAACAAGCTTTTGGGATTACTGTTAATTAAGTTCCTCCTGCGCATGTTTCCTCGCGTTTCGGCAGACTTCTTCGAGCCTGCAGGAGAAGTGCAGAAATGGAGGACATTAACCCCCAAGAACGTCACTCTGGATCCCCGGGTGGAAGATGTACGGAACGCTGCCTATGGAATCATCGCTCCTCTCATAGTCTCGGTGGGGATGCTGGGCAACCTGCTCACCATAATCATCTTGAGACTGCCACAGTTTCGAGGTAAGGAGTGCCTTCTCTATCACCAGGTAGGCTGGCCGGAAAAGGTGAGTTTCTCCATCATTAGGGCAGAGAAGGATGCTTAGACCGTAATCTATTTAAATGAAGAGAAATGAAATGGAATACTTGAAAAACCTTTACCAGCCTAGTAACCTTTGCCATAGGCGTTTCCTTCTCTTTAACTGATGTCTTAAAATATTTTCCCTATTTTTTCTTAAATGCTTTCCCCTTAAATCATTTTAAGTAGATTCTAAACACCGGCCAGATGTTTAAGAGAACTCTAGCGTAATTCTCTTTTAAGTTAGTCACTGGACAGCTTGTAATGAAGAAAAGATGCTCATATAATGTAATCGTTTACTGTGTTAACGTATGCTGAATTTTATCAAGTCAAATTCCATTTATCATCATAGTTGATAAAATTCTACGCAGAGAGAAACGTTCTCAAAATAAAAGCCTGTTCTGTACCTGTTTCTTTTTCTCAAGTAGGCTGTTGCTACTGCTTCTCTTGCTGATGCTCCCAGATGGATTTAACTTGGCCTCACAAAATAGAGATACTTCTTAAAAAAACACAAAATTCACAATACCGTAAATAGAACAATTCGCCAAAAATCTGCATTTAAGAGAGGTACCTAATGACGACGTTTCGGTCCGTCCTGGATCACTGTCAAATCACAATTGATTTGACAATGGTCCAGGACGCACCGAAACGTCATGAGATTCCTCTCTTGAATGCAAATTTTTGTTGAGTATTGTTCCTTATTGTTAAGAAAGATAGATTTGTATCCCTGCGACGAAAGGGACGATGGCTGGAGCTTAGTATAATTAGTCTTAGCTACCAATCAGGGGGGGGGGAATGATTAATTTGGTTCGATAATTAAATTAAAAATAATAGCTTAATGACTAATCAGTGCTCGATGATTAAGTTTCAGTACTTATACCTTCATTATTCATTTGATTCGATGATTAAATGAGCTTCAGTTTTTTATTATTTGAGGATTAATTAGAGCCTAAAGTTAATTAAGCTTGGTGACTAATAAAGGTACGATGACTAATTAGGGCTTGATGGGTCATGTCAGCCTGAATGTTATTTATGTATAAATGATTAATTAGTTACTGGAATTAATTATTGCCTGTGGAATAATTTATGGTCGATAATGACATAAAACCTGAGGCTTAATTAGGCGAATAATCTTAGGTTGTATTTTGTTAATGTATAAAAGTTTGTTCAATATATGAGTGCAGTTAGGGAGCAAAACTGTCTGTCACTTAGTTGACAGAGGATCGAGCCTCCATGATTTCTTGCTCTGTATGACCCACGTGGATTTAGCGCTCCACAAAATATATAAAACAGATGCCATACTCTAGCCACACGCTCACTGAATGCTCGTCTTTATTACCCAGGAAGAAATTAAGAATCATTACCCAGCGAGGAATTATATTTTTTCTGTCTTGGGAGCGTCTGGGATAATGTTACCTTCCAAGAAGAGGGTAAAAGAGAATGTTGATATGTATCATCCCTGACACCTCAGAATTTCAGTCCTTCCAGACATGCATGTATAGTTATTATGTTGTCTAAAATCTCGAAGCTAGTCCTGCAAGAGACGCATGTGCGGTTATCTTTTAGATATCTAAACACCTCAAATCCAATTTTATCTTAAAAGAGACGTATGTTGACTTATCTTCAGATTTCTTACACTTCATATTTGGTTCTACTAGAAACGTATGTGAAGCTAACTTTTAGATACTAAACACTTCAAATTCAGTCCTACAGAGACGTATATAAAGTTACCTTTTAGAGAGCCACCACTTTAAATTCAGTAGTACTAGAGACGTGTGAAGAGTTATCGTTTAAACACAACACTTTAGATCGCAAGTTCTTCAAGAAGCCTAATATCTTTCTGAAAGCAGCTAATATTATGGATAATTTTGTAATTTCCTTTTATTGCTGAATATGCATTTGTTATGGCCTACTCCATAATAAAAAAAAAACACATACAATCCTCCGATTGCAAATACAAGCAAACAAATACATTTTAAATAAAAAAGGAGAAATTTCATCCGATAAGTATATGAATAAAATGATTGGGAGGAACGTCGGGACGAGCAGAAATACTAGAATTATTGAATATAAAGTCAGCAGGTCACAGAGAACAGCATTGCTTTGTAGGAGAAAAACACATCGATACATTCTTTATGATAAAAGATAAAAAAGAGCTCGCATAGAACTTCCTGGAAACATGCTCTTAAAAGATTATTGGCGAAGTTTAAAGTTTAAATAAATAAGATGTCATTTTTAAAACGAACTTGGTAGACTGAAACGTAGGTTTGACATGAGACGCAGTTTTAATAGACATGATAATGGATACCTTCAGCCTCCCACTGAGAACCTCAGTATTATACCCAGCACATATGGAGGCATTAAATAAATAAATAAATAAAAAGATTCAACTCATTAAAAGTCATTCTAAAAATTTTAGCAAGTTGGTTCGGCAAGCTGATTTGTGTGTAATTTAGACAACTTATTTCTGGTAGAGATCTAATTGCAATCAGATATCTAGGATAAAGCGACAAAAATAAAAATAAAAAAGATTACGACCAGTAGTATCAATTGGGAGGTAATAAGAGTTATGAAGAAGTCAAGAGGGCCTGGAATAGTCTGATAACTTATTTGAGATCATTAAGAATATAAAAGGAGTGGGGCTATTTCACCACCTCGAGCTGTAAATTAAAACTTCAGCAATTCTTTATGGTGTGCATTAAAGCCACCAAGATTAATGGCTTTAATATTTTCGCGCTGAGGAGTGATAACTTCGATGTGTGGAGTGGAAGTAATCCCGTTCTCATGCTGAAGAGTGATGACTTCGTTTTATGAGGAGAAAAATACGTTCTCACGCTGAAGAATGATGAATTCGTTGTATGCTGAGAAAAATACGTTCTTATCTGAAGAGTGATGACTTCGTTGGACGAGGAAAAAAAATACGTTCACATGCTGAAGAGTGATGACTTCGTTATATTGGAAGGAGGAAAACACGTTCTAACACTGAAGAATGATGGCTTCGTCGTGTGGAAAGGAGGAAAATACGGTCTAACGCTAAAGAATGATGGCTTCGACGCGTCTTGAGGAAGAAAACACTTTCTGGTGCTGCAGAGTGATGGCCTCGAAGTGATGACAGGAGAAAAGCATCTTGTAGTGCTGAAGGTGATTACATCGGTGTGCGGAGAAGTGTAAGAGAGACTGGATCACCGGAAACAATACGCAAAATATGACATAGAAACTTATATATGATCAATACAAATTATCAAGGGAAGAACTGGAAGAGCCGGAACGAGCAGTATTTGTCTAGAAAGAGATGGTAAATATTATATGGCATATTTGATTGTAAAAAAAGTTGCTAGATGAGTAGCGTACCCAAACAATGTCTGGGTATGAGAGCCATTAGAGACGAGGTGTTAATAATTTTAAACTATTAATGGTGAATCGAGAGGAAATAACGAAATAGTATATAGAAATATATTCATATCTTTGATTACGAGAACTTACGAGATGTTTATATATATATTCATATCAAGAAAAATAGTTTCTTTTTTAACGCGGAGGAAGAAAACACCCACATGTAGCACTTGGGTATCTTTATTCTGAGGACATCTTCCCAGTGTCGTTATCAGATGGCGAAACGTCTTCAGAATAAAGATAACACCACATGTTTTGCACGTGTCCCATTCATCAATTTGCCGGTGTTTTAAGCCATTAATGTTACGGGGAGAAACTTTACGTCGTTTGACAAGAGGTTCAGCATCTTCTCAAGAGGGATAATGATCACTCGTTTCAAAACCTCTCTTGCAAAGGTAAATTAACTGACATCTGGGGATTCTGATGGCCCCGGAAGAACGCTGTTTTTGAACACCTTTAGAAGGTCTTTAGAACACGCGTAAAACATCGTTAGAACGATTTTAAAAATATTTTTAAGAACGCCTTTAGACCGTTCTACAACGGCTTCATTACGCCTTCAGAATGTCTATAAAACCTCCTTGAATGTCGTCGAATTCCTTGGGTTTATTATTGCGTTGGGAAGTTTACGTGAGACATGACTGAGCATCTTGAGAAAAAAAACTTCAGGATTTTGGCTAAAATATTATTTTGTTTATTGAAATACTTCAATTCAAGCGATGGTATTAGACGCATATATATTCGATTGAAAAAAGCCTGCTGCGCAAACGAAACGTTTCGGTAATAAGGATAAACAAGTGTGGGCCATGTAACATCAGTGTAGTAATAGTTAAGGAACCAGCAATAATAGTTGACGTAATAATACATAAGAGCATAGGAGCACTGCGGCAAGCCTACTGGTCTACGCTAGACACGACTGATGGATGAGTAATAAGGATATATTACATCTCAGAAGTGGCCGAGGTGAAAACATCACAATATTACCACCGGTACACGAGGAAGCTAACAATGGAAGGAAGGGGAAACAAGAACACTTCAGTAAGTCAAATATCCCATATAGCCAGCCAGGTTCTCTCACATTATGTGAGAGAACCTGGCTGGCTAGGGTCACCGCTCCACCTCTGTGAAAACTTTCCTTCATTTCTTCTGTTGCTACTATTGTAACATTGCATAGCTCCTGATGACGCACGGAGACATGCGAAAGTACTTGAGCTTGGACTTACTCTTTTTTGCAACGTTGCAAGCTCCTGATGTTGTGTTGATTGCAACACGAAAGATTTAGAGCTATCATTCAACTCTCTCCCGTGGTTGGTTTGCATCTTGTATCGCTTGTTTTACCTATTCGTGCCGAATAGGTAAAACTTGCGATTTTGGCTTAAATAGCAAAGCCCTTCTTGCCGAATAAGGCAAGCGAAAATTTGTGTATGGAATAATTTTGCAAAAATCATTCTGAGCCTAACGAAAAAAAAATAATTCATTGTGTTTGTTTGTTATTAAATTATTGTAAACTTATCTAAAAATATATTTAATTGGATTAGTCTAAATTAAATTGCGCTTGTTATAAAAAGGTTAAGTTTTCTAAGGTTCTTTAGGTACAAAATTGTTATTTTTTAAATTAACATAAATGAAAAAAATATACCTTTAAACGCACAGGAGAAATTTTTTAGAAAGGACGTAATTTTAAATGAGTTCTTGCTAAATGACCAGTTTTATCTATTAGGCACGATATACTAATATTATATATATATTAATATATATATTATAATTATATATATATATATATATATATATATATTATATATATATATATATATATATATATAATATATATCAAGGAACATTGTTCCTTGATAATGTGAGTAGTCACGAAAGCGCTTGGAATTTCTCTATTCTTTCAGAGGTTGTTTTGCATATTTAGAAATCATCTGTTTACTGTGATCTTATTGCATATATATATATTATATATATATATATATATATATAAATATATATATATATATATATATATATATATATGTACATATATATATATATATATATATATATATATATATATATAAAATATATATATATATATATATATATATATATTACTCTAAGCATGAACAAATGTAAATGCTTGGCATATAAAACTATATGTAACTATTCTTGACATATTCTGGTTTTAAGTACAATATTAACAGTCTTATGACACTTCATGTTTTGATTGATTTTCATAGAAAAATACGAGATGTCCCTCTACATTGTCTTAGTAAATCGCCTTTTATTCATAGGTTATGAAAGCTATAGAAGAAGCTGGAGGTAGCTGTATATAGCAGCTAGCCGGCGTAACAACCATCAATCATTTCTTTGTCGCCGTAATGGTCTATTGAGAGTAAACACAATAATTTTCCTGTCCATGTTATTAAAGGGATGATTGTGTTTCCGGGTCCCTGCTCACTAAATTGCCATTAAATTGTCGATTTTTTTTAATTTGCTCCTAAGGTTTGTTGTTTGGTTTATTTGGTTTAACGTCTCTTGACTACCTAAGAGTTATTACAGTTGTATGTCGGTATAAAATGTGTTTTCTTGACTACGTCTGCTGTAAAAATTATTACACGGATTTTATTTATAAAAATACGACTTCTTCAGAAATCTATTCTTTACTGAATGTTAATAGAACCTGGGTTCAGTAGATGCTACAACGCAGACTACTTAACGCAGTAGAAGTACACGCATGACGACCTGGTTGTATACCCGTACACGCATGACGACCTGGTTGTATACCCGTACACGCATGACGACCTGGTTGTATACCCGTACACGCATGACGACCTGGTTGTATACCCGTACACGCATGACGACCTGGTTGTATACCGTACACGCATGACGACCTGGTTGTATACCCGTACACGCATGACGACCTGGTTGTATACCCGTACACTCATGACGACCTGGTTGTATACCCGTACACGCATGACGACCTGGTTGTATACCCGTACACGCATGACGACCTGGTTGTATACCCGTACACGCATGACGACCTGGTTGTATACCCGTACACGCATGACGACCTGGTTGTATACCCCCTACACGCATGACGACCTGGTTGTATAACCCGTACACGCATGACGACCTGGTTGTACACTCGTACACGCATGACGACGTGGTTGTATACCCGTACACGCATGACGACCTGGTTGTATACCCGTACACGCATGACGACCTGGTTGTATACCCGTACACGCATGACGACCTGGTTGTATACCCGTACACGCATGACGACCTGGTTGTATACCCGTACACGCATGACGACCTGGTTGTATACCCGTACACTCATGACGACCTGGTTGTATACCCGTACACGCATGACGACTGGTTGTATACCCGTACACGCATGACGACCTGGTTGTATACCCGTACACGCATGACGACCTGGTTTATACCCGTACACGCATGACGACCTGGTTGTATACCCGTACACGCATGACGACCTGGTTGTATACCCGTACACGCATGACGACCTGGTTGTACACTCGTACACGCATGACGACGTGGTTGTATACCCGTACACGCATGACGACCTGGTTGTATACCCGTACACGCATGACGAATTGGTTGTACACCTGTACACGCATGACGACCTGGTTGTACACCCGTACACGCATGACGACCTGGTTGTACACTCGTACACGCATGACGACCTGGTTGTATACCCGTACACGCATGACGACTTGTTTTTACACTCGTACACGCATGACAACCTGTCTTCCACCTGGTTGTACACTCGTACACACATGACATCCTGGCTGTACACTCGTACACACATGACATCCTGGCTGTACATTCGTACACACATGACATCCTGGCTGTACACTCGTACATGCATGACATCCTGGTTGTACACTCGTACACGCATGACATCCTTGTTGTACACTCGTACACGCATGACGACCTGGTTGTACACTCGAACATGCATGACCTCCTGGTTGTACACTCGTACACGTATGACATCCTGGTTGTACACTCGTACACGCATGACATCCTGGTTGTACACTCGTAACACGCATGACATCCTGGTTGTACACTCGTACACGCATGACATCCTGGTTGTACACTCGTACACGCATGACATCCTGGTTGTACACTCGTACACGCATGACATCCTGGTTGTACACTCGTACACGCATGACGACCTGGTTGTACACTCGTACACGCATGACATCCTGGTTGTACACTCGTACACGCATGACATCCTGGTTATACACTTGTACACGCATGACATCCTGGTTGTACACTCGTACACGCATGACATCCTGGTTGTACACTCGTACACGCATGACATCCTGGTTGTACACTCGTACACGCATGACATCCTGGTTGTACACTCGTACACGCATGACATCCTGGTTGTACACTCTAATTGAAGCTGCTGCCTTAGGAATTTTTTTTTACTGACCACTTCATTAGGAACAAAAGTCACAATAACATGACTGGAACAATACACAAATAACCCGCACATAGGAGACAGAAGCTTATAACGACGTATAGGTCCGACTTGGACCATTGACTAAGTCACACTAACACACGAAGGTGAGGGAGCCAGTATATATAGGATAGGAGGACAAGGACGAGATAAAGAGAGGAAGAAGAAGAAAGGAAGTGAAGAAATAGTGGTAGAGAAACCACTACTACTTTATCCTCCCTGTTCTTCTCTCCTGCATATACTGGCTCTCTAACCTTCGTGTGTTAGTGTGACTAGTAAATGCTCCAAGTCGGCCCGAAACGTCGTTATAAGCTTCTGCCTCCTATGTGCAGGGTATGTGTGTATCATTCATTAAATTTTGATAGTGCTCTTGCTACCCCTATAACATGCTGTCTTGTTGCATCCCACTGTGGCAAGGCTTGTTGCATCCCACTGTGGCAAGGCTTGTTGCATCCCACTGTGGCAAGGCTTGTTGCATCCCACTGTGGCAAGGCTTGTTGCATCCCACTGTGGCAAGGCTTGTTGCATCTCACTGTGGCAAGGCTTGTTGCATCCCACTGTGGCAAGGCTTGTTGCATCTCACTGTGGCAAGGCTTGTTGCATCCCACTGTGACAAGGCTTGTTGCATCCCACTGTGGCAAGGCTTGTTGTATCCCACTGTGGCAAGGCTTCTTGCATCCCACTGTGACAAGGCTTGTTGCATCCCACTGTGGCAAGGCTTGTTGCATCCCACTGTGGCAAGGCTTGTTGCATCCCACTGTGACAAGGCTTGTTGCATCCCACTGTGGCAAGGCTTGTTGCATCCCACTGTGACAAGGCTTGTTGCATCCCACTGTGGCAAGGCTTGTTGCATCCCACTGTGACAAGGCTTGTTGTATCCCACTGTGGCAAGGCTTGTTGCATCCCACTGAGACAAGGCTTGTTGCATCCCACTGTGGCAAGGCTTGTTGCATCCCACTGTGGCAAGGCTTGTTGCATCCCACTGTGACAAGGCTTGTTGCATCCCACTGTGGCAAGGCTTGTTGCATCCCACTGTGGCAAGGCTTGTTGCATCCCACTGTGGCAAGGCTTGTTGCATCCCACTGTGGCAAGGCTTGTTGCATCCCACTGTGGCAAGGCTTGTTGCATCCCACTGTGACAAGGCTTGTTGCATCCCACTGTGGCAAGGCTTGTTGCATCCCACTGTGGCAAGGCTTGTTGCATCCCACTGTGGCAAGGCTTGTTGCATCCCACTGTGGCAAGGCTTGTTGCATCCCACTGTGGCAACGCTTGTTGCATCCCACTGTGGCAAGGCTTGTTGCATCCCACTGTGACAAGGCTTGTTGCATCCCACTGTGACAAGGCTTGTTGCATCCCACTGTGGCAAGGCTTGTTGCATCCCACTGTGGCAAGGCTTGTTGCATCCCACTGTGGCAAGGCTTGTTGCATCCCACTGTGGCAAGGCTTGTTGCATCCCACTGTGGCAAGGCTTGTTGCATCCCACTGTGACAAGGCTTGTTGCATCCCACTGTGACAAGGCTTGTTGCATCCCACTGTGACAAGGCTTCTTGCATCCCACTGTGACAAGGCTTGTTGCATCCCACTGTGGCAAGGCTTGTTGCATCCCACTGTGACAAGGCTTGTTGCATCCCACTGTGACAAGGCTTGTTGCATCCCACTGTGACAAGGCTTGTTGCATCCCACTGTGGCAAGGCTTGTTGCATCCCACTGTGGCAAGGCTTGTTGCATCCCACTGTGGCAAGGCTTGTTGCATCCCACTCTGGCAAGGCTTGTTGCATCCCACTGTGGCAAGGCTTGTTGCATCCCACTGTGGCAAGGCTTGTTGCATCCCACTGTGGCAAGGCTTGTTGCATCCCACTGTGGCAAGGCTTGTTGCATCCCACTGTGGCAAGGCTTGTTGCATCCCACTGTGACAAGGCTTGTTGCATCCCACTGTGACAAGGCTTGTTGCATCCCACTGTGACAAGGCTTGTTGCATCCCACTGTGGCAAGGCTTGTTGCATCCCACTGTGGCAAGGCTTGTTGCATCCCACTGTGACAAGGCTTGTTGCATCCCACTGTGGCAAGGCTTGTTGCATCCCACTGTGACAAGGCTTGTTGCATCCCACTGTGGCAAGGCTTGTTGCATCCCACTGTGACAAGGCTTGTTGCATCCCACTGTGGCAAGGCTTGTTGCATCCCACTGTGGCAAGGCTTGTTGCATCTCACTGTGGCAAGGCTTGTTGCATCCCACTGTGGCAAGGCTTGTTGCATCCCACTGTGGCAAGGCTTGTTGCATCTCACTGTCGCAAGGCTTGTTGCATCCCACTGTGCCAAGAATTGTTGCATCCCACTGTGACAAGATTTGTTGCATCCCACTGTGGCAAGACTTGTTGCATCCCACTGTGGCAAGGCTTGTTGCATCCCACTGTGGCAAGGCTTGTTGCATCTCACTGTGGCAAGGCTTGTTGCATCCCACTGTGGCAAGGCTTGTTGCATCCCACTGTGGCAAGGCTTGTTGCATCTCACTGTGGCAAGGCTTGTTGCATCCCACTGTGCCAAGAATTGTTGCATCCCACTGTGACAAGATTTGTTGCATCCCACTGTGGCAAGACTTGTTGCATCCCACTGTGGCAAGACTTTCCCCTGTACAAAATATAGTAAGCAGCAGTGGGAATGACTATTACATTCACAATTCTCACCATATCCAATTATATAATTACTTTTATTAGTTAGAATTTTATAATGTGATAAGCAATATTTCCAGTAATTCACGTGTAGCTAAAGGGGGCTCATCACAACTCACGACTAACACATCTCCCTTCCTTTTCAGGTGTGACTTACACATACTTCCTAGCGCTGGCGATCAGTGACTTCCTCTCATTGCTGTTCTGTATCTCAGTCATTCAACATATCCTGACGGGCGGCACTCACCACTATTCTATGGCTGTCTGGTACTCCTACTGGGAGATCTTCTTCACCAACATCCCCATGAGTTCGTCTGTTCTTATCGTCCTGTGTGTGACTATAGACAGGTTCTTCTCTGTGTGTCGGCCAACAGACTTCAAACGAATTCACACGAGTCACTACGCCCGCGCGGGGATCGTTGGTTCAGTTGTTACTTCGGTGGTCGTGTGGCTGCCAACGTGTTTCCTCAAGGAACCTAAACCATACGACGAATGCGAGACATTCATGTTTGAGGCACCAGACAACGGGACGTGGTGGGTAGCTTGTATAAGCTTAGAAATTCGGAAAAATCCCTTTTACATCGCCTACACTTGGTTAAGGCAAACAATTGTAACATTTGTACCGATAATCGTTCTCCTGGCACTGAACACTCTCATTCTTAAGGAATTCGTAAGGATACGTAAGATGAAAGATAAGATGACGAGAAACGAGCCTCTCTCTTTAGATATCTTAGCGGCGGAAGGTCGACGTCGAGAGGAACACCACCTGATCAGCTTGCTGACGGCGGTCATGATATCCTTCTTCATTACCTTAGTGCCTTCTGGAATTTGTAATGCAATATACACCGAAGTCCTTGCTACTCGGCTGACCTTCGAAGTCTTTAGGGCCGTCTCAAATGACTTGGAAATACTAAATCATGCGCTCAACTTCTACATGTATATCTTATGTAGCAAACCTATTCGAGAGGCCATAAAAATTTCCTTCAGTCGCCTAAAGTGTCTATCGCGCAAAGCAAAGGTTTCTTGTGTCGTGGTTGAAGGCCATGGGTCATTCACGAAAGACGCAAAGAAAGCTTGGCCTCAGAACACAGCCGACACCACAGACAGCACCCTCCGTCGTAAGCCAGAAGACTCTTGTGGAGATAAACGGACTCCTAGAGAAAAATCCAAAACCATATCGAGAGATACGCAGCCAAGTGACATTATCTCAGGCAGAGGCTCCAGCTCAGACAATTTCTCTGGAAAATTAAGTTTTTGCACTGATGTGGAACGTTTAGCACCGAAGCCCAGAACCGGGTCGACGGACACTTTATACTCTTGGGGAAGCTCTGTACACGATGACATTAAGACTACAGAATGTGACACAAATGACAAATCGTTTGGCTGTAAAGGTACCCAGCATCGTGCATCTTGTGGGGAGTCTGGAGGTTCTCTGCCCCTAACAGAGAACACTGAAGTGCCCTTCTCCAGTAATGGGCCCCGAGCGCTGGAAAATATGAATTCATTTGCCAACCCGACATTTAGATTTGATGTAGATGGGCGAGGCTGATTCAGTGTTCAGTTGCAGTATATAATTGCGGCAATTAACTTCGACATAAATACGTTTATATTTGCTGGAACTAATATATTTAACTGCAGTAATCATAAAAACAGTGATTAAGAAAATGCTTTGATGTTATCCAGTCAAATATAATGAACAAGGCTTATAAATTATAAGCATATTTCTCCAGTCCAAGTAATAAACATATAGGATATCTAACCAGAATGAACAATGGAGAATAATACTGTACATATGCTTAAATACACGTTGAATAAACATTTTTCTTGAGAGCTTTGACATAAATTGTCTCTACCACCATAAGTCTCCAATTATTCTCACAGGCTTGTCTGGTACAAACGTACATATATGAACATGGAAAGAATACTATAGGAAAATACAAGTATATTTAGGTTGCAGTACGAGGTCAACATCAGCAGAAGCTACGAGGTAGAGAGAGAGAGAGAGAGAAAGAGAGAGAGGTATGCATATCCATAAGAGAATCAGATCCAGTAGCCTAAGGGTGAGCGTGGGAACGTGTAATAACAGATAATACGAGACGGATAACAAGATATCGAGTAGTGAGCTGCTCCTAAGACTGCCTTTAGCGAAGTCCGAGTCGAACTTTTTGTTTTATTTTTAAGAACTCATCACTAGGCGAAGGCTAGGACACTTACTTCTCTTTCTCTTCCTATCTAATCATCACGTGCACTCCTGTATTTTAACCAGAGGATTATTATGTTATTTTGTCATCGTATTTTATGCAACAAATTAAATACAATTAGTGGTGGATTGTTGAACCTCTGTCTGCTACATGATTACCTATCAATACATCTAGAAAGTTTGAGTAAACAGTGAAGAACATACCCGATGAAGTGAGCCGAAGAAAGAACTTGATGTGGTACTCGGTGAAGGGATGCAACTCACTAAAGGGAGTCGATAAAGGGAACCAATGGTGAGCAGATGTTTTACTCGGTGAAGGAGCGCAGTGAAGTAACCAGTGAAGGAACCTGATGTGCTATCCCATGAAAGGAAACAGATGCTGCGCAAATAACACTGCCCAACAAATGTTCCAATTCACATATAAAAGCGTGTATTTCTAACTAATTTTGGGACCCTGAATTCCAGTCTGAACTTAATTTTGTTCCGAACGTACAGTTTTTGTGAATTAGAACCCCACGGTGAACGATTTTACTATCATGAAGAAGAGACACCAAGGGAAAAACTGATATATATATATATATATAATATATATATATATATATATAATATATATATATTATATATATATATATATGTGTGTGTGTGTGTGTGGTGTGTGTGTGTGTGTGTGTGTGTGTGTGTGTGGTGTGTGTGTGTGTGTGTGTGTGTGTGTGTGTGTGTGTGTGTGTGTGTGTGTGTGCGCGCGCGTGCTTTTGTTCAGTTATTTATAATATATATTTATCTAAACTTTATAAAATGTTCAAAACGTATTAACAATAAAGTGAACATGACCTGATATTGTTACACCAATAATTTGTTTTGAAGGAAGATAAACCATATAGACTATTGATATATTTTTCTTTATTTACTGATGCTTTTTATAATTATCTAAGGTTATCTGTGCTCATATACTTTTATAAGTATAAAGAGTTTGCTTTATTTCTTTTGGACTAATTTGTTAAGCTTAGCGTAGTCGCTAAACATCCATTTATTTTTAATCTCCGGAAATTAGACCTTAACATCGTCGAAATGTTTTCGAGAGAATATATCTTAAATTTAATATTGACAGAATAAACATATTTAGACTATTTTTTTTTCCTCTTATTGCTAAGCCCTGAGATGCTTATATAATACTGGAATATTTTAAGTCAAACTCACACTCTCTGGTTATGTTTATGAGAAAGAGGAATAATTCTGAAAGTCAGATATGAAATATAAACTTGATATGAAATTACAGAGAAGTGAAAATCTCACCTAGTTTTTTCTAGTAAGTAAGTAGACCGTTTTGCCGGGAGGCCTAGGTGCAGTACCCTCTCTGAGGCCATGGTGCAGTACCCTCTCTGAGGCCATGGTGCAGTACCCTCTCTGAGGCCACGGTGCAGTACCCTCTCTGAGGCCATGGTGCAGTACCCTTTCTGAGGCCACAGTGCAGCACCCTCTCTGAGGCCATGGTGCAGTACCCTCTCTGAGGCCTAGGTGCAGTACCCTCTCTGAGGCCACGGTGCAGTACCCTCTCTGAGGCCTAGGTGCAGCACCCTCTCTGAGGCCACGGTGCAGCACCCTCTCTGAGGCCACGGTGCAGCACCCTCTCTGAGGCCACGGTGCAGCACCCTCTCTGAGGCCACGGAGCAGTACCCTCTCTGATCCCATTAGTATGCTTAGAGATCCCATTAGTGTACTTTGAGATAACACAGATGTAAGGGGACCTAGACTCTCCAACAACCTCCCATCGTATATAAGGAGGATTACGAACAGATCCCTTGCTGTCTTCTTGAGGAACTTGATTACTAAAGTCAGTTGCCGAACAACCGGTCTATGGCTCGTATGTAGGACTTCGGGGGACCAGCGGCAACAGCCTGATTGATCGGGCTTGCAGGGGCGTTGACCCCTGGAAACATTCTTCAGGTATTCAATGCCTGCTGCTGAATAGTGTACGTAGTTTAATATTATAAACAATGGGAAGCGCTAAACCATAAGAGTCATAGAACAACCATGGAATAGAGGTAATCAGGTTTAATTCGAGAGTAGCTCCAATTCTTTCGATCAATAACCTGTCAACAGTAGCAGAAAAAGTCTGCTTTAATAAAAAAAATAATCAAAGGGGAAACAATCAATAAACACTGCCTCACCTCACTAGAGGAAAGCATTACAATCATCCCCAGTGGGACTCGAACCCACGACCTCTGGATTAGAAGTCCAGCGCGCTTTCCACTGCGCCATGGGGACTCCTGGCTGTTGTTGATTTAATTAGTTAGTTGCAACGCGACAGTCTCTGCAACAGACTAGCATTTTTTGTGTCACTCGTTTGCGACATTATAATTTGATCAGTGATTTATAACGGTAATGTTTATGCGGAGTTGTTGGCCGCTGCTAAGCTCTTATTTTGCAAATTTAGACTGGATTTGCTTTCTACACGTGGATCATTTTCCTTCTGCTTGGAAGGCAACGTTCTCGCTTCACGCACTGAGTTCCCGTGGTTCGATCACCGGCAAGGGTGGAAACACTGGCCGTGTTTCCTTACACCTGTAGTCCCCCGTTCTCCTAGCAAGCAATTAGGTACCCTAGTGTTAGTCGACTGGTGTGGATGGCATCCTGGGGGACAAGATTTAAGGACCACAATGGAAATAAGACAGTCCCTCGATGACGTACTGACTTTCTTTGGTTATCCTGGGTGACTAACCCTCCGGGGTTAAAAATCCGAACAAAATCTTACCTTATCTTATCCTAGATATGTATACAAGGTGGTAACCGTCTCTCTAGTACGGTCTCACTACTTTTCCAGTGTCCAGGGGCTTAAGGCGATATACCTCTTCCTGTCTGTCTGTCACTTCCCACAACTTTGACAGGTGTTGCAGCTAGCCACGGAGTTTGACGGCTTCTTTCTGGGACTTGCATCTTAGTAGCGAAACTCGTGTATAAGTTGGTCAGCATCTTCCTGAAAGATGACAATGGCAGTCCCCATCCTGCCGGTATAAAGATGTTGGTTTTCTTTGTATCTCTTTTATTTTTGTACTGAGCCTCACTACAGCAGGAGTAAACCCAGTACTGCTAACGAGGGAGGCAGATGACCTGACGATACGAGGGAAGATGAGTGGTTGCTTTCCCTCGAGCAAGGTGTATTATCAAGCAGCAGCAAGCTTTGAGTGAGGGACTGGTGCTACATACTCCAATAAGAGCCTCTCTCTCTCTCTCTCTCTCTCTCTCTCTCTCTCTCTCTCTCCTCTCTCTCTCTCTCTCTCTCTCTCTCTCTCTCTAAATCCTAATGGACCAAAAATTTCCCCAAACACCGGAAAATGCTCACATAATTCACGAAACGAAAACTTTGCACTTTGCATCGTCACTTTATTGCTGAGAGAATGGATCACAATAAAAGGATGGGGAGGAGGGAAAGGGGAATGCTGGAAAGGAAGGGGCTTTGCAAAAGGGTTGTGCAAGAGAAGGGGGCTGAGCTGGGGTGAGGCTGTGCAAAGGAAGATTGTTCAGACAAGGGGTGGTGTGTGTGTGTGTGTTCTAAGAGGAGCAGGAGTAGGACCCTCATCTAGTCAGAGGAAGAAAAGGAAAAAAGGTACCTCCAATATCTTGGATCGAGAGACCTTCACCAGTAGAAAAGTACCCCTGAGAGCAGCAGTGTGCTACTCCAAGTCCCTGTATAATAGTTACACAGTAGGAACACTCACAGTGTGCTGCTGTGGTACATGAGAGCTCAGGGTGGGAACATAAGCTGTTTCTCTGTTATATTCCATCACAGAGGATAGTTTATTTACCAGAGAAAATGCGATCAGTTAGCATGAGCTGGGAGATTTTGTTAAGGAGATGAAGCTATTATCAGTTATTCCACTATGGGTTCAATAACTACCGGATATTCCAAGCTTTCGTTCTGGCAGAGCTGGACTTGCTGTTAGTGTTGCCATGAAGCACTAAACCCGTGCATGTCACTTCGCCCAGGAAATGGTGCAGGCTCCATCCTCCGTCTACTAATCACTGCCCGGGTAGAGGGGAAGAGAAGGGAAGGCAGTGAGGGGAGGAGTGTTAGATAGGTTTGGGTATGTATGAGGGAGAGGAGGGGTGAGGGGTGTCACTATGGTCCACATTTTCATTCTTGGGATGATTTCTCCCCTTATTGATATAAGTCAAAACTTTTTTCGTAAGGGAGGGCACTTTTGCGGTCTAATAACTCACAACTAACGCAGACGCAAACGTTGTAGCAACAACACAGTCATTATATATTTTCTTTAGGTTTATTGCACAGTGGCAAAGGGAGTGCAAAAGCGAATTATGTTACGTTCCGTGTGGGATAAACTCGTGTAAATGTGTGCGTGAATGTTTTCCTCGGCGTGAGTACGTCAGGCGAATGAATCAAAACATTTTCAAAATGGAAGTGAAGAGAGGTTCTCTGCTCACTAGAACAACACTTGAGTAGAACTCAGCACTCCTGCTGATGAGCTTTCAGTGGAACTGTGCTCCTGCAGCTGACCCTAGCAAGGCTCGATAGCCCTTTAGATGATCCTAGCAGAGCTCTCCACTGTTCTTGACGACCTTAGCAAAGCTCTGCACTCGTGCAGATGACCTTAGCAAAGCTCTCCACTACATAGCAGACGACCTTAGGAATAAAGCTTATAAGTGTAGGCTGAACCTGGAGGGTAAAACTTTTCCACTTTACGCAGACAGGTCAGCGAAGAAGGAAAAATGTGCATGATATATGTCGCTAGTGTGAGATGTTGGAGGACTCTGTTGTTTGCTGGTGGGAGAGTGAGGCAGGAAGAGAGAGAGAGAGAGAGAGAGAGAGAGAGAGAGAGAGAGAGAGAGAGAGAGAGAGAGAGAGAGAGAGAGAGAGAGAGAGAGAGAGAGAGAGAGAGAGAGAGAGAGAGAGAGAAAGAGAGAGTTGAAAGTGCCTGAGTAAAACGGCATGTGTGTAATGGATGGTGATATCTTTCCCCGAGTCACGCTAAATGACTCGACTTGAGCTGTGCTAGTCTGAGGTCGCTGGTCAAACTGTGTTGACCACAGACAGTATAGAAGGAGGCCAGACACACGTCTCTCTCTCTCCCTCTTCCCTCCTACACATCTCTACATTCTCCCTTCCTTCATTTTACCCTCGATACCTCTGTCCTCCATTCCTTATTCCTGCTACCCAAAATCTTTATACCCTCCTCTTCCTCCTCCCTCCATACTCCTTCCCTCCCATCCATCTTTTTTTCATCCTTCTCTCCTTATTACCTTTTTCCGTCGTCCCTCAGCCATCCGTATACACTCCCCCCCCTCTCTACTTCTCTCTTTATACCCTTCATCTCTTCTCTCTCTCTCTCTTTCTCTACACACACACACACACACACACACACACACACACACACACACACACACACACACACACACATACACACACACACACACACACACACACACACACACACACATATATATATATATATATATATATATATATATATATATATATATATATATATATATATATATATATATTATATCGTGCCGATTAGGCAAAACTGGTCAATTATCAAGAATTCATTTAAAATTAAGTTCCTTCTAAAATTTTCTCTTATACGTTTAAAGACGTATTTTTTTCATTTATGTTAATGTAAAAGTTAGTAATTTTGTACGAAAAGAACCTTAGAAAACTTACCTAACCTTATTATAACAAGCGCAATTTAATTTAGTTTAATACAACTAAATATATTTTAGATAAGTTTACAATAATTTAGTATTAAACAAACCTAATGAAATATATTTTTTTTCATTAGATTCAGAATGATTTTTGCGAAATTATTGCATAAAAAATTTTTGCTTGTCTTATTCGGCAAGAAGAGCGTTGCTATTTAGGCCAAAATCGCAAGTTTTACCTATTTGCACGACAGATATATATTCAGAGATAGGCTGTGGTAGGTGTCGAACCCACACTTTGTTATTCCGAAGAAAAACTTCCCCTCACTTCTTCAGTTGTTGCCTTGCAACATTGCATAGCTCCTGATGACGCACTGAGAAGTGTGAAAGTATTTGAGCTAAAGATTTCCACCCCCGGGGGCTTGTCCTGCATATATATATATATATATATATATATATATATATATATATATATATATGTCGTGCCGAATATGTAAAACTGGTCAATTAGCAAGAACTCATTTAAAATTAAGTCCTTTCTGAAATTTTCTCTTATACGTTTAAAGATAAATAATGATAAATAATAAATAATAAAATATATTTTTTTTCATTAGATTCGAATGATTTTGCAAATTATTGCATACAAAATTTTTCACTTTCCCAAGGGAAAAAGATGAGCGTTGTTTTTTAAGCCAAGATGCAAGTTTGCCTATTCGGCACGACATAATATAAATTATATATAATAAAATATTTATATTAATTATAATTTTTATTACATAATTTTATATATATATATATTTTTTTTAATTATAAATAATATATATATAAATTTTTAATTTTAAAATTTATTATATATTAAATATATTAATAAATATATATTTTATATATATATATATATAGAATGAAGGGAAAAGCAAAAATCATGGGGAAAAGGAAGGCGAGGTAGGAGTCGTCCCGAAAGGTTGGAGAGAGGGGGTAAAGGGTTTTTGGGCAAGGGGTTGGGACTTCCAGAAACCGTGCGTGAGCCGGGTGTTAGATAGGATTGTGGAGGGGGAGGCCGGGAATTTTGGGGGTTAGGGAAATATTTATAAAAAAACCGGGGGAAAAAACCTTTTTTTTAAAAGTCCCCCTTGATTTAAAAAAAAAAGGGAAGTACAATGCCTGCACTTTAAAGGGGGGGTTTTGGGAAATTTTGGGCAGTTTGGGGGATTGTTTGTATCTTTAAAACGTAATGCTTCTAAACTTTTTGTTTTCTGAGCACCTCGAAAAAAACAGTGATTTATGTGTGAGTGTGGGAAAAGTGTTTAATGATAATGAAAACATTTTCTTTTTGGGGGTTTTCTTTCTTTTTGGGTCCCCCCCCTCTGGGGGAAAGGCCCCCTTTTGGAATATAAAAAATATATATTTTATATAATATATAATATATATAAATATATTTATATTTATAATTAAAAAATATATTTATAAATCCTATACTTCCTTCCCCCCATTTTCTCTCCACCCTCCCCCCCTTTCAGTTCTTCCTTCCAAAAACCCCCTTCGTTTGTCACACATATATATTAATGGAGACTTCAGGGGGAGAGGCCAAAAAACTTTTTATCAAACAAAAATTTACCAATGAAAATTAAGGCCACATAAAGTGTACATTGGGCGCCCGGGTGCCTCCTCCCCGTAAATCTCAACTTGTTTTATTTATTTCAACTGGGGTCAACTGTTACTAAAGCATATTGCAGAATCGTTTTTTTTACCTTTGTATAATTTTAAAAAAAAATTTTTGGGGGAAAATTTTTTTTTTGTCCCCTTTCAGAGAGAAAATCCCCTTTTTTGCTTAATTTTTAACACATTAGTTTGTGGCAAAAATAAATTTAAAAAAGTGCCCCCTCGCAAAAACAAACGAAAGTAGTATAGCAAAAAATTTCCACCAGCAGGATTCGAACAAAATCTCAGTCCCACGAGTGCAGCTGCTGCTGAACTGACACCTTAAACCCCTCAGCTTTTGATGCCTCAAACATTGGGAGGTTTCTGGAAAAGCAAGCGTTTTAAAAGTCATTGAGTTTGTAAAGTCGTGAGGCCAGAACTACAGGAGGGAAAAAAAATGCTTGACTAAGCCTGAGGATTCATTGGTGTACCCGACTTAGGAGAAAACATAGCTTGTGTTCCAGCAGCTACCTAACGCTATGAGACTCTGTAGCAAGGGTCAAAAGGGTCAGGTTGGGTTAGCTAACACGTGAAGCCTGACGTTTTTGGGGTCGAACTTGGGGCGCGATTTTTCTTTCAATGTGAGACTCAAACCATTCCTCTACATTCCGCCAAGCCAAAACATTAAAATATGGTGCCTTTTCCCAAATCACCTACGATCGAGTCCCATAAATTCGAGTGGAAAGGGGTTTTAACCGTGTCATGTGAAAACCCGAATCATTTTGGGTGTGGATCGTGTGGGATAAATTTTGTCTTGCCTTTAACCATGTCTTATTATTATTTTTATTATATCATGGGGGGGCGCTAAAGCCGTAGATTATACAGCGCCTGGGGGAGGGGGGGGAAGGGATTCAGGCTCAATTCAGGAACGGACACAGATTCAGTTCCCTAAACAAAGCCCTCACCAGCGTCAAGGAACCTCCCTTGAGGGGGACCTCATGTTGTCAGCCTGGGATTTTTTTCTTTCTTTTAGGATGCTATGACACCAAGAATGGATGGCAGAGTAACAGGAAATTTTTATATCTGTCATTTGGTGGGATAATCAACTGCGAGACTCGGTGCATTAACATTGTGGCTCGTAATATTTCTTGGCTAACGTTCTCACTTTATTTGGCTAACATTCTAATTTGTCTGGCGATATTACTTGACAGACATTCCTGATTATGAAAAATCTTAGCTAATATTGGTGACTTCAATATTCATACTAGCTTCTAGCAGCTTGTACCATTTTTTTAGTGATGGTCTCTGTAAGCTGATAATTCGGGGAAATTTTGAATGCCAGTCTTTTGCAAATTTTAGTTTCATCCTGGTACTGGCTTGGCTAGTTTCATCCTGGTACTGGCTTGCCTAGTTTCATCCTGGTAATGGTTTGGCTAGTTCCACTCTGGTACTAGCTTGCCTAGTTCTACCCTGGTTCTGGCTTGTTTAGTTTCATCCTGGCACTCTCTCGCTTAGTTTTACCCTGATACTGACTTGTTTAGTTCTACCTTGACATTTGTTTACTTGGTTCCTTTCTGATAATTGCTTGTTTAATTCCACCCTGATACCGGCTTCCCTTGTTCCACCTTCATACCTACTAGTGTAGTTGCTCCCTGATACTTGCTTGGTTCAACTCATAAACACGGTTTTTTATTTATTTCATTAATGGCTGAAAAATGTTGTAACGCAGTCGGCATTACGAAAGTAATTTGCCCTCATTGGTACCCGTTTGTTACTCCTGAATAAGTTAAAAAACTTTTTCCACGGCTGCAAGAGGCGGCTTTAGAGCAATATTTCTATCTTATCCCACTCATCTTGCAGTCTTTACAGGTTTTGATATCTTCACACAGAGTATTAGTAACTATAATCTCCCCCTCGTCTCTGGTAGATGTGTCTAATGTTTTTAACGCAATTTTTTTGAAATGATACAATATTTTCAGAACTTAGGTTACAAAAGTTGTTCTTAATAAGTCGAGAGCTTTCGTACAGGAAATGCAGCAGTTGGTAACTGATGCTCATTGCATCTTTGCAACAAGTCTTGGGCAACTTGTAGACAATCTATTAGTTTGTAATTACCTTTGATCCTCAGCTTTCGTCTTGGATGATTAAAACAGTCTTTTGTTAAGCTATATATGCGAACCTTTTGTTTGAATTCTTTTTACTGATGTTCTGACGCCTTACGGACCTCATAGTTCCTCAGATCTCGTCTCAGCTGTCTCGTTTCAAAGGACAAACATGACAATGGCTGGTCATTCTTTCGTGCTGCTGCTGCTTACGTATAGTTATGATAAAATTTTTTATTTGGTGGGGGAGGGATACCAGACTGCTACCATAGACTTTATTTTCCATATCATGATTTTTATTTGGGAACGGAATGTAGGATAGCAGGTATTACCAACAAGTAAAGTGGAAATACACTTCGTACACAGCAAACCCAGAGCGAAGAACTCTTCGCTCTGTGTATAGCGTTCTCAACGAACATGACCTTATAAAGCTCTACCCAGAGCGAAACGATGCCTGTTACAAGAGAGGCAGTATGTTCTGCACCAGATATCTTCCCACCACCAGAACCTCTTATTGTAGCTAAACCTTCCAATGATAATGTTATCATTTGAGTCTTCTCTTTTGTAAATTTATGCGCTACATTTTATTTTTTTTCTCACAGATGTATTTTCTCACCGAGACTCGCCGGATAGCAGCCGTCTAACATCTTGAGATATCCCTCGCCGCTCTTCCAAACAGCTCAACATAATATTTCTTCTCGTGTTGTTTTCATATCGCAGTTCTATTAGTTTTTCGTTCAAGGCTGGTCCCCAGTGATGCTTTCTCCCACTCATACTTTTCTTTTTCCATCACGGTAAAGAAAGCGGAATTTTCTTCTTTATTTTCATTTCATATTCTGGAGCGTTATTCGGGTCACGACCACATGTTGCGTCTTTGAGTCACTTTATCCATTGGTTAATTTAGTTTGAAAATGGATAAGAGAGCTTAGAGATCTTTTTCTTTTTTCGTATCTTCTCAACAACACAATACCGAAGCTTGAAACTGGAATGGTATGTAACTGGCGTCAAAGCTTAGTACGTGGTGGTTCTTACATACAGTGGATACCTTTACTAGCCACAACGTTTCGTCCTCACAGTGGGCTTTACAAAGCCAGACGTTACTCCGCCGCCTCCAGTACCAAAGGTTGTTTAGCCTCACGTCAGCCTTTCCTGAATGAAGTCAGTGTATTCAGCTCTGACACTCGCTGAATTATGTGACTTGTGATCAAGACAAAGACAATTTAACTTCTGCTTCGCTCTGGACCTTCCAAACATTGTGTCACGAGAAATTTTGTGTAGAAAGAAATATATGGAAGAAGCGTTTTGAGCTCTGAGTAATTGCTCTACACAATTGTTATTAGAGAAGCTGTATTGATAATAATAATACTGATAATAATAATTATTATTAATTGTTATTATTACTATATTATTATTTTCGCCCAATGCAGAAAAAAGTATAACAAAAATGCATACAACATATTTAAATTTAAATAAAATGGGTGGCAGATAAACTGCTCGAAAAAAATACCTTAAAGTTATTTATATTTGAGATAGACATAGTGGTTAGTGATGGAAGAATACAAGTTGATAGAGAGTGTGCATCTCTACCTCTCCAGGGATGATCAAGCTCATGTTTTCATTGTCACGAAAAACAGAATCCATATTCTTTATTTTCCAGAGAGAGAGAGAGAGAGAGAGAGAGAGAAGAGAGAGAGAGAGAGAGAGAGAGAGAGAGAGAGAGAGAGAGAGAGAGAGAGAGAAAGAGAGAGAAGTAACATTTGCACCTGAGAAAACGCAAATGATGTTCGTCTCTAGGCACCATGATGGTAATGCTGGTGCAGTAGTAAGGATGAATGGGAGGATGTTGGCACCTGGAGAAGAAGTTGATATCCTTGGGGTGAAATTTGACTCCAAACTAACCATGAAGAACCATGTTGTAAATCTTGCAAACAAGGCAGCCAGGAAGCTTACAGCACTTCGCCGTATCTCGCATCTGCTTGACAGTAGGGGTTGCAAGATTCTGTACGAGGCACAAGTACGCTCACACCTTGAGTATGCTCCACTTTCTTGGTTTGCCTGCCCCCCCTCTCATCTGCGACTGCTTGACAGAGTAGAGAACAGAGCAAGACGTCTCATCTCTCGCCTGGACCCATCCTGGATAGATCTGTCATTTCAGCAGAGCCTTCAACATAGGAGGGATGTGGGTGGCCTTACTGTTATGTACAAGGCCAATATTGTCAAAATACCACACTTGGATCCACTTCGAGGACAGCGTGAAACAAGCTTTTATGCCACAAGACGGGCAGAAAGCAGCAACTTCACTCTGGCTGTACCTTCTCCAGAACATCACTCCATCTGAGATCATACATACCCAGGATGACTCGAGTATGGAACACATTCGTACAGCATAATGATGTCAATGAGATAAAGTCAGTTGATCAAATGAAAGTGCTGGCCCACAGATGGCTCCAACTTCATCCTGTTCCCTACTTGTATGACTTATAACAATAAAAATGCTTTCAAATGAGCTGATGTAGGTAACAGCTCTTAGCTTGCCAATAAAGTTAGGAATCCTTAACCTGTAAATAGCTTGTCAATAAAGCTAGGGATCCTTAACCTTGTCAAACCCTGTGTAAAAAAAAAAAAAAAGAGAAATAACATTGGTTTGGTTACATGTCACCTCCGGCGGGAGCCGCCACAGGTGACATGTCAAGAAATTTCGTCACGAATATAACATACGAGTAGCGAACAAGACTGACCATTTGCTGTAACCTGGAGAGTGCCAGTGTAACGAGGACCTTGATGAGGCAGCTCGCTAGTGTGTCAGGGAATGAGCACCCTGGGTAAGAGCCTTTGACAGTTTGGAGAAGTGACCCCCGCTTGTGGTTTCAGGATGTGGAGAGAAGCTTTTGACAGTCGGTTTCGAATAGTAGAGTGAGACGGGAAGAGCAGCAGCAGGAGGTGCACCCACCCAGACATAAGAGCACTGGACAATGGGTTTTGAAAAGGCCAAGATCTGTGAAGAGAAAGTCAGAGATGCTGGCGGTGCTCAGCCAGACGACGAGAAAATACTTGCTTCCCTTGAGAGAATTTTTATTAACAAAACAGGTTCGAAACAGGAAACATATACATTTGCATCATAGAGCATAATTTTAATTAACTGAAATGTAAATATTGATGGTTCTAAAAATATATATCTTGCTTAGGATACAGTGGGATTTGGGACAGATCTCTTCATGCAGCTGTGTGACAGTCAGAAAAATAACGTGTTTGCG
This sequence comes from Cherax quadricarinatus, assembly GCF_026875155.1. Lineage (NCBI taxonomy): Eukaryota > Metazoa > Arthropoda > Malacostraca > Decapoda > Parastacidae > Cherax > Cherax quadricarinatus. Next base: position 58,431,010 of record NC_069403.1, read on the forward strand.
ATCAAGTGTGGTGTGATCGCTAGTATCAAAGACTTTGAGTAGGCGTATTTACTAATTGGTAATAAACATTTCAGGAAGTAATTCAATCATTATATTATAATTATTTTATATGTATAAATATTTCTACGTACATAATAAGGACATCATCAACTTTAACCTTTTGCTGTGAGTACATTAAGTGCAAGGCTGAAAATAGTTAATTTCAGCACATCTGGGGTTCTTATACACAGACATAACTGGTTCCCAGACATGGTTGTGGTGTAAGCTACTTTGCTGGAGCCTCGAGGGAATGAACATTTGTTGCCTCTTGCTCTCTTGTTATCCTTCACACCTACCTCCTCATGGTTGAAATCTTCCATGATGAGTAATTTTTCCCTTGATTCTGCTGGCACTCTTTGTTAAATCCTCGATGGAGTTTATGATTTCCCAGGTGTCGTATTTGTACCACTGCCTCCATCTCCCTCTGCTTGATGATAGGTTATACAATACGGCTTCTGATACCTTTTGGCGACTCAGTTAAGACTGTGTCAGCTATGTAATTTCTGTTCGTCTTATTATGCATCTTGCCCAGGTCCTCGACGCTCTTTCTGCTCATGATCAAATATACCAGTCCTCTGTTTCCTATATTTCTTCACTATTTCATCATTACTTGGCATCCTACTGACAATATCGCACTTGTTATTGTTCCTGTTAATTTCGTCTGTTTACAGTCTGTTTACACCTCTGATATTCGTTCATTTATCTGCCACTTTTAATTTTTTTTCTATTCAGTATTTTTGCTGTTTATTTTTATGATTTTTCTTTAATTACTTTGGGTGGATATGTGTGACGTTATTACTTCTGGGTTTAAAAGGGATTAGAGGAATATATATGGTTAGCACCTCGGGGGATTTTTGGATTCTTGTTCTTAGAGTAATTGGTAACCGGTCTGTCCATTTGGAGGGATATATGTATATAGGGAGACTGGAGCATTGTTTGGGAGGATGGTGGATTCTCTGTTTTTCTTATGGAGATCTGGAAGGAGTAATGGGAGCGACTAGGTTCTCCCATCTTTCAATAACTCTTGTCCATCCTTTATTTTTTACTCTCTTGTTGGAGTCACTTTGTCCATTTTCTCAGGTCATCCATCTGTACCTCTGTTCTGTCGTTATGAGGGTAAACAGTGCAATATCTCTGTTTTCCTTAGTACTGCATTTGATCCTAAGATTCTGTCTCTTGAATTCTGTGAGACAAGTACAAGCTTGCTCGTACTGGATTTGTCTCTGGTGTCTTTGCTGATTTCTCAGTGTATATATACAGAGAGATGCATCCAATTGCATATACAAAGAGATATATATCTTTCAGACTATATAAAGAAGTGTTTCTTTCTTAGAGTATAAGAAGAGGTGTGTAGAGAACATAACATGCAATAAGTCTTTCATTTTCTGTATATATACATCAAGAAACGTATATCTGTATATATACATCAATATATATATATATATATATATTAATATATATATATATATATATATATATATAATATAATAATATATATATATATAAATATATATATATATAAATATATATATATATATTATATATATATATATATATATATATATATATATATATATATATATATATATATATAATATATATATATATGTCGTGCCGAATAGCAGAATTTGCGATCTTGGCTTAAATAGCAACGCTCATCTTGCCATATAGGACAAGTGAAAATTTGTGTATGCAATAATTTCGCCAAAATCATTCTGAACCTAACGAAAAAAAATATATTTCACTGTGTTTGTTTAATATTAAATTATTGTAAACAAATCTAAAATATATTTAGTTGGGTTAGGCTAAAATAAATTGCGCTTGTTATAATAAGGTTAGGTAAGTTTTCTAAGTTCCTTTTGGTGCAAAATTATAAATTTTTACATCAACATTAATGAAAAAAATATATCTTTAAAAGTATAAGAGAAAATTTTGGAAAGGACTTAATTTTAAATGAGCATTTGCTAATTGACCAGTTTTACATATTCGGCACGACATATGTATATATATATATATATATATATATATATATATATATATATATATATTTATATATATATATATATAAATATTATATATATATATATATATATTATTTTTTTTATTATTATCACACTGGCCGATTCGCACCAAGGCAGGGTGGCCCGAAAAGAAGAACTTTCACCATCATTCACTCCATCACTGTCTTGCCAGAAGGGTGCTTTACACTACAGTTTTTAAACTGCAGCATTAACACCCCTCCTTCAGAGTGCAGGCACTGTACTTCTCATCTCAGGACCAAGTCCGGCCTGCCGGTTTCCCTGAAACCCCTTCATAAATGTTACTTTGCTCACACTCCAAACAGCACGTCAAGTATTAAAAACATTTGTCTCCATTCACTCCTATCAAGCACGCTTACGCATGCCTGCTGAAATAGTCCAAGCCCCTCGCACACAAAACCTCCTTTACCCCCTCCCTCCAACCTTTCCTAGGCCGACCCCTACCCCGCCTTCCTTCCACTACAGACTGATACACTCTTGAAGTCACTCTGTTTCGCTCCATTCTCTCTACATGTCCGAACACCTCAACAACCTTCCTCAGCCCTCTGGACAACAGTTTTGGTAATCTCGCACCTCTCCTAACTTCCAAACTACGAATTCTCTGCATTATATTCACACCACACATTGCCCTCAGACATGACATCTCCACTGCCTCCAGCCTTCTCCTCGCTGCAACATTCATCACCCATGCTTCACACCCATATAAGAGTGTTGGTAAAACTATACTCTCATACATTCCCCTCTTTGCCTCCAAGGACAAAGTTATTTGTCTCCACAGACTCCTAAGTGCACCACTCACCCTTTTCCCCTCATCAATTCTATGATTCACCTCATCTTTCATAGACCCATCCGCTGACACGTCCACTCCAAATATCTGAATACATTCACCTCCTCCATACTCTCTCCCTCCAATCTGATATCCAATCTTTCATCACCTAATCTTTTTGTTATCCTCATAACCTTACTCTTTCCTGTATTCACTTTTAATTTTCTTCTTTTGCACACCCTACCAAATTCATCCACCAATCTCTGCAACTTCTCTCAGAATCTCCCAAGAGCACAGTGTCATCACAAAGAGCAACTGTGACAACTCCCACTTTATGTGTGATTCTTTATCTTTTAACATCCCGCCTTTGCCAAGACCCTCGCATTTACTTCTCTTACAACCCCATCTATAAATATATAAACAACCATGGTGACATCACACATCCTTGTCTAAGGCCTACTTTTACTGGGAAATAATTTCCCTCTTTCCTACATACTCTAACTTGACCTCACTATCCTATGTAAAAACTCTTCACTGCTTTCAGTAATTACCTCTACACCATACACCTGCAACATCTGCACATTGCCCCCCTATCCACTCTGTCATACGCCTTTTTCCAGATCCATAAATGTCACAAAGACCTCTTTAGCCTTATCTAAATACTGTTCACTTATTGTTTCACTGTAACACACCTGTCCACACACACCCCTTACCTTTTCTAAAAAAGTCTTGTTTATTGCTATCCTATTCTCCGTCTTACTCTTAATTCTTTCAATAATAATACCATACACTTTACCAGGTATACTCAACAGACTTATCCCCTATAATTTTGCACTCTCTTTTGTCCCCTTGACCTTACACAATGGAACTATGATGCTCTCTGCCAATCCTAGGTACCTTACCCTCTTCCATACATTTATTAATAATTGCACCAACCACTCCAAAACTATATCCCCACCTGCTTTTACATTCTATCTTTATCCCATCAATCCCGCTGCCTTACCCCCTTTCATTTTACCTACTGCCTCACGAACTTCCCCCACACTCACAACTGGCTCTTCTTCACTCCACAAGATGTTATTCCTCCTTGCCCTATACACGAAATCACAGCTTCCTATCTTACATCAACATTTAACAATTCTCAAAATATTCCCTCCATCTTCCAATACCTCTAACTCTCCATTTAATAACTCTCCTCTTCTATTTTAACTGACAAATCCATTTGTTCTCTAGGCTTCCTTAACTTGTTAATCTCACTCCAAAACTTTTTCTTATTTTCAACAAAATTTGTT
>NC_069403.1:58442645-58475145 GCF_026875155.1 Cherax quadricarinatus
CATGCATCAATATTACTTTAGTCCATAAAACAGTGATTAATGCAAAAATTTCAGCGTATAAAGACTGAGTAATAAACACCTCCTAGTGTATATAGTCTACGAAATGCCAAATATAAAATTTATTAATTAAAGTAAATTAAAAAATGTATATGAGCAAATTTTTATTTATAGGCTACATTTTCATTTAAAACAGTTTTGTTTTTTTTGTGTTATCCAAACTAGGCATTTTGTTTTTTCCTGTAAAATAAGTTTGACATTCTAAGCTGACTGCTCTGCGGCATTGTTGGGCTGAGTGCACACAGTTTTCTATAATATCATCTGCTGCTCCTGTTCTCCTTCATACTGAGAATTTCTGCATGTGCCCAGTCCACGAATAACATAACATAAATAACCCCTGCACTGTTAAGGTGGCGCATTTTACATGCATATATGTGTACGAAAACTCTGGTGTGAAGATTCCGCCCTCTTTCCCCGAAATAAAATTTGTCACACCCTCCACAGGGGATCTTGTAAGCTCCTACTTCTCTGTTGTACAGCAGACGTTAACTGGGTCTGGCTGATTTGTAAATGGCTATTAAAGTGATGACGGTTATACTGGCGCTACAACATTCAGGAAGGCCTCAGTGATGGCGTTAATTATGTTGTCAGTGGCTCGATTAATCCATTGTTAGCTGTCTTTATCCATTATACAATATACTTGTCGGACAGTGATGCCTCTCGGAGGTTTAACCTAACTAAATTGATCATTGAAAATTGAGTAATTGCGAAGTATTAGCCAATATGATTACAAATAAAATACATTAATTAAAACACGAAAATGTTTGGCAGGAAACTGGCTAAGACTTTCTACTCGGGAGTTAGCGTTGATGATTTCTTGACTGACAGTATTTCCAAAAACCAGATAATTATAGTTTGTTCAACACCTGCATGATGGGCTCGTCAGGGCGGGCAAGGGTGCCATAATGCTGATGAAAAAACTCTTGATCCAAGAAATTGGAGGTATCCAACGAATAAAATAATAAGAGTAATAATCTAATAATCTTCATGTCAGTGGGTTGTTTTGTGCCCAGAGTTGTTGGGTCGTCTCACTAACAAACTGAAGCTTGCCTCTAATTACAAGTGTCTGCTGAAGAAATTCCACAGTAGTGTCTTCTGGCAATGTGTATCACTTTGTTTAAGCTTCATAAAGTCAGGTTCTAAGCTGTTTCTCATCACTTTGTTTAAGCTTCATACAGTCAGGTTCTTCTAAGCTGCTTCTCATCACTTGGTTTAAGCTTCATACAGTCAGGTTCTTCTAAGCTGCTGCTCATCACTTTGCTTAAAGCTTCATGGCTGAGTGGTTAGTATTGGACTTGGTATACATAAGGAAAAGATTCGACTCCCCGCACACTATCTCCTTTATTCATTGCTTCTCGCTTTTAAGAGAATATGAATACTCAACCAGGATGATAACGAGAAATTCCTTAAGATGATGTATATTTAGAATACACTCCAGTCTTGGTCGAAAAGACAACAAACGACCTGGTTGTTCCTCCAGTCTTATTTGCTATGACTATGTTGTACTTGCTTCAGCATCCACTAGTATAGGTCACACTCAATGGGAGGCATGATTAACCTGTACTAACAATCCATCCTCCAACTTTATTAGCGTTCGGGAGAAAACACACACTCATGGGTCGTACAATATGTCCTGCGCCGTCAGGCGTAAGTTATGCGTTTATTTTTTTTCGATATTCTCTCTTAATTATATAGGTAATTATTGGTTAATGTACATTAACCTAACTCAACCTACCTAAACTACCCTAACTAAACTGAATCAAAGCTCAGACAAAATAACTGGGAATAGCAATATTAAATTTACATAGAATTTAAAAACGGGCACAAATGAACGAACAGGAATTGGGGGGGAAAAGGCATATTTTAAATGGAAGATAAATAGCTCTACAGTGTTATTATTTGACAAAACGATTTATGGTCAATGAATATTCGGGAGAGGAACTATTATTCTGTGGAGCCTTTTCATCGGAGACTCAATTTATACCAGTCACATTTATTTGGATTTGTAAGGAAGTGATTTAATGGTATTTAAAGTGATAGTCCTACGTCTGGCAGCGGCCAGTCATAGATCCTGGGCAACATAGTCTCGTACAGAGACAAACGTGCAGATTCGAGTGTTTTCTAATATTGTAGTAGCCAACAAGCTGCCAGACGTGTTGCAGTCGTTTTCACTTATTTTTTTTTATATTTGTGGTAACAAAACCATATTTACAGGTTAATGTAACCCAACCCAACCTCACCGCACTTAAAAAAGACGTAGTACTCGATAGATTACAAAGAGAGTTCAGTAGAACAAAATGGCACAATACTGTGACTGGAACAATACACAAATAACCCGCACGTAGGAGACAGAAACTTCACGCCGACGTTTTGGTCTATGTACGGGTTATTTTGTGTGAAGTTCACAATACTAGAAGCTATTTCTCTCTATAAGCTTCACGCAGATAACGTATTGTCAACAATAGCGAGGAAAAGACGCAGGGCAAGCTGTTTTTTAGGGGGATATTGTTTCGCTCTATGTAGAGGTTTATCAAGTTTAGTAAGGTTTAATTTACCTATAAAGCCTATGTTTTTTTTATTAATGTTACCCTGGGAAGCATGTTACACTAAAGGATGGCGAGCTCAATGGTAAGTTATACATACATTAATGGTATTGTATACCATTAATGTATGTACCAGTATGTATGTATTTGATGAATAATACATTTATGCAACACTATTGCCGAAACGTTTCGCCTACATAGCAGCCTTTTTCAAACGAATATTGGGGTGTTTTTTTTTTAATATCGCCAGGATAAAAGTTGCTTCTGTATTTGTGCGAGCGATACGTTTCATCTGTAAAGATTCCCAAGTGACGCACAGGTGCCTTGTTAATGGTAAGTTATATATCTTTGATGTAATGCTTTCCTAAACTGCCTTGTCAAATACGGTACACTCTGTTAGAATGGAGAAATGTTAGAGAAACCTACCACGGTTAAGATTTGCCAGGCCGGGAACAGACTGCAAGGGGAACTCTTATTTAAAGTGAGGTGTATTCCTAATTGTGGCTTGACAATGATCCAGGAAGGGACGAAAATCCGTCATTTGGTAACTCTCTTAATTACTTATTTTTCTGATGGGAGAATTGTTCCAGCCACTGTACTGTGCCCTTTTTTATTCTTTATACACAGTGGTATAAAGTATCATTACTGCACATGTTGCATTGGTAGTGAATGTTAAGCTGAACCAACCAAGACCCTCAGACTTGCACTCGTAATCCTGATCTTGTCTTCCGAACCGTTCCGTTAGTCTTCCTGAGGAGGCGGACCTTGGAGACATGCGGAGGACTGGATTAGTGTTTGATGTTGCTGCTGTTGTTATGGTTGCTGTTGTTGTTGCTGCTGCTGTAGTTATAATTATTACTATCATCATCATTATCATCACGTGGAAGTACTGAACTCACAGAGGACATACAACGCCTGGGGAGCAGGAAGTAATCAGGCCTAATTGAGGAAAGGTGAGAGTAACTCCAGGTCCTTGGATCAAGAGGTCTTTATCAATATCAAAGCACGGCTTTCCCAGGAAGGATTGGAAGGGAGAGAAGATACACATCACGTGTCGTCAAACAACAGTTAGTTAAGTATATAAATTCACAGAGAAATAAAAAAGTCAAAATACCGTGGCAGGAACGTTTTACCAAAAAAGCTGCACTTAGGAGAGGAGCATTATGACGACGTTTCGCTCCATCTTGGACCATTGTCAAGTCAGATAAATTCATCACGTTATTCTTGGAGAACATTTTTTTCAACCGAGTCTACTTGAGACGCCCAGCGTGGCTTAATCAAGTTAATGCAGAGGCATGAGGACGAAGCCTTTTATGCTGGATCCAGTGGAAGATGTGGAGGGATACAGCAGATGAAGATGTCGTCAAATATGGGCGGGGCACACTAGTGGAAGTAGGACATACGCATACGGCGAGCGAGAGATTTACCAATGAAGCTGTGGAAGATATTTTCTGCTTCTGTGTCAGACAAGGATCCCACCTAGATCAAAGGTGTATAACATCGATGACTAGCGACCAAGACTGGAGAGACAACCAGGAATTTTGTAGTCTTAGCAAAGAAGACTGGATGAACAAATAGATCGCTTGTTGTATTAGCGACAAGACTGGACAAACGACCAGGCCGCTTGTTATCTTTACGACCAAATCTGGAGTGTATTCTAAATATACATCGTCTTAAGGAATTTTTCCTTATCGTCCTGCTTACGTATTTATATCATTTTCTTAAAAGAAACAATGAATAAAGAGGATACTGTGTGGTGACTCGAATCTTCTTCCTTATATATGCCCAACATTGTAACCACTCAGCAGTGGAGCTTGCAATCGGATGACTTTGCAACAGTCGCACCCATGACTTGGTTGAGTCAGCGGCACCAACTGTGACCTACCAGTAGGGTCACCATCACTCGGTGACCACAACTAATCTATACAACTCCTGTATTTTTAGTTTATTCACTCGATCTACGTAATGTTCTTAAGTTAGTATTTTCTCCCTTTTGATCTTACAATTTACCTGTGTATGCTTGTGAATCTAAGTTTTCCAAAACTTAATTTTGTAAGTGTACTTCAACACCATTTTATCTGATTTTTTATTTTTTTTTATGGATGATGATGAGAGCAGAGACTGTCGAATAGCAAAGAAAATGTGCTGCTGTTTACACTTACTCCAAGGAAAAGCCTTGGCATCTGATATATATTCATATATGTATTTGTTTATATATATATATATATATATATATATATATATATATATATATATATATATATATAATATATATATATAATATATATATATATATATATATATATATATATATATATATATAAGGAATTTATTGAAGAAACTTGTGATCTTACTCCTCCAGCTTCAGTATTGATCATCTCTCCCGGAGGTCAATATTGAAACAAGGATTGAAAAAAAATCCTGCACAGTAACACACCTCGGGAAAACTTTTATTTTGTCCGGTGATGGAGACGCTGCCCGACACAGTTCTGGCTTATTTGATGATCACCTGCAAGAAAATATTCTCCATTTTCCAACTTAAGCCAAGGATTACCGGATTAGTTTTGTATATTTTGGGAAGAAAATGTGAGCATGTTTATGTATGAGCCAGATATTGTGTTTATGCTCCGCCTTTAATCAAATTTCTTGCCGTTTCCACCACATAAAGTTTATCCGGACACTGCCTGCAAGCCAGAAAATCCTCATTCTTGTAAAGCTTAAACTTAAGTTTATTTCTAACTATTAAACCAGCTTTTTCACATTAAAACAGTAGTCCCTATGTTTGGCTTAGTGTCTTACTGCTGTTTTCTGAGAGTAATACAGACCACGGTGAGAAGGGTCAGAGACCGAGCCCCGATAAGTGGACGTAGGAGCGAGATTACACTACTTGTACTCAGTGGCGCAACAGGGGTTAAGTACTTCACATAAATATGTTTAAATAATGTGGGTAATAAAGACAACAACACAGATTATCAAAATCAAGATGGACAGTAGACTGAGTAACCACTAATATGAGTAATAGAAAGAAACTTATATATATATAGTATGTATATATATATATATATAATATAAATTATATATATATAATATATAATATATATATATATATATATATATATATATATATTATATATATATATATAATATATATATATATATAAATATATATAATATAATAATATATACATACATATTTTTATTAACACATCGGCCGTTACCCAGCAGGGTAACCCAAAAAGAAGAAATACTTCTATCATCATTCACTCCACCGTCTTCCCAGAAGAGACGTTTTATTCTTACGATGTTTCATCTACAAGAAGCTTTATAAAGTACAGGGAAATGCTAAACAGCGATACAACAAGACCATCTTAGCTAGTGGCTCGGTTTGCAGCGTCCTCAGCTCACACACTGAGGAACCGGGGATCGATCCCCGGCACGGGTGAGACGTTGAGCATGTTTCCTTACAACTGCTGCCCCTGTTCGCTTAACAGTAATTAGGTACCTGGGTGTCAGTCGTCTGTTGTAGGTTGCATCCTGGAGGGGAGTGATTAAAGAACTCCAATGGAAAAAAGCCAGTCTGTTATTATTCCACATTGTTGTTGTCTTTGTTATTGTCATTTGTTGTCTGTGTTATTGTCATTTGTTGTCTGTGTTATTGTCATTCGTTGTCTGTGTTATTGTCATTCGTTGTCTGTGTTATTGTCATTCGTTGTCTGTGTTATTGTCATTCGTTGTCTGTGTTATTGTCATTTGTTATCTGTGTTAGTCTGACGGACTAAAAGGATGTACTTATACACCTACAAAAGTAATATAAGTAAAGCATATTGTGTGTGTGTAGACTGGTGGGTGGCGACGCCTCAGGTGTCAGGCGTTACACTACTGTACGGCTCTTACTGTTACTTTTACCGGGCTTCTGTATCACTAGAATAATAATAATGTTTTCTTTTTTCCCCTGACACGCACACGCACACGCACACACACACGCACACGCACACACACACGCACACGCACACACACACACACACACGCACACACGCAAACACACATACGCACATCAACCAAATAACTGCTGCAGAATATGGGCGCCTAGCAAACCTAAGAACAGCATTCCGGACCCTGTACACCGTGTACGTTAGGCCCATATTGGAGTATGCGGCACCAGTTTGGAACCCACACCTAGCCAAGCATGTAAAGAAACTAGAGAAAGTGCAAAGGTTTGCAACAAGACTAGTCCCAGAGTAAATCGACCTGAAGACACCAGAGGACAGGAGAGAGAGGGAAGACATGATAACGACATATAAAATACTAGGAGGAATAGACAAGGTGGACAAAGACATGATGTTCCAGAAATGGAACACAGCAACAAGGGGACACAGTTGGAAGTTGAAGACACAGATGAATCACAGGGATGTTAGGAAGTATTTCTTCAGTCACAGAGTAGTCAGTAAGTGGAATAGTTTGAGAAGCGATGTAGTGGAGGCAGGATCCATACATAGCTTTAAGCAGAGGTATGATAAAGCTCTTGGTTCAGGGAGAGTGACCTAGTAGCGACCAGTAAAGAGGCGGGGCCAGGAGGTATGACTCGGCCCCTGCAACCACAACTAGGTGAGTACACACACACACACACACATACACTCTCTGTTTTCTCTCTCTCTCTCTCTCTCTCTCTCTCTCTCTATCTCTCTCTCTCTCTCTCTCTCTCTCTCTCTCTCTCTCTCTTTACATAACGTGTGTGTTCTCTTTTTCGTATATAAGAGGAGAGTTTATTAAAATATATCAAGAAAAAAGAGTAACACAACTGCAGCTTCTTTGAATTCTTGAAGAAAATTGGCTTCTCTTAAAACTTTATTAAGTGAAGTCAAGAGACATTACTGAAGTCGCTCTCATCACGAGTTTCATAATAAATATATTGAAACTAAAGTCCCACGGTTTCATTACTATCTTCTTCATTATATGCACCGGGAAGCACTAAACCAGTAAGGGCCATGTAGCGGCTTGAGGGAAGGGAGGAGGAAACGCTAACTAGGCTTGATCCAGGGAATTAAAGGCAATCTCCAATTCCTCGGATCAAGATCCTCTCCACAAACATCATGGCGCCCTTACTGGAGAAATCCAGAGATGTGACTTGCGCTTTATATTATCAAAAGAATTTATTTTTCCGGAAGGTTAGTAACCCAGGATAACTAATGGTTAGTAACCCAGAATAACCCATGAATGGTTAGTAACCCAGGATAACCCATGAAAGGTTAGTAACCCAGGATAACCAATGGTTAGTAACCCAGAATAACCCATGAATGGTTAGTAACCCAGGATAACCCATGAAAGGTTAGTAACCCAGGATAACCAAATGGTTAGTAACCCAGAATAACCCATGAAGGTTAGTAACCCAGATAACCATGAAAGTTCTAACCCAGAATAGCCCATGAATGGTTAGTAACCCAGGATAACCCATGAAAGGTTAGTAACCCAGGATAACCAATGGTTAGTAACCCAGAATAACCCATGAATGGTTAGTAACCCAGGATAACCCATGAAAGGTTAGTAACCCAGAATAACCCATGAAAGGTTAGTAACCCAGGATAACCCATGAAAGGTTAGTAACCCAGAATAACCCATGAAAGGTTTAGTAACCCAGAAAACCCATGAAAGGTTAGTACCCAGATAACCCATGAAAGGTTAGTAACCCAGATAACCAAGGTTAGTAACCCAGAATAACCCATGAAAGGTTAGTAACCCAGGATAACCCATGAAAGGTTAGTAACCCAGAATAACCCATGAAAGGTTAGTAACCCAGGATAACCCATGAAAGGTTAGTAACCCAGAATAACCCATGAAAGGTTAGTAACCAGATAACCCATGAAAGGTTAGTAACCAGAATAACCCATGAAAGGTTAGTAACCCAGGATAACCCATGAAAGGTTAGTAACCCAGGATAACCCATGAAAGGTTAGTAACCCAGAATAACCCATGAAAGGTTAGTAACCCAGGATAACCCATGAAAGGTTAGTAACCCAGATAACCCATGAAAGGTTAGTAACCTAGAATAACCCATGAAAGATTAGTAACCCAGAATAACCCATGAAAGGTTAGTAACCTAGAATAACCCATGAAAGGTTAGTAACCCAGAATAACCCATGAAAGGTTAGTAACCCAGATAACCCATGAAAGTTAGTAACCCAGGATAACCCATGAAAGGTTAGTAACCCAGAATAACCCATGAAAGGTTAGTAACCCAGGATAACCCATGAAAGGTTAGTAACCCAGGATAACCCATGAAAGGTTAGTAACCCAGGAATAACCCATGAAAGGTTAGTAACCCAGGATAACCCATGAAAGGTTAGTAACCCAGGATAACCCATGAAAGGTAGTAACCCAGGATAACCCATGAAAGGTTAGTAACCCAGGATAACCCATGAAAGGTTAGTAACCCAGGATAACCCATGAAAGGTTAGTAACCCAGGATAACCCATGAAAGGTTAGTAACCCAGGATAACCCATGAAAGGTTAGTAACCAGGATAACCCATGAAAGGTTAGTAACCCAGGATAACCCATGAAATTAGTAACCCAGGATAACCCATGAAAGGTTAGTAACCAGATAACCCATGAAAGGTTAGTAACCTAGAATAACCCATGAAAGGTTAGTAACCCAGGATAACCCATGAAAGGTTAGTAACCCAGGATAACCCATGAAAGGTTAGTAACCCAGGATAACCAATGGTTAGTAACCCAGAATAACCCATGAAAGGTTAGTAACCCAGAATAACCCATGAAAGGTTAGTAACCCAGGATAACCAATGGTTAGTAACCCAGAATAACCCATGAAAGGTTAGTAACCCAGGATAACCCATGAAAGGTTAGTAACCCAGAATAATCCATGAAAGGTTAGTAATCCAGGATAACCCATGAAAGGTTAGTAACCCAGAATAACCCATGAAAGGTTAGTAACCCAGAATAACCCATGAAAGGTTAGTAACCCAGGATAACCCATGAAAGGTTAGTAACCTAGAATAACCCATGAAAGGTTAGTAACCCAGGATAACCCATGAAAGGTTAGTAACCCAGAATAACCCATGAAAGGTAGTACCAGATAACCTCAGGAGTTGTAACAGATACCCATGAAAGGTTAGTAACCCAGATAACCCATGAAAGGTTAGTAACCTAGAATAACCCATGAAAGGTTAGTAACCCAGAATAACCCATGAAAGGTTAGTAACCCAGGATAACCCATGAAAGGTTAGTAACCCAGAATAACCCATGAAAGGTTAGTAACCCAGAATAACCCATGAAAGGTTAGTAACCCAGGATAACCCATGAAAGGTTAGTAACCCAGAATAACCCATGAAAGGTTAGTAACCTAGAATAACCCATGAAAGGTTAGTAACCCAGAATAACCCATGAAAGGTTAGTAACCCAGAATAACCCATGAAAGGTTAGTAACCCAGGATAACCCATGAAAGGTTAGTAACCCAGAATAACCCATGAAAGATTAGTAACCCAGAATAACCCATGAAAGGTTAGTAACCCAGAATAACCCATGAAAGGTTAGTAACCCAGGATAACCCATGAAAGGTTAGTAACCCAGGATAACCCATGAAAGGTTAGTAACCCAGGATAACCCATGAAAGGTTAGTAACCCAGGATAACCCATGAAAGGTTAGTAACCCAGGATAACCCATGAAAGGCTAGTAACCCAGGATAACCCATGAAAGGTTAGTAACCCAGGATAACCCATGAAAGGTTAGTAACGCAGGATAACCCATGAAAGGTTAGTAACCAGGATAACCCATGAAAGGTTAGTAACCCAGGATAACCCATGAAAGGTTAGTAACCCAGGATAACCCATGAAAGGTTAGTAACCCAGGATAACCATGAAAGGTTAGTAACCCAGGATAACCCATGAAAGGTTAGTAACCCAGGATAACCCATGAAAGTAGTAACCAGATAACCCATGAAAGGTTAGTAACCCAGGATAACCCATGAAAGGTTAGTAACGCAGGATAACCCATGAAAGGTTAGTAACCCAGGATAACCCATGAAAGGTTAGTAACCCAGGATAACCCATGAAAGGTTAGTAACCCAGGATAACCCATGAAAGGTTAGTAACCCAGGATAACCCATGAAAGGTTAGTAACCAGGATAACCCATGAAAGGTTAGTAACCCAGGATAACCCATGAAAGGTTAGTAACCCAGGATAACCCATGAAAGGTTAGTAACCCAGGATAACCCATGAAAGGTTAGTAACCCAGGATAACCCATGAAAGGTTAGTAACCCAGGATAACCCATGAAAGGTTAGTAACCCAGGATAACCCATGAAAGGTTAGTAACCCAGGATAACCCATGAAAGGTTAGTAACCAGGATAACCCATGAAAGGTTAGTAACCCAGGATAACCCATGAAAGGTTAGTAACCCAGGATAACCCATGAAAGGTTAGTAACCCAGGATAACCCATGAAAGGTTAGTAACCCAGGATAACCCATGAAAGGTTAGTAACCCAGGATAACCCATGAAAGGTTAGTAACCCAGGATAACCCGTGAAATTCTAGTAACCCAGGATAACCCATGAAAGGTTAGTAACCCAGGATAACCCATGAAAGGTTAGTAACCCAGGATAACCCATGAAAGGTTAGTAACCCAGGATAACCCATGAAAGGTTAGTAACCCAGGATAACCCATGAAAGGTTAGTAACCAGATAACCCATGAAAGGTTAGTAACCCAGGATAACCCATGAAAGGTTAGTAACCAAGGATAACCCATGAAAGGTTAGTAACCCAGGATAACCCATGAAAGGCTAGTAACCCAGTATAAACCCATGAAAGGTTAGTAACCGCCAGGATAACCCAATAGAAAGGTTAGTAACGCAGGATAACCCATGAAAGGTTAGTAACCCAGGATAACCCATGAAAGGTTAGTAACCCAGGATAACCCATGAAAGGTTAGTAACCCAGGATAACCCATGAAAGGTTAGTAACCCAGGATAACCCATGAAAGGTTAGTAACCCAGGATAACCCATGAAAGGTTAGTAACCCAGGATAACCATGAAAGGTTAGTAACCCAGGATAACCCATGAAAGGTTAGTAACCAGGATAACCCATGAAAGGTTAGTAACCCAGGATAACCCATGAAAGGTTAGTAACCCAGGATAACCCATGAAAGGTATAACAGTAACCCAGAAGATAACCCAGATACTAAAGGTTAGTAACCCAGGATAACCCATGAAAGGTTAGTAACCCAGGATAACCCATGAAAGGTTAGTAACCCAGGATAACCCATGAAAGGTTAGTAACCCAGGATAACCCATGAAAGGTTAGTAACCCAGGATAACCCATGAAAGGTTAGTAACCCAGGATAACCCATGAAAGGTTAGTAACCCAGGATAACCCATGAAAGGTTAGTAACCCAGGATAACCCATGAAAGGTTAGTAACCCAGGATAACCCATGAAAGGTTAGTAACGCAGGATAACCCATGAAAGATTAGTAACCCAGCATAACCCATGAAAGGTTAGTAACCCAGGATAACCCATGAAACGTTAGTAACCCAGGATAACCCATGAAAGGTTAGTAACCCAGGATAACCCATGAAAGGTTAGTAACCCAGGATAACCCATGAAAGGTTAGTAACCCAGGACAACCCATGAAAGGTTAGTAACCCAGGATAACCCATGAAAGGTTAGTAACCCAGGATAACCCATGAAAGGTTAGTAACCCAGGATAACCCTGAAAGTTGCCAGGATCCCATGAAGCTTATTAATCCGTAACCGTGCTGAAAGATGAACAGGAAACCCATAAGTTATAACGTAATGCCCACTGAGGTTACGACCCAGATAACACAGTGAAAGCTTAGTACCAGCTAACCATGACTAAGGTTGCTAACCCATGATAGACCTCTGATAGGTTGTAACCAGGTCCATGAAGTAGTAACATGGAACTAAGTTAGTCCAATACCCATGAAGTTCGATGATCGACGCTGGACTAACATTGAAGGAAGAAGTAACATCGGTAACCTAAAGCTAGTAACTCAGGATACCCAGAGTAGTAAATCAGGATACCTGAAGTAGTAACCAGTGTAAGCAGAGAAGGTTATCGAGATCCTGGAAGGCGAACCGTGATAACCTCTAAAGGTCTAGTACTCAGGATAACTCATGAAGGTTAGTAACCTCAGTAACTCCTAAGTTAGTAGACTCGCATAGTACATAAGTTATACCAGGTAAAGGAATGTAGTTACCCAGGTAACCATGAAGGTAGTAACCAGGCAAACAAAAGGTTAGATAACCAGGATAACAGAAAGGTAGAAAGGTAACATAAGTTGAACACAAGGAAACACATAAAGTTTACAATACCCTGAATGGTTAGTAACCAGATAGCCATTTAAAGTTTTTAAATCCAGATACCGAGAGTTGCTGGCAAATCTGCATGGGTACTTATCAAAGTTAGTAACCCAGATAATCCAAGTTAGCTGAGACTCATAATACCCGGGTAAACTCAGGAACTAAAGTTAGTAACGGATAAATGAAGAGAACCCAGGATAACCAAGAAAGGTTAGTACAGGAACAGAAGATGAGAGAACAGATAAGAGAAAAGTTAGCGGGATAAAGAAAGGAGAACAGGATAACAGAAAGAACAAAAATGAAAGGAGAACAGGGAAAATGAAAAGGTGAACCAGATAAGAAAGAAAAAACAGAAAGAAAAGGGAAAAAAGGGGAGAACAAGGAAGACCATGAAGGAGTAATAGACATATTACCCTTGAAAACAATAAACTCATAAATGGCTTTGTAAGAGCAAAAAAAAACTGTGCATGAACGAGAGAAACAATAAACTCATAAATACACACTTGTAAACAACAACTCATGGATACTCTTGTGGACAAACTCACAGTTGTAAATACGCTTCACATATTGTACAGTCGCGCTAATGGAAGGATATACCCAACATAACCTCAAATGTCTAAGTCTCTCTGGCAGGGGATGGCTTGGAGAACAATAAAGGAGCAGTGAAACCTGTTTACTGCTGCTGGCTATTAGTTATACCCCCCAAAAGTGCTGGCTTAATGTATTCCTTATTGTGGTCATTGCGTTGGGCGTGTGTGTGGCGTCGCTCAGGGTACCAACATTTCTTGTACTTCGCAAGTACAATTAAGGTGTTACAAGCTTGTTTCATCTCTGTTATGTGGAAAACTGGTTTAGTGTGTTAGGTCGCTCATATAATGTTTTTGAGAGGAGCTTACGATGACGTTTCGGTCCGACTTGGACGATTTACAAAGTCACACCAGGTGATTTGTGTACTGTTTCAGTCACGGTATTGTGCCTTTTTCTTTTCTGATATGTTTTTACCTTTATTTACCCAGTTTCTGAATATTTCTCTCTTTTATTTGTCATTAACGCATTTGTTATGGGTCCAAAACGCTTATTCCGTTTCTTAGCGCATGTTCACGGTAATGGGTCTTTGTTGTTGAAGATGGTTCGTCGTCTGCCTCTTCCTTCATAAACTGTAGGATTCTGTAATGTTCTTTTTTGGTCCCCATCCCAAATGTGCAGAGCATCCGTTGCTATCCTCTCCTCTAGTAACTCCATTTTTTCGTCCTTCCTCATAATTCATTTATGACATTTCTCCAGCAGCAATAGCTAAATCTTGCACTTTTTAATTCACTGCTGTTGTGTTTAATATATATATATATATAATATATTATATATATATATATATATATATATATATATATATATATATATATATATATATATATATATATATATATATATATATATATATATATATATATATATATATATATATATATTATATATTATATATATATATATTATTATTATTATTATTAATGTCAGCAACTTGCAGCATCGCTGAATTCAGTTGAATCAAAATGTTTTGTTGCTTATTAAAGGAAATTCTTGAAAAATCTTTCCTCAAGAATTAATCTTTTATCAATGCCCTAAGATTTACAGGCATTTTCGATTAGGTCTGGAAACCTTATTCTTCTGCAGTTTCCTTTTGTCTAGGGCACTAATATCCCTTCAAAGGAAGCTTTCCAACAAGCAAAATTTTTTAACAGAATTGAAAAGAAAGATTTTTTCTCTGCTCCCAGCATCTGATTGAACAAAAAAAATGTTTTATAATAAGCTTCCCTCAGAAAAGCTGCACCTTTTTCCTCTCTTCTATTGATTTCTCTTTTCTGCTGTTTTCTCTCTTCTACTGCTTACACTCGGCTACTTCTCTTTTTATCTTTTTAACTAAATACAAAGGCGACTTTTATACCGAAGAGAGGGGAAGAAGAGAGGTAATTTAAAGGCATTAATTCCTTATCCTTGAAGAGTTGATACAAGAGTTCGATCCCATAGACGACTGAAGGGAGTGAACACCTTAAATTAAGACTAAGCACTGAACACCTATCAACTTTTCAAGGCTAAAAGACCGAGACACTGTAAAAATACCTCTCCACCCCTTCCACTGTTTCCAATATAAGAATGATTTCTGCAGTCGATTGAGAAAAATGACTTTCGGCAATATAGATACACAAGTGCTGCTCGTGTTTTATTCTTCAACAAAAAAGAAAAAGCAAGATAATTTCTTGTAGTTATCTCGCTGGGAACGAGCACTAGTAAGTCTATTCAGTGAAATACTCGCTTACCGGCTCATATATACCGTGGAAGTGTGAGAGAGAGAAGAGGGAACAGTGTGCATGCTGAGGATAATGAACGTCTGTGTGGGCGTCTGCACCATTATTTGTGGGCACTGCAGTAAACTTTATGTGGGTGAAACGTCAGGGAGCATTAACACAGGGATTCATGAACGTAGGTATGCTTACTTCAAACACATAACACTAACAGCGGATGTGTTTTCCATAAGGGATAAACAAGACCATGTCATGCCTTACAACAGTGCTAAGGTTATTCCTGAAAGAGTATCAGTATTATATTTCTGGGACTGTGCTAAGTCAGTGTGGATGGAACACCACGTATGGAATGGGAAGCGATTAGATTTAACCCAAAGAAGTGAAGGGCATCTCCAGAGCCCTTCACCAACTTGAAGACACCTGGTTCGAAGGGTAATCATGAAAGAGGAAGACAGATAGAGAGGAAAATGTTTAGAGGCTGCTGTAATACAAAATTTCAACACCATAGGATAAAATCAAATGATAAACATCGGAGGTGAATCTATGTTAATTACTCTGGCGGTGTAAAGTACCTAACGTATCCCAGTCAGTAGCAATTCTAGCCTTACCTCACTCAGACTACTGAGTTCGACCAGTCAGCCAGGGGTCTCTCTGCCGTGGTCCACTGGAGAGGCAATGCTTCTTGTCCAGACACCGCTATAAGGATCAAAGACACCACTGATAAAGACTCTTGCCAAATAATTATCCCCGGCAAATACATTAAGAACATGTTCCATTCATCAGACTACTTAATAGTTGTCAAGCGTGAAATGATTTTTTCCACTGTGAAGTTATATCATTATCTAGCTCTTCTCTTCGTATGCTCTAGAGAACAAGTGAGTAATATTCTCTCTCTGCTGCCAACTCCGGTATAAATGTGCTGTTGTATTTTTAAATTTCATATGTATTCTATTGGGCAAACTAGCACCTGTGCCTGCCTTAACACCTTTAACCTCCTGTCCTTCGAGAGACACCTGTGTCCTCCCTGACATCTGTGTCCTCTCTGACGCCTGTGTCCTCCCTGATACCTGTGTCCTCCCTGATACCTGTGTCCTTCCTGACACCTTCGATCTTTATTTCCTCGAAAGACATATTTATCCTTTCCAACATCTTTCCCTTCCAGTCCTTCAAGGAACACCTTTGTCTTTGTTGACACCTTTCCTCCCTCTCCCTTAGTAATTCAAAAGGCGTTTCAGGGGTCATTATGTAGAGTTAATCAAGCCAATAGTTGAGACTCATTGAATTGTACAGTTTTGTCATGGTTGTTGCCTATTTTACAAATAATCTTACCATGTTAGCTATTTTTCCTCTATTTTATCAAAATCTATATACAACACGATCTCTCTCTCTCCCTTTTCCGCAACAATAATGTTTATACAGATCTTCGGTATATCTATCAGAGAGATTTAGCCTTAGTGAAGTTTCAGTGTATCTCAGGCAGATAGCCAAGGTATATCAAATATCCCCAGTGTTCTCAGCCTCGCTGAATCGCCCACACTCACTCCATTATCTACAGTCAGAGTATAAACCAAGCAAAGAGCTAGAAATCACATGGCATGGAAAGAAGGTGAGGTGAGGAAAGGCTTGCAGGGTATTGGAAGGCAGGCACTAGAAGGCAGGAGGGGTGATAAAAGGCAGACAGTTCACATCACCTTGAAATTACCAGAGTGTAACACACAAAGTACCAACATGTAATTACCAATTTTGTAGAATCAGTAATCAGGGGCAAAATTTCTCCGTTAGATTTCTCCAAAATACCACCGTGTGTGATCCGTTGTGTTGGCGCCCACAGTAAAGTCTCTCATCGGTCCACATGTCATGGATTTTCCTAATTTCACTAGACCTGACTAGATTAACCCAGAATTTCCTTGACTGTTTCGCGTGTCACTTGTAAATTCCCATGATTTGCATTTCTGCAGCATTTTGCTGAATATATAAATCACTGCGCAGTTCCATAACTTCCGTGATGACGGTTGTGGTTATTTTCAATGATAATAAAATAGAGTATAAAAACTGTCTTCTTCTCAATAGCATTGCCTATGATCTGTAATAATAAAGCAGGACAATAATCTACGCTTAGTAAAAACACATTACGAAGTATTAAGTAATAACATAGCATGAAATACTATTTTCTATGCTCAGTAATAAAACATGAGGACAATATTCTATGCAACAGTAATAAAATACCATTAGCCTGCTCTCTGTGCTCAGTAATAATGCTTCATCACGTACCGTAACTGTCTAATGTCAGCAACAACGTACCTGCAGAAGCTCCTAGGTAAACCACTTGACTTTAGAAGCGTGAAGCATAGCGGTTGGATTCTGATGCTTAATTGCTCCTGAAGGATGAGATTAACTACGTAATTGCATTCCAAGAGCTATTGAAGTGAATTTAATTACTTTCAGGTAATCGTAGCAAATGACGAGCAGCTCAGGTAATTTAGACTGGAAGCAACAATGAATAACTCAGAAATAAATCCTTTATACGGAACTAGTTAGTAATCTTAGGGCCAGAATTAAGAGGATAGGGAAGAACTAGGACTTCTGTGGCTCATATCGAGCCTGAGAATGAGATCTAATCAGGTTTGACCTGAAAAGAGAGACGATAATACTATTTTCTTAGGATCCAGAGCTCTTTACCGGCATCCAGACACTCCCTCTTGCTTTCTTGAAGGTTCAAATCCTCGGAAGTATTACCGAGACGTGGTAGCAGCCAGTACCGACCAGTTGAGGAATGAGTCAAATGGACAGACGTAATATTCGCTTAAACCCGACTGAAGAAAGTTGTTCTGTGCAGGCGAAACGTTACGACAATGACGATACCCAGGTGTTGCACATGTGTCTAATTCTTGCACGAGGTGTGGTAGGCTTGAGAAGTGCAGAGAGGCGGTGGCCAAGAGACACCGCCAGGTCAGCTTTACACCCAGCACCACCACCAACACTATCGTCGCCAACAACAACAACAAATACAAAATATTACTACAAAACAAAATCAACAACAAAAGCAATAATGCCATACCATAAACAACAATAACACCAACAATGACACTATTACCTCAACAACACCACCACCATCATCACCACCCACCACCACCAGGAGTGACTACAAGAACATCACCACTGTCAAAGCCACCCACTACCACCAACAAAAACAACAATAGCAACAACAACAACGCTAAGAACTAAAACAACTAAAAAGAACTTAAATAACCAAAAAAAAAAAAAAATGAACAACCAACACCAACAACATTACTCACCACCAACACCAACAACATTACTCGCCACCATCAACATTACTCACCACCAACACCAACAACATTAATCACCACCATCAACAACATTACTCACCACCAACACCAACAACATTACTCACCACCATCAACAACAGTACTCACCACCATCAACATTACTCACCACCAACACCAATAACATTACTCACCATCAACATCAACAACATTACTCACCACCATCAACATTGCTCACCACCAACATCAACAACATTACTCACCACCATCAACATTACTCACCACCAACATCAACATTACTCACCACAATCACATTACTCAACCACCAACATCAACAACATTACTCACCACCATCAACATTACCACCAATCCAACACCAACAACATTACTCACCACCATCAAAACATTACTCACCACCAACATCAACAACATTACTCACCACCATCAACATTACTCACCACCAACATCAACAACATTACTCACCACCACCATCAACAACATTTCACCACCATCAACATTACTCACCACCAACACCAACAACATTACTCACCACCAACACCAACAAACAAATGCTCACCACCAATAACAACATTACTCACCACCATCAACATTACTCACACCAACACCAACAACATTACTCACCAACCAACACCAACAACATTACTCACCACCAATCCAACAACATTACTCACCACCATCAACATTACTCACCACACCAACAATCACCCATCAACATTACTCACCACCAACACCACACAACATATACTCACCACCACACAACAACATTACTCCACCATCAACATTACTCACCAACACAACATTACTCACCACCAACACCAACAACATTACTCACACCAACACTAACACCAACAACATTACTCACCACCAACACATTACCACCACCAACAACACCAACAACAACATTACTCACCACCACACCAACAACATTACTCACACCACCAAACAACTCACCACACAACATACCACCACCACAACAAATACTCACCACCCACACAACCAACAACATTACTCACCACCAACATCCAACAACATTACTCAACCACCAACAACATTACTCAACCAAACATTACTCACCACCATCAACAACATTACTCACCACCAACACCAACAACATTACTCACCACCAACACCAACAACATTACTCACCATCCAACATTACTCAACAACATAACATTCTCACCACCAACACCAACAACATCACTCACCACCAACACCAACAACATTACTCACCACCAACACCAACAACATCACTCACCACCAACACCAACAACATTACTCACCACCAACACCAACAACATTACTCACCACAACACCAACAACATTACTCACCACCAACACCAACAACATCACTCACCACCAACACAACAACATACTCACCACCAACCACCACCAACATACTAACAACACCAACAACATTACTCACCACCAACACACAACACAACAACATCACTCACACACTACCACCACCACCACACATCAACAACATCACTCACCCACCACCACCAACCACCACAACATCACTCACCACCAACACCCACACACCACAACAAACCATCACTACCACCACCACCACCACCAACCATCAACAACAACACTCACTCACCACCACCAACACAATCAACAATCACTCACCACCACCACCAACACATCAACAACATCACTCACCACCAACCACCAACATCAACAACACACTCCAACCACCACCAACCAACATCAACAACATCACTCACCACCACCACAACACAACAACACACACACCACCACACCAACATCAACAACATCACTCACCACCACCACACATCAAACATCACTCACCACCACCACCAACTCAAACACACTCACCACACACCACCATCACTCACCACCACCACCACCAACATCAACAACATCACTCACCACCAACACCAACACCAACAACAACACTCACATAAGCTCACTAAACAGTGACAAGGGTAAAAATTATTCTCGTAACGCCATTAACCATGACAGCTTAAAGTAGCAACAACAGTCTCAGCAACAGTCACAGCAACAGTCACAGCAACAGTCACAGCAACATCTCAACAACAGTACAAGCAACAGTCACAGCAACAGTCTCATGACAGTAACAGCAACAGTCACAGCAACAGTCACGCAACTCACAGCAACAGTCACAGCAACAGTCACAGCAACAGTCACAGCAACAGTCACAGCAACAGTCACAGCAACAGTCACAGCAACAGTCACAGCAACAGTCACAGCAACAGTCACAGCAACAGTCACAGCAACAGTCACAGACAACAGTCAACAGCAACAGTCCCAGCAACAGTCACAGCAACAGTCACAGCAACAGTCACAGCAACAGCAACAGGAACGGTCATTAAAGGAGGAATGCCGCTATTAATTCCCTCCTGGAACACGAAAATCAATCTTATTCCTCGGAAAATTTTTCTTAAAGTTTAAAGTCTTTTATGTAAAGTCATCTGTCTTATAAAGCTCTTCTGCAAAGTGCCCTTTTTTGTACATGGGATTGCAAGAGTACGTCTAAAATTGAATAGTAGGTGAAAAAGGCCGTCATAGTATCTGAAAAAAGGCCTTCATAGTTAGCGAAAGTGCTTTAAAAGTACGTGAGAAAGGCCTTCATGTTACGTAAAAAAGGCTTTCAGAATACGTGAAAAGGTATTTATAGTACGTGAAATGGCTTTCATAGTACGTTAAAAAGAACTTCAAGATACATGAAAAGGCCATCAAAGTACGTGAAAAGTCTTCATAGCATGTGAAAAAGGCCTACATAATAGGTGAAACATGGCCTTCATATTAAATGGAAATGTCTTTTTAGATGTGAAAAAAAGCCTTCTCCCTACGTGAAAAAGATCATCATAGTACGTGAAAAATGTCTTCACAGTACGTGAAAAAAAGCCTTCATAGTACGTGAAAAAGGCTTTCATAGCACATGAAAAATGTCCTTATAGTACGTGAAAAAGTACCTCACAGTACGTGAAAAGGCCTTCGCAGACCGTGATAAATGCCTTCATAGTAGGTGAAAGGACCCTCACAGTACGTGCTATTCGTTACTGGATGTACTTTATCAACTGCATTTGCAAAACCAATCTATTTAAGAGGAGCTTTAAACAGTGCTGACTGTGTAACAGTTATTCCACTCTTGGTGTTTGAGATAGAGAGAGATAGATAGATAATTAGAGAGAGAGAGATAAAGAGAGAGAGAGAGAGAGAGAGAGAGAGAGAGAGAGAGAGAGAGAGAGAGAGAGAGAGAGAGAGAGAGAGAGAGAGAGAGAGAGAGAGAGAGAGAGAGAGAGAGAGAGAGAGAGAGAGAGCTTCACCGACAAATTAAGGAGGGAAGACACCAGCAGCGAAGGAAGACACCAGCAGGGAGGGCAGACACCAGCAACGAGGACAGACACCAGCAACGAGGGCAGACACCAGCAGCGAGGGCAGACATCAGCAGCGAGGGCAGACACCAGCAGGGAGGGCAGACACCAGCAACGAGGACAGACACCAGCAACGAGGGCAGACACCAGCAGCGAGGGCAGACACCAGCAGCGACGGCAGACACCAGCAGCGAGGGCAGACACCAGCAGCGAGGGCAGACACCAGCAACGAGGGCAGACACCAGCAGCGAGGGCAGACACCAGCAGCGAGGGCAGACACCAGCAGGTGATATTAACCTTCCTCAGCAGTGGTGCAAGTTACAGAAAGTCTCATAATAATCCGTCTTCAGAGAACTCTGAAAGCAAGGAAGTTGCAGAAACCCAATACAGTAATAATCCGTCTTCAGTGAGTTCCGGAAACAACGACGATAGCTAAATCAAAGGCTTCGCCTAATTCTAAGACGGCCTCTAATTCAGCAACATCGTATAATTCTACCACGGCATCGAATGGAGTTTGAGGATCAACACACCAAAGTTTCTTATGTCTACACAAGCAGTCAACACAGAGTATGCTCAACAATGGGTTAGTTCAGTAGCCTCCTATGTCCTCTCGGAGGCTGGTGATGCTGCTAGTATTACCTCAGATCCCTGAGACTAGATTATTATTATACTTTATATGAGGCGCTAAATGCGCGCGGGTTATTCAGAGCTGTTAGTGGTGGAGGCTCGATCCTGTGTCCACTAGTCGTGAGACTGAATGCTGCTCTCGTAGCCAGACATAAAGTATTCGATGTAACGAGAATTAACTGAGATAAAAGGAGACACTGGAGACAGCGGAAACGAAACGAGATTTTCGTCCCAGATCACCTGGCCTTTTGTTTATCTTAGAAAATGAACTGTGATAAGATATTAAAAATGTCAGAGAATAAGAAACACTGCAGGGGTCCCGCTGACTCATGTGAGACAAGTCTTATTTGTATCTCATTATTTTCAATCATGCCTCTTACCTGTTTTAAAAATATTACAAAGTGTTTGTTTCAATCACACTTCAAGTGGCTATTTTCACATCTTCTGACACTGGTTACTTGTCTTGGCATGCCGTTTATCAAAATTTGTGCCGTAGACGAGGCTATGGGAAAGGCACAACACTAAATAACTCGTGCAGGTCAAGAGATTTTACTCAATATAATAATTTAGGTAGGGTAACCGGCAAAGACATTGTTAGGGTCATAAATCTGATCAAGAGTCGAGTCACAGATCAGATCAATGGGATACGTCAAGTGATGAAGGTTAAACAAGGGCACTAAGGGTTAAGAATACAAATTAGGTCATGAATAAATATTTCCATGCAATGCATGTTTTTTCATAGGTTGAGTTATGTATGTGTTGAGGTCTTTAATGAGGATACAGAATTCCATGGTTGTGTTTATAACATCAGCACTCCAAGATGTTCAACATTGCATGTAGTGCAAACTTGTGAGCCTTCATTTCTCTATACTTTTCCTATATAGAGAACATAAAAATGCTCTTCGTACAAGAAAGTAAATCACTCACACCCATTCCCGTCTTTCCTTATAATTTCTCCGTATATCATTCACCTCTGTGTACACAAATTAGCAAGTTTTGCAGATTGAGTGAATTTTGGTGTATACAACTGTTGAAAGTGACCACTTCTGTGCGGTCGGTAAGTTCACATGGATTTTTTCGATCCCTCCTCTTGGATCCTTCTATGTACAAAATACCAAAGGTCTTAAATATATTCATCGACATACATAGGCACCATAAATGCGAAATAATTTTCCATCCACATTCTGGTATTGTCCACTTGAGCTCCATTAACATGTAGAGCGCCTCGTAGACTTTAATGACAGTGTATATTTCAAAGAAATAACTGGAGCCTCCATTGTGATTAGAAATAGTGAGTAAATCTAATTAAAGAGAACAGAAATTATAAACGAATTTTCTAACATCCACTAAGGGCTCTTGCGCTTGAAATTTATCACGCGCTTTTAAATTAGCGTGAAAATGTATAGAAAGTGTGTATAAAATCAGAGACAAAGTAT
Organism: Cherax quadricarinatus; assembly: GCF_026875155.1. NCBI lineage: Eukaryota > Metazoa > Arthropoda > Malacostraca > Decapoda > Parastacidae > Cherax > Cherax quadricarinatus. The sequence goes on from NC_069403.1 coordinate 58,466,608, forward strand.
ATTGTCTTTTTGAAATATTTTGTGAGTCGTAGCAACCGGCACTCCTAAAATATAATTATTCCTAAAACTATATAATTACAAATATTTTTGAAGCGTTTGTAAAACTGTTTTTAATTCGAATCGAGATTTACCAGGAAATTTTTATATGGAACTAGAGAGTCAACTACACAGAGTTGAGCTTAGCAACGTAGTTTTTGGATTCTACATATGTAAACTTACCAAAGAAAGTGTAATGAACACTTGTTAGTGCTCACTAATAATCCAAATAGAGATAGAAGACTCAGAAAATGAGTTGATCTGTATATGTCGACCCCCTTTCTGAGATTCTTTTCCGAGTTTCTGTCTCCAAGTGGGTCATTATTGAGCATGTGTAAATTAGTTTAAAAAGGTACTTTTTCGATATTTTTTTTTTCCCAGAACGCTTTATTTGTTTCTTGTTCTGAAAATCGAACTGTTCCGTTTTATTTAAAATATCTTCCTATAAACGTTTAGCTGAAGCACTCTCGACCTTCTCTTTGATTCCATTTCAGTTATTAACCGCTTTATTTGTATTTTCTGTTGTTCGTTTTATTTTGCTTCTATGGCGATTTGAAAATTCCGTTCTTTGGGTGCCAAGAAATTTTGATTATTTTTTTTCATGATGTTACTTGTTATAATGATGGCTCATCGCCCTCCCTTGTCTCTCAACAAAATTACAATTTGATAATTATGGGCAAGCGCTAAATCCCTAGGGAGGTCATGCATCACCTGGGAAATTTTTAGTCGACATGAAGTGGATAATGAGTTAAATTTCTTCTAATTTTTATCAACACGTGTTGAGCATTTGATCATTCTTAGGCTTAAGAGGAGTAAATTACTCTCCGTGTAAAAACAACTCATTGTGACAAATAAATGATCTAGAACAAGATAAATTCGTGATATCAAGACCCAGACTACCAGAGAAAAGAGAGAGAGAGAGGAGCGATGTAGGTAAACCTTTAGCTTGCCATAAAATTTGGAACCTTAACCTGTAATAGCTTTCAAAAACTAAACCTTAACCGTAAAAAAAAAAAAAAAAAAAAAAAAAAAAAAAAAAAAAAAAAAGGGGGAAGAGGGGTTTTAAAAATTGGGGGGAAAAAACCCCCCAGCATCGGAAAAAAAAAATTGCACCCTTTGGGAAAAAAGCCCCCTTTTAAACCCACCGGTATGGGGGCCCTTCAAGGCGGCCGCCTCCTGAAATTTTACCCCCTCCTAATGGTTTAACTGGGACCTTAGAACTTTTTCCATTCTACACTTTTTTTTAACTTACTCCACCCCTTTTTTTTTTTATTCCCACCCATTAACTTTATCCAAACTTTTATTTTACCCTTTCCCCTTAAATTTTTACTCCATTAAACTTTTTATTTACATTCCTCTTTGAATCTTCACCCTTAAATTTTTTTTCCCTTCCTTAACCTCTTTCCCTTAAACTGTTTATTTTACACTTCCCCTTGAATCCTCACTCCAAAAATTTTTAAACCCCCCTTAATCTCTTACTCCATTAAACTGTTTTATTTACACTTCCCCTTGAATCCTCCTTTTCCCTTTAAAAAGTTTATTCTACATTCCTCTTTCTCTATTTAAAAGTTATTACCCCTTTCCCATCCCTTAATTTTATTTAATTCCTTTAATTTTCCCAAAGTTTTTTAATTTTGGGGTTTCAAAAAAAATTTTAAATTTTTTTTAAATTTTATTTAAAATTTTTTTACCCTTTTTTCCCCCCCCAAATTTTTTTTCTAAATTTTTTGTTAATTTAAGATTTAATTTTTCTTTTATCCTTTTTTCTACATTCCTTAATTTTCTTTAATTAAAGGGGGGGGGGGGGGGGGGGGGGGGGGGGGGGGGGGGGGGGGGGGGGGGGGGGGGGGGGGGGGGGTTTTTTTTTGAAAATTTTTTAAAAAAAATTTTTTTCCCAAAAGCCCAAAAAAAGAAAACAAAAAAAGTTTTAAAAATTTGAATAAAATTAAAATTTTTAAAAACCCAAAAAAAATTTTTTTTTAAATAAGAAAAAAGGGAAAAAAAGGGGAAAAAACGGGAAAAAAAAAAAAGTGAATAAAGGGGTACATAAGGGAATAGAGAAAATAAATAAAAAATATATACTTTAACAAAGACGCAGAGAAATTGAAGACGAACGAGAGAATGGGGTTAGAGGGGATAAAGAAAAAAAAGAAAAAATTATAAGAGAAATGGAAACTTAAGCGTAGTCCCCTCTGGGGGTCTCAAAAAAAGTTCCCCCTTGGCGAATCATTGAATCATCTTAAATTAATTTTTTGGTGGAGGGAGGGAGGGGGGGAGGGAGGGGAGGGAGGGAGGGAGCAGGGGGGAAGGCGGGGGTGGGAAAAGGGGGGAAAGGGGAAAAGGGGGTGGTGGTGTAGTATGTCTAATGATGGATACTGGCAAAACCCGCTCGTTTAATAAAACTTGACCCACTTATAAAGGGGTGGAGATCAGTGCTTCCAATTACCTCATAGTTTGTTTTGCATTTGGGAAGAGATGGATAGAGGGGAAAGAGAAGAAGAGAGAGAAGAGAGAGAGAGAGAGAGAGAGAGGAGAGAAGAGAGAAGAGAGGAGAAGAGAGAGAGAAGAGAGAGAGAGAAGAGAAGAGAGAAGAGAGAGAAAGACAGACAAAGACAAGACAAAGCCCTTTCATCCAATCCCTTTCCATCACAAAAATTTTTTCCCCATTGTAACTTGATCTTTCGTGGGGTTTATGGGGCGCTGCTGTTTAGCTGGGGACTCTCGTCTCTCCCTTATTTCCCAAAAGCCCCCCGGGAAATTCACACCACTCTGAATACCCACTCGGAAATACCCATCCACACAGGGGGGGACTACTAAAACCCAAACCCCCCAAACCCAAAAACAGTAGTACTTTATACCCACTCACACATGGCCTGTATACAAGCACTTCTTCTCCAAACGAATCTTTACGTGTTCGTAAATCTTTAGTGTTTGAAGTGACAAATACGGGGTAAATTTTACAGGGGGTGTTTGGGAAGGGGGAAAGAGAGAGGTCCTGGGGGGGAAAAAAATTTTTCCAGTTTTTAATCTTTTTTCTCTAAAAGTTGGAAAGGCTTTTACTGCCGGTGCGTTTCACAGGTAAGTAACGCTGTCGGAACAGGTGAAGTGTGTGTGTGTGTGTGTGTGTGTGTGTGTGTGTGTGTGTGTGTGTGTATTACTCACTTATTGTACTCACCTATTTGTGGTTGTCAGGGTCGCCGGCCCTAGCTCCTGTGCCCTCAGCCTTCACCGTCACTAGGACCCTTCTCTCCCCGCTCCTAAAACTATATCAAACCTGTTTAACTTCATAGTTTCTCGGCTGAAACTACGTCAATTCAAGTATTCCATCTGCCTTACAACACCATATTAATGAAATACTCACATAATCTCTGACTCATTTTGTAACTTGCAACCAATAGTGCCTCTTTCCTACTGTTCCTCATCCCAGAAAAACACTGTACACCTGTGGTAAGGAATAGTGGTTGTGAAAGTGTGTGTGTTGATCGTGTTATGTTTGTGTATTGTGTGTGTGATGATTGTGTGATATAGCTAGTCACCTATGTTCATTTTATGTGTATGTAGGGACGATCTTTAGCTCTCCGGCACTATTCAAGTTATCTTCCAGGTTACATTCTACCATCGATCAGGACATAATTCTACCTTCTGTAAAAATAGTGAGAATCTTCACTAAATTATTAGTTGGGCTGGAGAAAACTTCAAAAATCTGTGGCTCATCATAGTCTCTACGTACACACAATTTATTTACTGAAAACAGCAATAAATATATTTGAAAACATGAGCAACAATAGACGTCCAATCCATAACAATTTCCTGCAAAAAAAAAAAAAAATAAACGAAACTCAATAAAAGTGAAATAAATTTGAATACGTGGCTAATTACTGATCTCATTACGATTAACATAATTATTGAATATAATGCTATCACTTTGGATTACATAATTACTTTGCATGGAGTAAAGGACACTTTATTGTATATTAAATTGGCGAGAAAACGTTATTTCCTGCCGTTTATATTATGAATGATACAGGACAGAGAAAATTATACATTTAGTCAAAAGAATTAGTGACAGAATTTCATAAAAATTTGATCGTGTTTGGTTTTGTAGCAGATGGCTCTAAATTCATGATTATATTAAATTACAGCCAGCCTTAATATTGCCGGATAATTTACATGTTAAAATATATTTTAATCTGTGTTACACACACACACACACACACACACACACACACACACACACACACACACATAACACACACACCACACAACACACACACACACACACACACACACACACACACACACTAACCAAAAAAACTACATAATACCCACACACCAATAACTTAAGTACTATTGAATCACTCAAAACAACCACAATATAAACATCGACAACTACGGAAAAGCACCACACCAGGGACAAAACGCAAATTTCTCGACCACGAAAACACACTCGGTGAAACATAGACAAACACTATCAAACACACTGCAGCAAAACGCGAGAACTGGCAAATGCACACGACAGCTTTTAGCACAACACCAACAGAGACAATCATATTATACACGAAAAATACGACCCAATGGAACCCACACTAGGCAAAATAAAAAAGCGGAAAAGTGCAAAGTACACACACGACACAGACACAAACTCAAGACCAAGGCACAAACCTATTGTCACGACGGACACAATAACCAAGGGAAATATATACACACAAATACAAAAAACTGACAGAGCGAACAGGAGATCTGAGAGGTGTTCAGATACACAGTCACAGTGGAAGTCGAACACACCAGATAGCCATAGATGAAGACAACCTTTAGCACTACACAGCAGAACAACACCAACACAAACGACCCTCACAGTATACCAGAAAAGACTACAAATGGATCTGGACAAGCTGCATTATTAGTCTTACAGGTAGCTATTGGAATTCACTCAAGAAAATGCAAATTTATGAACATCGAAGACGTACGGAAAGAGTGCACAAGCTCGGGGGACAAAGACTGCAAATTTCTCTGCCGAGAAGGACCTCGGGGTGAACATAGTTAGGAGAGATCACTAGTCGAATAACCACTGCAGCAAACGCGAGACTGGCAAATGTAAGGATAGCTTTTAGGAACACCAACAAGGAGACATTCATGATTTTATACACGATATAGAATATGCAGCGCCAGTATGGAACCCACATCTGGTAAAGTATGTAAAGAAGCTGGAAAAGTGCAAAGGTATGCAACGAGAGTGAGGACGCTAGAGGAGCTAAACCTATTGTCACTGGAGGACAGAATAACCAGAGGGGATATTATTATGACGTACAAAATACTAAAAGGAACTGACAGAGCGAACAGGGAGAGTCTGAGAGGTCACAGTTGGAAGTTGAAAGCACAGATGAGCCATAAGGATGTTAGGACATACTTCTTTAGCCTTAGAGTAGTCAGGAAGTGGAACGACCTAGACAGCGAAGTGATAGAGGTGGAATACATACATAACTTTAAGAATAAGCATGATAGGGCTCACGCAGCAAGGAGTGAAACTAGTAGCGGTCATTAGAGAGGTGGAGCCAGGAGCCAAGACTCGACCCTTGCAACAACAATTAGGTAAGTACAACTAGACGAGTACTCACACACACACACACACACAACACACACACACACACACACACACACACACACACACACACACACACACACACATACACACACACACACACACACACAAATGACGCTTCTTTAAAGTGAACATTCTCTACCCACCAACAGATGCCATCTCACTCCTCCCAGTCTCCTATCACCACGATATATACACGAAGATCAATACACTATTCTTCTCTAGAAGGCGTACTTACCGCTGGTTGCACGATGATAATGTGAAAATATTTCCTCGCATCCTCCTGGAAATAGATCTATTCGTTCTTCTTATACGGTGACAGCTACGGTCATGGTCACTAGAATCATGACGTAGTTCACAAGCTTGCCATAAAGACCAGTTAACTGTGGATCAGTAGCAGTAGTTGTTGCTATAGTAGTGGTAGCACTAGTAGCATTAGTGTAGTGGTAGTAGCATTAGTAGTAGTGGTAGTGGTAGTAGTAGCATTAGTAGTAGTAGTGGTGGTAGTAGTAGTAGTAGCATTAGTAGTAGTAGTGTGGTAGTAGTAGTAGCATTAGTAGTAGTGCTAGAAGTAGTAGCATTAGTGGTAGTGGTAGTAGTAGTTGATGTTGCAGTAAAAGTATTATTATTATTATTATTATTATTATTATTATTATTATTAGTGTAGTAGTAGTAGTAGTAGCAGTAGTAGCAGCATCAACAGTAGTAGTACTTTTTGCATCTTTGATTTTTAGTGCCAAGAGCTGTTATCCTAGTTCCACTCATTTCAAAGTCCAGTCCTATCTACTTCCACCCTCCCGGATACCATACAAAACACTCACCAAGGACTTTCGCTGCCCATTTGTATCGACTCGCCCAGCGTGGAGCGCGGGTTCTTTCGTTGTGAGCCAACGGTGCTGCTAGTTAGCTACGAACCACATTAATTATAAACAGACCCAGAGTCCTCTGTAGGTGTCGTTATCATCAGTGAACATTAATATGGACAGCAACGTCTTGTTTCAGCTGCCTTTCCCGTATACTCCCATATATGTAGACATTTTTTTTATAATATATGAGATGAGTGGTGATGGAGAGGTGGGATAGTTTTGCTCGTCAGGAAAGAGGATAGTGCTTTCTGACAGATCTGACAGAAGTTTACATTTTAAACTGTTATGCTTCCGCTTGTCTACAGGAGCTAGGATGACCCAATAAAGTCAGTGTGTTACTGTGGACAGTTTTATTTCCAGCGTGGCTCCTTCAATCATGTCCCCCAGGATGCGACCCACAACATTCGGTTAACACCCAGGTAACTACTTACTGCTGGATGAACAGGGGCAGTTGGTGTAAGGAAACATGCTCAACGTTTTACCCGTGCCGGGGGGCTGATCCCGGACCTCAGTGTGTGAGCTGACGAGTACTTCACTTACATCAGATGTGTAACTGATGACGTCCTTACATAAAAAATAATAATTGTTCTCTCCTCTCTCTCTACCTCTCTTCCGTGTATTTATCGTTCTCTTCCTTTTAAACATTTCCTTCTTTCTGTGCGCAGGTCGCTCACACAAGAACAGATTATATTGTTGTTAATTTAGAATAAAGCAATATCACAAATCAAGACGAGTAACAGTTTTAAAAAACAGAGAAGCATAAAATAATATACAAAACAATAAAACAAAATTGAGAATGCTATTTGTGAAAGTTGGGGAACCGTGTGGTCAAGTGGCCCAACTTAAAACATCGCATCGCAGGACCCCAATATAAATAAGTCACTCTGTCTGACTTTTTTAGGTTATCCCAGGTTCTCTACACATATGCTGCTATGTATGATAATTCTATGTAACTGTATTTGTGTATACCTGAATAAACTTACTTACTTACTTACTTACCTACCATCCAGTGACCTGAAGAGAGGCTGGCAGGCAGCGCTGAAGTCAACAACATTGCTCTTTAAGAAGTGTTCCCACATGCAAACGACCTACACCACAGCCATTCGCACATTCAACTAGAATTATGTTTACACAAATAAACTTTTTCCTTGAAAAACAATTAGACGGTAACCACAACGAGTGTTTGGTGTTCAACGTGTTGCTTACGGCAGAAAATTCTGTTATCCGGGCGCCGTTACACTCTCCTCTTTTATGTACTTTGCAAATTTATTTGGCTAAGCTCGGTGCTAATGGGATTGTTTAGACTAGTTTAGGGTAATAAATTAACATAAATTAATGAAACTCAGCTTTATTACGGAGGATGTAGCAGCAGCATCAGCTAGTTAAGTAAACGTTTTTACAACTGGGACAAATTGGTGTAATTCATTCTTGTCGAGTTTCTGCCTAATCAACCCGGTGAGAGAGTCTTCACAACTCAGCAGATATTTAGTGGTTTAGCAAAAATGGTGATCCATCCACTTGCTTCACGCTGAATTCTGTTTTATTAAAAGAGGTTGAAATAGCTAAATTTAATATAAATAAATCATTCATAGTTTTTGAAGGTATTCGGTGCTTACCGTAGTTCTCCTTTGTTAGTATGTTCTTAGTTACCTTAACGTCCGTAATATCTGACTGTGGCTTCATACATTCAGTAATATGGAAAGGATCGAATGTGGGACACACCCCATAACTTTTTCTGTGTGTGTTCCTAGCTGTGGCTCCCTTCCTGTCCAAAACTATGTCAGTCCTACGCCCAACATCTGCAGCCAATATCTCCGCCTCGTGTCTTTTGCGTTGTCTAATAGCGCTCCAGATCCTCCGAGTGGCTTTTCATCTTCATTTGTTCACCAGTGTCCTGGTGCCGGGTCCTCCAGCTGTATCTCCTCACACCTGGCCCTGCAGGAGAGCAGGACCTCATCGATTCGTCGACACCATTCTCCAACTTGCATTTCTCTGTAGAGTAATTGGATACAGTTTTACTTTCATTTGCCACCATTT
>NC_069403.1:58480145-58505145 GCF_026875155.1 Cherax quadricarinatus
TTAATAACAAAGGATGGTTTACCGTCACATTATAATAAAGGATGGTTTACCGTCACATTTTAATAACAAAGGATGGTTTACCATCACATTTTTATCACACAGGATGGTTTACCGTCACATTTTTATCACACAGGATGGTTTACCGTCACATTTTTATCATCACAGGATGGTTTACCGTCACATTTTTATCACACAGGATGGTTTCCGTCACATTTTTATCACACAGGGTGGTTTACCGTCACATTTTATCACACAGGATGGTTTACCGTCACATTTTTATCACACAGGATGGTTTACCGTCACATTTTTATCACACAGGATGGTTTACCGTCACATTTTTATCACACAGGATGGTTTACCGTCACATTTTTATCACACAGGATGGTTTACCGTCACATTTTTATCACACAGGATGGTTTACCGTCACATTTTTATCACACAGGATTTTTTACCGTCACAGATTTATGGGCTTTCCTGTCATATTCTATCGTACAAGTTGGGTTTTCCTGTCATATTCTATCGTACAAGTTGGGTTTTCCTGTCATATTCTATCGTACAAGTTGGGTTTTCCTGTCATATTCTATCGTACAAGTTGGGTTTTCCTGTCATATTCTATCGTACAAGTTGGGTTTTCCTGTCATATTCTATCGTACAAGTTGGGTTTTCCTGTCATATTCTATCGTACAAGTTGGGTTTTCCTGTCATATTCCTTCCCACCGGCGGGTTTTCTTACCATATTTCATCGTACACGGTGAGTTAGCTGTATGAGGTGATGAAATATCTTGGCCTTAGCTGGAAGATGTCAGTACAGTGATGAGGATGGAGTCAAGCATCCCACCACTGCTGATTCAGTACCTATGGCAGCTTAAAAAGCTTTGTTCCAACAGAGATGAAATGAATTGAGAAAAACATGGCTGTTGCTTCTTTAGTGACATGTCAGGAAACATGAAGAGGAGATAATTAGACAGAAGGTTCCAAAGATTACAGAGCGGGAGGCTAATGACTCGTGAAATGAAGGTGGCCCGTAGCTAGGCTTGTAGCGCACTCTGCTCACATATTGAGTGACCGTGGTTCGATCCCCGGTATGGATGGAAACACTGGGCGTGTTTCCTTACACCTGATGTCCCTGTTCACTTAGCAAGCAGGAGGTTCCTGGATATTAACCGACTGGCTTGGGTCGCATCCTGGAGGACAAGATTAACTTATGTTGCCTGAAATGCTCTGCATTACCAGGGGTTTTCTATACATTATGTCACTGATGTCAACTATGGTCTGTATAAGTTGCATCATGTACTTGTAGAAATAAAGATTATAATAAACAAGAGGAAATGGGAGTAATTAAATTCCGCCGCTACATAGGGTGAGTGACTGTGTTTATTATGTAAACCCTCGCGTTAGATACTCCTTAAGACGTCTGATCTCTCCGTACTTCTTGCTCTATCACCTCTTAGGATGTACCAACTCTCTCCATCTCCCGTCCCAAATGCCTCCTTCCATACCCAAGAGTGCACCATCTATCCCACACACCTTCTATCCTCTCAAAAATGTGCTTTCGCTCTTATTCTTCTTGAACGCATTGTTTATTAGTATCCCTTGTTTGTTTACTCTACTTCCTTAACTTCATTCTCGTCATCTTACCTCTATTCTTGCATCCTTGCCTCCTCCAGTTCTCGAGTCTCCCCCCTTTCCCTTCTTTCTTACCCCCAGACACAGGTTTTACTGTTATCTTCAAACTCTCCCTTGGGCAGCGACTCCTGACACCTTACAAAACCAGCGTTTGGTGTACAACGACTTAGCCAACGGCAGTGTATCGGCGCCGTTACTTCCCGTATATTTAATGTAATTACTGTAGGATGAACTACACGAGTTTAAGCTGAATAATGTTCAAATAAACTATCTGAGACTGGCTAGTATAATACCATAGTTAAGGCTATATATATATATATATATATATATATATATATATATATATATATATATATATATATATATATATATATATATATTATATATATATATATATATATATATATATATATATATATTATATATATATATATAATGTTAAGAAATCGATAAAAATTAAAAATAATTAGAAAACGTGCTCGCTCTCTTAGCAACTGGACCAGATTCATGTAATTCCTTATTTATGAAAAAGTGTAAAGTGCTACCAGCACGAGCTCTCACTATTCTTTGGAGAAAGAGTTTAGATTTAGGTGAAATACCAGAGTCCTTAAAGGGTGCAGGCATAGCTCCTTTGCCGAAAGGAGATAGTAGAGCGCTAGTCAAAAATTACGGACCAGTACCCCTAAAATCCATGAAAGGTCTTCGAAAGGGTGATGAGACGCCAAATTACAAACTTAATGAAACACCACACTCTGCACACTCCAAAACATCACGATTTTAGAACTGGAAGATTATGCTGAACCACTGTGACAGAATTACTGCGGAGTTGGAAGATTCTGTAAAGGCATGTGACAAATGCGATCATCTCTTTGCCCTGACATATGTCATCATTATGAAAGCTTTATTGTCCTACTTTTGGAAGCTAAATCATCGAGAGTGTACATCAAGTAATTGCTGCTTGCAGGTTCATAGGTATCAAGTATTACTCATGTTTTCTTCTGCAAGGATACAGAGAGTTCTTGTTGCCTGCATACCTGTTTTGTAAATGTGTCAGTCGATAACCAAATAGCAGTGTAAGACCAAGTAAAAGACAATATGTATAGTATGACAAGTTTGCAAGAGACATAGTGAGATCTGTGAATAACCAGACTTGAGGTAAGTCTGTCAGTGCTGTTTCACGAGTCCCAGACATCGTTTCAGAGCTTTGGCGGACTTTCTCGTGATTGACTGGGTTGAACCAAGTGGTTTAAGAGAGCAGTGGGGGCCCCTCCTGCTATATTCTTAAACTGCTGGTTCTCTGGTTGGAAGAGCATGCTTATATGGGCATGTGACATACGTCGAATAAAATGCAACATACTCTTAGCAGGCCACAGTTGGTATTCCAGAAAACATGTGCTGCACGATCTCTGCTAAGCCACTCTATCATTAAGGTACCAACTCACCCACTGAAACTTGTTAATAAATGCACCCCTCCAAGTATCAACACAATATCAGAAAATTTACAAGATACTCGCACATATACCTGAAGAGCAACTCGGTACAAGTGTTGGTCGCAATACAGTCGTCTCCTGTCCTGTAATTTCAGTATGGAGCTGAGCCTGAGCTGGTTCGGTCATCGCATATCAGAGGTATGTATATAAACACGGTTTCTGTGAAAGCGTAACTGAACGTTCTTGTTTTTATCTAATTGTTTCTGGAGTTCAGAATTTTCGTTGTTTGTTGAAGGTAATATTTGTTCGAATACGAGTTTCTTAAGCTACTAATCAGCTTATCAGATTGCCGGAATAATTGTAATTGCACTCGAAAAAAACAATAGTTGTATTTCTAAACCACTTGTGTGTTTCTCCTTAAAAGAAAGAGAAAAAATAAGTTTTAATTTTGGTCCAAATGCCACCAGTAAATAATAAGATGTGATATTTATCGCAAAAATTAAAAATGACGGCCAGTGGCATATGGGAACAGTATTACTCTAGACAGCTTTGCCTGTTTTCTAAGTGTTCCTGAAGCTGTACCTTCAAAAATTAGAAGGGTTGAAATTTGACTGTTAGAACAAAAGTTATTTAAATTCTGAGCGTTAAAAGATGGTGATGGACACCATGTTGAATTACAGCAATAAAATAATTAAGGCCTCAAAAATCTAGGTTCGGGAGAAAAAAAAAAAAACCCATTCGGCTGCCGGACTGTTAACTTTCTTCCTCACGATACTAGGATACCCAGCTTCTTTTCTTGTGTAACTTTTACAGTCTATCTATTCTTGTCTTTATTACAGCCATGCACGTTCAGACAACATAACATTAAAATTTTCTTCTCTTTAGTAGTTGATATAAACGAAGGGATTGCTAGCCCATTGCATTTTAGTCGCTTTCTATGGCACGCATTGCTAACGGAGAAAGAATTCTAACCCACTTCCACACTGAATTGAAGAGAAACATTTTAAGAGCATGAACCTTTAAGAAAATCAAAGGAAACCTTAGTGTATATACACGACATTCACAGTCATGTATACATTCTATCGTATATTAACAGAGATATACACCTCTCGATGTGCATACAGTGAGATATACTCATACACCCATCGGTTATGTACACAGAGAGATATACACCACTTGGTGGAATACTCTGAATGCTATACACTTTTTAAGGAAAATACGCTGAGAAATATACGCCTGTCTTGTTTATACCTGCGAGTTGTGCGACTTAGGTAATGCAATTAGGAACCATACAATGGAGGCTGTTATAGAAGGTATGTTTTTACGTCGTATGTTTATGTAAAAATATTATTAAACGAGTAAAGTTATTAATATTTGTCGATTTTCGTGCTTTTCCTTCTGGCTCAGTGGGCAACAACGTCACCCAGGTTACATGGGTGACTATCCTGGTTCATTTCTTGTGACCTTGGTGTCAGCACACGGCTGCAATCTGATGCAATCAGACTTTGTATAGTAATTTCTTCACTGATTACATATATTCACTGATTATATATATTCACTCAGAGTGAGGCTACGGCTGTTGTTAACCCGAACTGCGCTACTCTGAGGGAAAAACTTTACCTCACTCCTTCAGTTGCTGCCTTGCAACTTTTCATAACTCCTGATGACGTACTGAGTAGTGTGAAAGTACTTGAGCTAAAGATTTCCACCCCCGTGGCTTGTCTTGCATTGCTAAGATCACCTGTCTGCGATTGTTTGAATGTAGCTTTACCTGCATTTCTCAAGCGTCCACAAACACTTGAGAAATGCGGTAGGAGCTCAAGACCCCAGGTTCACTGAAGCAGCGATGCGGTGGGACACCCTTGCAGACTCCTCCATTAGACTAGCTCCTCCCAAAGAGCACAAACAGTCCCACTGGGACAAACCGATCATGCAAAAAATCGCCAACACAATGCTCGCCAACGCTTCAGGAAAGGACAAGGCTCGTCTTCTAGCAGTGAAGGCACAACACTCAGGAGATTTCCTTCTAGCTGTTCCCAATTCCTCCCAGGGCACTCGACTCGACCCACAGGCCATTCAGATTGGTGTTGTTTTTCGCCTAGCCGCCCCCATCCTCACCGAACATACGTGTATTTGCGGCAGGGCGAGGACTGATCAATTCGGACTTCATGATCTTGTGTGTCACACATCAGAAGGGAAGTACGCCAGACACTAGGAGGTCAACGACATCATAAAGAGAAGCCTCGCCACAGCCCGTTGCCCAGCTCAACGGGAACCCCAAGTGCAGAGGTCTGATAGAAGTCAAAAGCGTCCTGATGTAGTCACTATGCTACCCTGGAAGGATGGAAAGCAGATTGCCTGGGACTACACCTGGGCCTCCACATTGGCAGACACCTACTTGACATACTCCTTAGCTGAAGGGGATGGAGCTGCCAGCCACAGGGAGACTCAGAAGACCCGCAAATATGAAGACATTCCCCCTTGTTATAACTTCATCCCAAGAGGTTCCTTGATGCTAGTGAAAAGGTCTTGATCCAGAGAATTGGAGCTGCCCTCCTCTTCGTATCAAGCCTGATTACCTCCCATTCCCCATGCACTGTATGCCCCGACGGGTTCAGCGTTTCCCCATGAATTTCAAAATGATGAGCATGAAACAAGTTGCAGTAACCTGGTTAATATCGTAGAACGACTAATAATTCTCATAAACATCTATACTAAGAAGAAAAAATCCTCAAATTCACAATGAAGTAAAAAAAAAAAAAAAGAAGGTGAAAAAGATTATTCACGAACAGATTAACGAAGCAAGAGATATAAGGAATATAACCCTTGCTCCTACCTTCAATACTTCAGTCGTCTCACCTGACTTCTCCTCACCTATCAAAGACGTCACCTCCCTATCTCTGACGTCAAGGGAAAGAAAGATGAAGGTCACAGACCTCTCGCTCCCTGACACGGTCTGGATGTGTCAGCCCAGGATCACGGAGGCTTACCTAGGAAAAAAAATAAAGAGGAATAAAAATGGCCACTGGGTAAACAGACATAGCCATTGGGGAAGGGACCCTTCGGATTCATCTGTTTAATTTTCTCGCCGTGTTTCTCTCTTTTATTCTCTCTCTCTCTCTCTCTCTCTCTCTCTCTCTCTCTCTCTCTCTCTCTCTCTCTCTCTCGGCACTCGGGAAAGCGGATGTTCCATTCCTCTAGAGACATTTGTGATACATATTTTAAAATCTTCCTCGCTGTATGACTGCTTCTGACCTTATGGAAAAAGCATTTCAGAGACCTGGCTCTTTGGCTTGCTACGGTGGTTTTAAGAATATTGGAAACCCTCGTGTCTAGCTCAAAGTGGGCGGCACTAGGTTTTACAAGGGAAGAAAATATCACTTAACTATTCCGGTGATTTTTCAACCAACTTAAATACAGAATAAAAGACGTATGGAGAGTAAACTTTTATTACGTCATCTTTTTGTTGTGTGTAAAGCTTGAGCTTTAAGATTTGATGAACTATGAAGTTTTGCTCTTCAGCCTGAGTACAGATAGGCAGATTAGGTAAGGGTGCCGGGAAACAGGACAAGAGTTTCCTGACCCGGGTCTTAGTTATATCATGACCCGCAGCTGAAAGTTTTTAGTCATCTGATCGAGACCTCCCGCCGGCTTGCCGGTCCACCACTTTAAAATTTAAGGTTATAAGTCTAGAGACAGGTTGTCTATGTGGCTCGTGTTAAGCGGACGAAAGATCGAACCTCTACCACTCCTTCCGCCGAACGATCCTACTCGGTCTTCGTGCTTCACCTAAATATACACAAAGAAAATAAGAGATTTTCTGATAATCAATAAAAGGGAAATGATCGTGGAGGAAAACCCATGAAGCAGAGGGGTGAATTTTGACTTAAAGTTTTGGCTTTAACTGAAGAAGCTTACGATTTCCGCCTCCTGCGCGCTCTCACTATAGCCTTTATCTTGTAAATTATTCATTATTTTTACTAAACAGTTTCAAAGCTGATCCTGTTGCTTGAATCTCGGGCATGATGATCTGCTCATTTATTTCTCCTTATGGGCTCTCGTTACCGATCTATTGAGTCAAAACTCATAGATTAACTTCATTGAGGTATAAGTGGATAATTATGCAAAGTCGGTAGGCGGTGTTCCCACTCTCGACCACAAGGAACACCACAGCATAGCTGAACACCACAACATAACTGAACACCACAACATAACTGAACACCACAATAAAACTGAAGGTTATATGTACACATAACTAATAAAAAAATTATATTAATGGCACATAATACCGACGAGATGGTGAATAAAGCACATGTTCAACACTCGGTATCATTCTTGCAGAAACGTTTAATACCGTGTGTAAGTGACGTTTAATGGCATAAACGTTACGGTAATAAGATACCCAAGTAATATATAATATATATATATATATATATATATTATATATATATATATATATATATTATATATATATATATATATATATATATATAAAACCTCCCCTCTCTCAGGTTAATAATAATAATAATAATGTCTTTATTTCTACAAGTACATGTACAAGGTATACAGTCCTAGCTGACATCAATGACATACTACTATACAGAAAGCCACTTGTTATGCAGAGCATTTCGGGAAAATTAGGTCAGTTTTGTCCCAGGATGCGACTAACACCCAGGTAATCACTTTACTGATGGATGAACATAGACAACCGGTGTAAGGAAACACGCCTAATATTTCTACCCTTTGCCGGGAATCGAACCCGGACAATCACCGTGTGAAGCGAGAGCTTTTGCTGAGGCTGTAGCTTAAACACATATTTTTCTCTTTGACCTGTATTTACATAGTATTTATCTCAAGCAGCTTCTCCCTTCACGTCGGGTAGTCTTATAAAAAAAATTAATCCATGATTTTTTAAAAAAAGTCCCTTTTTTTTCACAAATGATTTATAATTTCAACATTTATTAATACAAAAAATTACTTTTAACTGAAGGTTTTATATTATTCCTGATAATAAAAAGCGGAGTTCGGCATTCTCAATTTGCCTGGGAGATACTGTCAGCGACCTGTCACCTACAAAGTGTATTAGAGCTGTCGGCGGTAAAATGATGAGAGGGAGAACGAAGACATTCTTCGGGTTGCTGACATCTGAAGGTTGTTAACACCTGAAGGTTGCTAACACCTGAAGGTTGTTAACACCTGAAGGTTGCTAACACCTGAAGGTTGCTAACACCTGAAGGTTGCTAACACTTGAAGGTTGCTAACACCTGAAGGTTGCTAACAACTTAAGGTTGCTAACACCTGAAGGTTGCTAACATCTGAAGGTTGCTAACACCTGAAGGTTGCTAACACCTGAAGGTTGCAAAACACCTGAAGGTTGCTAACACCTGAAGGTTGCTAACACCTGAAGGTTGCTAACATCTGAAGGTTGCTAACACCTGAAGGTTGCTAACACCTGAAGGTTGCTAACACCTGAAGGTTGCTAACACCTGAAGGTTGCTAACATCTGAAGACTATTATATACTAACAAGAATCGAGTAATCAAAGCAGTATTGTTATCATTGAGGCTCCTCCTCCGTCTTGGGAAAGTTGACAGCAACAACAGTCTGGCTGCTGAGGTTGGCAAGCAAGGTACATGTTTGCTGCTAGGTGAACATGGCTTGCCAATACGTCTCATCCGACCTGGAAATCGAACCTAGGTTTCACTGGTTGTGAGTTGAATACTTTGCCATTGAATAGTGCGCCGATGTACTAAGCAGCGACTCAAGAAACCCAGAAGACACACACACACACACACACACACACCACACACACACACACACACACACACACGAAGAGAAAGATGACTGTAAAAGACCAAGTAATAACGTTGAAGGGGGAGGGAGGGGGAACTCGCAGATGATACAGAAGTTTGCAAGTAATTAAACAGAAGATTTAAGGTGGTATTCTCTGAAGAAGTAGGGAAGGTGCCAGGGTGCAGGGTTGAAATGGCTAATGAATCAGATCATGGGACCTGACGGCTTATCACAATGGATGCTGAAAGGAGCAGCAGAAGAACTTAGTAAACCTATAGATGGAAAACTGTAAACGTGATTCCAAGAGGCAGTGTACTGTAGACAGTATTGTAGAAGATACTCAGGAAGAGAATGGTTGAACATCTAGACAGGCGAAATTTTTTTTTACAGGAAGCCAACACGGATTTAGGGAAGGTAAGTCTTTCCTCACTGACCTACTCGAATTCTGCGACAGAATAACGAATGGGACTGAGTTAGGAAGATAAACTAAAGGAACTGAATCTATGACTCTAGAAGAAAAAATGAATTAGGGGAGACATGATTACAACATACAAGATTCTCAGAGGCTTTGACAGAGGAGACAGGATATTAAGAAGGGATGTTAGGAAATACTTCTTCAATCTCAAAGTGATAAATAAATGGAATGAGCTAGATGAAATGGTAGAGGTAAATTCAATACACACCTTCAATGTGGCGATTGTGGCTTGAAAGGTGGGGCCAGGAGCTGAGACTCGACCACCGCAAACACAACTCAGTGAGTAAAAACGTTTTTTTATATTTTATCCAACATTGATCAAATGAATTGGCCAATCTCCTTTTGCTCATTTTCTCAGATGAGCTCTTTAGGTAAGGCGGTCCATTAATGCGAAGTCCTCCGTTCTCCTGGCATCTTTTTTCTCGGCCAGAACCATTTTAGAAGATTAAGATGGATAGCTCCACAGGATTACTTCTTGATTGTCCGGTGATTCTTTACAGTCTGTCCTCCTGCTGGTCTCTTCTGCTAGCTAACCTACATCAACACCCGAGTCCTTCAATATCCTGTTGGTCACAGAGCTCCTGATAGTGTCCTGCGTTAGTTCTGCGACATTAGCAACCCTAGTCCTTCAATGTCCTGCTGGTCAGAGGACTCCTGTCAGTGTCTTGTGTTGTCCCGGGTATATCAAAACTCTATTCATTCAACCTACTGATATTAGCAGGATTTCTAGTGTCATGTGATGTCCTTTCAACATCAAGACCAGGGTCCTTCGACGTCCTACTAGTAACCAAACATGTCCCTTCCCAAATATTTGAAATTTGTTCATTCCCCTTAACCTTCTAATCGCATTCAATAAGGAATTAATGAACAGGAGAGCGAGGGAACCAAACTTTTGTCTTATATTCAATGATTCTCTGGCTATTTCGGTCTTAAAAATCATGTATTTTGAAATGCATTTTCTTCCTGGCACAAAAATGTTCTCTATTATACTTCATAAATGATCATGAATTAGGTCAGTAGCGTTCTCCCCTCGCTACATTCCCTCGCTACATTCCCACGCTACCATGCCCAATCTCCCCCTGAATCACGCTCATCCTCACCTTAAGCCCCTGTTCACCTCTTTACATTTTCTTCCCATGTTCGCTTTACCCCTCGTTCCTCTTTATCAAGCTGCCTCACTCGCTTCACCTCCACCTCCTCTTCTGCTCTCTCTCTCTCTCTCTCTCTCTCTCTCTCTCTCTCTCTCTCTCTCTCTCTCTCTCTCTCTCTCTCTCTCTCTCTCTCTCTCTCTCTCTCTCTCTCTCTCTCTCTCTTCTCTTCTCTCTCTCTCTCTCTCTCTCTCTCTCTCTCTCTCTCTACTCCCCTTTCCCTCTCTTACCCAGCATAGCTAATTTTCTACCATTTCAGTATAACATTGCCAATCTCAGGGAAATAAGCTATCACCAGAGCACCCGGTCCGGAGGATGGGCCAGATAGATTTATAGATTCGTCAGTCCTGTTTGATGGGCTCCTCTACTGCCTCTCAGGTAACTTTTGCATAAATAAAAAACGTCGTATTCTGTTTCTGCATCAGGCGAATGTTGTTGTTTGTATCCAGATTAGTATTAGTGACAATACTGAAAACATTATGTTGCTGTTCTTTTTCAGTAATATAAATACGGTGAAAGATTTTAAACTCGTCTACATAAACAATCACCTAATTATACTCATATAATTTTACTCAAAAAAAGGACTCATGGAGAATGAAAGATCACAATACCGTGTCAAGTCTTCTGTGACGTGACAATGGCCCAGCATGGACCGAAACCTCGTCATATGGTTTCTTCTCCTGATCGCTGGTTTTTGCTCAAGACGCACTCATAAAAGTGTCTGCCTATCCTGAGGTAATTGTGCAATTTCGTGCATTTTTGCTTTTCCGTGAACTCATTTTCCCATAATATTTCTATCAGGAAATGTCTGGTTTCATCACAGGTTTCGTTTTCTTGAATTCCTCAAAGTTCCCTGTAGGTTAGGATTCTGCTTTCGTTACGCAGTTACGGTTGTAGAATGTATTGCTCATTGACTTATTGCTCATTGGTCACAGGTCCTGGGTGTAGAGCAGTGGACACAGGTCCTGGGTGTACAACAGTGGTAACAGGTCCTGGGTGTAGAGCAGTGGTCACAGGTCCTGGATGCACAGCAGTAGTCACAGGTCCTGGGTGTACAGCAGTGCTCACAGGTCCTGGGTGTACAGCAGTGGTCACAGGTCCTGGGTGTACAGCAGTAGTCACAGGTCCTGGGTGTAGAGCAGTGGTCACAGGTCCTGGGTGTACAACAGTGGTAACAGGTCCTGGGTGTAGAGCAGTGGTCACAGGTCCTGGGTGTAGAGCAGTGGTCACAGGTCCTGGGTGTAGAGCAGTGGTCACAGGTCCTGGGTGTAGAGCAGTGGTCACAGGTCCTGGGTGTAGAGCAGTGGTCACAGGTCCTGGGTGTACAGCAGTGGTCACAGGTCCTGGGTGTACAGCAGTAGTCACAGGTCCTGGGTATAGAGCAGTGGACACAGGTCCTGGGTGTACAACAGTGGTAACAGGTCCTGGGTGTTAGAGCAGTGGTCACAGGTCCTGGGTGTAGAGCAGTGGTCACAGGTCCTGGGTGTAGAGCAGTGGTCACAGGTCCTGGGTGTAGAGCAGTGGTCACAGGTCCTGGGTGTAGAGCAGTGGTCACAGGTCCTGGGTGTAGAGCAGTGGTCACAGGTCCTGGGTGTTAGAGCAGTGGTCACAGGTCCTGGGTGTACAGCAGTGGTCACAGGTCCTGGGTGTACAGCAGTAGTCACAGGTCCTGGGTATAGAGCAGTGGACACAGGTCCTGGGTGTACAACAGTGGTAACAGGTCCTGGGTGTAGAGCAGTGGTCACAGGTCCTGGGTGTAGAGCAGTGGTCACAGGTCCTGGGTGTAGAGCAGTGGTCACAGGTCCTGGGTGTAGAGCAGTGGTCACAGGTCCTGGGTGTAGAGCAGTGGTCAAAGGTCCTGGGTGTAGAGCAGTGGTCACAGGTCCTGGGTGTACAACAGTGGTAACAGGTCCTGGGTGTAGAGCAGTGGTCACAGGTCCTGGGTGTAGAGCAGTGGTCACAGGTCCTGGGTGTACAGCAGTGGTCACAGGTCCTGGGTGTACAGCAGTAGTCACAGGTCCTGGGTGTAGAGCAGTGCTCACAGGTCCTGGGTGTACAGCAGTAGTCACAGGTCCTGGGTGTAGAGCAGTGGACACAGGTCCTGGGTGTACAACAGTGGTAACAGGTCCTGGGTGTAGAGCAGTGGTCACAGGTCCTGGGTGTACAGCAGTAGTCACAGGTCCTGGGTGTACAGCAGTGCTCACAGGTCCCGGGTGTACAGCAGTAGTCACAGGTCCTAGGTGTAGAGCAGTGGTCACAGGTCCTGGGTGTACAACAGTGGTAACAGGTCCTGGGTGTACAACAGTGGTCACAGGTCCTGGGTGTAGAGCAGTGGTCACAGGTCCCGGGTGTACAGCAGTGGTCAGTTAATGGCACTATACTTCCCAGTGAAGCAGATTAAAGAATTATCTTTATATGATTGTGTTGAGTGTGATACATCTCTTTAACGCCGATATACAAGTCATGACCTGAGTATTACACTGGAGCACCATAAGATCAGACAGCGATTACTGGTGTCCCATAGCTCGGTTGCTGGTGTCCCGTAGCTCGGTTGCTGGTGTCCCGTAACTCGGCTGCTGGTGTCCCGTAACTCGGCTGCTGGTGTCCCGGAACTCGGTTGCTGGTGTCCCGTAACTCGGTTGCTGGTGTCCCGTAACTCGGTTGCTGGTGTCCCGTAGCTCTGTTGCTGGTGTCCCGTAGCTCGGTTGCTGGAGTTCCGTAGCTCGGTTGCTGGTGTCCCATAGCTCGGTTGCTTATATCCCGTAGCTTGGCTGCTGGTGTCCCGTAGATCGGTTGCTGGTGTCCCATAGCTCGGTTGCTGGTGTCCCATAGCTCGGCTGCTGGTGTCCCGTAGCTCGGTTGCTGGTGTCTCGTAGCTCGGTTGCTGGTGTCCCGTAGCTCGGTTGCTTATGTCCCGTAGCTCGGTTGCTGGTGTCTCGTAGCTCGGTTGCTGGTGTCCCATAGCTCGGCTGCTGGTGTCCCGTAGCTCGGTTGCTGGTGTCTCGTAGCTCGGTTGCTGGTGTCCCGTAGCTCGGTTGCTTATGTCCCGTAGCTCGGTTGCTGGAGTCCTGTAGCTCGGTTGCTTATGTCCCGTAGCTCGGCTGCTGGTGTCCCGTAGCTCGGTTGCTGGTATCCCGTAGCTCGGCTGCTGGTGTCCCGTAGCTCGGCTGCTGGTGTCCCGTAGCTCGGTTGCTGGTGTCTCGTAGCTCGGTTGCTGGAGTCCTGTAGCTCAGTTGCTTAAGTCCCGTAGCTCGGTTGCTGGAGTCTCGTAGCTCGGTTGCTGGTGTCTCGTAGCTTTGCTGCTGGTGTCTCGTAGCTCGGTTGCTGGAGTCTCGTAGCTCGGTTGCTGGTGTCCCGTAGCTCGGCTGCTGGAGTCCCGTAGCTCGAATGGTAGCGCACTCAGCTCATACACTGAAGTCCGTGGTTCGATCTCTGCTACGGGTGGAAACATGACGTCGTGTTTCCTTATGGCCCTTGCTGTTCCTGTTCACTTGGCCGCCTTGTGTGGGTCGCATCCTGGGGATAAAATTAACCTAAGTTGCCCGAAATGCTCTGCATAGCCAGGGACTTTCTATATAGTGTCACTGATGTTAGTTAAGTCATGTACCTGTAGAAATAAAGAATATTATTAGTATCGTCATCATTCTTTATTATTATTATTATTATGTATTATTAATTATTATTATTATTATTATTATTATTATTATTATTATTATTATTATTATTATTATTATTATTATTATCATTATTATTATTATTATTATTATTATTATTATTTCGTTTTGGTTCTCGGAAAGTGATGAACCCTCGAAGGAAATATTCGAATCCATCCCCGGTGTGGCTGGAAAACATTATATAGTATAGTATATGAATATATATATTTTAACTTCGATATATCGCCTCTTACGTATCACGTGACTAATATGCTGGTGCCTGATAAGATAAGCAAATACTAGTGAGTGGTAGAGTGCGTGTTCGTAAGATAAGATAAACACACCCCTTCCCAACTACTACTTACCACCTACCATCTACTATATATACCATCGACCACACCTACCATCTGCCACACCTACCATCTACCATCTACCACACCTACCATATACCATCTACCAAACCTACCATCTACCACATCTACCATCTACCACAACTACCATCTGCCACACCTACCATCTACCATCTACCACATCTACCATCTATCATCTTTCCGCTACCAAGCAAACTTTCACCATGTGAACCTAAGTAACAATTTTCAATATGCTTTTTAATATCTCTTGAGTTTTATATATACAGCAGTCTTAGCAAGCAAACCTTGAAGCGAATCTGCTGAGATTTCTTACTCATTTCCGCAACTTTGCAAGCTCCTGATAATGTGTTGATTGCAACATGGAAGGCCTAGAGCTATTATTCAACTCCCCTTGTGGTTGTTTTGTATATAAATTATATATAATATATATATTTATATATATATATATATATATATATATATATATATATATATATATATTATATATCAAGAATAGATAAATGCTATCATAACTCAGAGGAATTACGGTTTTTAACTTCGATATATCGCCTCTTACGTAGATGTGGTAGATGGTAGATGGTAGGTGTGGCAGATGGTAGGTGTGGTATATGGTAGGTGTGGTAGATGGTAGATGGTAGGTGTGGCAGATGGTAGGTGTGGTAGATGGTATATGTGGTAGATGGTAGGTGGTAAGTGGTAGTTGGGAAGGGGTGTGTTTATCTTATCTTACGAACACGCACTCTACCACTCACTAGTATTTGCTTATCTTATCAGGCACCAGCATATTAGTCACGTGATACGTAAGAGGCGATATATCGAAGTTAAAAACCGTAATTCCTCTGAGTTATGATAGCATTTATCTATTCTTGACAATGTCAGATAAACCCACTTTGACGCTCATTCTTACCACAATCATTCATAATTATTCACTTCACCATGTACTAGCAAAGACGCTAGTAACTTCTAGTTACAAATGCTGTCACAATTGCGCTTTGTAATTCCTATTAAAGGAATTGAAACAGAATATCCGCACCAGTTAGGTCTCTGGCTCATTTTCCTCTTCCAACCACAGCTTATTGTTTACAAACACACACACACACACACACACACACACACACACACACACACACACACACACACACACACACACACACACACACACACACACACACACACATACACACACACACACACACGCTTAGCACACACATTTCCTCTAATTGGTAAGACGTGCAGCTTTTCCTATTGCTGAGAATGCTAACTACAAACATTATTCTATTTTACCGGAATATAGTCGCCGTGGTCGCACTGTAACCTGCTTGAGCAGCATGTAAATAGCGTCTTTGTTCAAAGATGTGTTAATGATTGCTGTGCTTAATTATGTCAGCTTTAATAGCCATGAACCTTGTGGGTATACCGGTGCATATTTAAGTACATTATTATTAATGAGTGTAGGAAAATGAGTGTTAATGTGGGCCTGTATAACGACCCTCAGAGACTGCGGAAAGTTCCATTAATAAATATTAGTTATTACCACCGGTATTTCCCTCTCTCAGTCTTGCAAGAAGACAACAGGAATTTGTATCATTTATATTTGATTTATTCAGGAATTTGTATCATTTATATTTAATTTATTCTTCAGTTTTTTTTGGTCCTGTGCATTTTTTTAAACAAAATACCTCAGATTTTTATGCTCTGTATCACCTGACAAATCTGAACATCAGACACCTTTCTCTGTATTATGTACACATTATCTGGCATACTGTACATAAGTTTGTCTTTAAATCTGTGACCAAAACTCTTACATTGTTTGCTCCGCTTCTTACCTGATATCAAAGAATAAATGTATGTGAGCGTAAATTTGTCTGGTATTTGATCCTAATAATACATCTCTGATAATTAATGAACACTTGTCAGTGAGAGGCAGGAAGACACATTTTGATAGGAGCGAAGAATGAAAAGTTTGTGTATTTCGACCTCTAAGTGAGCTCCTCATCAGAAGACACAGGAGTAAGAGGGAAATAAGATTTGACAAACGCTCAAATGTCACTTGTTCTTGTTTACATGTGTGTGTTGCTTTATATAAAATAATCTCGCAAAAATCATTCTCAACCTAATGAACAAAATATATTTCATTGTGGTTGTTTATTATTAAACTATTGTAAACTTATCTAAAATATATTTAAATGGATGAGGCTAAATTAAACTGCAGTTCTTATAACAAGGTTAGGTAAATTTTCTAAGGTTCTTTGGGTACAAAATTATTAATTTTTACATTAACATAAATGTATAAGAAATTTTTTTAGAAAGGACTTAATTTTAAACGAGTTCTTGCTAATTGACCAGTTTTACCTATTCGGCACGACATATATATATATATATATTATATATATATATATATATATATATATATATATATATATATATATATATATATATATATATATATATATATAATTGCAACAACAACAAAAATGACAAGATTGTTGGAGTCATTACATCACATTACTTCTGCCATCATAAAGGAAGTAACACGAATTTTTTTCAATAAAAGTGCGAAATTTTCAGTCCACTCATTATAAAGCATATAGATATGCATTTAATGTGTAATTTATTCCTGTGTGTCCTTCAGTACCAGTGTAGCAACATTTGTTTCTTGAAATATAGAAAAAGGTTGAACAAAGCAGTAAAGACCTTTTAAATTCTGGAAATTTTTGGTTGAGCAGCCAAGTAAAACTGTACTCAGAGTCTCAAAAAGTTTTTTATATCCCTATTGAACGATATATTTTTACTACTCTTTTTTTAAACACATACACATTCACATATATTCATATGCACATATATGCACATACATTTACACAAATACATGACGGGAGAAATAGATAAAGCCCTGTTTGCAGGTATGAAACTAATGAGGAAAATGCAAAAAACTGCAGGATTGGTCGCACAAGTGGCTATTACAGTTTAACTCCAGCAAATGTAAGGTCAAGAAAATTGGGGACGGGAAAATAAGACCAGAAATGGAGTACAGGCTAGTGGAGAACCACTACAAACGTAGTAGGACATGGGAAACACGATAACGACGTACAAAATGCTGAAAGGAATTGATAGGGTGGACAAGGACAGGTTGCTCCAGGGACGGGAAACAAGAACATGAGAGACCAAACTAGAAGTTAAAACTACTGCCAGAAAATAGACAGCGTAGAGGAATAGGCAGGATCTAAACACAGCTTTAAAATTAGGTATGATAGGCTTCACAAAGCCAGGAGAAAGTTAACCCAGTAGTGGACAGTTTACTGGCTGAACCAGGAACTGAGATTCGACCTTTGTTACCACAGGAAAAATATAATAACAGCTCTCTTTCTTCCTCCCCTCCCCCATCTCTCTCTCACTCTCAACAATATATCTGCACCACTGCTAATCATCACCCAGACCACCACCACCACCACCACCACCACCACCACCACCACCACACTACTAACACATGTCTCACACCACCGACATAAAGTGCACAATGTGAGGGGGGGGGGGGGTAAAGGCTCTAAGAGCTTCTTCCAGCAGTGTACATTAGCTGATTGCCTTAAGAAGCAGTTTCCTAGGAGAACGTTATAACGTTTTATCCTCCACTGAGAGTGTGCAAAAACATCGTGTCAGTAATTAATTATCCCCCCCCCCCTCCGCCCTTGTTTGGTAGCGTTGTATTCTGTGTGTGTATTTAAAGTAGTAGTTTAACCACTCTGTCCAAGTATTTGTCTGCAAACAAGCGATGTCTGGCTGTGACGTGGCTAATGGATACATCTCTTTAGACTGTCTTCAAGATTTCCATTTTAATTCCTTACATTGTCCAGCATTGCTCCTGACAAAGCATTCTCTAATCTATGTTAAAGGCCTTGAAGATATACATTCACGCCCTGTATATACTCACACTTACATTCATCTGAGTTTTCTTCTAGTTTCTTAATAGTTTTTGTTCCTTTCATCTTAATGAGGGTGAGAATTCTTACTCGGTAGGCAACGCATGCTGTAAAAGGCGACTAAAATGTCGAGAGAAAAGATGTAAGGAAAGATTGATTGTGAATGTTATGAGTGATAAGATGGATTTTGTAGCTCTAACCAAAACGAAGGAAAAGTTAAAAAAAAAATTCAGTGATGAGATCAGGTCAGGTATATTTGGGAGAATTATAGCTAAGGAAGGAGTAGGGGTAATATAAAATGATCAATTATTGAAAGAAAATAGGGAATGTAAAGTTATGTATTCAAGAATTATGTGGATTAAAATATGGGCGAGATGTGAGAAGTGGGTAATAGTGTTTATGCACCAGGGAAGAAGGTGAATGGAGAGAGAGAGAGAGAGAGAGAGAGAGAGAGAGAGAGAGAGAGAGAGAGAGAGAGAGAGGAGAGAGAGAGAGAGGAGAGAGAGAGAGAGAGAGAGAGAGAGAGAGAAGAGAGAGAGAGAGAGAGAGAGAGAGAGAGAGAGAGAGAGAGAGAGAGAGAGAGAGAGAGAGAGATTGAGATTTTGGGAGGTTTTAAGTGAGTAAGCTTACCATGGGTAAATGATAACAGCGGTCTTCTTATTGAGTTATGTATAGAAAGAGGCTTGGTAATACATAATATGTATTTTACGAAAAATATAATAAATAGGTATACGAGATATATAGGGCGTGATGATAACAGTCTGTTGGACTATACATTAGTAGATAAAAGGTTAATGGGTAGACTTCTGGATGTGCATGTTTTCAGAGCGGCGACAGAAATATATCAGCATTTAGCGTTAGCTATACTCAGAGTAAACGGTTGATGGGGAGTATAAGGAGAATGTCGTCATTGTGTAAGAGAGAGAGGTGAAAGTTTGTACGTAAATTAAAGTATGAGATAAGGTAAAATTAAGGTAAAATTTAAGGAACAGTTGGGAGAAAGGTCAGGATAATGCTGTCTGGAGGGTCATCTGAACTCTGATATCGGCGCTCTTCTGGCATGACAGTAACTGAAACACACACACACACACACACACACACACACACACACACAAAGGAAACAGTAACGAGGCGCTAAACTACAGACCTGTGTCTCTGACATGTATTGTATGCAAAGTCATGGAGAAGATTATCAGGAGGAGAGTGGTCGAACACCTGGAAAGGAACAAGATTATAAATGAAAACCAGCATGGGTTCATGGAAGGCAAATCTTGTATCACAAACCTCCTGGAGTTTTATGACAAGGTAACAGAAGTAAGACACGAGACAGAGGGGTGGGTTGATTGCGTTTTCCTAGACTGCAGGAAGGCCTTTGACACAGTTCCCCACAAGAGATTAGTGCAGAAGCTGGAGGATCAGGCGCATGTAAAAGAGAGGGCACTGCAATGGATCAGGGAATACCTGACAGGGAGGCAGCAACGAGTCATGGTACGTGAAGAGGTATCACAGTGGGCGCCTGTGACGAGCGGGGTCCCACAGTTGTCAGTTCTAGGACCAGTGCTATTTTTGATATATGCGAACGACATGATGGAAGGAAGAGACTTTGAAGTGTCCCTATTCGCAGATGATGTGAAGTTGATGAGAAGAATTAAATCGGATGAGGATGAGGCAGGACTGCAAAGAGACCTGGAGAGGCTGGACATGTGGTCCAGAAACTGGCTTCTCGAATTCAACCCTGCCAAATGCAAAGTCATGAAGATTGGGGAGGGGCAAAGAAGACCGCAGACAGAGTATAGGCTAGGTGGACAAAGACTACAGACCTCACTCAGGAAGAAAGACCTCGGGGTGACCAAAACACCGAGCACGTCACCGGAGGCACACATCAACCAAATAACTGCTGCAGCATACGGGCGCCTGGCAAACCTGAGAATAGCGTTCCGATACCTTAATAAGGAATCGATCAAGAGACTGTACACTGTGTAAGTTAGGCCCATACTGGAGTATGCAGCACCAGTCTGGAACCCACACCTAGTCAAGCACGTCAAGAAGTTAGAGAAAGTACAAAGGTTTGCAACAAGGCTAGTCCCAGAGCTCAGGGGAATGTCGTACGAGGAAAGGTTGAGGGAAATCGGGCTGACGACACTGGAGGACAGAAGGGTCACAGGGACGTTAGGAAGTATTTCTTCAGTCATAGAGTCGTCAGGAAGTGGAATAGCCTAGCAAATGAAGTAGTGGAGGCAGGAACCATACATAGTTTTAAGAAGAGGTATGATAAAGCTCAGGAAGCAGAGAGAGAGAGGACCTAGTAGCAATCAGTGAAGAGGCGGGGCCAGGAGCTGAGTCTTGACCCCTGCAACCACAATTAGGTGAGTACACACATACACACACACACACACAGACATATGTATATATATATATATATATATATATATATATATATATATATATATATATATATATATATATATATATATAACACCTACGGGTTTAGCGCTTTCCCATTGTTTTAATAATAATCATTATTATTATAATTATAATTATAATAATATGAGAGTGTGGCAATCTCTTATCCGAGTGTTTTATATTCATACTTCATAATTTATTTAATTGAAGGTAATGTCTCATTTGATAAGTAACTGTTTTTACTGTGTAACGACAGCGTCTCCGATTGGTAATAAGCGTAGCTCAAGGCGAGTCATACGTGGGTTCAAACAGACGGATGGAGAATTAAACACAAGGTATACTCTGATGGGTACTTGACTTTTCAAATGTTTACAAATCATTGGATGGCATTGGTGGTGTCCCAGAGCAGACAGCTGATGAATAAAAAAAAAAACACGCATGACAAAAGCAGACCTTTTATTATTTACAGTGGTTTACCTACAAAAAGATGTATGAAGTATGTGCTAAAACCTTTTGTAGGAGAAACATCGTATTTAAGAAGAAATCTGTTTTTATCATGTGTGTTTTTATGCCCTACCCTGGTATTGGTCACTGGTACCCATCCATGAACAAAACGCTGCATTGTAATGCACTGTGGTTTTTGTAGGCTCTCATTATGAGAGAGAGTTTGTTCACCATGCAGTGATTTAAATGATGAGTTTACCTTATGGCGTATCAACACAAGTTCACGGGGAGTCACCTCCAGTATACTTTTTTTTTTTTTTTTTTTTTTACACAGGGTTTGACAAGGTTAAGGATCCCTAGCTTTGTTGACAAGCTATTTACAGGTTAAAGATTCCTAACTTTATTGACAAGCTAAGAGCTGTTACCTACATCAGCTCATTCGAAAGCTTTTTTATTGTTACGAGACATACAAGTAGGAAATAGGATGAAGTTGGAGCCATCTGTGGGTCAGCATTTTCATTTGATCAACTGACGTTATCAGGTTGACATCATTATGCTGTACGAATGTGTTCCATACTCGAGTCATCCTGGGCATATATGATCTCAGATGGAGTGATGTTCTGGAGAAGGGTACAGCCAGAGTGAAGTTGCTGCTTTCTGCCCGTCTTGTGGCATAAAACCTTGTTTCACGCTGTCCTCGAAGTGGATCCAAGTGTGGTACCTTGACAATATTGGCCTTATACATAACAGTAAGACCACCCACATCCCTCCTGTGTTGAAGGCTCTGCTGAAATGACAGATCTATCCAGGATGGGTCCAGGCGAGAGATGAGACGTCTTGCTCTGTTCTCCACTCTGTCAAGCAGTCGCAGATGAGAGGGGGAGCAGGCAAACCAAGAAAGTGGTGCATACTCAAGGTGTGAGCGTACTTGTGCCTCGTACAGAATCTTGCAACCCCTACTGTCAAGCAGATGCGAGATACGGCGAAGTGCTGTAAGCTTCCTGGCTGCCTTGTTTGCTAGATTTACAACATGGTTCTTCATGGTTAGTTTGAAGTCAAATTTCACCCCAAGGATATCAACTACTTCTCCAGGTGCCAACGCCCTCCCATTCATTCTTACTACTGCACCAGCATTATCGTCATGGTGCCTAGAGACGATCATCTGATCATCACCTGACTTTAATTACGTTATTGCGAAAACCTCAATAGAAGCTCCGCGAATGATCAGCTACCCAGGTTTGCTGTTGAGCTTCTCCGACCTAGCAGAAGTGACAATGTAGGGAGTGACTGTTTCTTCCGACTGTCTTGGTGAATCTTAATACTTCTCTCTCTCTGGCCTTGATGATGAACTGCATTGCTTGAAAAGCTACTACTGCATTTCTGCTATTCCCAGATGGAGATTAAGACTTCCTTTTAATCGTACTGATTTTCAAAAATTTATTAAGGTTTCTTAATACTTACTCATCCTGTGCTACCTTCCTGTTTTGAAAAAAAAAATCCTGGTAGGTTGTACTTACTTCTTAAACCTCCCAATATCTCTTCCCATATTTAAAGTTTTAATGCTTTTAAGCTAGGAATATTTAACATTTTTTCTTACTGCACTGATACGAATGGTAGATATTCATTGTTACCTAAAAAATATTTTACGAAATCCATTTTCTCTCCCTGACCGATGTGACTGCCAGAGGTACTGTATTTCAGAGCAATCAATTTTAACCAGTTACAAATGATTCTCTCTTCAGAACAGGGCTCCGGCTTTCACTGCCTATTCCTCTGTATTTTACTCCTGCTGGTACTCTGTCATAAAAAGGAGTCGTATATTTTAGTGCTACTGTAGTGAGCGACAACCTGCAGTTCTGGCTCAGTGCCTAGTCCGAGTCTTTGCCTAGTCAGAGTCTGCACACGTCCCCACACAAGCTTCTCTTGGCATTCTGACAGTCTCTCAGGTTTCTCGCGTCGTTATAAGGATGCACTTTCTTCGATAATCTACATTATTCTGTAATGATGATGCTATTGAAATTTTGCGAAGCACTGAGAACCACTTAAGACAAATGAATCATTTGCTAACTACGACAACTAATTGTCATTCCTTGTGTTCGGCACCTTGCCTTAAACTCAGTAACAAACCCTCAAGTCCGATGTTCTGCCTCTCTGACTCCTGGAAGCTTTCATTAAATTAAACCAGTTGAACTGCTGAACAAAAGTTTTCAGTTCATAGAGTTACCTCCAAGTTCTTCTTCAGGATATGTGTATTTTGCTCGGAAGTTAGTTACCTAAAGTGATTCTTAAAGAAATCACTGTACATTTATTAATTATTAATAACCTAGTTGTAATCATATTTCAAATAAATGTCATTTCAATAAATTAGTTGTTTGGGTTTGAACTTACTGTGATGGTAACGATTAAAACACCAAACAGATTTTCTTATGAAACAAAGAGGACTTACATATAACTGAAAATACTCAAAATAACTGGGAACAGTAATGTGGCACTAACTTCCTTCGGCCGTTCCTTAGCACAGGACCCGTTTTCCAGGAAGTCACGCATTGATGGTCAATCCCGTTCCTCGCTGGAGAAGGTGAAAGGGTGGCGCCCCCTTGGGGGGAATGACTGGAACCTCAGCCGGGGGTGCATGAAACGTCCTTAGGAGACAATAGTGCTTTTTACTGTTCTTTGGTAAACGAATATTTCATTAACTCTACTTAAAAGTCATAAGTCGAAAAAATTATGGCATATATTATGAATCAAGGACAATAAATATCGCCATGAGCGGAGCTCATCTTCAGACCAATTAAGCTTCTGGTTCAGCTATGGCTAGCTAATTCACATTTTTGTTTAATTTCAATCGCACTTTTGAGCATATACATTTTTTTCCTTATTACTAGAGTGTTTTGTTTGTTTCTACAACTCTACAATAAAATGTGAGTTCAATATATATTTTGGATAACTCATTTTCTTTATTTTGCTATCAAAGTTTTATGAGATGTGGTGGTGTGTGGGCTGGGATAAACTTGGTTTTGGGTGCGCAGGCTAATAAAGGCTAGACAACCCTGATCTAACGTCATGGTTACAGCCACTTGCTCACCTTCTCCAGCCCATAACAACACTGTGGATACGCGGAGGCTTGATCCTCCTTAAGGGTCTTAACTCTATTACCTTGGAGACGAGACTGGAGAGCCTAGCTAGAAACCCGAGCGTACGGACGGGCGGGCGTTCCTTTCCGCCAGTAACTAAACGTTTTTTCCGTCAATAACAACAAAAACGTCCTTTTCCCCGACAGTAACGAGACGTTTTTTCCATCAATAACAACAAAACGTTCTTTTCCCGCCAGTAACAAAACGCTTTTTCCGACATTGATAACAAAAAGTTGTTTTCCCCCCGGTCAAACACTGACAGCATTATATCGATATTTTATTTACAGTCTTGTTAGCGTTTAATTACCACATTAATCAGTCACTATTCGCTCTTATATGTCTCAAGACCCATAACTCCAATTTTCCTCTAGAGGCACCTGTGTCTGGTTCCTTCCACAAAATAACACACAAAGGTTTTACACTTCACATCAACAAATACGTCAAGAATCTATGGAAAAATCTAAGTTATTTCTCCAGTGTCATGAACATTCATAATATTCATTCCTTATTATTCATTCACTGGCACTCGTTCTACGCTTCATTATATATTAATGGTATACAGCACCGACTTCATTATACCTCAAAATTATTTATCTTGTTGAAAGTAAGT
>NC_069403.1:58507645-58520145 GCF_026875155.1 Cherax quadricarinatus
GTGCGGGTTAATCATGAAGTGTGGGTTAATCATGAAGTGTGGGTTAGTCATGAAGTGTGGGTTAATCATGAAGTGTGGGTTAATCATGAAGTGTGGGTTAATCATGAAGTGTGGGTTAGTCATGAAGTGCGGGTTAATCATGAAGTGCGGGTTAATCATGAAGTGCGCGTTAATCATGAAGTGTGGGTTAATCATGAAGTGTGGGTTAGTCATTAAGTGTGGGTTAGTCATGAAGTGTGGGTTAATCATGAAGTGTGGGTTAATCATGAAGTGTGGGTTAGTCATGAAGTGTGGGTTAATCATGAAGTGTGGGTTAGTCATTAAGTGTGGGTTAGTCATGAAGTGTGGGTTAATCATGAAGTGTGGGTTAATCATGAAGTGTGGGTTAGTCATTAAGTGTGGGTTAGTCATTAAGTGTGGGTTAATCATGAAGTGTGGGTTAGTCATGAAGTGTGGGTTAGTCATGAAGTGTGGGTTAATCATGAAGTGTGGGTTAATCATGAAGTGTGGGTTAATCATGAAGTGTGGGTTAATCATGAAGTGTGGGTTAATCATGAAGTGTGGGTTAATCATGAAGTGTGGGTTAGTCATGAAGTGTGGGTTAATCATGAAGTGTGGGTTACTCATTAAGTGTGGGTTAGTCATGAAGTGTGGGTTAGTCATGAAGTGTGGGTTAATCATGAAGTGTGGGTTAGTCATGAAGTGTGGGTTAATCATGAAGTGTGGGTTAGTCATGAAGTGTGGGTTAATCATGAAGTGTGGGTTAGTCATGAAGTGCGGGTTAATCATGAAGTGTGGGTTAATCATGAAGTGTGGGTTTGTCATGAAGTGTGGGTTAATCATGAAGTGTGGGTTAGTCATGAAGTGCGGGTTAATCATGAAGTGTGGGTTAATCATGAAGTGCGGGTTAGTCATGAAGTGTGGGTTAATCATGAAGTGTGGGTTAGTCATGAAGTGTGGGTTAATCATGAAGTGTGGGTTAGTCATGAAGTGCGGGTTAATCATGAAGTGTGGGTTAATCATGAAGTGCGGGTTAATCATGAAGTGTGGGTTAATCATGAAGTGTGGGTTAATCATGAAGTGCGGGTTAATCATGAAGTGTGGGTTAATCATGAAGTGTGGGTTTGTCATGAAGTGCGGGTTAATCATGAAGTGTGGGTTAGTCATGAATTACTGGAGCCACGGCTCTGTGACTTATCCTCCTCTCATAAGTCTTCACTCAGAGCTCGTACACTCACTTCTCTTGCGCCAACTTCTGGGGAAGACTTGTTGTTCTTCTTCTTGTATATGTCTCATGCATCTCAAAAAGCTGTGAGATAGTGAGGGAGGAAGTTGGTCTTGCTACTCCTCCCTCGCCTCTCATATTTCTTCTACTCTCCTTCATTTCACCTCTGTTTGGTATTGGTTGTTTGCTTGCTTATATGCAAATTAGAGACTATTTTTGGGAATTAAGGTTGGAAGATCGGGAAGGAGGGGGGGGGGGAGGTAGAAGGCTTTGTGAAAGGAGTGTCGCTAGTGGGAGAGACAGAGCCAGGGCTTAAGCCTGCTGGAGGCCGCAAGTGGCATTCTGTTTCACTGTTGTTTGTAGAATAACAGAGGAACC
This sequence comes from Cherax quadricarinatus, assembly GCF_026875155.1. Classification (NCBI taxonomy): domain Eukaryota; kingdom Metazoa; phylum Arthropoda; class Malacostraca; order Decapoda; family Parastacidae; genus Cherax; species Cherax quadricarinatus. The sequence continues at coordinate 58,509,249 of NC_069403.1, forward strand.
ACAGCTTCAAGATAGAGAGGTGGGAGAATTAACGATAAAGTAGGCAGTGTACACGGGAAGTATATTATTATTATAATCAAGGGGGAACGCTAAACCCGTAGGATTATGCAGCGCCTGTGGGGGAGGGAATGTGGAAGGTATTCAGGTTTAATTCAGGAAACTGGAGCACAGATCCAACTCCCTAGATTAAGAACCCATCCCCTCAAGGAACCTTCCTTGAGGGGATGGGAAGTAAAGCATCAATCCATAGCTATGTTAGTTAATCATTCGAGTAGTGATCCTAGAAAGTCGTGCCTTGCACAAGTCGTTCTCACTCTATTAAAGTCTTTCACGCTCTGAAAAAAGTTATTTTCAGTCTTCAGAAGTCGTTCTTACTATGTTCATGTTCTCATTCTGTAGAAATTTCCCGTACGTTCTAATCTAGAATATGTTACTTCTAAGTTTTCCGTCTCCATATTCAGAAAAGTATAAACAAACTGGAGGACCTCAGGTGGCGGGATGACATCGAGACTAAGAAATCATCCGAGTAAATGACATGAACTTAATTTATTCTGCCATGCAAGACGAGAAGACTGAGAGATGCCTTAATACAAGTATTTATATTATCAGTCCTGACTATCCTGATTCATAAAATATTTTATGTATAACCTGAACAACTGTAACAACGAAGATTTGTTGATTACTCATGAGTGAAACGCAAATACACTTAAAAAACTGCTAAGAGAACTGTTTCACGATATATACACCGAAAAGTGTATATCTCTCAGTGTATATATATACGCTAATAGTTTACTTTAATCCCTGTTTAAAGGATTAAAGCTTTCTTGGTGGTGTAAAGTTTTCGTGGAGCCTTAATGACCCTCGTGTAGTTGATGGGTTTTAAACTTTATTAACCGACCAACCAACTAGATTTACTGAAAACTTATCACTGGCAAGATGGAATATCGCTGGCAAGAAAGAATATCACTGGCAAGAGAGAATATCACTGACAAGACGGAATATCGCTGGCAAGAGAGAATATCGCTGACAAGACCGAGAATATAGCTTTTAAGATGGAATATCGCTGGCAAGAGAGAATATCCCTACTTGCGTCATATACGAGTGTGTTTAAGGCTGATAAAGTCATGCAGGCGTAAGATAAACAAACACTAGAGACCTAGATTATCATATTCCTTGAAAGCAGTGTGGAGTCGTTACAGAAGAGAGTGAGTCGTTCCAGAGAGCGTGGGGTCGTTCCAAAAGAATGAGTCGTTCTAGAGAGCGTGGGGTAGTTTTAGAGAGCGTCGTTCGTTCAAAAACGCCTGGGTCAGTCTAGAGAGCGTGGGGATCCATCCAAAGAGAGAATGATTCTTTTTAGAGAGCGTGCGTCTTTTTTTTAGAGAGATCGAGTCATTCTAGACATGGAGTGCCGTTGCAGACAGCATGTACTGTCCCAGACAGCGTGGGACGTTCAAACCAGCTTGTACCATTCCAAACAGCTTAGGTCGTTCAAGACAGCGTGGGTCGTTCAAGACAGCTTGGGTCGTTCAAAACAGCTTGGGTCGTTCAAGACAGCTTGGATCGTTCAAGACAGCTTGGGTCGTTCAAGACAGCTTGAGTCGTTCAAAACAGCTTGGGTCGTTCAAGACAGTTTGGGTCGTTCAAAACAGCTTGGGTCGTTCAAGACAGCTTGGGTCGTTCAAAACAGCTTGGGTCGTTCAAGACAGCTTGGGTCGTTCAAAACAGCTTGGGTCGTTCAAGACAGCTTGGGTCGTTGCCTGGTCTTCCCTGGGTGTGCCGAGGAATGAGGATCAGGCAGGACTCTGCAGGAAGACATCAACGTCTTTCTTGTACTTCGAAGAAAATTTTTTTCCTCCTCTTCAGGAAGGCGTCGAGGAAGACAAGATATCTGCATAATATCCGTGGTCTCTGACTGGGGTGCCTTGATGACGGTGAAGGGCTCTTGATCAAAGAAGTAAGAGCTGCCATCCCTCCCTTCCTCTTACATGGATCAAAAATGATTGCCCTGCATTCCCTAGGCACTATGGGTTTAGCGCTTCTCGTATTATAATATAAATAATAATAATAATAATAATAATAATAATAATAATAATAATAATAATAATAATAATAATAATAAAAAAAAAGAAGAAGAAGAAGAAGAAGAAGAACAACAACAACAGTCATTGATAAGGAGCAGATCCTTCTTGAACTGATCCAAGTTTTCTGTTTATAGCAAATTGCTACAGTTTTATTTATTTTAGATTAGTTTAAGAATACGTTCTATTAACCTGTAAAAAAGACGTTTATTAACTCAACAAATAAATAAATCGTGAGCAAGTAGATTAATGTGGTTATTCTAGAGCTTTGTATATCGTTATGTGAAGCGAAGCACAAGAGTGGGTGTGCAGTGTGTGTGGGACCCACACACTCACACCCACACTATGGGTGTGAGTGTGTGAGTGGGTGTGGGTAGGTGTGAGTTAGACTTGCCTGCTGCAGTGCCCCTCCTTTCTTGTGTTCGTATGTTTTGGTCTCCATATTAGAGAATACGTATAAGGGTTATGGAGAAAATGCACCTAAGGATGAATGACAGAATCCACTGCATAAGGCATAATAAAAAAAAGTGAAAATGACTGGAGTTATTGTGGAGGTCATTGCAATGGCAGATATGAGACGAGGAGCAATTACAGGGTAGATGAGGACTCTGGTGAAATGATGAAGGAGCCCTTTCAGCGGGGAATTAAGTTTTGTTGAATATATCGTGGACGCTGATGACTGCTTGAGTTGTGTTATTGGCATCTCTCAGACCTCTCCCAAGTGGCTCTCCCAAGAGAGGGACTAGAGTGTCTCTGAAAAGCATGGAGAGTGACTGTGAAGAGTGTGGGAAGGGATTATAACGAGTGTGAAGGGAAGTTCAGGAGTGTGTGGAGAGTGATCGAGATTGCAAAAATAGCTCAGAAGAAGTTGGGGTTACAAGCATCCTATTTCACGTTACATTTCCCCCATTACCTCCTCCATGCACCTCATCACAAGCGTCACATCAGGGAATGGTTTACTGCTGCTTCCACCTGTGTGAAAGCTTGCTCGTGCTGCATATATTTTTGTTTTAATCACCACTATGCCTTTTAAAGACGTCTTGCTGTTGACACAGATTTTATGAGTGAACTAATCTTGTTCGTTTGCATTTTCCCTTCAAACAATGAGCAATACTTGTGACGTGATTCATAATGTTTTTGAGAAACGTATTATTTAAACGTCGACACACTTTCACTGCATAGAAGGTAAATTACTGTTTCAGTGCATAAAAAAAATGTTCATCGGGCCTTTTCTTGAGAACACAGTATTCTTCAATCTTACTGTTGTTTAAAGCACAGGGCTTCGTCGCGGTCACTTATTTAACAACAGCCTGTAAATGATTTATGGCGCATTAATTATTTATTTTTATGCGAACTGTGCATCGCAGCCTACACTGTGCCTCCCTCCGCACACTATACCTCGATGTTTGTTAATCTTTATTTTATCACTGCACTTCTTTGCTCTCACTGTGCCTCACTGTATTTATTGTGACTTTCATCCTTAATTGTACCCTCTGCTGCCACAGTTTAATATACCCGTATAATGTATTTACGTATAAGATCTAAAGCTGAGCAGGGAACTTGAGCCATGTGGTCGGTGTGGCTGCCTGACACTGGCAACTTGATGTGGTCGGTGTGGGTGCCTGACACTGGCAACTTGATGTGGTCGGTGTGGATGCCTGACACTGGCAACTTGATGTGGTCGGTGTGGGTGCCTGACACTGGCAACTTGATGTGGTCGGTGTGGATGCCTGACACTGGCAACTTGATGTGGTCGGTGTGGGTGCCTGACACTGGCAACTTGATGTGGTCGGTGTGGATGCCTGACACTGGCAACTTGATGTCGTCGGTGTGGCTGCCTGACACTGGCAACTTGATGTGGTCGGTGTGGCTGCCTGACACTGGCAACTTGATGTGGTCGGTGTGGCTGCCTGACACTGGCAACTTGATGTGGTCGGTGTGGGTGCCTGACACTGGCAACTTGATGTGGTCGGTGTGGATGCCTGACACTGGCAACTTGATGTGGTCGGTGTGGATGCCTGACACTGGCAACGATGTGGTCGGTGTGGCTGCCTGACACTGTCAACTTGATGTGGTCGTTGTGAATTATAACATGCCTGACTGGCAACTCATGAGTGCCTCCCAGTTAATAATGTGAAAAAAAATGCACTAAATTTTATCATTTGTTGAGACATTTTTACTAAATTGAGGTACATTATAATTTATTTTTCTAACACATAGCATTATAACTGGTCTTACACGAGTCCTACAGACAACACATACAACTTCAAAGTACAGCATTAAGTCTTCCCAGGGGCACCATGCGGTCATTATATATATATATATATATATATATATATATATATATTTATATATATATATATATATATATATATATATATATATATATATATATATATATGTATATAAACACAGGCCGTCTCCCATTGAGGTAGAGTGACTGTCTTGACAGAGGCGCATAGATACGAAAATGCAGATGTCCCTCCAAGCAGCAAATATGTCCACTCCTTCTTTAGAATGCAGGCACTGTACTTCCCACCTCCAGGACTCAAATCTAGCTAACCGATTTCCCTGAATCCCTTAACAAAATGTTACTTTGCTTACATTCCAACAGCTCGTCAGGTCACAAAAAAACATATACCTGCTGTATGTTCAAACCCCTGGCACACAAAAACCTCCTTTACCCAGTCCCTTCATCCTTTCCTATGACGACCCCTACTCCGCCTTCCATTATAGATTTGTATACCCTCCAAGTCATCCTACTGTGTTTCATCCTCTCTAAATGACCAAACCACCTCAACAATCTCTCCTCAGTCCTCTGAATAATACCTTTAGTAACTCCGTGCCTCCTCCTAATCTCCAAAGTACATAATATATATTCTACATAATATATATAATGCATAATATATATTCTTAGATATACTGGTATAATTTAGTCAAAATTCCACTTCCCTTTTTTTTTCTATATATAACTTTTGTTGTCTCGCTCTATGATGGTGGATATATCTTCATAAAAAAAAGGATAATTTCCAATTAATTATAAGTATAGCTCATCTGGGGCAAAGCATTTGAAGCTCCCGTAGCTGATGAACCTTCAATAGAATTTTTGACTATATCTTCAAAGTCTCCACTCAGGCAGACATTATGTGTGAAATCCATCGTGCATGATGGAATATGACAAGGAAACACAGTCAGCTTTTGTTTCAATTATGTAACTACCATGTAGAATTGGGTAGCATCCAATTTTCATAAAAAATAAATAATCTGTCTCAAACACACACACACACACACACACACACACACACACACACACACACACACACACACAGAGGTCCTAGCAGCCCTTAAATTTTCACCATACTCAACACCCGACAGTCCTCCCTCCCTTTTTCTCTCCTACTCACTACTTCACACACCCAGGCGCTGTGTCCTCACGTCAGCTCTCCTTCCCTCCCTCACTCCTTCACTACACACTCAGGCACCCTGTCCGCGTCAATACTGTTTTTTTTCCCAATAGGATCGGAGACCCGTGGCCCCTGGGGAAAGAGTGCCACAAGTTTCCTGAAAGAACTAGGTTCCAAGCTCATCGAAACTACTAGAGACCCAAGGACCGCTGCCTTCCTTTTCCAGGGTCTTAGTGTGGCGATCCAGAGGGCAAATGTCTACTGCTGCCTTGGTCCCGTCCAGCCTCTGAAGAATTGGAATAATGCACAACTTGAATTGAAATTTCATCTACGAAATATAAGTGCATGTGTCGGTAAGGTTCTTAACAAAACTGTAAATATATATATATATATATATATATATATATATATATATATATATATATAATATATATATATATATATATATATATATATATATATATATATATATATATACATATATATATATATATATATATATATATATATATATATATACATATATATATATATATATATATATATATATATATATATATAAAATATATATATATATATATATTATATATATATATATATATATATATATATATAATACATATATATATATATATATATATATATATATATATATATATATATATATATATATATATATATATATACATATTTAATTTATTTATATACACTTTGTTCGGGTGTCTCTTCATCCAGTATCGTGTGAGTACGAATGATATTCCCTAAAATACCACCTTCTGACCCAGTGAGCTCGAGCCCCTCTGGAGAGACCAAAATATGAGGTATCATTTGCATGAGAATATGTGAGCGAAGCATTTGTCTGGAGCAGCAGCGGGGGAGAGGAGGCGCAAGGCAAGCAAAGAAAGGATATATAAAAGCTTCTCTCTGATGCGCTGGGAATCTCACCTCTCAACCTGACATCTGGCTTTGCCATAACATAAGAGGTTTAGTCTGCCGCGAGCGCCTTATAAAGATGCACTCATTTTCATGACTTGGAGGATATGTTGGTGGTGTTCCATGCATTGCAGGTGTGATGCCCTCTGAAGATGTTGCTTTAAATATTTATAAATATCTCGGTTCTATGTTTTCGTTTGTCTTACCCCTCCTCTCTCATTGTCTGTCTGTTTGATGCTTCTTTCTGCTTGTTTGTGTGTCTATTTATCTTTCTTCATGTTTGTTTGACTTTGTTTTTCCATGCCTCCTTGTCTGTGTGTCTCGTTGTCTTTTATTCCCGATTGTTTGTCTCTGTTTTTTTTCGTATTTCTTCCTGCCTGTTTGCCTGTACTACTACCACTACTAATAATACTGCTGCTGCTACTATTTTACTCCTCCTCCTCCTCCTACTACTATTACTATTACTACTACTACTACTACTGTACTACTGTTAACACTATTACGGTACTACTACTACTACCGCTACTGCAACTTCTACTGTTGTTACTACTCGTACTGTTAACGTAAAGAAAAAGTCAAACAGGAGGAGAGGTGTAGAGGAGAAGCTTGATGTGAATGTAGTGAGAAATCTCATGGGAATTATTCAAAGGCTGGGAAAAGCTACATTTCTTGAGGTGTGAGAGTGAGGGTAGTGGCTTGAGGAAAGTGACGTAGAGTGGTGAAGGGAAAGTGACGTAGGGCGGTGAGGGGAAAGTGACGTCGGGCGGTGAGGGGGAGGGATGTAACGTAGGGTGATGAGGAGAGGTGTGCAGACGATGATAAAACAGTTGTGAATACGAAGTACCTCGTAGCACAGGTTCACAACTTTGAAGGACCTGGTTCGAAGCCAGGACGAGGCGGGACGCAGGACTCCCGTCACCTGCTGACCCTCCTCCCATCTGTTCACCTAGCAGTAAATAGTTAACTAGACTTTAGTCGACTGATGTGGGTCTCATCCTGGGGCAGGACTGAAAGAGCGGCCCCAGTGGAAATATGCCACAGTGCTCCGCCTGGGTTATTAGCCCCTCGGGGTTACTAATCTAAATAAAATCCTCGTCTTTTGCTGACGGTTGAATACAGAGAATGCTTTCAGCGAGATTCAAAAATGTTGCAGATGTGGTCAAACATGTGACTACTGGAGTACTCAGGCAGTACCAGCTAGTAAACCACCCCTCTCTCCCTCCCTCCCCCACATCCTCTCCACACGTGACTAAGCCTGTTGAGTTTACTAAAAAGACTCAGAAGTTTACAGCCAGTCTTCTACTCTATACGTGAAGTATATCTAGAGAAGGTTTCGGGGGTCGACGCCCCGGCAGCCCGGTCTGTGACCAGGCCTAACTGAGTGATGCTGAATAAATTGAGAGAGTAAAGGAATTAAACCCAATACGTTTGGAACGAAAAAGAGTTAAGAGAAGCATATTTAGAACACGTTTAAGACATGTTTACGACATGCAAAATAGTAAATAGAATTGATAGGTTGAATTGAAAAAAAAAGCTTTGTTTTATAATAAGAGGAACCGAAACACTGGTAAACAGACGTAAGCTTGAAGCACAGATGTGTAACATGGACGTTACGAAGTACTTCATTTTCAGTATCAGAGTAACAGGGAAGTGGATGAACTGAACAAGTGATTGAGGCAAAGTCTATTCACAGTTTTAAGAGTAGGTATGATAGGTGTTAAGAGACTACAAACTAGTAATGCTGATCGATGAAGTTTGAGCTGCTGGGCCAAGAACTAGAACACGACCCCGGTAAACACAAATAGTTGAGAAATAATTCGTGAAAACATACACTTGCACAGATACACACACGATAAAACTCTAGGAACAGGAAGAGAGTGGACCTAGTAGCGACCAGCGAAGAGGCAGGGCCAGGAGCTGTGAATCGATCTCTGTAACCACAAATAGGTACGTACAGACACCGGCCACCGAACAGCAGGAGACCAAGACAGGAGTACCATGAGAGACACTGAGCGATGGTGGACACACTAGCCGAGGTGGTCAGAAAGGCATGGGCATGGCAAAGTTGCTACTTGTGGGCGATTTCAACCAGAAAGACTGACTGGGAAAACCTGGAACCACACTGGGGACTAGAGACGTGGAGGGCTAAAATGCTGGAGGCGATGCTGGAAACCTTCAGGCACCAAGCACACGCACACACTCACGCACACGCACACACACACACACACACACACACACACACACACACACACACACACACACACACACACACACACACACACACACACACACACACACACACACACACACAAAGGGTAAAACTAACAAGCCGACCATTTTCTAATGAAACAAGAGTAGCAAGAAAGCACCTCACGTAGAGCATAAGTTCCAAGGGAGCTCTTGAAGGCTTCCGTATCGGCTCTCACACTCACACTAATTTTTCCATTCTTTTGTTCCATTCTGCTGTGTTGACTACCAAGGTAAAAAATAGTCTTGCCAGGAATTTTTGTTTAAAATAAAATTGCATAAGAGCGACCAATACTTTAACATCATGAAAATAGCTTCTGGGCGCATGTAAACCGCATGCCGTGCTGGGCAAAGCAGTTCTCTGTGATTATTTTGCTAACTTATGGTAAATGAAGAAGAGGATTTTGCTCAGAGCGTTAGACCCTGGAGTTAGCAACCCCAGATAATCCAAGAAAGCCAACCAGTGTTGCGTATTTCCATTGGGGGTCTTCTGATCCTCTTCCCTGGGAGGAGACCCTCAACTGCCAACTAACCTATTTACTGCTAAGCGAACAGGGGCAACGGTCTTCAGAAACTCGTTTTATCGATAAACTGATCAAGCACTGCGGCATCTCAGAGGCTTATATAAAGCTTTACAACCCATACTTGAAGTTTGACGGTTGCTCTTGCATCAAAGTAAATAACTCACAGAGTTGACACGATTATGACTACTGGAGGAGGCGTCTACGGGCACACTCCTCACACAAATCCATCGATGGATACCATGGAAACTGTAAAGACGGACACTGTCCCCATGATCTAACACAATCAAATGAGGATAGCTCTGGGTAGCGCACAACTCCACTGGTAAGTCAGCGGTCGTTGCTGTGGGGGTTCACCGTAATGACCAAAGACTACCGCACCTCCACATGCTTTGCCACGCCTCCGCCACAGTGTCTACACCACTGAACTGGTCATCTTATGAAAAAGACAAGTCAGGGGAGCTTTAGTGACGAATAAACCACCAGAAGAACAGCACGGTTAGAAAAGCGAGAAGCTTGTACAGAGACGCCTCGGAACGCTTCCATCGTCTTCTTTATTACACATGCAGTTTACTTGAGGGTTCACTCCTCCACATAACTGCATGAGTTGCGATGTGGAGTTACTAGTTGTGTTGGTTCACTGATATCTGTTGTTCTTGCAGTTGTTTGTTGGAATCAAAGTCTTAGTGTTCCTCTTGCCACTGCACAGTGAAAATACTGTCTAATTGATAATATTTAGATATCGTGAAGTTTGATGGTCGTTTGTAGGAATATGGTTAGTACCTGAGCTACATTCTGCTTTATATGTAATAAGTAGATTCTGCCAGCCCACCACGAAATTCTGAAATAAATTAATAAAAGAAATGCTCTTTTACTGATAACAAGCGAGCCCTAAAAACCTTGCACTTTAATATCTCAAATATATGAAAAGTCAAACTCTGTTATAAAGCCTATCAAACACTAGTAACAATCTCCGTTGACTGCGCGAGCGTCGTTATCTCGATGTTACTTCTGACTACACATTATAGCAGAAAGTTCTCTTCCTGCTCTCCGCTAACACCAGCCAAGCTGCCATTATAAAAGATTTGGTAAGGATAATTGTGGAACTGGAATATATACAAGAGTTTTCAAGCAGAATTTTGATTTAACACTACAATTACAGTCGCTTTTACAACTTCGTCTTCTACTGCTGTTGTTAATACTTTTTAATGTTAAAACATTCGTATGGATAAATTAATAGCCTCTTCTTCTTGTATATCTTCATATGTTCAGTTCTATTTTTATTCGTTGTCATTGTAATATATTAACATCTAGAATTAATACTGAGAATGTAAGGCAAACTTTACTTCGGTCCAGCTCATTGCCTTGACCAGTCTACAGACTAGTCACAAAGTTTCAGTGACTAACCTGCAATAATGTCTCGGCAACATCCGGTCACTTATGGTTATTATGTTACTGAAATGCATTTGTAATGGGCTTCATTAAGTTTGATATCTGTAAAGTGTTTGTCCAGTTATTTCTTAAATGACTATATAGCATTTGTTGTTACAACAACAGTGCGTTCCGGTATCCTGTGTTTCTGTCTCTCTCGTAGGAAGAATGTTCCTCCCTTGTTATACAATTATTTCATGTTATCATATCACCTTGTACTTCAAACAGCGTCGGTCTTTTGTGTGTGTCAAATTTGTTAAGATCTTTTGGGATTGAATGAGGC
>NC_069403.1:58525145-58530145 GCF_026875155.1 Cherax quadricarinatus
GAGTGGATGAGGGTGTTAGCAGGTTACTAAGTGGATGAGATGTCAGCAGGTTACTGAGTAGATGAGGTGTCAGCATATTACTGAGTGGATGGGATGCTAGCAGGTTACTGAGTGGATGAGGTGTCAGCAGGTTACTGAGTGGATGAGGTGTCAGCAGGTTACTGAGTGGATGTGATGTCAGAAGGTTACTGAGTGGAAGAGGTGTCAGCAGGTTACTGAGTGGATGGGGTGTCAGCAAGTTACTGAGTGGATGAGGTGTCAGCAGGTTACTGAGTGGATGAGGTGTCAGCAGGTTACTGAGTAGATGAGGCGTCAACAGGTTACTGAGTGGATGAGGTGTCAGCAGGTTACTGAGTGGATGAGGTGTCAGCAGGTTACTGAGTGGATGAGGTGTCAGCAGGTTACTGAGTGGATGAGGTGTCAACAGGTTACTGAGTGGATGGGGTGTCAGCAGGTTACTGAGTGGATGGGGTGTCAGCAGGTTACTGAGTGGATGGGGTGTCAGCAGGTTACTGACTGGATGGGATGTCAGCAGGTTACTGAGTGGATGGGATGTCAGCAGGTTACTGAGTGGACGAGGTGTCAGCAGGTTACTGAGTGGATGAGGTGTCAGCAGGTTACTGAGTGGATGAGGTGTCAGCAGGTTACTGAGTGGATGGGGTGTCAGCAGGTTACTGAGTGGATGGGGTGTCAGCAGGTTACTGAGTGGACGGGATGTCAGCAGGTTACTGAGTGGATGAGGTGTCAGCAGGTTACTGAGTGGATGAGGTGTCAGAAGGTTACTGAGTGGATGGGGTGTCAGCAGGCTACAGAGTGAATGAGGTATCAGCAGGTTACTGAGTGGATGAGGTGTCAGCAGGTTACTGAGTGGATGAGGTGTCAGCAGGTTACTGAGTGGATGAGGTGTCAGCAGGTTACTGAGTGGATGAGGTGTCAACAGGTTACTGAGTAGATGAGGTGTCAACAGGTTACTGAGTAGATGAGGTGTCAGCAGGTTACTGAGTGGATGAGGTGTCAGTAGGTTACTGAGTGGATGAGGTGTCAACAGGTTACTGAGTGGATGGGGTGTCAGCAGGTTACTGAGTGGATGAGGTGTCAGCAGGTTACTGTGTGGATGAGGTGTCAGCAGGTTACTGAGTGGATGAGGCGTCAGCAGGTTACTGAGTGGATGGGGTGTCAGCAGGTTACTGAGTGGATGAGGTGTCAGCAGGTTACTGAGTGGATGGGATGTCAGCAGGTTACTGAGTGGATGAGGTGTCAGCAGGTTACTGAGTGGATGAGGTGTCAGCAGATTACTGAGTGGATGAGGTGTCAGAAGGTTACTGAGTGGATGGGGGTGTCAGCAGATTACAGAGTGGATGAGGTATCAGCAGGTTACTGAGTGGATGAGGTGTCAGCAGGTTACTGAGTGGATTAGGTGTCAGCAGGTTACTGAGTGGATGAGGTGTCAGCAGGTTACTGAGTGGATGTGGTGTCAGCAGGTTACTGAGTAGATGAGGCGTCAACAGGTTACTGAGTGGATGGGGTGTCAACAGGTTACTGAGTGGATGAGGTGTCAGCAGGTTACTTAGTGGATGAGGTGTTAGAAGGTTACTGAGTGGATGAGGTGTCAGAAGGTTACTGAGTGGATGGGGATGTCAGCAGGTTACAGAGTGGATGAGGTATCAGCAGGTTACTGAGTGGATGAGGTTTCAGCAGGTTACTGAGTGGACGGGATGTCAGCAGGTAGCTGAGTGGATGAGGTGTCAGCAGGTTACTGAGTGGATGAGGTGTCAACAGGTTACTGAGTGGATGAGATGTCAGCAGGTTACAGAGTGGATGAGGTATCAGCAGGTTACTGAGTGGATGGGGGTGTCAGCAGATTACAGAGTGGATGAGGTATCAGCAGGTTACTGAGTGGATGAGGTGTCAGCAGGTTACTGAGTGGATTAGGTGTCAGCAGGTTACTGAGTGGATGAGGTGTCAGCAGGTTACTGAGTGGATGTGGTGTCAGCAGGTTACTGAGTAGATGAGGCGTCAACAGGTTACTGAGTGGATGTGGTGTCAGCAGGTTACTGAGTGGATGAGGTGTCAGCAGGTTACTGAGTGGATTAGGTGTCAGCAGGTTACTGAGTGGATGGGGTGTCAGCAGGTTACTGAGTGGATGAGGTGTCAGCAGGTTACTGAGTGGATGAGGTGTCAGCAGGTTACTGAGTGGATAAGGTGTCAGCAGGTTACTAAGTGAATCTGGTGTCAGAAGGTTACTGAGTGGATAGGGGTGTCAGAAGGTTTCGGAGTGGATGAGGTATCAACAGGTTACTGAGTGGATGAGGTTTCAGCAGGTTACTGAGTGGACGGGATGTCAGCAGGTAGCTGAGTGGATGAGGTGTCAGCAGGTTACTGAGTGGATGAGGTGTCAACAGGTTACTGAGTGGATGAGATGTCAGCAGGTTACTGAGTGGATGAGGTGTCAACAGGTTACTGAGTAGATGAGGTGTCAGCAGGTTACTGAGTGGATGAGGTGTCAGCAGGTTACTGAGTGGATGAGGTGTCAGCAGGTTACTGAGTGGATGAGGTGTCAGCAGGTTACTGAGTGGATGAAGTGTCAGCAGGTTACTGAGTGGATGAGGTGTCTTCAGACTAATCACATCGCCAGGTGTCAGAAGCCAATCACTACCTCAGGTGTCAGCAGCTAATCACTACCTCAGGTGTCAGCAACTAATCACTACCTCAGGTGTCGGCGGCTAATCACTGCCTCAGGTGTCAGCGGCTAATCACTACCTCAGGTGTCAGCAGCTAATCACTACTTCAGGTGTCAGCAGCTAATCACTACCTCAGGTGTCAGCAGCTAATCACTACCTCACGTGTCAATTAGTGCTTCAGGTGTCAGCAGGTTAATTAGCAGCAAAGTAAGTTAAACATCCTTGTATAAGGAGAGTGCTCATGTATTATCCAGCAGACTGAGGCTTCCCTGGTTAATCCAAGACTTTATTAAATGGGTGAATGGGGGTTAATTAAAGGAAGCAGCTGAGGAAGCTACTGATGAAAAAGACAGAATGCTGAGGAGACGAAATAGTTTCGTCTCGAGCTGAGGAAGAGGAATGAAAAAAGATGAGGTGTGAGCAGAGGAAAAGGAATTAAAGAGGCTGAATTGGCAGCGTGAACTGAGAAAGTAAGAGTGAAAGAGGAAGTACTGTGAGAGTGAGCTGAGTAAGAAGAATGAAAGTGACTGTAGAGTTAGGTTGAGCTGAAAGCAAAAGTGAGGAAGAAGCAGGATTGACAACGTGAGCTGAGGAATAGGAGGTAGACAGACAGATAGAGAGAGAGACGAAACCAAGTCAGAGAGAGACTGAAGGTTCAGTGTGGGCCTACGTGAAAAGAGAGAGAGAGAGAGAGGAGAGAGAGGAGAGAGAGAGAGAGAGAGAGAGAGAGAGAGAGAAGAGAGAGAGGAGAGGAGAGAGAGAAGAGAGAGAGAGAGAGAGAGGAAGAGAGAGAGAGAGAGAGAGAGAGCGAGAGGAGAGAGAGAGAGAGAAGAGAGAGAGAGAGAGAGAGAGAGAGAGAGAGAGAGTACACAGAGAGCCCCAGAGACGAGAGGATTAGCGAGAGGAGAGAGACAGAGGAAGAATGAACACTTCATGAGGCTCGTCAGCCTCAATGGGTACCTCAAAGACTTTTCTATATCCGGCTGGGGAGCTGTAAGCAACTCAGAGGACATCATTACCACACCAACACATCATATGCGGTCAGTAGCAGGCAGCCTCGAAGCAGGTGATGAGTGTGATGTAGGTGGCAGGTGTGGTGATGGCAGGTGTGGTGATGACAGGTGTGGTGGAGGTAGCATGTGTGCTGGAGGTGGCAGGTGTGATGGAGGTGGCAGGTGTGGTGGTGATGGCAGATGTGCTGGTGGTGGCAGATGTGGTGGAGGTGGCAGGTGTGATGGAGGTGGCAGTCATGGCTCAGAAAATGTTAATCCTGAATGATGTACATTCCAGAAAATAACACAAGCAACAGCACAGGCAGCAACACACCTCAAACAACCAAACATCACCACAACACAGGTAACACGACAGCACCACAGCAACACAGGCAGCAGGACACCACCACAGCAATACAAGCATCACAACACCATCACAACAACACAGGCAGCACGTTACCACAGCAACACAGACAAAACGACACCACCACAGGAACACAGGCAACACTACACCACCACAGCAACACAGGCAGCAGACGGGCATCGTCAAGCGTCACGAGAGGAACCAGAGATGATGACCGTCATCAAAGGCCATCATGGCTACCAAGGACGCTATCAGGGCAGCTCAGGGCCCCAGAGCCTCACCGATCATCACTTCTATCAAGCTCCAGGGATTTGCTCCCTCCGCCGCTACGCTTACTTCTCCTCTTGCCTGCTCTGCATGGCTGTTATCACTCGATTTCGGCTTGTCGAACTATCTATATTTCTCAGATGTTTTAATCTCCTCCTTGCGCTGCATACGAAAAGTGTGGCGCTATCTCTCGCAATGTATCGTGTCTTCATTCTTCACTACACTATCTATCATGTCACGCTAATCAATAGATTGTGTAGTTCGCTAGTTTGATACGGGGTTCATTTTTAACGTGTCCTCCCAGCAGCCACAATATCTGACCGAGGTATTTTGTTTACAACCTCCATCAAAGGGAGGCGAGGCGAGGAGGACCAGAAAGGGGATCAGGGAAGAGAAAAGTAAATAAACACTACATCAGGTTGGACAGACAGCAATGTCCGCCAAGACATCGCCGAAAAACAACTTTTCAGCTCGTTGTGGCGTAGATTGGCTATGGTCTCGACCTATACTGAGACATGAGGTGAGGGTGGTATCAACCTATACTGAGACATGAGGTGAGGGTGGTATCAACCTATACTGAGACATGAAGTGAGGGTGGCATCAACCTATACTGAGACATGAAGTGAGGGTGGTATCAACCTATACTGAGCCATGAGGCGATGGTCGTATCAACCTATACTAAGACATGAGGCGATG
>NC_069403.1:58537645-58607645 GCF_026875155.1 Cherax quadricarinatus
TCGAAATAAAGTTTCCCCACATTGTTCAGCCAGGCGTATGTACCATGCGGTGCCGTACAAGCTCAATGAATATTCAAGCTCCCTCAACACAATATGTGTATTTTTTAATGAAAAAAGCATGTTAGTTGGAATGTAGCCAGCCAGAAAGAGTTGGGGAATAGAATGGAGAGTAATATGCTAGTGCTATTAAAATATGGGGAAATGAGCTAGGAATGGAGGCTAAGGCTTGAAGAAAGTGACTTGTGAGGAAAATGACTTGTGATAATAGAGAGGACAAGAAATATAAGAAAATATGTAGAGGGAGAGAGAGGAGAAAGGAGAATGAGGCAGTGAGTAATGAATCCTTGCTAGTTCTGCCTCTTCTACTGATCATGATTTTGAGAGAGGCGCCTTGAAGGCGGTGGAGGCTCATCATTCATGAAACAGAAACTACAATCCCTTATCTTGAGGTAAAACCTGATTAACAATCATTTCTCAAACGTTGTACGATCCCAACGGGTTCTACGTTTCCCAGTGAATATACTACTACTACTACGACTACGTGCGAAAGCATGTTAGATAGGAACGAGTGGAGGCAAATAGTTTTTATGACTTGACGTGCTGTTGGAGTGTGAGCAAAGCAACATTTATGAAGGGATTCAGGGGAACCGGTTAACAACACTTGAGTCCTGTAGGTGGGAAGTACAGTTTCTGCGCTCTGAAGGAGGACTGTTTTAATGTTGCGTTTTTTTTAACTGTAGTGTAGGTACGGTTCTGACAAGACAGTGATGATGATGATGAAAGTGCTACTTCCTTTTCGGGTCACTTCCTCCCCTCCACTGTTTCGCCTATACTACTGAACCATACCTACACATTTACCGACATACATACATGTATATATATATATATATATATATATATATATATATATATATATATATATATATATATATATATATATATATATATATAAATATATATAATCTTTTGTGGTAATGGTTCTGTGCTATACTGTCAAAATTTTTGCTGCCTTCGTGTTATAAAGCAAGTTTCTTAGTCTAGTGAAAATAACGTGGAATTCCTTCTAGTTCCGAGAAGCTGCTTCCCCAGCGGCAGGCTGACTCAGTACACTGACAGGAGCACCATAGTGCACCTGTCACTGTTAAAAAAGCAGATGGTATTTCTTTCTCAAAATCAGGTCGATGCATTGATCGTGATGGGCAGCATTGCCAAAGACAGTAGCTTCTCTCACTTTGCTTTTTTTTTTTTTTCGTTCTGTCTCTTTCTCTGACTGTGTCAGTCTCTCTGTCTCCCTCTGAACAAAAAATATAACAAAAATCGCTGCGTGATTTCTGTTTTAATTTGCTTTAGGGGCTCATCCATTATTCCCCAGTTTTTAGTTACACACACATGAGAGGATAAAATAAACACAGTAAATTCAAAAGCTTTATGAGCAGTACAAGCTGGTTTGATTGCGGATGCAACTCCAGTCATGAAGCTGATGCCTGATATTAAAGTTTCATGGCAAACTAGGAGAGAGAGACGGATGATATTGTGGTTCTCTACGTAAGCCAGGTGTCAACCCCCGCAAGCAAGCGGATGGAATATTTTTTTTTTATTTTATTGAGAGCATATCTTGTACAGACATAATACATATATATAGTGTAACACTGTGGAGAACAATAACTATATACAGAAATTATCACACACGCACACGTGTGAAGGGATATAACTAAATATTATTCAGAAGCAAATATATTTTATTATTTAATTGTGTCTAGGTTGGATAAATACATGAGTGAGAGGGGTTGGATTTGAGTGGGACTTGCATATGGGTAAATAGAATTATTTTTTTTATTATTATCACACTGGCCGTTTCCCACCAAGGCAGGGTGGCCCGAAAAAGAAAAACTTTCACCATCATTCACTCCATCACTGTCTTGCCAGAAGGGTGCTTTACACTACAGTTTTTAAACTGCAACATTAACACCCCTCCTTCAGAGTGCAGGCACTGTACTTCCCATCTCCAGGACTCAAGTCCGGCCTGCCGGTTTCCCTGAACCCCTTCATAAATGTTACTTTGCTCACACTCCAACAGCACGTCAAGTATTAAAAACCATTTGTCTCCATTCACTCCTATCAAACACGCTCATGCATGCCTGCTGGAAGTCCAAGCCCTCGCACACAAAACCTCCTTTACCCCCTCTCTCCAACCTTTCCTAGGCCGACCCCAACCCCGCCTTCCTTCCACTACAGACTGATACACTCTTGAAGTCATTCTGTTTCGCTCCATTCTCTCTACATGTCCGAACCACCTCAACAACCCCTTTCCCCAGCCCTCTGGACAACAGTTTTGGTAATCCCGCACCTCCTCCTAACTTCCAAACTACGAATTCTCTGCATTATATTCACACCACACATTGCCCTCAGACATGACATCTCCACTGCCTCCAGCCTTCTCCTCGCTGCAACATTCATCACCCATTCTTCACATCCATATAAGAGCGTTGGTAAAACTATACTCTCATACATTCCCCTCTTTGCCTCCAAGGACAAAGTTCTTTGTCTCCACAGACTCCTAAGTGCACCACTCACTCTTTTCCCCTCATCAATTCTATGATTCACCTCATCTTTCATAGACCCATCCGCTGACACGTCCACTCCCAAATATCTGAATACATTCACCTCCTCCACACTCTCTCCCTCCAATCTGATATTCAATCTTTCATCACCTAATCTTTTTGGAATCCTCATAACCTTACTCTTTCCTGTATTCACCTTTAATTTTCTTCTTTTGCACACCCTACCAAATTCATCCACCAATCTCTGCAACTTCTCTTCAGAATCTCCCAAGAGCACAGTGTCATCAGCAAAGAGCAGCTGTGACAACTCCCACTTTGTGTGTGATTCTTTATCTTTTAACTCCACGCCTCTTGCCCAAACCCTCGCATTTACTTCTCTTACAACCCCATCTATAAATATATTAAACAACCACGGTGACATCACACATCCTTGTCTAAGGCCTACTTTTACTGGGAAATAATTTCCCTCTTTCCTACATACTCTAACTTGAGCCTCACTATCCTCGTAAAAACTCTTCACTGCTTTCAGTAACCTACCTCCTACACCATACACTTGCAACATCTGCCACATTGCCCCCCTATCCACCCTGTCATACGCCTTTTCCAAATCCATAAATGCCACAAAGACCTCTTAGCCTTATCTAAATATTGTTCACTTACATGTTTTCACTGTAAACACCTGGTCCACACACCCCCTACCTTTCCTAAAGCCTCCTTGTTCATCTGCTATCCTATTCTCCGTCTTACTCTTAATTCTTTCAATAATAAATCTACCATACACTTTACCAGGTATACTCAACAGACTTATCCCCCTATAATTTTTGCACTCTCTTTTGTCCCCTTTGCCTTTATACAAAGGAACTATGCATGCTCTCTGCCAATCCCTAGGTACCTTACCCTCTTCCATACATTTATTAAATAATTGCACCAACCACTCCAAAACTATATCCCCACCTGCTTTTAACATTTCTATCTTTATCCCATCAATCCCTGCTGCCTTACCCCCTTTCATTTTACCTACTGCCTCACGAACTTCCCCCAGACTCACAACTGGCTCTTCCTCACTCCTACAAGATGTTATTCCTCCTTGTCCTATACACGAAATCTCAGCTTCCCTATCTTCATCAACATTTAACAATTCCTCAAAATATTCCCTCCATCTTCCCAATACCTCTAACTCTCCATTTAATAACTCTCCTCTCCTATTTTTAACTGACAAATCCATTTGTTCTCTAGGCTTTCTTAACTTGTTAATCTCACTCCAAAACTTTTTCTTATTTTCAACAAAATTTGTTGATAACATCTCACCCACTCTCTCATTTGCTCTCTTTTTACATTGCTTCACCACTCTCTTAACCTCTCTCTTTTTCTCCATATACTCTTCCCTCCTTGCATCACTTCTACTTTGTAAAAACTTCTCATATGCTAACTTTTTCTCCCTTACTACTCTCTTTACATCATCATTCCACCAATCGCTCCTCTTCCCTCCCGCACCCACTTTCCTGTAACCACAAACTTCTGCTGAACACTCTAACACTATATTTTTAAACCTACCCCATACCTCTTCGACCCCATTGCCTATGCTCTCATTAGCCCATCTATCCTCCAATAGCTGTTTATATCTTACCCTAGCTGCCTCCTCTTTTAGTTTATAAACCTTCACCTCTCTCTTCCCTGATGCTTCTATTCTCCTTGTATCCCATCTACCTTTTACTCTCAGTGTAGCTACAACTAAAAGTGATCTGATATATCTGTGGCCCCTCTATAAACATGTACATCCTGAAGTCTACTCAACAGTCTTTTATCTACCAATACATAATCCAACAAACTACTGTCATTTCGCCCTACATCATATCTTGTATACTTATTTATCCTCTTTTTCTTAAAATATGTATTACCTATAACTAAACCCCTTTCTATACAAAGTTCAATCAAAGGGCTCCCATTATCATTTACACCTGGCACCCCAAACTTGCCTACCACACCCTCTCTAAAAGTTTCTCCTACTTTAGCATTCAGGTCCCCAACCACAATTACTCTCTCACTTGGTTCAAAGGCTCCTATACATTCACTTAACATCTCCCAAAATCTCTCTCTCTCCTCTACATTCCTCTCTTCTCCAGGTGCATGCACGCTTATTATGACCCACTTTTCGCATCCAACCTTTACTTTAATCCACATAATTCTTGAATTTACACATTCATATTCTCTTTTCTCCTTCCATAACTGATCATTTAACATTACTGCTACCCCTTCCTTTGCTCTAACTCTCTCAGATACTCCAGATTTAATCCCATTTATTTCCCCCCACTGAAATTCCCCAACCCCTTTCAGCTTTGTTTCGCTTAGGGCCAGGACATCCAACTTCTTTTCATTCATAACATCAGCAATCATCTGTTTCTTGTCATCTGCACTACATCCACGCACATTCAAGCATCCCAGTTTTATAAAGTTTTTCTTCTTCTCTTTTTTAGTAAATGTCTACAGGAGAAGGGGTTACTAGCCCATTGCTCCCGGCATTTTAGTCGCCTCATACGACACGCATGGCTTACGGAGGAAAGATTCTTTTCCACTTCCCCATGGACAATAGAAGAAATAAAGAAGAACAAGAGCTATGTAGAAAAAGGAGAAAAACCTAGATGTATGTATATATATATGCATGTGCGTGTCTGTGAAGTGTGACCAAATTGTAAGTAGGAGTAGCAAGATATCCCTGTTATCTAGCGTGTTTATGAGACAGAAAAAGAAATAGAATTATCAAAGGTTATTTCTTGGGTAGCATTGGAAATTGGGTTGGGCAAATATTTTGTTAGTGGGATGAATTGTGTTGGACCTGCCTAGTATGGGCCAAAAGGCCTGCTGCAGTGTTCCTCATTTCTTATGTTCTTATGTTCTTAAAACAAACACACAGCGCGTGTGGGTTATTTAGCCTAAGACTCGTGATGGAATTGTGACAATATTATTAATAGCAGTTTTATTAGGAAAGGAAATATAAATTTATATTTTTTGAATAGTAAAAAACGCACCTTTATTTTCAGTATAATTCAACAGTTCTTCAATATATTTTAAAAGCGTCCAGAAAATTCATAAAGCCCGACTGTAACAGTTTAGCCACTTCTCCGTATATGATGAAGTGTTGGCATAAATTTCGTTTTACGGAACCATTAAACGTCTTCATTATGCTCTCTTCGATTTTTTTAAACCATTTTAATAAATTTTTAAAGACAGTTTAACATTATTTTAAAGCTTCACACAGAGTAAAGCTTTGTCACAACAAAGTTTCTCTCTATACAGGTGCCGCTTCTTCACTACTTTTTTTATAACTCTTATTAAACTGAAATACATTACAAGATTTAAGGTTAAGTGGAATTATTGTCGTTCCTGAAGAACGTGACACATGAAGAATAATAGAATTCAACAGTTAAGATTTCATTAATCAACCTAGAACAATAGACTGTTAGAATATATAATATATAATATATATATATATATATATATATATATATATATATATATATATATATATATATATATATATATATATATATACATATATATATATATATATTATAATATATATATATATATATATATATATATATATATATATATGTATATAATATATATATATAATATATATATATATATATATAATATATATATAATATATATATATAATATATATATATATATATATATATATATATATTCTAACAGTCCTATTGTTCTAGGTTGATTATATATATATATATATATATATATATATATATATATATAATATTATATATATATATATATATATATATAATATATATATATATATATATATAATATATAATATATATGTATTTATATTGTCTGTCGTGCCGAATAAGTAAAACTTGCGATTTGGGCTTAAATAACAATGCACCTCTTGCCGAGTAAGGTAAGGGAAAATTTGTGTATGCAATAATTTCGCAAAAATCATTCTGAATCAAAAGAAAAAAATATTTCATTGTCTTTGTTTATTGTTAAATTATTGTGAGCTTATATAAAATATATTTAGTTGGATTAGGCTAGGTTAGGTTAGGTAAGTTTTCTAAGGCTCTTTTGGTAGAAAATCGTTAATTTTTATATTAACATAAATTAAAAAAACAAATACCTTTAAATGTATAAGAGAAAATTTTAGAGAGGACTTAATTTTAAACGAGTTCTTGCTAATTGACCAGTTTTACCTATTCGGTACGACAATATATATATGCAATAATCGCGAACAAGCGATACAAGATGCAAAATAACCAAAGGGGCGGGGGAGTTGAATGATAGCTCTTGGCCTTTCGTGTTGCAATCAACACATCAACAGGAGCTTGCAATGTTGCAGAAATGAGTAGGAAGTCCAAGAAGAACCGTTGAAGGGTACAACTCTATAGTTAGAATAATGCAACATCAAGTAGACCAGCG
Source organism: Cherax quadricarinatus (assembly GCF_026875155.1). Classification (NCBI taxonomy): domain Eukaryota; kingdom Metazoa; phylum Arthropoda; class Malacostraca; order Decapoda; family Parastacidae; genus Cherax; species Cherax quadricarinatus. The sequence continues at coordinate 58,544,647 of NC_069403.1, forward strand.
CCAGATGCCAGAAAGATGAAGGCCAAGTGTTACAACCGTAATAAAAAGGCCATCAGCATTAAATATTTAGTAATGACCTAGCGATCACCCCATTAGTGACGTGACAAATATCGTATCATTATAAAAGACTTTAATATTCTGATCTCCAAGTATCTGGCATCTGTTAGCAGGAAAATTCCATCAAGAAAATGGGCCTTGGGGAAGTAGCAAAAGGGGAAACAATCCTATTTCCGAGGCTGGCTCACTTCACCCTGAGGTAAATGCTGAGTAAAGGTTAAGTAGGAGCAGCAGAGCCTAAATGATATTCGTCATTGTAGAACTGCGTTTACGGCAGTCCAGCGAGTTAAGGTAGGAATCCGGCTTTAGATTGTGTACCATGAACATACATTAGTGGTCTTCCCATATACTGCAAATCAGAACTTTTTATCAACCCGATGTATCAACACAATTAAGAATGGAAGTTCAGTTTCTACTTCTTTTTCCATGGTGAATTTAATAGACGGAGCCAGAGCGTTATGTCTTGGTAATCTGAATCACTTTACTTCACAGGGAAGGATATCTTTCAAAAGCCTAGCCTCGAAAAACTCTATATGCAGATTGCTTAATAGTGGAGACGATGGATTTTCCATAGCCATTCTCTGATTTTGAGCTTAATATTTCCCTTCAAACTCAAACTTGCAGTCAACTACACACAGCTTAATAAACTCAGTAATGATATTCTTACAGAATGGCATGGAGAACTTATCTAATTCTTCTTCTAGATAGGATAACAGATCGGGAACAAGAACTAGGATGAACAACACCGTGACGTCAAAGCTTACTAGTACAAAATCATTAGACATGTTAACATTTTGCAATTTGTCAGTGAGGTCAACGTTGCTTTTAATGTGGCTTTTAGAGATATTGCCAAGCATTGAAGTTAATATTTTTACCAACCATTTTGACAAAACACATGTGGCCGACCCCCACCGAGCTAATAATAGGTCTCGCTAGGAAACCGGGTTGGCGGGTTTTAATCAAACTGTACATATAACGGAGTGTCGCCGACCTAGCTTATAACTGTTTATTCAATTCCTCATTACCTCTCAGTAAGGTTTTAAGTTGTTTATTAATCGTACTATTAATCTGACCTAAGTCAGGTGCATAAAAGTCAGCTACAAGAGCTCAGTCAGGTTGAGGAACGGCTGTTTTCAGAGCAACTGTTAATACAGTGTTAGGTTTATATAGGAAATGTGATACGTTAAAGACCAGTTGTCATGCAATTATAGTTTTCTTGAAGATTTTGCGTTTATTGACGCAATAGTGTTTCTTTATATTACGGAAAGCGCCCACCCACTTAATAATATTTTTATGATTCTAAACTTAATCGAAAAGTTCAGAATTGTCTTGTTCATATATGACCAGTCTCTCATAAACGGTGGCATTACTCTGGTGAATAAATTTCTTTCTATTCGTCTTCTTTATGATTGGATGCAGTTGTTGCATATACACCGGGTCCTTCCAGGGTTGTTTATTGCATGAATCCCCTGGTTAGATCACACAATTGCATGTTTTACTAGTGTAATAAAGAGTATACTTTTGTTGCAAACAAAGATCACATTTTTCATTGTATTATTGGGTTTGTGTTCTAAGTTTAAAGGTTCACTAACATATACAATCCATAATGATAAAATATTGTAGGAGATAATAGGGGATTTTCATTGTAATTTTTCCTTGTCAAGAGATAGATTTGATATAGACTTCAGTGTCTTATTCTGTCTTTTCCTTGTGCTCCCATGTGCTCTCTACCCTTCAACCAGATTTGTCAGCCGTGGGGTCGCTTCAGCAACGCGTGACAACTGCCAACAAATATCGTGCGAGACAATGTGGAAATGTCGCTTTTACCGTAAGTGTTAGCGGCGGGTCGATGGCTCTTCTGTTCCTGCTCATGTTGCCTGTGTACAAGTAAAACTATATTGTTTCACTGAGCTAGAAGAAAGAGTGAGGGAGTTAAGAGCGTTAATTTAGGAACATTAGGAACGTCAAGTGTGTATACGACCTACCGAAAGTGATCACTAACAGTAACCTCATTCTCTGCCATGCATGACAAAGTACATTTTTTTTGGTTTTGTTTCGTTTTTATTTATTCAGCTTAAGGAATTACGGAGGCTCGCTTTTGATCGTTTTCTAGTGGCGAGATTGTTACACCACCTAACTGTACTTAGCAGAAACCTCATCCACATGACTAGCAGCTCCGTGTCAACCACTACAAAGATAGTGAAACATTCGTTGCTCTCACCGTAGAGTTATGTGCTGGGAGGTGGGTGGCTCGGGGGTTGTTTTGCAAGACAAAGTGGATGAGCAAGCATTCGTAACATTCAAACCCGATTGAGGAAAGCAATTTTGTTTTGAAGGGAGAGCGTAACACGACAAGTATATAAACAAATATACATGTATACTGTGCAAGCCTATTTGAGAGTAGAGACTTTTAAAATCATGACTGGAGAAAGCTCTCTACCTAGAGCGAAACTCCGTCCAGATAATGGCTTCTGTCTTTGTACAAATGAATTTTCTTCTTTGGATTTAATTCTTACTTCAGTTTTCTTCAATATTTTATCTCCAGTTATGTCATCCACTTTAATTAAAAATACGTATGTCCTTTAATTTAGGTGTCCTTCAGATCATCAACTTTGGTCTGTAGTGATCAAGGAATTGGACGTATCTTCCTTTCCTCAGATCGAACCTGCTTGCCTATCTTTACTCAGGCGCTGTACAACCCCTACCCTAAGACACGTGTTTCTAACATGTGTCTTAGGGTATCTTCTCCCTTCGCTACCTACTGAGGCAAGCAGTGTGTGTAGTTATGTTCACCAGCTATAGATTCTTTACTTGCCTGTTGGGTGTCGGACACCAGCTACTCCGATCAGTTAGGAACACCGGCTGGTCAGCTGTCTGTGTACCAGTTTTGCTGTTCTACCAGTGTGGTCTAAAAACACCAAGTGTGTGTATCTCAGTGTTGCTGGTCCACCAGTGTGGTCTAAAAATCCAAGTGTGTGTATCTCGGTGTTGCTGGTCCACCAGTGTGTTCTTAAAGACCAAGACATAAATATCTCGCACTAGTGACAGGAGATCCTAGTTGATCTTTCGTTCCGTCTTTAGACGTGACCTGACAACGAGTCAGGGTGGCTCGAAACGCCGTCTAAATTTCCTCTCAACAGTGCCTACCTTCAATAGTGTGAATTGAACTGAATTACTAGCTTACTTATTTACTTACTAAAAGAGAGAAAGAAAGAGAGAGAGAGAGAGAGAGAGAGAGAGAGAGAGAGAGAGAGAGAGAGAGAGAGAGAGAGAGAGAGAGAGAGAGAGAGAGAGAGAGAGAGAGAGAGAGAGAGAGAGAGAGAGAAAGAGAGAGAGAGAGAAAGAGAGAGAGAGGCTGAAAGCATTTCAATCTTTCATACCTTCCTTAACCTAAGCTTCACGCACCCCATAAAACTGTTTACGCTTTCAACAACTTACACCCAATTCAATTCATCTGCATGACTGGCCACACCACTCGTCTATTCACCCTGGTATATGCCCTTCCCGCAAATTCATAAATGCAATAAGGAACTCTTATTTCGTACTGCTTATTTACGTATTTGAATGCAGGCCCTTGATACACACATCCTCTTTATTCCCTGAAGCCACTTTCTTCTTCCACATATCATGTACATGCAGAATCTTGGCTCAAGGTTCACTCAAGAAGCTCAGAAAGAAGGTAAAGCTATTGGGATTTAAGACATCTTATTATGTTTTGGAAAGTTGTATTTGTCTTCGTTCTTATATCCAAGTGCTCAGATCATGCTCACTTCATGGCGTTTAACTCTCTCTCTTTCTTTCTTTCTTTCTTTCTTTCTTTCTTTCTTTCTCTCTCTCTCTCTCTCTCTCTCTCTCTCTCTCTCTCTCTCTCTCCTCTCTCTCTCTCTCTCTCTCTCTCACCCCGAGGTAAAGCAGAGAGTAATTCAGTAATCTTTTACCAGTTGGGCTTGGGGGCCGCCCCATAGTTCTTGCTTTCATGGTCTCCTCTCAGACCTGCAGCAATTTGCTCACCTTTCAACACTTTCTTTGATACTGCAGCCTCCATTATACATCATCGCTACAGGTGCTTCGCAGGTATTGAAAATTTGCGACTTTATGCATTCCTACGTTATGCTGAAATATTTTTTTTTGCGTTGCACACCCCTTCTGAGTACAGATGAATTTGGCGTCCGAATTATGTAATTCCCTTTCTCTAAAGGCTTTTACGCTTTAATTAAAAAACACATAGTCTTTTTTTTTTCCTGATATCCATACTTTAGTCTTATTAGGTATCCCCGAAAGGAATACCTAATAAAATTTCCATTCTGTACTCTTATTAGGTATCCCCGAAGACATACCATGAAGAGGTTACCTATTTTATTATCCTCCTTCATAGAGGAAGATCATTCCCGAATTTCGTTTTCTGCACGATAACCTGAGAAAGCAGCTTCTGTTCGGCCACGAACTTTTAACAATTGTGTATCGTGCCAATTTGCCAATTTTATTACGTTTGCCCTTGTTGAACGGCGTCAGTGTTTAATATTTAAAGCGTCTTGTCGATAGAATAAAACCGTGAAAGCTTAGACTTTGTAGATGCAAATTTACTAACGTCCTAACATAATTAATAAGCTTAGAACCATAGAATTCTAAGCAATATTTGAAGAATGCCGCCTCTGGTCAGCTTCAAACTTTCAGAGATGTTGGAATCGTCTTCAAAAAAAGTCTTCAGAGAAACATCTTCAAAGACACGTCTAAAAAGTAACGTTCGATCGGCTTCAGACCATCAAAACTTATTTATCTTTCTTAGAGGAAGCGGCTGCTGGCATTATTATTGCTATTATAATTATTTTTCGCTACTACTAGCGGTAATAATAATAATAATAAAATAATAATATAATAATAATAATAATAATAATAATAATAAATAATAATAATAATAATAATAATAAAATACTAATAATATACTACTACTACTACTACTACTACAACAACATCTACTACTACTACTACTACAACTACTACTACTACTACTACTACTGCTACTAATAATAGTAATAATAATAATACCTGGTTAAGTATGTAAATAATTGAAAGATGAATGCCTATGCTTAACCACAGTTACTGAATCAGAATATTTCCAAGAAATAAGTCTTTGACTGCCTCCACGTACACCAGCTGGTATATATAAGACCATGTGACGACTGCTTGGCGGCAGAAAAACTCATAAAAGACGCTGGATGGGTTTAATGACATCCTTGCCGCATATGAGTATTTATTTGAATGGTATATTATTATTATTATTATTATCATTATTATTATTATTATTATTATTATTATTATTATTATTATTATTATGTTCCTTGGGGGAAAGTAATACGACGCGGAGCGGCTGTAAATACGTCGTAACTGCTGTTGGTAATCTATCATAAAAGTGTAAACAGCCAGCGACGTATAACAAGACTAATTACAGAGGCTTGATCAACTAGACGTAGCGGAGTTTTAAGCTTAAGAATCTAAGACGTCAAAATATTGAGGCCGTCTGGATATTTACCTTGATGTAATAGGGAGCTTAAATATTACGTGTGTCTTATTATATGTATTGTATTACAAGAGGTAGATTATTAGTATTTTGTATTTGTTGTTGTATTCAGTGTACAGCTGGAAGACGTTTTGTGTTTAGAAAGACACGCGTGTAGATGCACGCGCACACACACGTAGTGGAGGCAGCATCCATACTTAGTTTTAAGATGAGATATGATAAAGGTCACATAACAAGAACAGAGAGGACCTAGTAGCGACCATTGAAAAGGCAGGACAAGGAGCTATGAATCGACCCCTGCAACCATAATTAGGTGAGTACACACACACACACACACACACATAAAATGAAAAAAGTTTAATCTAGTCACGTTTTATTTTAATGGATTTTTATCAAATTTAGAGAGCAAAATACTCTATAAATAAATATTTTGTGCAGCCCATAACTCCTTCTTACCATACCTCACCATACTTAAAATTAATTTCAAATGCCATATTTTAATTTCATATTCAAGGGAAAATGAAATCATTCCACAAGTTACAAGTTTAATTTCGTTAAGGAAGTCACTTAAGGAATTTGGCAGGTGACGTCATCCCATATTAGCAACATTTTCTGGAGTAAAATATTATCTATTACGTCCTGAAGTGAATTATATTTTTATCTGTCAGGAGAGTGTATTGCTTAATGTGATATATTAGTGCTCTCTCTCTCTCTGTCTATCTGTGTGTGTGTGTGTGTGTGTGTGTGTGTGTGTGTGTGTGTGTGTGTGTGTGTGTGTGTGTGTGTGTGTGTGTGAGAGAGAGAGAGAGAGAAAGAGAGAGAGAGAGAGAGAGAGAGAGAGAGAGGTTCTTGCCTGCCAGCCTCGACCAGGTAAGCTCTTCGCTTCCTCCATCCCTAACGCTACACATACTTTTTGGCCAATATTAAAAATACCGTGTGTGGAGGTGACAAGAACACCAACGCAATATAATATTCAAGCATCAAATTGTTGCTATCTCTGCAGACCTCTCAGAGGTGAAGAAGGAAATCGAAAAGAGTCACTTCAAACAGATATTTATAAATAAATTTCATTTAAATTGGTTAAGCTGCATCCAGTTTGCCATTAATTAAGATGTTTAAAATGTCTGTATAACTATTTTAAGGGCGACGTCCTTTCCAAGTGAACGTAAAAGTACAAAGTATAAATTGGCCATATTGCTCACTCGCCCTCTGGTCCTCCCCGATTCAATCTAAATTTTTAACGAACGATAAACTTCCCTTGGGTGGGGACAGGACATCGTGCCAAGCTGAGGAGCTAAACCCAACTGGAAAAATGTTTTTTTTTTTTAATCAGTGCTCTTTACTTGATTTTTTTAAATTTTTGCATATATATATATATATATATATATATATATATATATATATATATATATATATATATATATATATATATATATATTATTTATTATTATTTTATTATCACACTGGCCGATTCCCACCAAGGCAGGGTGGCCCGAAAAAGAAAAAACTTTCACCATCATTCACTCCATCACTGTCTTGCCAGAAGGGTGCTTTACACTACAGTTTTTAAACTGCAACATTAACACCCCTCCTTCAGAGTGCAGGCACTGTACTTCCCATCTCCAGGACTCAAGTCCGGCCTGCCGGTTTCTCTGAACCCCTTCATAAATGTTACTTTGCTCACACTCCAACAGCACGTCAAGTATTAAAAACCATTCGTCTCCATTCACTCCTATCAAACACGCTCACGCACGCCTGCTGGAAGTCCAAGCCCCTCGCACACAAAACCTCCTTTACCCCCTCTCTCCAACCTTTCCTAGGCCGACCCCTACCCCTCCTTCCTTCCACTACAGACTGATACACTCTTGAAGTCATTCTGTTTCGCTCCATTCTCTCTACATGTCCGAGCCACCTCAACAACCCTTCCTCAGCCCTCTGGACAACAGTTTTGGTAATCCCGCACCTCCTCCTAACTTCCAAACTACGAATTCTCTGCATTATATTCACACCACACATTGCCCTCAGACATGACATCTCCACTGCCTCCAGCCTTCTCCTCGCTGCAACATTCATCACCCATGCTTCACACCCATATAAGAGTGTTGGTAAAACTATACTCTCATACATTCCCCTCTTTGCCTCCAAGGACAAAGTTATTTGTCTCCACAGACTCCTAAGTGCACCACTCACCCTTTTCCCCTCATCAATTTTATGATTCACCTCATCCTTCATAGACCCATCCGCTGACACGTCCACTCCCAAATATCTGAATACATTCACCTCCTCCATACTCTCTCCCTCCAATCTGATATCCAATCTTTCATCACCTAATATTTTTGTTATCCTCATAACCTTACTCTTTCCTGTATTCACTTTTAATTTTCTTCTTTTGCACACCCTACCAAATTCATCCACCAATCTCTGCAACTTCTCTTCAGAATCTCCCAAGAGCACAGTGTCATCAGCAAAGAGCAACTGTGACAACTCCCACTTTATGTGTAATTCCTTATCTTTTAACTCCACGCCTCTTGTCAAGACCCTCGCATTTACTTCTCTTACAACCCCATCTATAAATATATTAAACAACCACGGTGACATCACACATCTCTGTCTAAGGCCTACTTTTACTGGGAAATAATTTCCCTCTTTCCTATGTACTCTAACTTGAGCCTCACTATCCTCGTAAAAACTCTTCACTGCTTTCAGTAACCTACCTCCTACACCATACACCTGCAACATCTTCCACATTGCCCCCCTATCCACCCTGTCATACGCCTTTTCCAAATCCATAAATGCCACAAAGACCTCTTTAGCCTTATCTAAATACTGTTCATTATATGTTTCACTGTAAACACCTGGTCCACACACCCCCTACCTTTCCTAAAGCCTCCTTGTTCATCTGCTATCCTATTCTCAGTCTTACTTTTAATTCTTTCAATAATAACTCTACCATACACTTTACCAGGTATACTCAACAGACTTATCCCCCTATAATTTTTGCACTCTCTTTTGTCCCCTTTGCCTTTATACAAAGGAACTATGCATGCTCTCTGCCAATCCCTAGGTACCTTACCCTCTTCCATACATTTATTAAATAATTGCACCAACCACTCCAAAACTATATCCCCACCTGCTTTTAACATTTCTATCTTTATCCCATCAATCCCGGCTGCCTTACCTCCTTTCATTTTACCTACTGCCTGACGAACTTCCCCCACACTCACAACTGGCTCTTTCCTCACTCCTACAAGATGTTATTCCTCCTTGCCCTATACACGAAATCACAGCTTCCCTATCTTCATCAACATTTAAAAATTCCTCAAAATATTCCCTCCATCTTCCCAATACCTCTAACTCTCCATTTAATAACTCTCCTCTCCTATTTTTAACTGACAAATCCATTTGTTCTCTAGGCTTCCTTAACTTGTTAATCTCACTCCAAAACTTTTTCTTATTTTCAACAAAATTTGTTGATAACATCTCACCCACTCTCTCATTTGCTCTCTTTTTACATTGCTTCACCACTCTCTTAAGCTCTCTCTTTTTCTCCATATACTCTTCCCTCCTTGCATCACTTCTACTTTGTAAAAACTTCTCATGTGCTAACTTTTTCTCCCTTACTACTCTCTTTACATCATCATTCCACCAATCGCTCCTCTTCCCTCCCGCACCCACTTTCCTGTAACCACAAACTTCTGCTGAACACTCTAACACTACATTTTTAAACCTACCCCATACCTCTTCGAACTAAACCCCTTTCTATACAAAGTTCAATCAAAGGGCTCCCATTATCATTTACACCTGGCACCCCAAACTTACCTACCACACCCTTTCTAAAAGTTTCTCCTACTTTAGCATTCAGGTCCCCTACCACAATTACTCTCTCACTTGGTTCAAAGGCTCCTATACATTCACTTAACATCTCCCAAAATCTCTCTCTCTCTCCTCTGCATTCCTCTCTTCTCCAGGTGCATACACGCTTATTATGACCCACTTCTCGCATCCAACCTTTAATTTAATCCACGTAATTCTTGCATTTACACATTCATATTCTCTTTTCTCCTTCCATAACTTATCCTTCAACATTACTGCTACCCCTTCCTTTGCTCTAACTCTCTCAGATACTCCAGATTTAATCCCATTTATTTCCCCCCACCGAAACTCTCCTACCCCCTTCAGCTTTGTTTCGCTTAGGGCCAGGACATCCAACTTCTTTTCATTCATAACATCAGCAATCATCTGTTTCTTGTCATCTGCACTACATCCACGCACATTCAAGCATCCCAGTTTTATAAAGTTTTTCTTCTTCTCTTTTTTTAGTAAATGTCTACAGGAGAAGGGGTTACTAGCCCATTGCTCCCGGCATTTTAGTCGCCTCATACGACACGCATGGCTTACGGAGGAAAGATTCTTTTCCACTTCCCCATGGACAATAGAAGAAATAAAGAAGAACAAGAGCTATGTAGAAAAAGGAGAAAAACCTAGATGTGTGTATATATATATATGCATGTGCGTGTCTGTGAAGTGTGACCAAAGTGTAAGTTGGAGTAGCAAGATATCCCTGTTATCTAGCGTGTTTATGAGACAGAAAAAGACACCAGCAATCCTACCATCATGCAAAACAGTTACAGGTTTCTGTTTCACAGTCATCTGGCAGGACGGTAGTACTTCCCTGGGTGGTTGCTGTCTACCAACCTACTTATTGCATATATATATATATATATATATATATATATATATATATATTTTATATATATATATATATATATATATATATATATATATAATACAATATATATATATATATATATATATATATATATATATATATATATATATATATAATATATATATATATATATATATATTATATATATATATATATATATATATATATATATATATATATATATATATATATATATATATATGCAATAAGATCACAGTAAACAGGCGATTTCAGAATATGCAAAACAACCACTCTGAAAGAATAGAGAAATTCCAAGCGCTTTCGTGACTACTCGCATTATCAATGCACTATGAAAGTAAAGCATCCAAGGAAGCTATATAAGGGGTCTGGCCAACACCTCACTATCAGATCCCACAACGGTTAAACACCTGACGCGCGCTGGCCCAATTGGACGGTTCCTTTGCACAACTCATCAACAAACTATTCTACCCAAGAAAATTTAAAAATTATTATTTGTCCAGTGTATTATTAAATTCTTCCCAAATTCTATTAATTATAAATGGATCTAATTTATATAAACCAAAGGAAATATTCATATTATTGTCAAAACTGCTTTTTATGAAACAAGATTCAATTATATTCCTGTCGACCATGGACTTGCTTGATACTACTTTCTCAACTTTTTGAAAATCAATTGGATGGTTAAAATCTCTTACATGAATAAATAGAGCATTGGAATCTTGTCCAGTTCTAATGCTATATTTATGTTGTTTTAATCTTAGTTCGAGATTTTTACCAGTTTGACCGTAATAAACTTTATCGCAAATTTTACAAGGAATCTTATAGACACATCCATCAGCATTTTGGGGGGAATTCTTTATCAAAAGTTTTTTTTTACTGTATCAAGATTTTTTAATACAACTTTAATATTAAAAGTCTTAAGAAGAGAAGGCATATCAACCAAGTTTTTATGGTAAGGGAGAACCAACATATTTTTAGTTGAATAAGGCTGGTTGTCCCTCTTTGGATTGTAAAAAGTATTTCTAGCAACTTTAAAAGATTTATCAATTACATTTCTTGGGTATTTTAAATCATTACCTATTTCATAAATTTTGGATATTTCCTCATCTATGAACTCAGGACTACAAATTCGTAAAGCTCTCAAAAACATTGATGAGAAAACAGACAGTTTGACTCTATCTTGACGCGAGGAATAATAGTGGACATAGGAACAGTTATTTGTAGGTTTTCTGTAAATTTTAAATTTGAATTCATTATTACCCTTAATAATTAAAACATCTAGAAAAGGCAATGAGTTATTTTCTTCAAACTCAACGGTAAAGTTTATAGAATGGGCTAAGCTATTTAATTTTCCAAGGAAATGGTGTATATCTACATTTTTGGGCATTTGTGTGTGTGTGTGTTGTGTGTGTGTGTGTGTGTGTGTGTGTGTGTGTGTGTGTGTGTGTGTGCGTGCTTGTGAAGCCCTGGACAAAATCGCTAAAACAACAAAATGTTAAGTTTAAAATAAAATATAATATGTAAATGTTCTGAGGTAGGAGAAGAGAATACTCATAGAAAATAAGAAAACTTACGAGTGTTCCTTGAAAATGGGTTTCTTTCTCTCTGAATATATATATGTAATATATATATATATATATATATATATATATATATATATATATATATATATATATATATATATATATATATATATATATATATATATATATATATTATACATATATATATATATATATAATATTATATATATATATATATATATATATATATATATATATATATATATATATATATATATATATATATATATATATATATATATATATAATATATATATATAACACAGGCTCGTGCCAGAATCTCTTTTAAAAGGAAAAATCAACACTACGTGAGTCTCACCAACACAATAAATATCACATACTACATCACTCCTCTCCATGACATGAAATTTCAAAATACCACACAATTTTCTTTTACCTACAGAGAACCTGGGAGCTATCCAGTGTCTGTGATGTTTGTTAGTAGTAGTTCGGAGCAAGTAGTGAGTTAGAGGTGGCTTAGTGATGAGATAGTGGTTATTTAGAGGTGAACTGGCATTTACCCTGGACTGCTATTTCAATTACCTGTGTGCTCCATTCCTTCACCTATGCTGACAATGCCAGTGAAGTGTTGAGATTCCTAAGCTACCTCCAGCATCCTCCCACTTACGTGAGGATCTCCAGCTCTCCCCACCACCACCAACGCCATCAACTGCCTCCCTTCAAGGACACCAACTCGCTCTCTACAACATCACCAACATGCTTTCTTCAACACTATACACAATGTGAAAGATAAACACTGGCTTTCTTGGGTTATCCTGCTGGTGGATAACCCTCCGGGGTAAAAAATTCCGAGCAAATCTTATCTCACTGAAACAATGATTCGTTCAATGTTGAGCTTTACCACGCTAAGGAACTTGATCCATGAGAAGAGACTAAAGGAGCTAAAGTTGGTGATATAAAAGGAGAGAAGGAGCAAGAATGACGTGTTATCGAACTGCAAAAAATTCACAGGAATTGATAGGATGGACAGGGACAAGCTGTTAGTGAGGCTGGAAAAATGTTCACAGGGGAACAGTTGGAAATTTAACATACAAATGAGTTACAGGGACGTCACGAAGTGAAATGACCTAGACAACTAAGTGATAGAGGTATATTCTATAATCAGTTTCTAGAGAAATATAGATAGATATAGATAGATAGATAGATAGATAGATAGATAGATAGAGAGAGAGAGAGAGAGAGAGAGAGAGAGAGAGAGAGAGAGAGAGAGAGAGAGAGAGAGAGAGAGAGAGAGAGAGAGAGAGAGAGAGAGAGAGAGAGAGAGAGAACCCAGTCTAAGAGGCGTTTATCATTTCTGACAAAATGATACATAAGACAAATGTGTAGTACTTACATAGTAAGATTTTCTTTTTTCAATCTAATACAGAGGAGACATTAATGCTGGAGACCATGGACGAACTGGAGACGTAATTTTAAGGAATTCAATCCCTTAGTCTTGATACAAGGTGTTCAGTCCCTTAGCCTTGATAAAAGGTGTTTAGCTCCTGAGGCTTAATGTATGTAAAGCAAAGGCATGATGAGGAAGACTCGTGTATCGAAGCCAGAGGAGAGATGCAGCAGCTGGAGATAGCATCACAGGTGGGTGGGGCCCACTAGTAGAAGCAGATTATGCCCATAATTGGCCTCTCTTGAGAGGCATAAGCAAGATCAGTGATTTAACCTCTGGTGAGTACAAACCGTTGAGTATAAAGAGGCGAGTATAAAAGATGAGTACAATTCGGTGAGTACTCGTACTCTCTCTCTCTCTCTCTCTCTCTCACGCTTCACACACGTCATTTCGCTGCTGTTATGAAATACTTCTCCACTTGTTGATGTGTGTGCAGCCCCTCTGAGCCTTCCTCGAGGAAATCCAATCACAAGTTATGAGTCTTATTAACACTCTGACTCTCACTTCCAGGCTCCTTCTCCCTTTATGGTGCTCCACCACCTCCTTTCCCTCTCCTTCCCTATCACTTCAGTCGTCTTCTTCCTCTCGTTTTGTACTCGATCATCACCTCCCTCCCACCCTGTCTCTCCTTATGTTTCTTCCTATATGCTAGACCATCACTCTTTTCCACCTCCCTCTTTCTTTCCCTCTATTTTTCTGCTTCTTCTCCCTCCCTCTGTCTCTGCCACCCTCTCCCTGTCTCCCTTGTCCTCTCCCTCTATCTCTTCCCTCTGCTTCTCTTATCCTCTCACTCTTCTCTCTCCTACAAGCTCAATCCTCTCTTATTCTCTCCTCTCTCTGCTTCTCTTTCCTAGATGCTAGTCCATTACCTCTTCCCCATACCCTTTCCTTATCTTTATTTTACATCACCTATCTCTCTTATCCTCATCCCTCTCACTCCCTCTCTCTCTCTCCCTTTTTTCCTCTTCCACTCCCTCTCTTACTTACTCAATAACCTAATGGATTTTTTCCCTTCGTGTTCACAACTATATGGCCCAGACACCCTCTGTTCTTTGCCCCACTTTGTATCCACCTCTTCTTGTCTCCACTCTTCTTCCTGTCCCACTCCTCTTCCCGTCCCACTCCTCTTCCCGTCCCACGTCTCATATTCCTCTCCTCCTACCGTCCCTCTTCTCTTTCTAATTAGTTCCTGCTTCGGGTAATATTTCCCATCCATCAGTGATTTTCCTGATCACTAGTCAGCGTTTAAAATGCTTATTTAATCACATTACAAAACTACACACAGGCAGTAACATGGAACGTTTTTACATGACATTTCGCCCACACGGTGGGCTTTCACCTGTTCGAGGCTTAATGAAACTCACCTGGGGGGTCAAACGTCAGGAAACTTCTCGTTTAATTGTATTTATGTCTCATTATCTTCGCCATAAAACGAAAGTTGTTTTACATATACATTTCTTATTTTTTTTCCAGTAATATTCTATTTAAAAGTTTTTACAACTGTAGAAAAATATATTATAAAAAAAAACTAGGAAGGTGCAGCTGCCTGTAATGAGTTAGCAGACAGCTCAGCTGAGGAATCCAATAACAATCCAAAGCTTTCGTTAGGTAAGATACATCAGCGTTGAATGCTTGATGGCGATCGGGTGAGACATTCACTTATTATCTCACGAAAACAACTTTTTCCAACCCTTAAAACCTCTTCAATAAAACTGACAAATTTTTGTTTACACTGCTCTCGGTCAATCAGAAAATTCCATTGAATGCGGTACAACAGATCGCAGGAAGGAAAAAGATTTATTAAGTAATATTAGCAGATTAATAAATATTTAGCCAATATTCAATGTGAATCTCAGTGGGCACAGGATATATACCCTGAGAAATGTATTTCTCTCAGCGCATATCTGCTGAGACTTTACAAGAATCTCTATTTTAGTAATTAGAATATTCTTGTCTAGTGGGAAAATTGTTACGAGCAGCTTTAGTCGAGAGTTTTAAACTTCTTTAACCAACCAGTTCAGTTTCCTCTAAACAAGTGTGTGAGAATTTTTTCAAATATGCATTTAAAGAATTTAATCTTCTTGTTTACCGTCTTGTTTAAAAGATGCATCAGATATTAAAGACTGAAGCTGTAAAGTAAAGGCGAGCTTAAGTTACACTACTACAAATAATACTATACTTTAACAATTACAAATGGCAACATTGACACTTATAACCTTCAACAGCAATCTCAAACTTCCTCGAAGAGGGATTCGTCAGTGTTGAAAGTATGAAACCGATCAAAAGAGACTTTCTCAAGGTATCGCACGAAAACAAAACCCGGAAATGGTCGTTTTTAAAAAGGACTTGATGGTACGTGAGCAGTCTGAGTGTTCCCAGTACGAGTAAATCAGTGGTGAAGATCTGAAATCAAACTTATAAGGAGCATCACGTTAATAAACAAAAAACCTCGGAAGAAAAAATGAACTCAAGCAATCAATTTCAGGCACTCCTTCGGGGATACGTCATAAAAACATCGACACGGAAGAGGAATCATTACAAGACGTTTCCTTCTGTCCTTGACGCGTGGGGTATTATTAGGGGATAGAGTTTCTACCATTCCTTGAACTGAGCGACCCATACAAATTCAGTACCTTTTAAAATACAATACAACCCTCACAAGAATAAGGTGAACGTAGGGGCAGTGTGCTAGCTCAGGTGTTCTCCGTATTTACGGTCGCTGATTAATTAAAAGGAATATTTTGTTTTTACTTTTTCATTAGTCCACAAGAGGTGGCTATTCACCTCCACACACAATTCTCGTTCATTGAGAATATAAAACCTCCAATTAGACACATCCTCGATTCATGCACGACATTAGTCAATGCTGGACGATCAAAGAGCGTCTCGTTGAATTTTTCCAAGTTACACCAGTTATCCCTAAATGACAGATTACTTTCTTTTTGTGCCTCAATGTGTTGGTATATATTCTGAACTGGGAATATTAAATGCGATATAACAGGAATTGTATAGACAAGAAAAGCTATTCAGTAGTTGAGGGAAACACGACCATTATTTTTCGGGACAGTTCCTGCAGGCTTTGTACAAATTATCTTTGAAGATTCGTATGTAAATATCTTGTATTCTTTACTCTGCCACGTTCAATTTTCTTATTGGAAGAAAATGAACATCTTTTGTATCAAATATGGTAATTAAAAAAAATCACACACACACACACACACACACACACACACACACACACACACACACACACACACACACACACACACACATGAATCATACCACAAAGAAATTACGCTATATAAAACACATTAACAGAGCTTTTAGCTATACACACTGCTCAATGCTGAAAAGGATGCTGGCAACACACGCTAAGACCAAATTTGAGTATGCTGAGTATGTGGTGTCTGCAGAGGAAGAAGAAAACATGTAAGTAAGTTCGGAAAAGTCCAGCGAAAAACTAGGAACTGACTCAGTAGAGCTAAAAAAAACAAAAACAAAATATATACAAAGACTGGAAGAACTGTAAAATCTTCACTGGTAAATAGAAAGAGTAGATGAGGAGAGACAGCCACGTGGCGGGTCATTCAAGGATGCCAGGCAATCACTGAAATCTATTTTTCACTATTGCATCTTGATCTCATCCCTTGAATCAAACTTAATTTCCTCTCATCCCACAAGCACTGCATGATCCTACAAGCTATGCCGCTCCTGTTGTTACGTCCCCCAGGAATTTAATAATCTCATAGTGAAAATGATCTATTGTTGTAGACAGATCAAAGAGGAATAGAATGCAGGCTATTGATCTATCACACTGGTATATATGTGAGGTCTTCGAATGATTATTGCTCATGAACCTGTCAGAAACGGACGTAAATGTAAATGAACTACGTTCGTTTCCGTCAAGAATATACTACACACCAAGACGTGTATATCAATGGTACTTTATATCGACAAATATGTTTACACAATATGCAGTTTGGAGAATCATAATAAATAAAACACTCGTGCAACACTCGTGCAACACTCGTGCAACACTTGTGCAACACTTGTGCAACACTTGTGCAACACTTGTGCAACACTTGTGCAACACTTGGGTATCTTTAATCTGGAAATTTTTCGCCAGCCAGAGGCTGCTTCAGTCCAACAGAGAAACGGTGAAGAAGACGTTTCGTCCATTAGTCTCCGGTGAGGGGAAACGTTTTCTCAGCAAAATGCCATAAACCACACATTGTGTCTTATTAAAACACCGAAAGTTTTATATTTCTCAGTGTTTATATGCTGAGATATCACTTTAACCCCTAATTTAGATACTTAAATATTCTTAAGACTGTTGATTAACAGGTTACACAGCCTTAATGACCCTCGTCTATTCGATAGGCTTTAAATCCATTTAACCAAGCATCTGGGTTACAACGTCAGGCTAGGATAAATCACCACTCGGTTGGCAATCTCTTGGAGCCTATCCAGGGAAATACACTTCTTCCATTTGTGAGAATGAAATCCCCTCTTACGTACTGAAGAAAATATTTCAACTAATTTTAAATGTTCTTCAGTAAACCTTAGAAAATTCAGCAAGAAGCTCAAGAAGCGAGTCTTGAAGCTAAGACTCTGGACGAAGATTATTTCCATTGTATTTTAATTGGGAAAACATATTAAGGATGGAAGATAATTGTTTCATGAAATTCCGCTAGACTTCATGGCATATATCTTATTATTATTATTATTATTATTATTATTATTATTATTATTATTATTATTATTATTATTGTTGCTGTTTTATTATTATTTTATTGTTGTTGCTATTGTTGCAATGAATGCATTCAGGGAGAGGAGTTAAACCCGTAGGGGCTACACAGCGCATAACGAAATGGGAGGTAATCACATATGATTCTACGAAAAGACGCGTAGATCCAAGTTCTTTGATTAAGATACCTTCACCGGCATCGAGGAACACCCCTTGAAGGGGTGTTCCTAGATGCCGGTTAGGGGAAACACCAGCAGTACCACCACCACCATCGCCACTAGCAACAACAGCACAAGCAGCAGAAGCAACAGCACCACCATTACTACCACTACCACCATCACCACCAGCAACAGCAAGAAAAACGAGAGAACCGAGATAATTACAAGTGTCAGCGTAACTCCATCTGACCTGCAGGCTTGACAACTGTCACCAGGAGCGGCGCTCTCTACCACCCTTTGCTGTCACACACGTCTGTCTGTTTCATACATAGTCACGGTTCATACATTGGAAATGGAAACTAAGCAACGTTTCTTCGGACGAAATAGCGCACTGGGGAAAAGTACGAAAGCACAAGCTGTAGGAAAGACTTTTATTAGGACGACGTTTTGCTCTGAGTAGAGCTTGATCATGTCTTGATCAATCTCTGCTCAGAGCAAAACGTTGTGTCAATGAAGGCTTGTTTTTCAGCCTTCTTGTATTTCGGTCCTTTCTGTTTTATTATCTAGTCGTTAGCGACCTGATGAGAGTACAAGACTGACTCATATTAGCCAAGTTGTCATTTTCAACTTGTGAGTGAGTTGTGAATTGCCCGAATCGTGATATTGTGACTTGTACACGAGCTGTGAACTATTCCAACCACGGTATTGCGACTTATATCCTTCTTAGTGGGATCTGATGCTGCGCTCTCTCTCTCTCTCTCTCTCTCTCTCTCTCTCTCTCTCTCTTCTCTCTCTTTTCTTGATAAGAATGTGACTCTCACTCATCCTGTACCACGACTTAACCTTTCTCGAAAAAAGACTTATGTTGCAGAACAAGCTTTGCCTGTGTGTGTGTATATAGTATATATATATATATATTATATATATATTATATATATATATATATATATAATATATATGTGTGTGTGTGTGTGTGTGTGTGTGTGTGTGTGTGTGTGTGTGTGTGTGTGTGTGTGTGTGTGTGTGTGTGTGTGTGTGTGTTGTGTGTGTGTGTGTGTGTGTTTGTAGCTTTATCAAGTGACTCTTGAAATCTGGTTGACACAAGTGAACTTCTTCCCTCTGGCAAGTCAACACTTCTTGTGCTCTATAATCCACGAGGGTTTAGCACTTCGTGTAATAATGATAATGTAAATAATGACTACCAAAAAAATCAATAAAGAAGCAATAAAACATTGAAAACAGTATATAACATAAAAAAATAAAAATGACACAAACATTAAAAGCAACAAAACAGCACCACTCTCAGTAGTAGCAACCAGTTACCAGTAACCAGTGTACCAGTAGATGACTCACTACCAACCGTCTCTGCCTGAGTCACTGGCTGTATTCATATTGTTGCTGACCTAGCAGGATTTCAAGCGCCCCCTCGCCCATGGGCACTCCTCAGTCAGTCTAGCCAAGGGGCAGAGAGAGTGAATTTGTTCAAAGAAATATAAAAATATGAATAAAAATAAAACAAAGGAACAAAACGGGTAGTGTAACACTTACAGTGGCGGGGCACACAACACTTAATCACGTATTCATTTTTTTTTTTTTAGTATATTCTTACAACAAAATCTTGCTGTGACTGATACGACAAAAATTTGCTGGCAAAAATAATGATACACAGTCTGCGAAAAAATTAGAGGAATGAGACACTGCTGGCATACGAAAAAAAGACACACATAGAAATAAGTGGATAATTTGGTATACTGGGGTGAATATTACTGCATGAAATACAATGACAATTACTGGAGAATACAACGCTGAAAGAATACAATAAAAAAAATGAATCACTTCACACAGAGTGACTGACTGGTACACTACACAATAATACTTACTACAGACAGAGAGTAGCATAAAAAAAAACAACAGATAAAAAAAATATAAGATGAGCGAAAACACTGAAAAATATTGTAAAAATAACGAGTCAAAGAAACACTGAGTCTACACTGAAAACACAAGGTTTAAAGTACACAAGAAATTCACTATAAATGTCTCACACACGCAAATGTCTTTAAATGCAAGAAAAATGTCTCTAAACAGAAAATTATCACAGAAGTCTGTAGTAGTCGGGTGATGACTGGTGATGAGGAAGGTTGTCCTGCGCGGTGATGACGCCGACACTCACACTGTCGTCGTGAATGAAAACAGTAAATAACATAAAAAAAATAAAAATGACACAAACATTAAAAGCAACAAAACAGCACTACCAACAACAATAACAACAACAACCAGCAGCAACAACAACCAGCAGCAACAACAACAACCAGCAGCAACAACAACCAGCAGCAACAACAACCAGCAGCAACAACAACAACCAGACCAGCAACAACAACCAGCAGCAACACCAACACCAGCAGAAAACAACAAACCACAGCAACAACAACAACCAGCAGAACAACAACAACCAGCAGCAACAACAACCAGCAGCAACAACAACAACCAGCAGCAACAACAACCCAGCATCAACAACAACAACCAGCAGTAACAACAGCCAGCAGCAACAACAACACCAACAGCAACAACAGCAACAACCAGCAGCAACAACAACTAGCAGCAACAACAACAACCAGCAGCAACAACAACCAGCAGCAACAACACAAAAACCCATCAGCACAACAACCAAGCCAGCAACAACAACAACCAGCAGCAACAACAACAACCAGCAGCAACAACAACAACCAGCAGCAACAACAACAACCAGTGGTGGTGGTGGTGGTGGTGGTGGTGGTGGTGGTGGTGGTGGTGGTGGTGGTGGTGGTGGTGGAGGTGGTGGTGGTGGTGGCGGAGGTGGTGGTGGTGGTGCAGGTGGTGGTGTTGTTGGTGGTGGTGGAGGTGTGGTGGTGGTGGTGGTGGTGGGGTGGTTGGGGGGTGGTGGTGGTGGGGAGGTGGTGGTGGTGGTGGTGGTAGTTAAGGTGGTGGTGGTGGTGGTGGTGGTGGTTATTTAAGGGTGGTGGGGGGAAGTGGTGGCAGTGGTGATGATAGTGGCGGTGATGTAGTGATGGTGCTTGTGGTGTCTCCAGAAAATTTGGACACACCTTTAAATGCATTTTTATATATTTTATCTAATATTTCGCTGTTAATATTATTTTCGTTAGTAGCTAATACGAGAATATAGTATAGTATTATTTGTCTTATATGTTTAACTACATTTACACGTAAGATGTTTCACACACTACACTTTCTGTGCTGTCAGATTCGAGAGTTTTGATTGGCTGTTCTATGCTGTTGCATACTTGCTCACTAGATTGCATTTTGGGATATGTGGGAAGCTACTGTATAAGTGAACCTGGCCTCATGCCTTCAGTCGCAGCATTGCTGTCTTATTGGCTGGCTATCATCGTGGAAGGGCCTCTCATCGTATGTAAGAACTCTGTTCTCCGCTGCTGTTGTCATTTAGACTCAGATTTGTTGTAATGATCTCGTTGGTGAGGCGAGTCATATTTCTTGTTCTCCGTAGAACTATATTCCCAGAGACTTAATTACAATTAGTGATCTTTGATATTTTGTGATTGCATATCATGAGTCACTCAGTATGGCTGATTCAGGTTCGAAATCTAACTCGATCTTTGTTCTGACTGGCATCTAGACACTGTCAAAGTTGGGGTCTGCAAGTTGCAGAATTCAGATTCAGTAATTTGGTAGTTTTTTTTTTAAACCTTGTATGATAGATATGTCAGTTGTCTCCAGTTAGGTCGTTATGTGTCTCTCACTGTCTTCCTTGCCTGACTCTGTGCCACTTACAGCTGCTGTGGACATATTACCGTTTGGCGAACTGGTCGCTGTATTGTTCAAACAAGCTGTGCTTAATGCCTCTCTGTTGGTCAGAAGTTTCGTAGTTTATTTAAGTACTTGTTGGTTTTGTGAGTTACATTCTATGCTGAGCCTACTACATACTACACATCCACACTCATTACTCATTCTAGTACTTTCGAGTACAGTGTCGTACAGTAACATGCCGGATGGTACAGATTATTACTACAAATTTAATTTCGTACAGGACACAACGTGTTTAAGCGCACTTTCAGTTAATGTACACATATAATGAAGATACATAAATAATAATTACAGAAACTATGTATCTAGTGGTGTAAAGGAGACAAGTTCCTGCATCGTTACTTCGGTTTGTACACATTCTTAATCGTAGACATTATTTTTAGTTCAGTGAAGCTCTTAAACTTTTTATAGTTGGTATTAAGTCTCCAAAATGTAATCCTATTAAGAAGATCCTAAGAAAAAGAGCTACATCAGTGCGTTGCAGAGTTAACATTGGCACCACAGTTACAAGCCACGAAGAGCGCATCAGTAGGTTGACCTTCTAATATAGTCTGGTAGATGTCTATGCCAGTGGAATATCACATTTGTAAGAATAGTGAAGTGTGGTGCTGGTGGTGGTGGTTGTTGTGATGGTTGTGGTGTCGGTGGTGGTTGTGTTGGTGGTGGTGGAGGGAGTAGAGTTGGAACACTGGTAACTCTCCATCACTATATTCTTCTCGGTTGCTTCAAACAGCTGCTGCCGACCTCGATGTAAATCGATTGCGGGCTGGTGTGGTGGTCACTCTGCCTGTCCTTGTATAGTGTTGTGGTGGTCACTCTGCCTGTCCTTATATAGTGTTGTGGTGGTCACTCTTGCCTGTCCTTGTATAGTGTTGTGGTGGTCACTCTTTCCTGTCCTTGTATAGTGTTGTGGTGGCCACTCTTTCCTGTCCTTGTATAGTGTTGTGGTGGCCACTCTTTCCTGTCCTTGTATAGTGTTGTGGTGGCCACTCTTTCCTGTCCTTGTATAGTGTTGTGGTGGCCACTCTTTCCTGTCCTTGTATAGTGTTGTGGTGGTCACTCTTTCCTGTCCTTGTATAGTGTTGTGGTGGTCACTCTTGCCTGTCCTTGTATAGTGTTGTGGTGGCCACTCTTTCCTGTCCTTGTATAGTGTTGTGGTGGTCACTCTTTCCTGTCCTTGTATAGTGTTGTGGTGGTCACTCTTTCCTGTCCTTGTATAGTGTTGTGGTGGTCACTCTTGCCTGTCCTTGTATAGTGTTGTGGTGGTCACTCTTTCCTGTCCTTGTATAGTGTTGTGGTGGTCACTCTTTCCTGTCCTTGTATAGTGTTGTGGTGGCCACTCTTTCCTGTCCTTGTATAGTGTTGTGGTGGTCACTCTTGCCTGTCCTTGTGGTGTGGTCATTACACCTACCACAACTCGCAAACCATAAGTGGTGCCTACTTTAAAATAAATACCACTCACACATCTTTTTTTTTTTTACACAGGGTTTGGCAAGGTTAAGCTAAGGATTCCTAACTTTATTGACAAGCTAAGAGCTGTTACCTACATCAGCTCATTTGAAAGCATTTTTATTGTTATGAAACATACAAGTAGGGAACAGAATGAAGTTGGAGCCATCTGTGGGCCAGCATTTTCATTTCATCAACTGACTTTATCTCGTTGACATTTTAATGCTGTACGAATGTGTTCCATACTCGAGTCATCCTGGGGATAAATGATCTCAGATGAAGTGATGTTCAGAGTGAAGTTGCTGCTCTCTGCCCGTCTTGTGGTATAGAAGCTTGCTTCACGCTGTCCTCGAAGTGGATCCAAGATTGGTACTTCGACAATATTATCCTTGTACATAACAGTAAGGCCACCCACATCCCTCCTATGTTGAAGGCTCTGCTGAAATGACAGATCTATCCAGGATTGGTCCAGGCGAGAGATGAGACGTCTTTCTCTGTTCTCTACTCTGTCAAGCAGTCGCAGATGAGAGTGGGGGCAGGCAAACCAAGAAAGTTAAGCATACTCTCTTTCTCACTCTTTTTTTCTCCCTCTCTCTCCCTCTCTCGCTCTCTCCCTCCTTTCCTCTCTGTCTCTCTCTCTCTCCTCGGAATATGACCTCTAGCATTAACTACATGGAGTTTCATCAGCATTTTTCTCGCTAACAATAAATTTTCATTAATCTCAGAATCTTTTCAACAGTTTTGTTTTAATGTATATTTTTTAAAAACCCTGAATGAGCCTTCATTATTTCCATGGAATGAGTTAAGACTAGAAAAAGCAGCTTCGAAATTTGTACTTTTGACTTTGAAACAAGAGCCATGTAATCACCAGCTCCTGTCTGAGGCTCAGCTGCCGTGGACCAGGACTCAAGATTTTGACTTTGACTACCAAGGTTATCAGCCCATTCTACCACCACAAATGATAAACGTTCAGATTTGAACGTTGCTTGAATTTTCTCGGCTACTCCGCTTGGAATTCAGTATAGTAATTTCTTCCCTCTAGAGTCTGGAAGATGTCATTGTTACTCTTGAGTAAGTTATTTCTTTCCCAAATATTTTGATAAATGTTATGATGGGATTTTTGATGCCGATGTGTCTATGCAAGTTAATTGATTTGTGTAGCAGATTAAGCAGTTATGTTAAGGCACTTCTCTTCCAGTCTTACTGTTGCTGGCACTCTTCCAGTCTTACTGTTGCTGGCACTCTTCCAGTCTTACTGTTGCTGGCACTCTTCCAGTCTTATTGTTGCTGGCACTCTTCCAGTCTTACTGTTGCTGGCACCGTTGCTCAACTTCCTATTGCTGGCACCCTTCCTCAACTTCCTGTTGCTGGCACCCATCCACTGCTTGCTGTTGCTGGCGCTATTCCTTCCTTCCACTACTTTTGTCGGCATGTTTCCTCTCCTTTCTGTTGCTGGAACCCTTACTCCACTTTTGTTGCACCT
Organism: Cherax quadricarinatus; assembly: GCF_026875155.1. NCBI lineage: Eukaryota > Metazoa > Arthropoda > Malacostraca > Decapoda > Parastacidae > Cherax > Cherax quadricarinatus. The sequence continues at coordinate 58,569,580 of NC_069403.1, forward strand.
TTTCTTTCCTTACTGTTGCTGACACACTTCCTCTCCTTACTGTTACTGACACCCTTCCTCTCCTTACTGTTACTGACACCCTTCCTCTCCTTACTGTTACTGACACCCTTCCTCTCCTTACTGTTACTGACACCCTTCCTCTCCTTACTGTTGCTGACACCCTTCCTCTCCTTACTGTTGCTGACACCCTTCATCTCCTTCCCTTTATTGGACGGCTTGAACTTAATCACTGGTGAGGGAGAGACTGTCCAATAAATTTTCTTGTTAAACATCTTTATTATTTTATCCTGTTTGTCGGCACTTTATCTTTCCTTCCGTCTTCCGTTCTCCCGTTTCTGTTGACGCTACCTCTTCTTCCGCTGCAGCTATTGGCATCTGTTTCACTTAGTGTTAATGGTAGAGCTTTTCCCGTTATTGCTGTCGGGGAGACCTGGTCTGGGACCGGATCGCGGGGGCGGTGACCCCTGAAATCGACTCTGCGGTGGCGTCTGCACTCAATGTTTATGACGCTGCTTCTACCTCCCGTTCCCAGTGTTGTTGTCACCTGTCTGTGTCTTGTATTCATGAAGACGAGGAAAACCGCAATAAAACAAGAAACAGCAACAGCTAATCATTTATTATGATGTTTTAATTGTGTTACGATGTGGGGGAACAGAGCATAACAAAAAGTGAGAGGGGGGCAAAAAAAGTTAATTAATTAAACACAGGAAGGCGATAGAAAAAAAGGAAAAAAAGAGAGAAAAATCAAAATTTTCAAATATGTTACACACATATTATATATATATATATATATATATATATATATATATATATATATATATATATATATTAATATATATATATATATATATATATTAAAGCAGGTGGGGATGCAGTTTTGGAGTGGTTGGTGCAATTATTTAATAAATGTATGGAAGAGGGTAAGGTACCTAGGGATTCGCAGAGAGCATGCATAGTTCCTTTGTATAAAGGCAAAGGGGACAAAAGAGAGTGCAAAAATTATAGGGGGATAAGTCTGTTGAGTATACCTGGTAAAGTGTATGGTAGAGTTATTATTGAAAGAATTAAGAGTAAGACGGAAAATAGGATAGCAGATGAACAAGGAGGCTTTAGGAAAGGTAGGGGGTGTGTGGACCAGGTGTTTACAGTGAAACATATAAGTGAACAGTATTTAGTTAAGGCTAAAGAGGTCTTTGTGGCATTTATGGATTTGGAAAAGGCGTATGACAGGGTGGATAGGGGGGCAATGTGGCAGATGTTGCAGGTGTATGGTGTAGGAGGTAGGTTACTGAAAGCAGTGAAGAGTTTTTACGAGGATAGTGAGGCTCAAGTTAGAGTAAGTAGGAAAGAGGGAAATTATTTCCCAGTAAAAGTAGGCCTTAGACAAGGATGTGTGATGTCACCGTGGTTGTTTAATATATTTATAGATGGGGTTGTAAGAGAAGTAAATGCGAGGGTCTTGGCAAGAGGCGTGGAGTTAAAAGATAAAGAATCACACATAAAGTGGAAGTTGTCACAGTTGCTCTTTGCTGATGACACTGTGCTCTTGGGAGATTCTGAAGAGAAGTTGCAGAGATAGGTGGATGAATTTGGTAGAGTATGCAAAAGAAGAAAATTAAAAGTGAATACAGGAAAGAGTAAGGTTATGAGGATAACAAAAAGATAAGGTGATGAAAGATTGGATATCAGATTGGAGGGAGAGAGTATGAAGGAGGTGAGTGTATTCAAATATTTGAGAGTGGACGTGTCAGCGGATGGGTCTATGAAAGATGAGGTGAATCATAGAATTGATGAGGGGAAAAGGGTGAGTGGTGCACTTAGGAGTCTGTGGAGACAAAGAACTTTGTCCTTGGAGGCAAAGAGGGGAATGTATGAGAGTATAGTTTTACCAACGCTCTTATATGGATGTGAAGCATGGGTGATGAATGTTGCAGCTAGGTGAAGGCAATATAAACACAAATGCAGTATAATGTGATCCTTTATTGACTACGTTTCGCCCACACAGTGGGCTTTTTCAAGTCACAAACAGAACTACCTGGGGTGGAAGGAACGCGAGTATTTATAGTCCGGCTGAGGTCAGGTGAAGAATGCTGCATCTGATGATGTACCGAGTTGGGTTGTAGAGTCTAAAAACTTGGGTAGCTTGGAAAGGAGACTGGACAAGTTTGTGAGCAGACCTTCTACAGTGTTCTTATGTGGGATAGCGATGAAGAAGTTTCTTGGCAAGTGGTTCAGCTATGTTATAGAAGCCACTATTCTGGTTGAAGTTGTCGGATATAGAAATAAGTGATGATTCCAGGATTCTTCGGTATTGAGTGTTGTCTTCTGTGGCGATAAGTCTTGAGTTTCTGTAGTTTATCAAGTGGTTGTGTGAATTACGGTGTTGTACGCAGGCATTCCTTGTGTCGTCAGACCTGCTTGCGTATTGGTGTTCTGAAATACGTGTTTGGAGGTCCCTTGATGTTTCGCCCACGTATAACTTGTTGCAGTCATTACAAGGGATTATGTATACCCCTGCAGAGGATGGAGGCTTGCCCTGCCTACTACTGGTGATGTCCTTGATGGTCGTGGTTGTGGAGGTAGATACTTGGAATGATGTTTTGGCAAAGATGTTGGAAACATGTTTGGCAATGGAGTTGGTGGGAAGGACTATGTATCTCTTCTCGGCAGTGTCTTCTCTGGGTGTGTTGAAGATGTTTAGTGCTCGCCGTCTGCACTAAACATCTTCAACACACCCAGAGAAGACACTGCCGAGAAGAGATACATAGTCCTTCCCACCAACTCCATTGCCAAACATGTTTCCAACATCTTTGCCAAAACATCATTCCAAGTATCTACCTCCACAACCACGACCATCAAGGACATCACCAGTAGTAGGCAGGGCAAGCCTCCATCCTCTGCAGGGGTATACATAATCCCTTGTAATGACTGCAACAAGTTATACGTGGGCGAAACATCAAGGGACCTCCAAACACGTATTTCAGAACACCAATACGCAAGCAGGTCTGACGACACAAGGAATGCCTGCGTACAACACCGTAATTCACACAACCACTTGATAAACTACAGAAACTCAAGACTTATCGCCACAGAAGACAACACTCAATACCGAAGAATCCTGGAATCATCACTTATTTCTATATCCGACAACTTCAACCAGAATAGTGGCTTCTATAACATAGCTGAACCACTTGCCAAGAAACTTCTTCATCGCTATCCCACATAAGAACACTGTAGAAGGTCTGCTCACAAACTTGTCCAGTCTCCTTTCCAAGCTACCCAAGTTTTTAGACTCTACAACCCAACTCGGTACATCATCAGATGCAGCATTCTTCACCTGACCTCAGCCGGACTATAAATACTCGCGTTCCTTCCACCCCAGGTAGTTCTGTTTGTGACTTGAAAAAGCAAACTGTGTGGGCGAAACGTAGTCAATAAAGGATCACATTATACTGCATTTGTGTTTATATTGCCATTGTGTCGGTATTTTATACCATTTATTTCCAGCTAGGTGAAGGCTAGAGGCAGTGGAGATGTCATGTCTGAGGGCAATGTGTGGTGTGAATATAATGCAGAGAATTCGTAGTTTGGAAGTTAGGAGGAGGTGCGGGATTACCAAAACTGTTGTCCAGAGGGCTGAGGAAGGGTTGTTGAGGTGGTTCGGACATGTAGAGAGAATGGAGCGAAACAGAATGACTTCAAGAGTGTATCAGTCTGTAGTGGAAGGAAGGCGGGGTAGGGGTCGGCCTAGGAAAGGTTGGAGAGAGGGGGTAAAGGAGTTTTGTGTGCGAGGGGCTTGGACTTCCAGCAGGCATGCGTGAGCGTGTTTGATAGGAGTGAATGGAGACAATGTTTTTTTAATATTGACGTGCTGTTGGAGTGTGAGCAAAGTAACATTTATGAAGGGGTTCAGGGAAACCGGCAGGCCGGCTTGAGTCCTGGAGATAGGAAGTACAGTGCCTGCCTTGAAGGAGGGGTGTTAATGTTGCAGTTTAAAAACTGTAGTGTAAAGCACCCTTCTGGCAAGACAGTGATGGAGTGAATGATGGTGAAGGTTTTTCTTTTTCGGGCCACCCTGCCTTGGTGGGAATAGGCCCAGTGTGATAATAATAAAAAAAAAATAATATATATATATATATATATTTAATATATATAATATATATATATTATATATATATTTATATATAATATATAATATAAAGTCGTGCCGAATATGCAAAAACTGGTCAATTAGCAAGAACTCATTTAAATTTAAGCCCTTTCTAAAATATTCTCTTATACGTTTATAGATATATTTTTTGTAATTTATGTTAATGTAAAAAATAATTTTCTACCAAAAGATCCTTAAAAACTTACCTTATTATAACAATCACAATTTAATTTAGCCTAATCCAACTAAATATATTTTAGATAAGTTCACAATAATTTAATAATAAACAATGAAATATATTTTTATCGTTAGATTCAGAATGATTTTTTCGAAAATACTACATACACAAATTTTCGCTTGTCTTATTCGGCAAGAAGAACCTTGCTACTTAACCCAAAATCTCAAGTTTTACCTATTCGGCACGACATATATTAGAAAACAAAATATCTGTGAACAGACGCTAGAAAAATGGAGAGACTCGAAGGGAAAGATGTAAAACAAGAAACTAAGTTTTAACCGAGCGAACTAGGAGAAAAAGTCCAGCAAATGAATCCTTAAGATTACATCCTTGTCACTCAACAAACATGGAGACTGAAAAAATTAGTTTATGTTACCCCAAGTAACACAACCATGGAGGAATTCTGAATGGAATGAGAGATGTTAGATTTGTGGTTCTCGGAAGAGAAGGGCTTTTCTCCTCTCCCCCCCCCCTCTCTCTCTCTCTCTCTCTCTCTCTCTCTCTCTCTCTTTCTCTCTCAGGGGTTTGTGTTAGGCGGTGCTAATGTTGTTGCGAGTAGTGGTGGTGGTGTTGGTGGTGCTGTGTTTGGTGGTGGTGGTGCTACTGCTGGCGGTGCCACGCGACCACACGTGATGGATGCTGTGGCTCTTTGTTGGTCCTGATTAATGGCGACTCCGCCAAGATTGTAAATGGATGCCAGGAAGTTGCTCTTTTTTTTTATTTATTATTCAGACTTAGTACCGCATCGGATTTGTGGGTTGCCGCATTTATACCACGATATTCCCCATACTATACATATATTACATTATATATATATATATATATATATATATATATATATATATATAGAGAGAGAGAGAGAGAGAGAGAGAAAGAGAGAGAGAGGCAAAAATGACAAGTGGTGCTTATGTATGAGATGTGTGTAACATTTTATCCACAAAACACAAGGATCCAGTACCCTTAGTCACGCCATTGCTCTATCAAACCCTCTATAAATAAAATCATATAATCGAAACAGAAAGGGATCGGTAAATTTGAATGATCGAATACAAAATAATTGTTAGAAATAGGAGACTTCGAGTGCGTATCTAACACATTAAAAAAACGAATCTCACTAAAAACTTAAACCGAACCACCATCGTGCTTAGGTAGAATCAGATCCCGTTGATCCCATTCCTAATTTTAATATTTCCCAGGATCATTGGAGGCCCAAAAGGGTTTTAATATATACCCTAATTCCAGCACCTCACCTTAAGGAATAAGTAACTCACAGATTTGCATGTGAATATTTCTAAATATTATTTCACCTTTAGCCCAGATCAGTTACCTCACTTTGAAACAACTCGTCAGTAAACAGGACAAGTGCTTCCTGAAGCGGGTCTTAGTAGTATGATGACCACCAGCAAGAACTTTTGGTCATCCGACCGAGGACTTCCGCCGGCTTGCTAGTCCGCTTCTTTAAAAATCATGGTTATGATTATAACCCTTAATTATCTCTGTACTTAGGCACACACCTTTATGTACCCTTACCAATACACCCTCCCTCCTTATTTCTGCATGGGCAGACGATTGTCTAATGTCGAGTTCGAAATAAATAGCTCCCTGAACCTTCCACCAGCACTTCCCCCTCCCCTGACCGCCCAGTCATTTTCCTCAGCACTACCTCCCCCCCCCCCACCAATTCTCGTCTCCACCACTCCCTCCACTCTTCCTCCAAGACCAGCACAACCTCCCCAACACCTCATTTGCCCCACCTTCTTACTAAACCCTCTCCCCTCCCTCCCTTTAACCTCCCTCCCTCCGGGTTCACTTCAGTAAGGGTTCAACTTTTACGAGGGACACGCAGCGTATTTCCCTCCTCCTTGTCTAGCTTGTGTCTGCAACTTTCTTACTTTTAGGGATCTTCTTTCTTTTTTTTTACCTCTGACTCCAGCTGTTTCTTTTATTTCCTCTTCTCTATGTATTGTTTCTTATTTCTCTTTCTCTCCTTCCTGTAAGGTTGCTGCACTCTCTTTTCCTTCGTTACCTGTGACAGGTTTCGAGGGTTCTTTGACGCTAGTAGCCCACTCTGTGGCTAGGCGCCTCTCTGTTGTTCGTCTGGTTAACCAAGCTGTTGGTGCTAGCGGCCAGCAGGCTCATTATTACGATAGACCTTAGAATTTGTAATATATTTGGCCTGAGTATAGATGATCCTTAGTATCGAATATACTCATGGAAAATCGTAATAAGGATTTGTATGATGGGTGATGGAAAGACTGCATTAAAATTTGTTTTTAATATAACGTAATTAACGTAATATTCTATAAGGTATTTTAAAATGGTACCTTTACTTATAATGCAGAAATATAACTATATATCAGACTTATAAATTATATACCGCTTACAATTACCTTCGTTCTGACTGAATGGGTATATACATATGTAATGGATAAAGTTACATAGTCTCTGTAACCAGAGACGATCCAAGCTTAATAAATCTCTTTGAACACTGGCGAGACTTTACTGGGTGAGAGTTTTACAAATACTCTACTTTCCAAGAGACTGAGAGAATAATGTTATACAGCGGGATAACTTCTCAAAGTAAACGAGTAAGTAGAGAGAACCTTCTCAAGACTGAGAGAAGTATTGTACTACCTAACCCACACCACTCACTCCTGACGTCAGGTGACGTCAGGTGAGTAGTACAGAGGTGACGCCACACAAACAAATTGGTCGTTACCCATGGTGAACCATCCATTTCCTTACCAAAATAATTCGTCATATAAATATATACCTATAATGAAAATGGGAAAGGTGAAAATGGATATTTAATATTACAAAGCTGATGACTCTCGTTTTATCTGTTAACGATGATAATCGCAATGTAATATAGATAGATAAACAATAAAGTTATATTTTACGGGCCGCATCTCGGTGACCACTACATAGCTGCCATTTCATCTGCCATCGCTAAGTGTCCCGTATTGTCTTATTTCCTCAAGACACAACAACAGCCTGTTGATCAAGACCTGGCTGAGACTTCAAGAGCATCACGACAAAGCCTGTTGATCAGTGACCTGTCTGAGACTTAAGAGCATCACAACAGCTTGGTGATTTAAGATTGCTGGAGACTTAAAGTCAACACCCCCTGGTTGATCAGAACCCGCTGAACTTCTAAGACATAAAAGACTGGTTGACAGTGACTGGCTGAGACTTCAACAACATCCAATCAGCCTGGTTGATCAAGGACCTGGCTAGACTTAAGAGCATCAACAACAGCCTGGTTGATCAGAGACCTGGCTGAGACTTCAAGAGCATCAATAACAGCCTGGTTGATCAGAGACCTGGCTGAGACTTCAAGAGCATCAACAACAGCTTGGTTGATCAGAGATCTGGCTGAGACTTCAAGAGCATCAACAACAGCCTGGTTGATCAGAGACCTGGCTGAGACTTCAAGAGCATCAACAACAGCCTGGTTGATCAGTGACCTGGCTGAGACTTCAAGAGCATCAACAACAGCCTGGTTGACGAGAGACCTGGCTGAGAGTATCTAGAGAGTGTCTAGAAGCTGGTGAGGGCTCTTGATCCAAGGAACTGGAGATGCCCTTACCTTCCTTGGATTAAACTTAATTGTCTCTAGTCTCCCAACCAGGCTCTGTATGACCCCTACAGGTTTAGCGTTTCCCTATGAAAATGATAATCAAAATAATTATGATTTTTGTTATCTCATCAGTTTACTAATATATCTGCGAGTTTCCCCCATCATTAACTCGCTTCTCCTCTCCCTCTTTTATCACGCTTATCTCTTTCCTTCTTCAGCTGTATTTTTTTATAGTTCGTATCTTCCTTATCTATTGTTATGTTAATTCCGCTTCTCATCCCTTGCTCACTTGTGCTCCTTTCTTTGTGTTTACTTCTCTGAGTCTTTGAATCTCTCTCTCTCTCTCTCTCTCTCTCTCTCTCTCTCTCTCTCTCTCCCTCCGTTACATGCCTGGTTATTGCCTCTTTTCCCTTATCTTGTGTATTTATTCTCTGCTTTAATAGGTTTCTAATTGCTCTTAACTTTCTCCTGGCGTCTTTCCTTAGGCTCAGGGACACTACTGCCTTTGCATTTTCTGAATTATTTCTTTCATGTGTGTGTGTGTGTGTGTGTGTGTGTGTGTGTGTGTGTGCGTGTGTGTGTGTGTGGTGTGTGGTGTGTGTGTGTGTGTGTGTGTGTGCGCGTATGTGTGTGTGTATGTGTGTGTGTGTGTGTGTGTGTGTACTCACCTAATTGTGGTTGCAGGGGTCGAGACTCAGCTCCTGGCCCCGCCTCTTCACTGATCGCTACTGGGTCCTCTCTCTCTCTGCTTCCTGAGCTTTGTCATACCTCTTCTTAAAACTATGTATGGTTCCTGTCTCCACTACTTCACTTGCTAGGCTATTCCACTTGCTGACAACTCTATGACTGAAGAAATACTTCCTAACGTCCCTGTGACTCGTCTGAGTCTTCAGCTTCCAGTTGTGACCCCTTGTCCCTGTGTCCCCTCTGTGTGTGTGTGTGTGTTTATGCTTGTTATTGTTCCTTTGCTGCTACTAGAACACCCGAGGATAAAACACTGCATAATGATTAAAGGCTTGGTAAATTCTCTGTCTCACTCTGTCTCTCTCTGTATCTCTCTGTGTGTCTCTGTCTCTCTCTCTCTATCTGTCTCTCTCTGTCTGTCTCTCTCTCTCTGTCTCTCTCACTCTCTATATCTCTCTTTGAAGGCGACCAGATATTTTAATCAGATCTGCAGAGAATGTCTGGGGTTTCCTCTCATCTCTGTCTTTTGATTTCACGAATTCTTTGTCATTTTAACATTCACGAGAGCATTCAAGCCAATATTAAACTTACTGAATGTGTGTGTGTATGTATGTACATATATATATATGTATGTATGTATATATGTTTGTATGTATATATGCATGAATGTATATGTGGATCAATGTCAACATATAAATATATACAAAAAAATTATATATATATATATATATATATATATATATATATATATATATATATATATATATATATATATATATATATATATATATATATATATATATATATATATATATATATATATTATATATATATATAATATATATATATATATACAGTAATATATATATATATATATATATATATATATATATATATATATATATATATATATATATATATATATATATATTATATATATATATATATATATAGGCAGAACTTGCGATCTTGGCTTAAATAGCAACGCTCATCTTGCCATATAGGACAAGTGAAAAATTGTGTATGCAATAATTTCGCCAAAATCATTTTGAACTTAACGAAAAAAATATATTTCACTGTGTTTGTTTAGTATTAAATTATTGTAAACAAAACTAAAATATATTTAGTTAGGTTAGGCTAAAATAAATTGAGCTTGTTATAACAAGGCTAGGTAAGTTTTCTAAGTTCCTTTTGGTGCAAAATTGTAAATTTTTACATCAACATTAATGAAAAAAATATATCTTTAAACGTATAAGAGAAAATTTTAGAAAGGACTTAATTTTAAATGAGTTCTTGCTAATTGACCAGTTTTACATATTCGGCACGACACACACACATATATATATATATATATATATATATATATATATATATATATATATATATATATATATATATATATATATATATATATATATATATATATATATAGATAGATAGATAGATAGATAGATAGATAAAACACCTCCACTCCGTCTTTCCATCTCTCTAAAACCTTTACTTCCTTATCCAGCATCTCAACATTTTTCAGTCTTAACAGACAATGGTGCTCCAGGTTTTTCATCATATCTGTCTATCTTCAATCTGTTTCTGTTCCTTACTCTGCAAAATTTTCTGATAATGTCTCATCTATCCTTCAATTTTCTCTTCCGAAAGTTTTCAATGCCTTGATAACTTTTTCTCTCTTTTCCATATACTTGGACTTCATTATATAATTTTTATATAGTAGAGTGTTTCACGATCCATGATATATTGAATATATAATGGATTGCGATGGAAGATGCTATCATTCAACTCACAGGGCTGAGTTGAATGATAGCTCTAGGCCTTGTTCCGGTAGCAGCACTCATGGACACACCTGCCCGGACGCCTTGTGACCCCCTCCACCATTACAAGTTCTTACAAAAGTGTTGGCTGAAATAATCACAGTGAAAAAATCCAAGCGTTGTCGTGATTTCTTACAATATCATTGACTTATAAATCTGAAATATGGCTTCACATAGAACTTCACATAGAACCTCTCATAGAACCTCACATCGAACCTCACATAGAACTTCTCATAGAACCTCACATTAGAACCCTGCTCACTGGGCGTGGGAGTGGAGTGAACATTTAGTCAAGTCATATGTGCAAAAATAATTGTAACATATCAGGTAATTTAAAATCCTCAGAAATTCTATTCATTATAAATGAATCTAATTTATGCAGCCCAGAACTTATATTCATATTGCAACCAATACTATTATTTTTTGTTAAACTTGGTTCAATTATATTTCACTCAGCCAGGAGCTTACTTGATACAATCTTCTCGGTCTTTTCAAAGTCAATTGGTTGGTTAAAATCTCTCACGTGAATAAACAGAGCATTAGATTCTTGTCCAGTTCTTATTTTATATTTATGTTGTAATCTGAGCTCAAGAATTTTTCCAATTTGACCAATAATAAACTTTGATATATTTTTTTTTTTTTACAGTGAATCTTATAGACTCAGCCATCAGCATTTGTAGGGGGAAATTCTTAATAAGATATTTTTTTAACTGTATCAAGACATTTAAATACAATTTTGATTTTGGAGTTCTTAATCAAAATCAAGAACATTTTTTTGGTTGAATGTGTTTCCTTGTCCCTTTTGTCAATTAAATTTTTGGGATATTTTAGATCATATACTATTTCATAAGCCTTCAATATTTCCTCATCTGTGAACTTTGGGTTACAAATGCTCGGAGCTCTCAAAAACATGGCGGAGAATGCAGAACATTTACCTCTGTTATGATATGAAGAATAATAGTGTAAATAAGAGCACTTATTTCTTTTTTCTGTATATTTTGAATTTAAATTCTTGGTTCCCCTTAGAAGTTAAAACTTCATAAAGAGGCAGCGAGTTATTTCGTTCAAACTAAACACTAAACTTTATTAATAAAGCTAATTTAAGTAGGAACTGGTTTATATCTATATTTTAAGGCATTTAGCATTGAACAGCGTCCACATATCTGTATCATTTGGCTTTATCAGGAAAAATTCTATTAAGCAGTCTTGTTTCTAAAAAATTCCATGTACAAGTTGCTATGGACTCAAGCAACACATCAGTGTATGTTTGCCAAAGGTACGATGTAAACAGTTCCTTCACCATACGCCGTAACACTAAATCATTCCACGAGATTCCAAAATGGCAGGATTTTCATCAAAGAATCAAATCAGCGTTGCTGACGCTGTTTACACCCGGCTCTCATCGATACTACAAACACTATTGCTCAAAACTCAGGCAATTTTGAGATTTCAGAAATACTTGTCAAACACATCCTGCCTTAGCAGAAAACAGCCATCACCTTCCTCCGCCCGCCAGTCTGTGAAACACCTGACCTAATTCACAATATATTTTCCATGATATCTAGTCTCTGTATTGGTTTGGTAAAGCCCACCATGAATGAAATTTCTCCTTAAATAATGCCCTAGAAACCCTATGTGTATTTCTTGCATGAAAGCTACAAACACTAAAGACAGGACTCCACAAGTACAACTCTGCTCCTGTAGCTACAAACAATGAAGACAAGACTCCTCAAGCATTGCTCTGTTACTGTAGCTACAAACACTCAGTGAAGACAAGACTTCACAAGTACAACTCTGCTACTGTAGCCACAAACACTGAAGACAATGAAGACAAGACTCCACAAGCATAACTTTGGCTGTTGTAGCTTCTAACATATAGTCCCCCCTCACCGCTGTCACCCAAATCATAATTCACGCACACATTCCGGCCAGTTTGAACAAATAATATCATTTGTCTCTGCCGTCAACGTGTCTCAGCGCATTCATCCAGGTCTGAACTGAGCGGCGTTAATTGCTGCCAAACTCCCTGTTAAATATTAACTCATATGCCAAACTTACTTGGCAGGGGGTGATGCTTTCTTAACTTATCCGACTAAAGACAGAAGGTTGAATGAAAGGTTGGACGGAGTTGATGGGAGATTATGAACGATTCACAAAAGAGGGAGAAAGGAAAACGGAGAGAGATGAGAGCACACAAGAAGGGAGGCGAGAGTTAATAAGGGCGGATGAAACGGTAAAAAAAGTTGAAAGTTGATGAGAGAGATAATGAGTGTGGAGAGGAAGGGGAAGTGGTGCAGGAATATTAGGAGGAGGGTCAGGAGTAGGAAGAGATGAAAGAGGGAGGAGGATAAGTAGAAGGGTGAAAGAAAATTAATTAAGGAAGGCAAAGATGGGAAAGAAAGATAGACAGAGAGAAGGGATAAAGTGGCGGGATTCATAGATCAGATAGTGAGAGAGAGAGAGAGAGGGAGAGAGAGAGAGAGAAGAGGAAGAGAGAGAGAGAGAGAGAGAGAGAGAGAGAGAGAGAGAGAGAGAGACAGTGGTCTTCCTTATTCTGGAAAACGTTAAATAAATATACAAAATAAATATATAAAATAATCGATAAAGGAAGCAATAATATGCAAGGGTCCCGTAGCATCTCTGTCACACCCTCTTCCTTCACACCCTCTTCCGTCACACCCTCTTCCGTCATACCCTCTTCCGTCATACCCTCTTCCGTCACACCCTCTTCCGTCACACCCTTTTCCTTCACTCCCTCTTCCATCACTCCCTCTGGCTCAGAGAGAGAGAGACCAACTTCAGCCGATGAACTGAAATATCAGAGCAAATAAAGTTCAATCTCTACAAGCAGCCAAAGCTTGCAAGTTCTGCAATGTTACGTTAAGCTGCAACTGGCTATGAAGTCATAGTTGGCAATAAACTGCATAAAACTACCAAAAAGAAACAAAAACAAGAAAAGCTACTAGAATAAGATAATGCCCCAAACTGCGGAGAGTGAAATGTTTAGGAGTGTAGGAGATCCAGGTAGTAGACGAGGTAACTCACGATGCCCCGAGGAGTCACCAGGTCAACATCAGGCGAAGGAAAATAGAGACAGAGATTCCAAAAACAGGTGAAGAAATGGTGATAGTGGAAGAATTGTGAAATAGCTGGCGCAGTGGGAGAGAGCATCAGAGACCGGAAATGGGATAACTTATTCAACAAGGCAGAGACGATCATACATATAACTACTCTCCCGAGATAGTCCCCGCCCTTACAAAGAGAGAGACAGAGAGAGAGAGAATGTAAGTTAGAGATATTACAGGTCAATATTAAATATCACATTCAAGTTTGGTAGCTAAAAAAAAAAAAAAAAACCAGTGGCCGTAACCTAGTAGTAGAAAATACTTATTTCTGTCCCGGATATAAATCTCCCGTTTCTTTCTCACTCAAGAATAACTTAAAAATGTTTTACCGAGGAGGCAAAAGGAACTGAAATATAAATTTGCTTACTTGACCCGCCCAGTATTTTAAGGGAATAAAATATAATTTTTACGTTGGAATGCTTCCTTACCTAATTCCGAAATTCTTTTATGGGATTCAATACAGAATTTTTAGGGTAATTAAAAAATTTTTGTTTTTTCAGTAATCTTTTTTTTTTTTTTTTTTTGCGACGACAATGTTTTGACTAAAAGTATAAAAATTTTAATAAAAGTATAATGAGATGATTGAACATATAAAGCAAATTAAGCCTTTGGTATAACAACGTTTCGATCAAGGGGAACTCTGTCTTTATTTTGCCATTGTTCGAAACGTCACTATAACAGAGGCTTTGCTGTCTTGTGTCTTGCGTCATCTACCTATTTAAATATATAATGAAATTATACATGACTGAAAAATTTGTAGATTATTAGAATAAGATGCGTGTTTTTAGCCTAGTAGCTATGTGTCATAGCTGTCTGACGGCGCTCCTGGCTGGGTGGTGCTCCTTGCTGGGTGGCGCTCCTGCCTGGGTGGCGCTCCTGCCTGGGTGGCGCTCCTAGCTTGGTAGCACTCTCATTTACTAACATTCTATTTGACACCTGTTATCACCTACTATCTCTTATCCTCTGTTTCTTCGTGGGTGACAATATAATGCTATAATCATAAATATAACAGGTCATTACTCCCGCAGCTACAATAAACAGCGGAGGGCAATAATAGCTGGACTCCCCCGTCTCTGCTACACACAGCCTATAAGCTGGCTTCTGCCCTTTATTTTTCACCCATATTGATAACGTGTTAGTTTTAAGGGCAATGATTTTCACGTATGTTGTTAGAATTGTAATTCCCAAAAATTCTAATATTGGTATTATCTTAATCCCAAAATAAGACTTGCAGTAACTTTTCATTGTTTACTATTCTGATATATATATATATATATTAATATATATATATATATATATATATATATATATATATATATATAATAATATATATATATATATATATATATATAAAGATAGAAATGTTAAAAACGGTGGGGATATAGTTTTGGAGTGGCTGGTGCAATTATTTAATATATGTATGGAAGAGGGTAAGGTACCTAGGGATTGGCAGAGAGCATGCATAGTTCCTTTGTATAAAGGCAAAGGGGACAAAAGAGAGTGCAAAAATTATAGGGGGATAAGTCTGTTGAGTATACCTGGTAAAGTGTATGGTAGAGTTATTATTGAAAGAATTAAGAGTAAGACTGAGAATAGCATAGCAGATGAACAGGGAGGCTTTAGGAAAAGTAGGGGGTGTGTGGACCAGGTGTTTACAGTGAAACATGTAAGTGAACAGTATTTAGATAAGGCTAAAGAGGTTTTTGTGGCATTTATGGATTTGGAAAATGCGTATGACAGGGTGGATAGGGGGTCAATGTGGTAGATGTTGCAGGTGTATGGTGTAGGAGGTAGGTTACTGAAAGCAGTGAAGAGTTTTTACGAGGATAGTGAGGCTCAAGTTAGAGTATGTAGGAAAGAGGGAGATTATTTCCCAGTAAAAGTAGGCCTTAGACAAGGATGTGTGATGTCACCGTGGTTGTTTAATATATTTATAGATGGGGTTGTAAGAGAAGTAAATGCGAGGGTCTTGGCAAGAGGCGTGGAGTTAAAAGAAAAAGAATCACACATAAAGTGGGAGTTGTCACAGTTGCTCTTTGCTGATGACACTGTGCTCTTGGGAGATTCTGAAGAGAAGCTGCAGAGGTTGGTGGATGAATTTGGTAGAGTATGCAAAAGAAGAAAATTAAAAGTGAATACAGGAAAGAGTAAGGTTATGAGGATAGCAAAAAGATTAGGTGATGAAAGATTGGATATCAGATTGGAGGGAGAGAGTATGGAGGAGGTGAATGTATTCAGATATTTGGGAGTGGACGTGTCAGCGGATGGGTCTATGAAAGATGAGGTGAATCATAGAATTGATGAGGGGGAAAAGGGTGAGCGGTGCACTTAGGAGTCTGTGGAGACAAAGAACTTTGTCCTTGGAGGCAAAGAGGGGAATGTATGAGAGTATAGCTTTACTAACGCTCTTATATGGGTGTGAAGCATGGGTGATGAATGTTGCAGCGAGGAGAAGGCTGGAGGCAGTGGAGATATCATCTCTGAGGGCAATGTGTGGTGTGAATATAATGCAGAGAATTCGTAATTTGGAAGTTAGGAGGAGGTGCGGGATTACCAAAACTGTTGTCCAGAGGGCTGAGGAAGGGTTGTTGAGGTGGTTCGGACATGTAGAGAGAATGGAGCGAAACAGAATGACTTCAAGAGTGTATCAGTCTGTAGTGGAAGGAAGGCGGGGTAGGGGTCGGCCTAGGAAAGGTTGGAGGGAGGGGGTAAAGGAGGTTTTGTGTGCGAGGGGCTTGGACTTCCAGCAGGCATGCATGAGCGTGTTTGATAGGAGTGAATGGAGACAAATGGTTTTTAATACTTGACGTGCTGTTGGAGTGTGAGCAAAGTAACATTTATGAAGGGGTTCAGGAAAACCGGCAGGCCGGACTTGAGTCCTGGAGATGGGAAGTACAGTGCCTGCACTCTGAAGGAGGGGTGTTAATGTTGCAGTTTAAAAACTGTAGTGTAAAGCACCCTTCTGGCAAGACAGTGATGGAGTGAATGATGGTGAAAGTTTTTCTTTTTCGGGCCACCCTGCCTTGGTGGGAATCGGCCAGTGTGATAATAAAAATAAAAAATATACATATAATGTTTTTCAAGTTACTAAGGTGAGGTCTGCCACTGAGAGTAATTTCAATCTCCATTATAAGACGGAGCATCGAATCCCCACTACTCTAGGCGCTAAATAACCTACACTGGTTCAGTGACTCCCTGTTCGTATATTTATTTTATGTTCATTACTTCCATATGATTGCAGAAACCTTGAAAAAATATGCCTATAATATATCAATATATAAAAAATATATAAATATGATTCGCAGGATTTGGACTCGTAGGTCATAACAAAGACAAACAGTCGTCTTGGAAATGTTTATCGCACTGAATAATTTTCAACGTCTTCGGGAAAATTAAATCAGCATCGTCAGGATTTCTTTCTGGAACTAAAATTTACCAATTTATAATCCAGAATAGTCACCGAAAACTCAGTTTACATAATCAAAAGATGCAAAATGAACTTAAGTTGCAAAAACTTGCAAAGTCATGAGAAAATAGTTTTTATCACTCATGATTAAAGTTAAGTTTTATTGTACGTAATCTCTAGTTAATGATTTTTTGTAAACAGATTTTCAGATTGATGGAATTATAAGATAATACGAGGAGCTATCTCAATTTTTTTTTTTTTACATTTTTTTTTATTTTTTTTTTTTTTTTACATTTCTCTTTCACTGACTTGGCTGTCACTCTTTTGAAATACAAAATTATTGATTTGTTTTTCGGCCAATAATGGGCCACTTTCAACAAACTGGATGTGGTTATGATCGAATAGAAAGTTCAAGGACAATAACATATGTCACGAACCATAAAGACGAATAGATACAAACGGAGGTAAACAACTCATAAAACAGAACAGGAAGATCTCACATAACCAATCAACTCTTTCTGTTAGCATATAGTCTCTTCCGTACCATGAAAATCATGAGGTCATGAGGACTCCACATTTGTTTTTCCCTGAATCAGTGTCAGAGAAAAATATATCTTTTTTTTTTTGCCAGAGGTGCAGGGTCGAGAAACATTGTTAAATTTCCAATTAGTTTTACTTCCCTTATAAGTGTTTTTCTTGTAGAATCAAATTTAGCCAATTTTAAAAAAAAAATATATTTTTGAAGAAAGGTCAGTTTAAGACACAAAACTACTTTATAGAAAACGAAATTCTTTACAAACAGAGAGAATTTTAGGTGTGTAAACCACTGTGGATATTTCCTGCACCTTCCTGAGACCTGCGGGACTTCATGTTACCTGCATATCATGTCAACTGTATGTATGTCATGGTCATGGTATGTAGGAATTCAATGCAGGTCATACCTTCTAATGTATTTACAAAGTATAAGATATTTCGCCTGTTCTGCGAATATATATATATATATATATATATATATATATATATATATATAATATATATATATATATATATATATATATATATATATATATATATATATATATACATATTAAATATATTATATAATTATATATATTATATATAGTTATATATATATTATAATATATAAAATAAAAATAAAAATAATTATATATTATATAAATATATATATATATATATATATATATATATATATATATATATATATATATATATATATATATATGTCGTGCCGAATATGTAAAACTGGTCAATTAGCAAGAACTCATTTAAAAGTTAAGTCCTTTCTAAAATTTTCTCTTATACCTTTAAAGATATATTTTTCTCAATAATGCTGATGTAAAAATTTAAAATTTTGCACCAAAAGAAACTTAGAAAACTTACCTAACCTTATTATAACAAGCGCAATTTATTTTAGCCTAACCCAACTAAATATATTTTAGATTTGTTTACAATAATTTAATATTAAACAAACACAGTGAAATATATTTTTCTCGTTAGGTTCAGAATGATTTTGTCGAAATTATTGCATACACATATTTTCGCTTGTCCTATATGGCAAGGTGAGCGTTGCTATTTAAGCCAAGATCGCAAGTTGTGCCTATTCGGCACGACATATATATATATATATATATATATATATATATATATATATAATATATATATATATATATATTATATATATATATATATATATGGTAAACAAAAACTAAATTACAAAATAAATGAAGTCAGGAAGACACGTTAATAAGCACGACGCAGCTAATTCCATGTCACTTATAGAAGTGACAACCTATATTTAGATAAAGTTTCGCTCAAAGCTCAGCATTGAGCGTAACGTTATCCAAAGAAAGGCTTGGTATTCTGTATCTTAGCTTGTAACCATACTAGGAAACTGATATTATCAAATACGGACAAACATGCAAATCAAACGTAAGCGCAGCACATAAGTGCACTATATAAGCTCCAGCTTTCTTACCTGTGCTCCAGAATCTTCACAGCTACGGTGCTCTTCACACCAACTCGAAGGCTGAGGGACTGATTACCTCAATTTATGTATATAGTTCTCCTGTCTTCAAGTTTTGTCCCAGAATTTGTATTGATAAAGCCACTGGATGGCGAAATGTCTACAATAAAGCTACCCAGATTCTGCACTTGTGTCTATTTTTCATCCTAAGTGCAGCACAAGGACTTTTATTGTAGAAACGCTTCGCTCGTTGGCAGTTTTGTTAATCCAATGAATCGTCAGTGCTAAGCATCTTCACAAAAAAAAATCCTAGGCTTTCATTTGTGCTTTAATAACGTGTCGGCATTTTGTCTTTCAGTCAGTATGATACATATAACAGATAAGCTGTTGTTGCCCTTATACAGGAGGAGGAGGAACAACAACAATAAAACAACAAAAATAAGAAAAACTGACTAAACAAAAACAGCAACAACGAACATAAGATTATTTGCCTAGTTCAAGGCATCTTTTTTTTTCTGTCACAAACGAGATGAACACATGAGTGAAAAAATGGAAATTGGGTCAATCCCAGTTAAACTATTCATTTTCTTTGCTAAATAGTCCTCGAACTTGTGCACGATGCAATAACTTATCAAGAATTCTTTTAAGAGAGAGAGAGAGAGAGAGAGAGAGACGGATGACGACGCAAGAAGGAAAAACAAGACTTTTAAGACACGAAGCTGGAGAATGTCGCTAGACAGAATGTAAGATGTATCTTTTATTTTTGTGAGTTCGACTGTTGTTGTTGTCATGATGGTGACGTGAAGCCTGCCGCTGGCCACCCAGCGGAACATTTATCATGAGGAAGGCTCCTGGACCATGCTGCTGCTGGGGAGACAAACTTTAGAGATAAAATATTGTTTGGTGAGGGGAGGAGACACGCTGAGAGATTGGCTCTCAGGAATGCTGCTGCAGTTTGGGAAGGTAGGCTTTTTTTTTATATAATTCTGAAGCCTATCTTATTTTTTCTGAACTCTGCTCAACAGTGTTTTACTTTTCCTACACCTTAGAATTATTTGTTCCTGCCTCCTCCTCCTCCTCCTACTCTTTCTCCTCCCTTCACTCCCCTTGTGGAAAATACTTTATATATTTTCCAGAAATACAGTAGTTATTAAATGTAAATAGATGGCCATACTGAATTTAAAATTTATGTAATCGAAAACGGGAAGCTGCGCCTGCGCAGAAGAGACATTCGCCATCTTGGTTTTGAATTTGTATTAGAACGTTGGTGTAATGGGTAGAAATTTTCGTGCTCTAGAAGTTAAAATTGTGTTAACATCTCTCAAATAGGAGGCGAAATTGTTGGATGTGCTCTCCTGCATAACTTGAGATATAAGACGACTTGCCAAGACCTCTCCAGGAACCTCAGATAAGCTCTCTAGATTTGTGTATAATTCTGGCCAGCATTATTTTCATAGATTTAGTTAGAGTGAGGTTTTCTGAGTATGATACACATTAATCTCCAGTCAAATTGGTGAGTGATATTAAGACATATTTTCCTTCTGTTATGTAAATGTGTGTATATATAATCCTTTTTTAATTTTAATATACAGTCCACAAATTTATATATTTACCAGCATTCCTGGTGATGTATATTTCATTTAATTAATAGGTATAGAGCAACTTGTGGATATGACAGTGGTAGGTACCCATCTCCTTGTATCCACATAAATTAATATTATACTCACAACAAGTAATCTCACTACCCAACTACTGCGACATGTTTCTACACACTCCAATCTTTTCCAGTGTATCATAACTTTTCACTTCTATAATTTCTTTTATAATATTCACACATTACCTTTATTTTCAGTAAAATCCCCCCCATATTTCATTAAATTTTTAATACAACCCTCCCCATACCCCTCTCCATCTCACCCACATTTCTTCACACCCACTCACCCGTCTCCCAACACACCTCTTCAGAACAAACACAAAAATCACATTTCACATCCATAAATGCATCTCATCACCCATCTCAAATCCACTAAAATCACTGTAACCAAGATATTAACAAAATTCAATGACCAACTAGCACACACAGACAACTCACTTTACTTTGAACACCTTCAAAACACTCTCATACATCATCATTTGAGACCACCTTTTCTCAATATCTCTTAAGAAATATTCTCTCATCGACAACCTTTATCATCTCACTACAGAACAACCCACAGATTACTTCGAACACTCTCATAAATCATTTGAATACTCACATAAACACCTTTGGACATTTTCCAAACAACACTGAAACATTTCCAAGTCAACATTTTGATTGATAAATCAGACACATGTGCAACTCTTGGGTATCTTTATTGAGGAAACGTTTCGCCACACATTGGCTTCATCAGTCCATACGTAGGAGAAACTTGAAGAACAGGAGGAGAATGAGGTAATCAGTCCCTCAACCTTGAGTCGATGTGTTCAGTCCATCAATCTTGAATAGAATACGGCATATGAGCGGAGAAGCAGCTTATAAACCGTATGGCAGGAGAGGTGCAGCAGTCATAGGTGTTGTCACATTTGTTCAATGTGGAAGTAGGTCGTGCCCAAGAATTAGGCAAGCGAAGAATTCCTAAGTATTAAGATCCCAAGAAGTATTCTATTCAAGATTGATGGACTGAACACATCGACTCAAGGTTGAGGGACTGATTACCTCATTCTCCTCCTGTTCTTCAAGTTTCTCCTACGTATGGACTGATGAAGCCACTGTGTGGCGAAACGTTTCCTCAATAAAGATACGCAAGAGTTGCACATGTGTCTAATTTATCAACATGTCGGTTCTCTGAACCATTCATCTACAAACATTTTGATTACTCCCAAATAAGATTTGACATCTCTAATTTATCTACACTTACATATTTCATTAAATTACAACTCATCCCCCAAACTCCTCCCTCATTCTCCAGATTTTTACAACAGTATCACAAAAACTAACTCATACAATTATGACATGAGACATTTTACCAAAACTAACACAAACACACCCACACACACCACACTTTACTTTGTACAACATCAAAAACAACATCAATTACCTTTGATTACTCCAAAAACATCATTTGAACACATTCAAAAACATCAACAAACTCCTTTGAATACTCCCAAAACACCACTGAATACTACCAAAACAGCACCGAATACTGCCCAAACAACACTAAAAATCACCAGTAACTAAGATCAACACCACCAACTAGCACCCATTTTACAGAAATCCCCTCAAATCACTATAATCAAGACGATCCCACTCACCTCAGGCTATTATATAACATGAGCGCAAAAAAAAAACACTCTTAAATCATTTGAATACTCACAAAAAAAAAAAAAAACTTTGAACATTTCCAAACAACACCGAAACACTTACAGCAGGATCACCACCAACTGAAAACATAATATGTACACACACAAACAAAAAAAAAAAAAACTAAGGCATCCATCAACTATCATCAATGTCCACTCATTTTTATAAACACTCGCACAAAAAAATCACAATCACCAACTCCATACAATATCTAATACACTCTTCTCACTACCACCAACACATACCAGCGCAGATAGGGATACCTCCTATGACATCACACTCCATCCTGTGTTTACTTGGCGACGTCACACCCCACTTTTACTTCATTTAACTTATTGAGAGGAAGCTACTTGTTTCAACCTGTTATATCTCCAATATCTAAGATCACCACATTCAAGACATTTACCAAATTCTATAACCCCACCACTAAGATCACACATTTTTGTACACATTCTCTTAAACCATCATCATAACGAAGATCACTAAAACTATCTATACTTTTACTAAGATCACATAACATTTTGTCTTCTCTAACTCACCCACCAATTTACATACTCATTCACACTTACACATTTCATTAACCGAAATTACATCTCATCCACCAAACTCCTCCCTCATTCTCCAGACTTTACAACATTAGCAAAAAAAAAAAAAAAACTAACTCATACACATATGACATGAGACATTACCACAACTAACACACTGACTAACTTTGAACCAACTCTGATCACCAAAACACCACTGAACATCTTCAAAAATAAAAATACTCTGCACACATTTGAACACCTTCAAAAACACCATCAAACACCTCCGAATACTCCCAAAACACTAGTGATTATTACCAAATCACCACTGAATACTACCAAAACACCGTCAAAATCACCAGAAACTAAGTTTAGTAAGATAAGATAAGATTTCGTTCGGATTTTTAACCCCGGAGGGTTAGCCACCCAGGATAACCCAAGAAAGTCAGTGCGTCATCGAGGACTGTCTAACTTATTTTTCCATTGGGGTCCTTAATCTCGTCCCCCAGGATGCGACCCGCACCAGTCGACTAACATCCAGGTACCTATTTGCTGCTAGGTGAACAGGACAACAGGTGTAAGGAAACGTGTCGAAATGTTTCCACCCGCCGGGAATCGAACCCGGGCCCTCCGTGTGTGAAGCGGGAGCTTTAACCACCAGGCCACCGGGCCACCAGCTAACACCCATTTCATAGAAATTCCCTCAAATCACTATAACCAAGAACTCCCTCCCCATGGGCGCAAAAAAAAAAGAAAAACTTGAACACAAACCTAATACACAAACACTTAGTACATGATCACCATCAACTGAAAACATATCTTGTACACACATAAATCTAAGACAACCACCAACAACAATCACCCATGTTCACTTACCTCAAAAATCACTAATATCACAGAAAACACTCATTTTTATAATCATTCACACAAAAATCACGATCACCAATTCCATATCATGTTTACCATCATCTATCAACACTCATCACCAAGATTACCAAAAATCTAAGATCATGCATCTCAAAACTACTATGATCACTGAAAACACTTATTTTTTTAAACATTCGCACAAAAATAAGACATACACAAAAAAACCACAACACTTCCACCAACATCTATAACATAACATGAGCACTATAACATATCACCATCACCAAAAAAAAAAAAAAATACACAGACACCCACAACTTGTACATTTCAATCACAAATTTAAGACATGAGACATACACACCAAATCTAAGACATTCATGTGTGTGAATATGTTAGTGTTTATGAATGCGTACTCACCATATTCATCTACACATCATAACTAAGACATACACCAAAACCTATACTTGACATATTGACAATAAATATAAGACATAAGCACAAAAAAAAATTACCATGTCATGAGACATTACCAGAACTAAGTCACACACCTCCAACTAATACACAATCACTTTACTAAGTTCATGTTAACTATTCATCAACTAAAAATATTAAAACAATTTACCCACCAAATTTGTTATAATCATCAAAAAATAAAACTGTTTTACACATTTTTTCTCAAATTAAATATTCATACAACATTTATCATTTTTCACCTATGCTACATATCATATTTCTCATCCACATCATCCCTGAAACATCCTTCCTTATTCATCCGTATATCTCTTAGAGATATTTTATCCCGACGACCCATCATGCCACTAGGAGCCAGAGTGTAGTAGGTGGTGTTGGAGTGGTGATGGTTGCTCTGGCTCCTAGGTCGTGATGGGTCGTCGGGGTTAAAACATCTCTAAGAGATATACGGATGAATAAGGAAGGTTGAAACAAGGTGGGTTGGGTGTGATGATACTGGCCACCAAGTAAACACAGATGGGAGTGTGACGTCACTGGAGGTGACCTCGCCGGTCCTGTGAGGTGTGACATCGTGTGTTGGTGGTAGTGAGGTGAGTGCGCTTATTGTCAAATATGATTTTTTGTGTGAATGTTTATAAAAAAATGAGTGTTTTCTGTGATATTAGTGATTTTTGAGGTAAGTGAACATGGGTGATTGTTGTTGGTGGTTGTCTTAGATTTATGTGTGTACAAGATATGTTT
This sequence comes from Cherax quadricarinatus, assembly GCF_026875155.1. Taxonomy (NCBI): domain Eukaryota; kingdom Metazoa; phylum Arthropoda; class Malacostraca; order Decapoda; family Parastacidae; genus Cherax; species Cherax quadricarinatus. The sequence goes on from NC_069403.1 coordinate 58,594,516, forward strand.
TCAGTTGATGGTGATCATGTACTAAGTGTTTGTGTATTAGGTTTGTGTTCAAGTTTTTTTTTCTTTTGCGCCCATGGGGAGAGAGTTCCTGGTTATAGTGATTTGAGGGAATTTCTATAAAATGGGTGTTAGCTGGTGATGCTAAACTTAGTTTCTGGTGATTTTGACGGTGTTTTGGTAGTATTCAGTGGTGATTTGGTAGTAATCACTAGTGTTTTGGGAGTATTCGGAGGTGTTTGATGGTGTTTTTGAAGGTGTTCAAATGATGTGCAGAGTATTTTTTTTTTGAAGATGTTCAGTGGTGTTTTGGTGATGTTCATAGTTGGTTCAAAGTTAGTCAGTGTGTTAGTTGTGGTAATGTCTCATGTCATATGTGTATGAGTTAGTTTTCTTTTTTGGCTAATGTTGTAAAGTCTGGAGAATGAGGGAGGAGTTTGGTGGATGAGATGTAATTTCGGTTAATGAAATGTGTAAGTGTGAATGAGAATGTAAATTGGTGGGTGAGTTAGAGAAGACAAAATGTTATGTGATCTTAGTAAAGTATAGATAGTTTTAGTGATCTTCGTTATGATGATGTTTTAAGAGAATGTGTACAAAAATGTGTGATCTTAGTGGTGGGGTTATAGAATTTGGTAAATGTCTTGATTGTGGTGATCTTAGATATTGGAGATATAACAGGTTGAAACAAGTAGCTTCCTCTCAATAAGTTAAATGAAGTAAAAGTGGGGTGTGACGTCGCCAAGTAAACACAGGATGGAGTGTGATGTCATGGGAGGTATCCCTATCTGCGCTGGTATGTGTTGGTGGTAGTGAGAGGAGTGTTTTAGATATTGTATGGAGTTGGTGATTGTGATTTTTTTGTGCGAATGTTTATAAAAATGAGCGGTCATTGATGATAGTTGATGGATGCCTTAGTTTTTTTGTGTGTGTGTGTACATGTTATGTTTTCAGTTGGTGGTGATCCTGCTGTAAGTGTTTCGGTTGTTTAAAAATGTTCAAAGGTGTTTTTTTTTGTGAGTATTCAAATGATTTAAGAGTGTTTTTTTTTTGCGCTCATGTTATATAATAGCCTGAGGTGAGTGGGATCGTCTTGATTATAGTGATTTGAGGGGATTTCTATAAATGGGTGTTAGTTGGTGGTGTTGATCTTAGTTTCTGGTGATTTTTAGTGTTGCTTGGGCAGTATTCGGTGCTGTTTTGGTAGTATTCAGTGGTGTTTTGGGAGTATTCAAAGGAGTTTGTTGATGTTTATGAATGTGTTCAAATGATGTTTTTGGAGTAATCAAAGGTAATTGATGTTGTTTTTGATGTTGTACAAAGTAAAGTGTGGTGTGTGTGGGTGTGTTTGTGTTAGTTTTGGTAAAATGTCTCATGTCATAAGTGTATGAGTTAGTTTTTGTGATACTGTTGTAAAAATCTGGAGAATGAGGGAGGAGTTTGGGGGATGAGTTGTAATTTAATGAAATATGTAAGTGTAGATAAATTAGAGATGTCAAATCTTATTTGGGAGTAATCAAAATGTTGACTTGGAAATGTTTCAGTGTTGTTTGGAAAATGTCCAAAGGTGTTTATGTGAGTATTCAAATGATTCATGAGAGTGTTCGAAGTAATCTGTGGGTTGTTCTCTAGTGAGATGATAAAGGTTGTCGATGAGAGAATATTTCTTAAGAGATATTGAGAAAAGGTGGTCTCAAATGATGATGTATGAGAGTGTTTTGAAGGTGTTCAAAGTAAAGTGAGTTGTCTGTGTGTGTTAGTTGGTCATTGAATTTTGTTAATATCTTGGTTACAGTGATTTTAGTGGATTTGAGATGGGTGATGAGATGCATTTATGGATGTGAAATGTGATTTTTGTGTTTGTTCTGAAGAGGTGTGTTGGGAGACGGGTGAGTGGAGTGTGAAGAAATGTGGGTGAGATGGAGAGGGGTATGGGGAGGGTTGCATTAAAAATTTAATGAAATATGGGGGGGATTTTACTGAAAATAAATGTAATGTGTGAATATTATAAAAGAAATTATAGAATTGAAAAGTTATGATACACTGGAAAAGATTGGAGTGTGTAGAAACATGTCGCAGTAGTTGGGTAGTGAGATTACTTGTTGTGAGTACAATATTAATTTATGTGGATACAAGGAGATGGGTATGGAGAGGATTTTATTAGAATTTTAGTAATGTAGGGAGGAATGTGTATTACATTTTAAGATTCAATAAAAAGAAGGGGAAAATTTTGTATCGAATAAATTGTGAATAAATTGGTAAGTGATGAGGGTTGTGGGTATTGTTGTCGAACTGGAGATATCGAAAAAGTGGTTATAAGTTGTGGGTTGTTGTTGTGACTTTTTCTGATGAAATTAGTTAAAACGAGAAAAAATTGTGGGTTGTGGGGTGTTGTGGGTTGTGGGTGTTGTTGTCGTACCGTGGGAGACCGCTCTGTAGAAATCATCACTACTTATATATATATATATATATATATATATATATATATATTATATTATATATATATATATATATATATATATATATATATATATATATATATATATATATATATATCTTTCTTTCAACACACCGGCCGTATCCCACCGAGGCAGGGTGGCCCAAAAGAAAAAAACCAAAGTTTCTCCTTTCAAATTTAGTAATATATACAGGAGAAGGGGTTACTAGCCCCTTGCTCCCGGCATTTTAGTCGCCTCTTACAACACGCATGGCTTACGGAGGAAGAATTCTGTTCCACTTCCCCATGGAGATAAGAGGAAATAAACAAGAACAAGAACTAGAAAGAAAATCGAAGAAAACCCAGAGGGGTATGTATATATACGCTTGTACATGTATGTGTAGTGTGACCTGAGTGTAAGTAGAAGTAGCAAGACGTACCTGAAATTTTGCATGTTCATGAGACAGAAAAAAGGACACCAGCAATCCTACCATCATGTAAAACAATTACAGGCTTTCGTGTTACACTCACTTGGCAGGACGGTAGTACCTCCCTGGGCGGTTGCTGTCTACCAACCTACTACCTAGGATATATATATATATATTATTTTTATTTTATTATCACACCGGCCGATTCCCACCAAGGCAGGGTGGCCCGAAAAAGAAAAACTTTCACCATCATTCACTCCATCACTGTCTTGCCAGAAGGGTGCTTTACACTACAGTTTTTAAACTGCAACATTAACACCCCTCCTTCAGAGTGCAGGCACTGTACTTCCCATCTCCAGGACTCAAGTCCGGCCTGCCGGTTTCCCTGAATCCCTTCATAAATGTTACTTTGCTCACACTCCAACAGCACGTCAAGTATTAAAAACCATTTGTCTCCATTCACTCCTATCAAACACGCTCACGCATGCCTGCTGGAAGTCCAAGCCCCTCGCACACAAAACCTCCTTTACCCCCTCCCTCCAACCCTTCCTAGGCCGACCCCTACCCCGCCTTCCTTCCACTACAGACTGATACACTCTTGAAGTCATTCTGTTTCGCTCCATTCTCTCTACCTGTCCGAACCACCTCAACAACCCTTCCTCAGCCCTCTGGACAACAGTTTTGGTAATCCCGCACCTCCTCCTAACTTCCAAACTACGAATTCTCTGCATTATATTCACACCACACATTGCCCTCAGACATGACATCTCCACTGCCTCCAGCCTTCTCCTCGCTGCAACATTCATCACACACGCTTCACACCCATATAAGAGCGTTGGTAAAACTATACTCTCATACATTCCCCTCTTTGCCTCCAAGGACAAAGTTCTTTGTTTCCACAGACTCCTAAGTGCACCACTCACTCTTTTTTCCCTCATCAATTCTATGATTCACCTCATCTTTCATAGACCCATCCGCTGACACGTCCACTCCCAAATATCTGAATACGTTCACCTCCTCCATACTCTCTCCCTCCAATCTGATATTCAATCTTTCATCACCTAATCTTTTTGTTATCCTCATAACCTTACTCTTTCCTGTATTCACCTTTAATTTTCTTCTTTTGCACACCCTACCAAATTCATCCACCAATCTCTGCAACTTCTCTTCAGAATCTCCCAAGAGCACAGTGTCATCAGCAAAGAGCAGCTGTGACAACTCCCACTTTGTGTGTGATTCTTTATCTTTTAACTCCACGCCTCTTGCCAAAACCCTCGCATTTACTTCTCTTACAACCCCATCTATAAATATATTAAACAACCACGGTGACATCACACATCCTTGTCTAAGGCCTACTTTTACTGGGAAAAAATTTCCCTCTTTCCTACATACTCTAACTTGAGCCTCACTATCCTCGTAAAAACTCTTCACTGCTTTCAGTAACCTACCTCCTACACCATACACTTGCAACATCTGCCACATTGCCCCCCTATCCCCCCTGTCAAAAGCCTTTTCCAAATCCATAAATGCCACAAAGACCTCTTTAGCCTTATCTAAATACTGTTCACTTATATGTTTCACTGTAAACACCTGGTCCACACACCCCCTACCTTTCCTAAAGCCTCCTTGTTCATCTGCTATCCTATTCTCCGTCTTACTTTAATTCTTTCAATTATAACTCTACCATACACTTTACCAGGTACACTCAACAGACTTATCCCCCTATAATTTTTGCACTGTAGGTTGGTAGACAGCAACCACCCAGGGAAGTACTACCGTCCTGCCAGATGACTGTGAAACAAAAAACTGTAAATGTTTTGCATGATGGTAGGATTGCTGTTTCTTTTTCTGTCTCATAAACACGCAAGATTAACAGGGATATCTTGCTTTACTCCACTTACACTTTGGTCACACTTCACAAAACACGCACATGAAATATATATGATAGAATACATCTAGGTTTTTTCTCTTTTTCTAAATAGTCTTGTTCTTTTTTATTTCTTCTATTGTCCATGGGGAAGTGGAAAAGAATCTTTCCTCCGTAACCATGGTGTCGTTTTGAGGCGACTAAAATGCCAGGAGCAATGGGCTAGTAACCCCTTCTCCTGTATACAATACTAAAAAAGAGAAGAAGAAAAACTTTATATATATATATATATATTATATATATTATATATATATATATATATATATATATATATATATATATATATATGTATATATATATATATATATATATATATATATATATATATATATATATATTTTATATATATATATATATATATATATATATATATATATATATATATAATATATTTTTATACATTATTTTTTCATGGCTATTCGGTCATGCACTGCTCCGCGTGATAGACGTATCGCTGTTGCCAACTAATGTACGAATATTTTAACAGAACGTGTGAATACAGCATTATCCAATACACTATATTCACTAAACAACGGGAAGGGTGGAAGGGAATTGCGACCCACTCTGACTGGCCCGAAATTACCGCTGTCATCTCAAGACTTCTTATTAATAACTTAAAGTGTTGAAGTGGAGGATTTGTACAGGCGGGCACGTTCCCGCAACAGTACATGTTCCCTCACACTTATACATTTAACTTTCCTACACACGTTCCTCACATTTTTATACATATCCTCCCCAATACACATCCCCCCCTCATACACGTTCCCCCGCCTATTGAGGTTTTCCATTCACGTGACAAATCATGTGACTTTACACACGTCAGCGTGTGTGGTAAACACCTATGATCGCAGGCGCTAGTGATAAATCATGCATTCGAAGACCGACCACACGTTTTGCTATCTATTCTCAGCTGCAGTCACCGTCAAGGTGAACTTTGCAAAAGATGTCTGCAGAAGCTTCACACAGAATATTTAAAGACAGAACCCTAAATAGTGAACATCACGAAAGATATATAATGAAAGTATAGTTAACAATTTTAAAGATAGGACATTACAGTAAAGCCCTCAGACAGCAGCTTGCAGATGAAAAGCCACAAAGATACTCACCGAACGCACACAATAAAGAATAACACCGAAAGATAATCTTGCCCACAGGTAATGTGCCTATTACCATCACGAAGTTAATAAATAGTGCTAACAGCAAGCTATCAATAATCACTTTATCCACTACGTGGGAACTCAAACAGCAATAAAGCATCACATGCAATACGGAAGTAAGTGCCGGGATATATGAACGTTCTTGTGGAGGTTTTGTTGCAAAAATTTATGGCGAGCAAAAGCCAGAAACCTGTCAAGGCACATAAGCGAACACAAATATGCTTCCAGAACAGTATAGTTGAATAGCAATTGTGTTACACTCTGTAACTCGCGTATATCACTGATAAAAGGGAGTCAGGCCAAATTGGTCATTAAAGAGGGTGACAATTCAAGAGTGTTTAGAAACTGCGCTCGTCACAACTTCCGCCACTATTGTTCAAAACAAAAGACGTTTTCAATTAACTAAGCCTCTGACAATACAGTTGTTGAGTCAGATCATATCGTTGTAGACAATCATCAATGAGAATCTTCCTCCTGCTACTACACATCACTGCTATTCCTTGACTCTTCCGTCTCCATTCTTCTGTTAATAACTTGTAAAAAACAGTTGTACAGGTGAAATGTTATGTTTAATAAGATTCCTAAAAACTTCGCTCTATGTATATTGGTTTACAATCAGCCGGTTATTGTCTGCCGTATACTATCATTTTAATGATAATTGCTTAATTGTATTCATGCTCTTTTTCAAGCAGATTTTGAAAACATTATGACTGTGTTGAAAAAAGAGGAGCTTTTCATTCCTCCTACAGTTTTAACATATATCATATGCTGCTGTACTACAATACAGATGACTATTATTCAGCTTCATCCGTTCTCCCTGTTTCACTTCCCGTTGTCTCACAGTGTCCCAGTTTACTTACTCTGTCACAGGATATTAGTTCACCGGAGCACGAGCACTGTGCATGAAGATGATGATGATGAGATCCAACTCAATCTCTGAATAATGAGGCTGCAACTGCAACCTCGCGTCAGATCATTATGTTGACATTTGACTCCAGTCGAAATGCATGTATTTGTTGTTATTGTGGAGAGTAAATTTGACTTGTCATGTATTTTTCTCTGTGGCTTTGCTTAATGGGAGAACAAGTGCGGGCTCTCTGTTGAGGAATAAGATCTTTAAATTTAAGTGCAGTTCTTTCGGAGTGTTAGCTTGTGTGAATGCGCCAGTCAGCACATATCAGCGCCTGGCTGGGCCATGAGCTGTGAATCGACCCCCTGTCACCAAAAATAGGTACAACTGTATACCTGGAGAGGTTTTCGGGGGTCAACGCCCCTGCAGCCCGGTCTGAGACCAGGCCTCGTGGTGGATCAGGGTCTGAGCAACCAGGCTGTTACTGCTGGCCGCACGAAAACTGAATTACGAACCACAGCCGGGTGGTCAGGTACTGGCTTTAGGTGCCTGTCCAGTGCTTTCTTGAAAAGACAGACAAACAGACAGACAGACACACACACACCACACACACACACACACACACACACCAGGAACCATACACAGTTTTAAGACGAGGTTTGATAAAGCTCATGGAGCGGGGAGAGAGAGGGCCTAGTAGCAACCGGTGAAGAGGCGGGGCCAGGAGCTAGGACTCGACCCCTGCAACCACAAATAGGTGAGTACAAATAGGTGAGTACACACACACACACACACACACACACACACACACACACACACACACACACACACACACACACACACACCTAATATCAAAAAGAGAAAGCAGAGTGGAAAAGAGAGAGTGATGGGAAAGTGGATAGCAAGGAGGGAAGATGGCACGGCTGGAAAGTGGGTAGGTGAGAAGGATGAAAGGATTGAAGGGAGAGACGCGAGGAGAGAGAGAAGAGAGGGAAATTAAGTTGAGAAGGTAGAAAAGGGACTGAGAGAGGAAGGGATATTTACAGAGTTTTACAAAGGGAAAAGGTCACTTTGTCGTAGTAGATCCCTCTGTAGACAGTCATCATTGCATTGCAGTAGATGACTCTGTAAACCACTTGATTTTAGTAACTGATCATAGGTAACTTTGTTACTATATATGACTGGGGGTGTCATTGTTGCAACAGATGACTAAGTCAATTTGTGGATAAATGAACACTCAGGACATCTTGGATGAGTTTCGGTCCTGTGACCTAAGTCACTCCGAAGATACAAGAGAACGAGGAAACAAGCAATGTATATCGCAGTATATATCGTATTGTAGCCACGAACGAGTGGTATTTAGCCCTCCTCATGGTGAGCGAAAATTCCACGGCGCTCTAACCCTTCAAGAATCACGCACCCAGCAGAGCTAGGTGCTGTACCGTGATCCGAAGTCATACGATGGTGTGAGTGCTTCAGAGCTAATTTCATTCTACTCCCCGTTTGGTAGTAGAATAAACAAACACAATGAAATAATTTTTTTCGTTAGGTTCAGAATGATTTTGAGAAATTATTGCATACACAAATTTTCGCTTGCCTTATTCGGAAAGAAGAGCGTTGCTATTTAACTCGAAATCACAAGTTTTACCTATTCGGCACGACAGTTGGAAGTTGAAGACACAGATGAATCACAGGGATGTTAGGAAGTATTTCTTCAGCCACAGACACGACAGTTGGAAGTTGAAGACACAGATGAATCACAGGGATGTTAGGAAGTATTTCTTCAGACACAGAGTAGTCAGGAAGTGGAATAGTTTGGGAAGCGATGTAGTGGAGGCAGGATCCATACATAGCTTTAAGCAGAGGTATGATAAAGCTCACGGTTCAGGGATAGTGACCTAGTAGCGACCAGTGAAGAGGAGGGGCCAGGAGCTAGGACTCGATCCTTGCAACCTCAACTAGGTGAGTACACACACACACACATTATATTATATATATATATATATATATATATATATATATATATATATATATATATATATATATTATATAATAAATATATATAATATATATATATATATATATATATATAATATATATATATATATATATAATATATATTATATAAAATATATATATATATATATAGTGTGTGTGTGTGTGTATGTGTGTGTGTGTACTCACCTAGTTGAGGTTGCAGGGATCGAGTCCTAGCTCCTGGCCCCTCCTCTTCACTGGTCACTACTAGGTCACTATCCCTGAACCGTGAGCTTTATCATACCTCTGCTTAAAGCTATGTATGGATCCTGCCTCCACTACATCGCTTCCCAAACTATTCCACTTCCTGACTACTCTGTGTCTGAAGAAATACTTCCTAACATCCCTGTGATTCATCTGTGTCTTCAACTTCCAACTGTGTTCCCTTGTTGCTGTGTCCCATCTCTGGAACATCCTGTCTTTGTCCACCTTGTCAATTCCTCTGAGTATTTTGTATGTCGTTATCATGTCCCCCTATCTCTCCTGTCCTCCAGTGTCGTCAGGTCGATTTCTCTTAACCTCTCCTCGTAGGACATGCCTCTTAGCTCTGGGAGTAGTGTTGTTGCAAACCTTTGCACTTTCTCTAGTTTCTTTACGTGCTTGGCTAGGTGTGGGCTCCAAACTGGTGCCGCATACACCAATATGGGCCTAACGTACACGGTGTACAGGGTCCTGAACGATTCCTTATTAAGATGTCGGAATGCTGTTCTGAGGTTTGCTAGGCGCCCATATGCTGCAACAGTTATTTGGTTGATGTGTGCCTCAGGAGATGTGCCTGGTGCTATACCACCCCAAGATCTTTTTCTTTGAGTGAGGTTTGTAGTCTCTGGCCCCCTACACTATACTCCGTCTCCGGTCTTCTTTGCCCTTCCCCAATCTTCATGACTTTGCACTTGGTGGGGTTGAACTCCAGGAGCCAATTGCTGGACCAGGTCTGCAGCCTGTCCAGATCCCTTTGTAGTTCTGCCTGGTCTTCGATCGAATGAATTCTTCTCATCAACTTCACGTCATCTGCAAACAGGGACACTTCGGAGTCTATTCCTTCCTTCATGTCGTTCACAAATACCAGAAACAGCACTGGTCCTACGACTGACCCCTGTGGGACCCCGCTGGTCACAGGTGCCCACTCTGACACCTCGCCACGCACCATGACTCGCTGCTGTCTTCCTGACAAGTATTCCCTGATCCATTGTAGTGCCTTCCCTGTTATCCCTGCTCGGTCCTCCAGTTTTTGCACTAATCTCTTGTGTGGAATTGTGTCAAACGCCTTCTTGCAGTCCAAGAAAATGCAATGTGTGTGTGTGTGTGTGTATGTGTGTGTGTGTGTGTGTGTGTGTGTGTGTGTGTGTGTGTGTGTGTGTGTGTGTGTGTGTGTGTGTGTGTGTGTGTGTATGTGTACTCACCTAGTTGTACTCACCTAGTTGAAGTTGCAGGGGTCGAGTCCAAGCTCCTGGCCCCGCCTCTTCACTGGTCGCTACTAGGTCACTCTCCCTGAACCATGAGCTTTATCGTACCTCTGCTTAAAGCTATGTATGGATCCTGCCTCCACTACATCGCTTCCCAAACTATTCCACTTCCTGACTACTCTGTGGCTGAAGAAATATTCCTAACATCCCTTTGATTCATCTGTGTCTTCAGCTTCCAACTGTGTCCCCGTGTTGCTGTGTCCAGTCTCTGAAACATCCTGTCTTTGTCCACCTTGTCAATTCCTCTCAGTATTTTGTAAGTCGTTATCATGTCCCCCCTATCTCTCCTGTCCTCCAGTGTCGTCAGGTTGATTTCCCTTAACCTCTCCTCATAGGACATACCTCTTAACTCTGGGACTAATCTTGTTGCAAACCTTTGCACTTTCTCTAGTTTCTTTACATGTTTGGCTAGGTGTGGGTTCCAAACTGGTGCCGCATACTCTAATATGGGCCTAACGTACACGGTGTACAGGGTCCTGAACGACTCCTTATTAAGATGTCGGAATGCTGTTCTGAGGTTTGCCAGGCGCCCATATGCTGCGGCAGTTATTTGGTTGATGTGCGCTTCAGGAGATGTGCCTGGTGTTATACTCACCCCAAGATCTTTTTCCTTGAGTGATGTTTGTAGTCTCTGGTTCCCTAGACTGTACTCCGTCTGCGGTCTTCTGTGCGTGTGTGTGTGTGTGTGTGTGTGTGTGTGTGTGTTAGTTACCATTTTGTCCTAGGCACATGTCGATTAGACACTAGGCCTGTTGTATATGCGTGTGTGTGTGTGTGTGGGGGTGTGGGTGTGTGTGTGGGTGTGTGTGTGGGTGTGTGTGTGGGTGTGTGTGGGTGTGTGTGGGTGTGTGTGGGTGTGTGTGTGTGGCTGTGTGTGTAGGTGTGTGTGTGTGTGTGTGTACTCACCTAGTTGAGGTTGCAGGGGCCGAGTCCAAGCTCCTGGCCCCGCCTCTTCACTGGTCGCTACTAGGTCACTCTCCCTGAACCATGAGCTTTATCGTACCTCTGCTTAAAGCTATGTATGGATCCTGCCTCCACTACTTCGCTTCCCAAACTATTCCACTTCCTGACTACTCTGTGGCTGAAGAAATACTTTCTAACATCCCTTTGATTCATCTGTGTCTTCAGCTTCCAACTGTGTCCCCGTGTTGCTGTGTCCAGTCTCTGGAACATCCTGTCTTTGTCCACCTTGTCAATTCCTCTCAGTATTTTGTAAGTCGTTATCATGTCCCCTCTATCTCTCCTTTCCTCCAGTGTCGTCAGGTTGATTTCCCTTAACCTCTCCTCATAGGACATACCTCTTAACTCTGGGACTAGTCTTGTTGCAAACCTTTGCACTTTCTCTAGTTTCTTTACATGCTTGGCTAGGTGTGGGTTCCAAACTGGTGCCGCATACTCCAATATGGGCCTAACGTACACGGTGTACAGGGTCCTGAACGATTCCTCATTAAGAAGTCGGAATGCTGTTCTGAGGTTTGTTAGGCGCCCACAGCTGCAGCAGTTATTTGGTTGATGTGCGCTTCAGATGTGCCGGGTGTTATACTCACCCAAGATCTTTTTCCTTGAGTGAGGTTTGTAGTCTCTGGCCCCCTAGACTGTACTCCGTCTGCAGTCTTATTTGCCCTTCCCCAATCTTCATGACTTTGCACTTGGTGGGGCTGAACTCCAGGAGCCAGTTGCTGGACCAGGTCTGCAGCCTGTCCAGATCCCTTTGTAGTTCTGCCTGGTCTTCGATCGAATGAATTCTTCTCATCAACTTCACGTCATCTGCAAACAGGGACACTCCGGAGTCTATTCCTTCTGTCATGTCGTTCACAAATACCAGAAACAGCACTGGTCCTAGGGCTGACCCCTGTGGGACCCCACTGGTCACAGGTGTCCACTCTGACACCTCGCCATGTACCATGACTCGCTGCTGTCTTCCTGACAAGTATTCCCTGATCCATTGTAGTGCCTTCCCTGTTATTCCTGCTTGGTCCTCCAGTTGTGTGTGTGTGTGTGTGTGTGTGTGTGTGTGTACTGGAGAAAATAGGTAACTGGTGAAGATCAGGTGGAGCCAAGTCGTCTAATTGCTGTGTCACTTAGCAGCAGGGAATCATCATGAAATAAGAGGTCACCTTGTTGAAGTGTATGACTGTAGGTCTCTTGTTGCAGTGGAGGACTGTAGCACAAAGCGTGCAGAACCAGAAGAGATTAAAATCATCCTGATCTGCAGTCAAACTATTCCAGGAATTTATTTAATTAAGCAGCGACTTCTCCCACAAGCGATACTTGTTGACACGAGTTTTCTTTGACGCTGTAATTTGTCATAAATATCAGCGGCATCACAAGAGATGACGTTGTGAAAAATATGAGGGACTTTTTCTCTCTCAGGAGGTAGGTGAGATCTGCTCAAGAAATGTCATATTCGTAACGAGGAAGCAAGAGACAGAGAGGAGCTAAAGCGATGTCATAGCAGAGGTGCTTCTCTCTGAGGTGTACGAGAGATGAGTAAGGTATCAGAAATGTTATTCGTGAGGAGGCAGGAGAGATAAACTCAAGAGATGTACTGTAAGAGACCTTTTCATTCGAGATGTAGGGGAGACGACGTCAAACTAGACGTCAGGGAAGGTTCCTGTGTGGATGCTGGTAAGCTTCATACTGTAGCTCAAGCCACGGTTAACACTGTGTTTCCCAGGAGAAGTTAACAACTCGTGCTGCTGAGCTCTGTGGCTCTCATAAAGGACGCAGAGGAAATATAAAACAGGACATTCGAGGAGAGAGAGAACTGGACTTTCTGTTTTTTAATGGGTAACTTTATTATGTTTTTTCCTTACCAAAAGAGCACACTC
>NC_069403.1:58615145-58642645 GCF_026875155.1 Cherax quadricarinatus
GACAATATCAACAGAATATGGCCTGGAACATAATATTACCGGTATACAAATGCCGACGAGTTAATGAAGAAGACAGATGCAACACCTAAGTATCTTTATTTTGATGTCCAGATGTCGTAAGTGTGTTTAATTTATCTTTGACTGTCTAAGGTCATCAAGACCTTAGACAGTCCAGGAATAGGAAATATATAGAACTATCATGTTCTTCCCACCTTGATTGATATAATAGGAACGTGAAACATGCCAGGCGTTTTCTGGTTAGAGTATATTTATCCCTTAAAATGGCTCCTAAAGTGTGTAACGAGGCGTTGATAAAGCCTTTATAGTGCTAAAGTGTGTAACGAGGCGTTGATAAAGCCTTTATAGTGCTAAAGTGTGTAACGAGGCGTTGATAAAGCCTTTATAGTGCTAAAGTGTGTAACGAGGCGTTGATAAAGCCTTTATAGTGCTAAAGTGTGTAACGAGGCGTTGATAAAGCCTTTATAGTGCTAAAGTGTGTAACGAGGTGTTGATAAAGCCTTTATAGTGCTAAAGTGTGTAACGAGGCGTTGATAAAGCCTTTATAGTGCTTAAAGCTGTCTGATACAATGCTCTGCTTTCATACTTGTATTACACATTACTCGCGACTACGACTTCAGAAAAATAAACAAGCACTTAACGTAGTGCTTGGAGATCTTGCCGAGCTCTTTATGTCACCTCTCTTAACATACGTCAATATTTGCCAGGTTGGCGACACTCTAGTCATTAAAATCCTCTTTTAGGTGACATTTTCAATGCCCCATAAACTATTATAATTATTATTACTTTTGTTTATTATTATTATCATTTTTGTATTCACGGAGAAGCTCTAAATTCCTAGGGATCATACATCTCCAGTGGAATGGCATTTAATCGTATTTGAACCCAAGAAAGGTAGGTATATATATTGTGCAGACACAGACCAAATGTACACTGTGAACATCTTTAAGCTATTCTGAATATCCGATTATATACTCACAGTCACCTAAAATACCCAAAGCTAACCAGGAGGAGGAGGCTGGTCTTAGAGGTGCTGTGCCTTAGGTACGAAGTACGCCGCCTGGTTGCTAGGACTACTGTGAGAATAGTGAACAGTTCACTATATATCTTCTTTCTTTCAACGCACCGGCCGTATCCCACTGGAGCAGGGTGGCCCAAAAAGAAGAAACGGAAGTTCTCTGTATAAATTTAGTAATGTATACAAGAGAAGGGGTTACTACCCCCTTGTTCCCGACATTTTAGTCACCTCTTACAACACGCATGGCTTACGGAGGAAGAATTCTGTTCTAGTTCCCCATTGTATTCGAAACAGCGATCAGTGCTGATTCGAGGCACTTGCCTCCACCAATCATCTCATGAAATTCAGAGACGCCCAATTAGTGATCAAAGAAACTAATTTCTGCAGACGCAAGTGCCTCGAATCAGCACTGATCGCTGTTTCGAATACAATTAAACAAAACAACGGCAGCTTCACCATCTCCGAAGTCTTAGCAAGAATCCTCCTGAAAACAGCAAACCCTGCCATCACATAGTCTCTCCTGTTATACTACACAAAGCACATTACAGAGAGTGAACACTGAAACAAGCTGCCTCTTTCCAGTCTATATTTGTCCAACCTATTTTTATGTTACCCAAGTAATAGCTTTTATATCGTTTTACTCTTGTACGAATTAATTGCTCTATCATATTGTATTACTTTTGTCACTACCACTACTACTACTACTACTACTATTGAACATCAAAATGGTATACAATACCGACAGGTTGTTAGGTAAGACACATTTGCAACAGTTAGACAACTTTATTCCGAAACGTTTCGCCTACACAGTAGGCTTCTTCAGTCGAATACAGAAAGTAGGCAGGAACAGTAGAGATGTGAAGACGATGTAATCAGTCCATCACCCTTAAAGTCGTAGAATTTGAGGTTGTCAGTCCCTCGGCCTGGAGAAGTTCAGTTCCATAGTCAGGAACTATCTGAAGATCAAGCGACAGTGCGGAGACTTAAATACTGTCGGAAGGAGAGGTGCAGGGTAGTAGTAGTAGTAGTAGTAGTAATAGTAGTAGTGAGAGGCAACTGAGAGGTCATGTCCCTCTCAGATCCAACCCTTCTCACTTGAAAAGCTTGTTCAAGGTGTTTTCTGTATCAAGATGCCACGTGTTGCAGTGTCTGACAAGATGAACATCAAAATGGTATACAATACCGACAGGTTGTTAGGTAAGACACATTTGCAACAGTTAGACAACTTTATTCCGAAACGTTTCGCCTACACAGTAGGCTTCTTCAGTCGAATACAGAAAGTAGGCAGGAACAGTAGAGATGTGAAGACGATGTAATCAGTCCATCACCCTTAAAGTCGTAGAATTTGAGGTTGTCAGTCCCTCGGCCTGGAGAAGTTCAGTTCCATAGTCAGGAACTATCTGAAGATCAAGCGACAGTGCGGAGACTTAAATACTGTCGGAAGGAGAGGTGCAGGGTAGTAGTAGTAGTAGTAGTAGTAATAGTAGTAGTGAGAGGCAACTGAGAGGTCATGTCCCTCTCAGATCCAACCCTTCTCACTTGAAAAGCTTGTTCAAGGTGTTTTCTGTATCAAGATGCCACGTGTTGCAGTGTCTGACAAGATGAACATCAAAATGGTATACAATACCGACAGGTTGTTAGGTAAGACACATTTGCAACAGTTAGACAACTTTATTCCGAAACGTTTCGCCTACACAGTAGGCTTCTTCAGTCGAATACAGAAAGTAGGCAGGAACAGAACTACTATTACTACTACTACTACTACTACTACCCTGCACCTCTCCTTCCGACAGTATTTAAGTCTCCGCACTGTCGCTTGATCTTCAGATAGTTCCTGACTATGGAACTGAACTTCTCCAGGCCGAGGGACTGACAACCTCAAATTCTACGACTTTAAGGGTGATGGACTGATTACATCGTCTTCACATCTCTACTGTTCCTGCCTACTTTCTGTATTCGACTGAAGAAGCCTACTGTGTAGGCGAAACGTTTCGGAATAAAGTTGTCTAACTGTTGCAAATGTGTCTTACCTAACAACCTGTCGGTATTGTATACCATTTTGATGTTCATCTTGTCAGACACTGCAACACGTGGCATCTTGATACAGAAAACACCTTGAACAAGCTTTTCAAGTGAGAAGGGTTGGATCTGAGAGGGACATGACCTCTCAGTTGCCTCTCACTACTACTATTACTACTACTACTACTACTACTACCCTGCACCTCTCCTTCCGACAGTATTTAAGTCTCCGCACTGTCGCTTGATCTTCAGATAGTTCCTGACTATGGAACTGAACTTCTCCAGGCCGAGGGACTGACAACCTCAAATTCTACGACTTTAAGGGTGATGGACTGATTACATCGTCTTCACATCTCTACTGTTCCTGCCTACTTTCTGTATTCGACTGAAGAAGCCTACTGTGTAGGCGAAACGTTTCGGAATAAAGTTGTCTAACTGTTGCAAATGTGTCTTACCTTACTACTACTATTACTACCACTAGTGAACATCGAAATGTTACCTCCCTAGTATTGCACCTCACTCTGAGCCTTTATATACTCTCTGTGTCCATGTATTGTTTGTAATGGCTTGATAAAGCTCCTGGAGAGCGAAACGTTGCCACAATAAATGTCACATTAGTTGCACTTGTGTCCTTTTACTTTACATATTGTCGGTAATTCTACCAACTTTATTACAAGAACTACTAAGAAAAGAGAAGAAAGCCCAGAGGGGTGTGTATTATATGTTTGTACATGTATGTGTAGTGTGACCTAAGTAGAAGTAGCAAGACATACCTGAAATCTTGCATATTTATGAGACCGAAAAAAGACACCAGCAATCCTACCATCACGTAAAACAATTACAGGCTTCCGTTTTACACTCACTTGGCAGGACGGTAGTACCTCCCTGGGTGGTTGCTGTCTACCAACCTTCTACCTAAGAATATTTTATATATATTATATATATATAATATATATATATATATATATATATATATATATATATTATATATATATATATATATATATATATATATATATATATATATATATATCCTTGAGGAATAAATCCCAATAATGTGGCAGTAGAAATTCACAACTAACTCCTCCAATTGGACAAGCAACAACGTTGTCGAACAGCCTTGACAATGGACCGAAACGTCGTCTAGTTTTACCTCCTACTTGAGCACTAGTGAATCCTTCGAAGTTTCCACTAGAGACAAGATGCGTAAGAAAGAAAGGAAGGAAGGAAACTCGGCTGGGAATAACCACTTTTGGTGTGGTCTGTGGGGTTGCACCTGGCTAAGTTATGGTCATACAGCCGGGAGTAATCCCGACACAGGCGGCTGGAATTCACGGCCGCAATGGTGAAATGTTTTCACATATATAAGAGGCGTGGTCAAAAATATCCAGATTTGTCTGACAAATTCAAAATAAAAAAAACGAATCCAGTAGGGTATTATCTGATTATTAAACTGTTTTATTCTTTTTAGTTGGAATGTTGAGAGATTACAAAATATGTTAATTTTATCCTAGAAAAGGGATAGAAAGAGAGAGAAAGAGAGAGAGAGAGAGAGAGAGGAGAGAGAGAGAGAGGAGAGAGAGAGAGAGAGAGAGGAGAGAGAGAGAGAGAGAGAGAGAGAGAGAGAGAGAGAGAGGAGAGAGAAGAGAGAGGAGAGAGAGAGAGAGAGAGAGAGAGAGAGAGAGAGAGCTGATGTGAGTAACAGCTCATAGCTTGTAAATGAAGTTAGGAACTTCAACCTAATCTTGTAAAATATTGTGTAAGAGAGAGAGAGAGAGAGAGAGAGAGAGAGAGATCCTCCTGTGAGTTATGATGAGGCAAGCGAGTTTGTATTTGTCTGTGTGCTGATTACTTGGCATACCCTACGGGATCCCCGCACCTAATGTTTTACCTACACACACAACAACACCGGAGAGAGAGAAAAAACCCTGGACTTGCATCATCCTAGATTAAACTGGAATGCCTTAATGCGATGCAGATTCATTTGTATAATAAATAATGGATATCCGGAGGCTTCTGCAGCATGTGAAACTGGAATGATATTCACTTTCAGACTGGGGATTTGCTGGAAGACGGGAAACTGGAGTTCATCCCGTCAAGTTGGAGCTTTCTTATTTCTGTCAAGTGCTGAAACAGCAAAAAAAAAAAAAAAATCTATATCGCCACGTAACATTCTATAACACCATAATTATCATACCATAACGCATCTATAGCACACCATAACGCATTTATAAGTGTGTAGTAAAGAGTGAATACTAGGTGCGTTGTGAGTAAAGAGTGATTGATAAGTGTGCAGTGAGTAGAGAGGGATTTTTAAGTATGTAGTAAGTAGAGATTGAATAATAAATATGTAGTGAGTAGAGTTAGTAATGAGTTATGAATAGTGAGTAATAAGTATGTAGTGAGTATAGAGTAATAAGCATCTAAAGTAGAAAGTAAAGAGTAATAAGAGAGTAACAAGTAGTGAGTAGAGAGTTAGTAAAGAGTAATGAATAGTGAGCAGAAAGTGAGTAATAAGCAAGTAATGATTAGTGAGATGAGAATAACGAGTACGTAACACGTAATAAGTAGAGTGATGAATGAGTAGTAAACAGAGTGTACATATGAGTAATGAGTAGCGAGACGAGACTGAGTAAAAAAAAAAAAAAGGTGGGTTATAGGTGAGTAGAGAGTAAGAAGAACAAGTGAGGAGTGGGCAAGTAATAAGCGAGAAAGTGTGATTCAGCGAGGAAGCGACGTGCAGATACGAGAGCTCATTATTCATACTTTTACACGTGGCTTCAGAGTGTCAGAGAAGAGGTCCTCGTGCACTCCCTCTCAGGTAATAACCACGTCTGTAACTGCATATTTTTTCCCCCTGCCTTTACACATATTCCACATTTGTGTTGTACCCGAGGTGAGTGTCGGCTATAAATCGATACACAAATATTTGTGGCACGCAAAAAAAGCCACAAGCTCTTTTTTTTTTTTTTTTGCATTTTTGGTAGACTGATTTGCGATTTGTGGCCGATGTCAGTGGTGTACAATGCCGACAAGATGTGTTTGGGGGGGGGGGGTCGAATCGCGGCTCGTGACTCGGGGTCAGTGGTTGTTGTGACACACATCTCCTGGATTCGAATTTTATACTAATGTGGGTGGTGTGGGTGGAAAAGGTTTTCAATGGAATATGGGTCTTGTGGCTAGAAGAATTTTTCAGTGAAATGTGGGTGGTGTGGGTGGATGACTGACTCTGTGATATTTGGGAGAAACAGATTCTCACCGAAATCAAAATTAAGCTCTGACTCGCCTTTCCAAAATCGGAACTACCCTCATTGTAAGTATAAATTAATGCAACTGAAAATTCGTGGGTTTGTACATTTGGCTACATGAATATAAAAGTACTTTTCATGGGTGATCATTGAGATAAAATACCTCTGAAGATGTGAGAGTAACCTCACACACACAATATATATATATATATATATATATATATATATATATATATATATATATATATATATATATATATATTATATTATATATATTATTATATATATATATATTATATATTTTATATATATATTATATAGGATGGGGTCCACCTCTGGTGTAAATTGTGGGACCCATAGCCTCGGAGAAGTGGATAAAAAAGGCTTCAAGGAAGAATATTTGGATTTCTTCCTGAAGCCGTTTGAATATTCCACTTCCCCTACCACCCCATCTTTTAGTATATATTTTTTTACCAATAGGAATATTTTATTACATAATATGGTACAGAAGATTTAAGAGATACATTGTTTATATATATATATATATATATATATATAATATATATATATATATATATATATATATAATATATATATATATATAATATTTATATATATGCAAGGAATTCGCGAGAGCATGCGAAATATACACAAACACTGATCTCTGGCTGAAGGAGACTCGAACCTACGAACCTTAGGACAAGCACTGCGTACCTTGTCCTAAGGTTCGTAGGTTCGAGTCTCCTTCAGCCAGAGATCAGTGTTTATATATATATATATATATATATATAGTGTGTGTGTGTGTGTGTGTGTGTGTGTGTGTGTATGTGTGTGTGTGTGTGTGTGTGTGTGTGTGTGTGTGTGTGTGTGTGTGTGTACATCGGAGCAGTAAATAAAGAATATTTTTAACCAATAAAGTCACGGCCAGATAGTACACAAGCTTTTCACTATCGCTTTTTGGTGGGGAGAGCCTCGAGCGGTCGTTAAGGCGAAATGGTTGTGATCATCGTCAGGGAGGGAGCCAAATGGTTTGCTTGTCTCCGGGGATCTGGCAGATTCACTTTACACAGATCTCTTTAGGCTCGGGCTACTATGTTATTTATCTCACCCAGGGCGTTTTGAAGACATTTTTTTTAGCTTATGTTGATGTTAAAGATTCACAAAATAATCATAAGACGACTGCAAACACTTCACGAAACGACAGGATTCGTCTCCATGGCAAGCTATATCTAGAATTAGCATTCCAGCGCTCTTACTAATACACAACGTTGTCGTGGAGTAGTTTGCTAGAACACTGGCCTGCTAGCCGTAGGATTAGCTTGTCAATAGGTGCGAATCCCGTCTGTTCCTTGAGCCACCGGAATGGAAGGCAATCACGTTTGATATAAGGAACAGGAGGATGGCTCTAATATCTTGGCTCAAGAGTCTTTCGCCAGTTTCTATGCATTTCCATTGAAGGGGTTTAACTTGAATATTTTGTAAACGAGTTTCTTCGTCGCTGTTCATATTCTTGCTTGAGCAGAGAGTTCTGCTGCCACCATAGTCGCAAATGTTGTATGCGATCTGAACACTATTTTGGCGGAATCGTCAAACATAACAGACATTTTTTTCCAAAATTGAACTTACATGTACGTACGATATATATATATATATATATATATATATATATATATATATATATATATATATATATATATATATATATATATATATATATATATATATATAAGTAGTATAGTTTTCTACAGGGGGGCTCCTTCCGGAAAAGGCCTTCTATAGGGGGGCTCCTTCCGGTCTAGGGTCTCCTCTGAGCGGCTCCCTTTTCACACCTAGGTGTTACTTCCGGTCTAGGGTCTCCCTTTTCACACTTATGTGCTAATGACCTTGACCCCGCCCACGACCCCGCCCATGACCCCCCACCCGCCCGCCCCCCACACCGCACCCTTCGCGCCCTACCGCGCCCCTCCGCGCCCATCCGCGCCCGCACCGCGACGCGCGCCCCTCGCGCCCGCAGCCTCTTGCTGCGCCTTCTGCAGCGTCGTCCGGACTCGCCCCGCCCCCGCGACTTTTTCTTCCCGCTTTTTTCAAATTCTTTTGATTTCATTTTCTCTGATCTCCACTTCCTCCGAATCAAGTTTTTTGGATTTGCCCCTCCACTATGTTCACTTCCCATCCCAATTTCATTTTCTTATGATCTCCTTGGATGAAGTTTTTTTTCTCGATAATACCAAGACTCCATCTCCTCGGATCAAGTTTTTCTCGATATCAAAGACTCCAATTCCTCGGATCAAGTTTTTTTCTCGATAATACCAAGACTCCATCTCCTCGGATCAAGTTTTCTCGATAATACAAAGACTCCAATTCCTCGGATCAAGGTTTTCTCGAAATCAAAGACTCCAATTACTCGGATCAAGGTTTTCTCGATAATACAAAGACTCTACTTCCTTGGATCAGGTTTTTTGGATTCCCCCCACTTTCACCCCTACCCCAAATTTTTTCGATTTTTTTTTCTCGATATTACAAAGATTCCATCTCCTTGGATCAAGTTTTTGGATTCCCCCCTCTGGGGGTAAGCATTCAAATGAACTCCTATGAGGCATGGTGCTCTCTCTTACTACAGGTCTAAACAAGTGTGACGTCAGTATTCCTCTCATTAAGTTAAATGAAGTAAAAAGGGTTTTTACTCGGCGGTCAGTGACGTCACACACACACATACAGGCTCAATCTTGTCGACTTCCCCCCCATGACCGTGACGTCCACAAAAAAATACTCGGTGAACTCCATAATTGATTTTATCGGTGGCGCTCATCTACAATTCTCTTGACCAAAATTATGTGAAGCAAAACAGTAGTAGGACCCGGACAAGGGTGCAAACAACCCCACAGGTAGATGAGGTGTCTGGTGCGTGAGTGGATATGTGTGTGGAGGGAGAGGAGTATGGTGGTGAGACTCTCGTGGGGCACTGCCGCGCGCCCCACTATACACATCGAAGGTGGACTTGATAAGCCCAACTCTATGCACAGGGAATGGTGATGAAAACCCACTCTTAGATCCAACAGGGAGCACAAAGCGATATAAGACAATACTCAGAGGGAACTTGGCTTACTTCTTACTGCGTGGCTTACTTCTCTCTCGCAGCGGGTTAGAAGCTGGGTTGGCTGACTGGCCTTAACCCCACGAGAATGGCTGATTGGAAGACGTTGTTGTATCCGATGCACAATGCACGGAGGAGCAGTTGGATGACAGGAGACAGGCTGGATAATAGGCGTGACTGGGCATTCACTTCCACAGTCCTTGGTTTACTGACTGCCGTAATGGCAATTCCGGGTCAACCCTCGGAGATTGAAGCAATTAGCACACGGAACTAAGCAGGAAGATTTGAAACGGCCTGCAACAGGCTCGCAGGGCTAGGAGTGGGTGAGTGAGGGTAGTGCTGGTGGGTGACGGTTCACCTTTGACCTGCCGCTACTCCACAAACAGGCCTTCTAACGTCTTGAATTACCTTAAAAAACGTAAATCCCACGCTCCTCACCGGTGCTGCCATGCTGCACCATTTATCATGTGGAGTTCGGAACACGTGGGATTAGGTACAACAGAAATATCACGTAGGCTGGTAGTACGTATAAATTACAGATAATGTGTGTAACGCCCTTGCAGCCGTACCTTTTTTTTTTAATCTCTCGCGCTCCTTCTCGTAAAACACTGACTGACTGGCCGCCCACGTTTCCCTTAGAGGGTCTTTGAATTAATGCCAGGTCCATGCTCATATGAATAGACAGTGACCTCAGGCAGAGACGGTTGGTCGTGGTACAACTGGCAAAGTGGTTACTGGTAACTGGTTACTACTACTGAGAAGGTTAGGTTAGGTTAAGTTAGGTTAGGTTAGGTTAGGATAAGTTAGGTTAGGTTAGGATAGGTTAGGTTAGGTTAGGTTATGGTTAGGTTGGTTAAGTTAGGTTAGGTTAGTTAGGTTAGGTTAAGTTAGGTTAGGTTAGGTTAGGTTAAGGTACGGTTAGGTTCTTTAGGCTAGGTTAGGATAGGTTAGGTTAGGATAAGTTAGGTTAGGTTAGGTTAAGTTAGGTTAGGTTAGGTTAGGTTTAGGTTAGGATTTAGGTTAGGGTTGGTTCGGTTAGGTAGGTTTGTAGGTTATGGATAGGTTAGGTTAGGTTAGGTCAGGTTAGGTTAGGTTTGGTTCGGATAAGTTAGGTTAGGTTAGGTTAGGTTAGGATAAGTTAGGATTGGTTAGGTGGTGTTGGGAGATGGGTGAGTGGATGTGAAGAAATGTGGGTGAGGTATGGAGAGGGGTATGGGGAGAGAGTTGTATTAGAAGTTTAATGAAATATGGGGAGATTCTTACTGAAAAATAAAGGTAATGTGTGATTATTTAGGTTAGGATAAGTTAGGTTAGGTTAGGTTAGTTAGGATAAGTTAGATAGGTTAGGTGTGTTGGGAGATGTGTGAGTGGATGTGAAGATATGTGGGTGAGAGGAGAGGTGTATGGGGAGGGTTGTTTAGAAGTTTAATGAAATATGGGGAGATTTTACTTGAAAATAAAAGGTAATGTGTGAATATTTTAAAATAAATATAGAATTGAAAAAGTTGATATATGGAAAAAGATGGAGGGTGTTGGAAAACATGTCGCAGTAGCTTGGGTAGTGAGGATTAGTTTGAGTGCGAGTATAATATCAATTTTGTGGATACAAAGACATGGGTTATGGAGAGGATTTTATTAGAATTTTAGTAATGTAAAGAGGAAATGTGTTTACATTTAAGATTCAGTAAAAGGAAGGGGAAAAAATTGTGAATAAATTGGTAATTGATGAGGGTTGTGGGTATGTAGTCGAACTAGAGATACCAAAAAAGATGATATAAGTAGGGTTGATTTTTTTTACTTTTTGAGGAAATAGTTTAAAACGAGAAATAATTGTGGGTGTGGGTTGTTGGGGTAGGTGGGTTGTCTGGGTGTTGAGGGTTGTGGGGTTGTGGTCGAGCTAGAGTTGTTGGAAAATGATTATAGTGTGTAGTTGTTGTGACTTTGTGATGAAATTAGTTAAAACGAGAAAAAATTGTGGCCACATCACCACATCCCACAACACCCCACAACCCACTCACCCACACCCCAACACACACAACCCACAGCACCCTCATACCCCACAATTTTTTTCTCGTTTTTATACTAATTTCAGCAGAAAGTCACAACAACAACAACAACAACAACCCACAATTATAATCACACCTTTGAATAACCTCAAAACACCATTTGATTACTCCAAATACACCACTGAATTACTACTAAAAAACACCACCATAAATCACCATAAACTAAGATCAACACCACATCCCACAACACCACACCCACAAAACCCACATCCCACATCACCCACAAACCCACATTCGACAACAACCACAATTTTTTCTGTTTTAAACTAATTTCTTCAACAAAGTAACAACAACAACACATTATAATCACTTTTCAACAAATCTAGCTCGACAACAACACCCACCACCCACAACACCCAGATCACCAACAAATCACAACACCCCCCCCTCACCCCACAATTTTTTCTCGTTTTAACTATTCATCAGGAAAAAGTAACAAAATCAACCCACTTATATCATCTTTTTTGGTATCTATAGTTCGACTTCATTACCACAACCCTCATCAAATTACCAATTTATTCACAATTTTTTTCCCCTTCTTTTTACTGAATCATTTAATGAAATACACAGTTCCTCTTTACATTACTAAAATTCAATAAAATCCTCTCCATACCCATTGTCTTTGTATCCAATAAATTGATATTATACTGCATCAACTAATCTTACTACCATCTACTGCGACATGTTTTCAACACCCTCCATTCTTTACCAATATCTCAATTCTTTTCTCCAATTCTAATATTTTCTTTTTAAAATTATTCACCATTACCTTTATTTTCAGAAATCACCCATATTCATTTAAACTTCTAGATACAACCCTCCCCATACCCTCTCCATCTCACCCAATTTCTTCATCCAACCTCACCCATCTCCCAACACACCTAACCTATCCTACCTTATCCCTAACCGAACCTAACCTAACCTAACTTATTCCTAACCTAACAACCTAACCTGACTTAACCTAACCTAACTATCCTAACCTTAACCTAACCTAGCCTTACCTAACCAACCTAAACCTAACCTACTAACCTAACCTAACCTAACCTACCTAACCTAATTAACTAACCTAACCTAACCTAACCTAACCAAACTAGCCTAACCGAACGAACCTACCTAACCTAAACCTTAACCTAACCCTAACCTACCTAACCTAACTTAACCTAACTAACCTTAACCTACTTAACTAACCTAACCTAACCTAACTTAACCTAACCTTAAAACTATCCTTAACCTTAACCTAACTTATCCTAACAAATCTAACCTAACTTAACATAAACTAACCTACCTAACTAGCCTTAAGCCTAACCTAATATCCTAGCCTCCTTATCTACAGAACCTAACCTATCCTAACCTAACTGTATCTAACACTAACTAACATAATTTAACCTATTCCTAACTTATCGTACCTAACCTAACCTAACCTAACTTTATCTAAACTACCATATACCTAACATGAACCTACCTAACCCTAATCCTTCCTAGCCTACCTAACCTAACCTAAACTTATCTAACCTAACCTAACCTGACCTAACAATACTTAACCTATCCTAACCTAACTAACTAGTCCTAACCTAACCGAACCTACCTAACCTAGACCTAACCTAAACCTATCTTAAACCATAACTAACATACCTAACATAACCTAAACTTACCTAACTATCCTAACCTTAGCCTATCCTAACCTAACCTAACCTAGGCCACTTATCCTAACCTAACTAGTCTATCCTAACGAACCTAACCTAAACATAACCCTAACCTAACCTAACAGAAACACCTAACTAAACCTACCTAAACCTAACTTATCTAACCTACCTACCTAACCTAACCTAACTTATCCTAACCTAACCTAACCTAACCTAACCTGACCTAACCTAACCTAACCTAAACCTACTCAAATACACTAAAATCACTGTAAACCATGATATTCACACAAACTCTATGACCACCTAACACACACACACACACACACACACCCTAACCTAACTAACCTACATAAACCTAACCTACCTAACCTAACCTAACTAACTTAACCTACCTACCTAACCTAACTTAATAACCTAAACCTTATACCCTAACCTAACCTAGCCTAACCGAACCGAACTAACCTAGGGTACGTGGCGAGGTGTCAGATTGGGCACCTGGTGACCAGCGGCGGTCCCGCAGGGGTCAGTCTAGGGACAGTGCTGTTTCTGGTATTTGTGAACGACATGACGGAAGGGAATAGACTCTGAGGGTCCTGTTGGCAGATGACGTGAAGTTGATGGAAGAATACACTCGATTCGAAGACCAGGCAGAACTACAAAGGGGATCTGGACAGGCGGCAGACCTGGTCCAGCAATTGGCTACTGGAGTTCAATCCCTCATGTGCAAAGTCCATTTGAGATTGGGGAAGGGAAAGAGGCGCAGTCGGAGTTATCATCTAGGGGGTCAGTGACTACAAAACCTCACTCAAGGAAAGATCTTGGGTGGTATAAACACAGGCACATCTCTGAAGCGCACATCAACCAAATAACTGCTGCAGCATATGGGCGCCTAGAAACCTCAGAAACTCAGCTCATTCCGACATCTTAATAAGGAATCGTTCAGGACCCTGTACCACCGTATAGTTCAGGCCCATATTGGAGTATGCGCACCTGTTTGGAACCCACACCTAGCCAAGCATGTAAAGATAACTAGGAAAGTGCTAAAGGTTTGCAACAAGACTAGTCCAGAGCTAAGAGGTATGTCCTACGAGGAGAGGTTAAGGGAAATCAATCTGACGACACTGGAGGACAGGAGAGATAGGGTGGGACATGATAACGACATACAAAATACTGAGAGGAATTGACAAACAAGGTGGGACAAAGACAGGATGTTACAGAGATTGGACACAGTAAACAAGGGGACACAGTTTGAAGTGAAGACCAGCTGAATCACAGGGATGTTAGAGGACAAGTATTTCTTCAGCCACAGAGTAGTCCGTAAGTGGAATAGTAAAATTGGGAAGGAAGCTTTTTGTAGTGGAGGCAGGATCCATACATAGCTTTAAGCAGAGATATGATAAAGCTCACGCGCAGGGAGAGTGCCTAGTAGCGATTAGTGAAGAGGCGGGGCCAGGAGCTCGGACTCCGACACCCCGCACCTCAACTAGGTGAGTAACAACACACACACACACACACACACACACACACACACACACACACACACACACACACAACCACAACATCTCTAGGATGTTTTAACACCCGACGGGCCATCACGACGTAGGAGCCCGAGCAACCATCACCACTCCAACACCACCTACTACAGTCAGGCTCCTATGTCATTATGGGCCGTCGGGGGTTAAAACAACTCTAGGAGACTATACGGAATGAATAAGGAGGTTGTTCTAGGGATGATTGTGATGAGGAAATTTGATATGCACACATAAAATTCGGTACTGAATATCACATCCCGAATATCCGTCAAGTATAGGTTTTTGTGTTTGTTTAAGTTAAGATGTGTATGTCTTGTTGGAAGTGAATGTCTTAGATTTGTTGTGTATGTCTCATGTCTTTAAATTTGTGATTGAATGTATAAGATGTGGGTGTCTGTTATATTTTTTTTGTGATAGTGATTATGTTATAGTGCTCATGTTATGTTATAGATGTTGGTGGAAGTGTTGTGGTATTTTTGTGTATGTCTTATTTTTGTTAGCGAATGTTTAAAAAATAAGTGTTTTCAGTTGATCATAGTAGTTTTTGAGATGCATGATCTTAGAATTTTTGGTGATCTTGGTGATGAGTGTTGATAGATGACGGTAAACATGATAAGAATTGGTTGTCGTGATTTTTGGGTGAATAATTATAAAAAAATGTGTGTTTTTCTGTGATCTTTGTGGTGGGGTCATAAAATCTGGCAATCGTCTTGGATTTAGTGATTATTAGATAATGTAGGGTACAACAGGTTGGAAACAAGGTGGGTTGGCGTGTGATGTTACCAACCACCAAGTAACACAATAGGAGTGTGTGACGTCATGGAGGTGAGCTCGTCGGTCCTGTGAGGTGTTACATCGTGTGTTGGTGGGTAGTGAGGTTTGGAGTGCGCTTAGTATATTGTTCAAATATGATTTTTTTGTGGGAAATGTTTATAAAAATGAGTGTTTTCTGTGATATTAGTGATTTTTGAGGTAAGTGAACATGGGTGGATGTTGTTGGTGGTTGTCTTAGAATTATGTGTGTAAAAGATATGTTTTCAGTGAAGTTTGCGTATTAGGTTTGTTGTTCATGCTTTTTTTTTTATTGCGCCAAATGGGGTGGGAGTTCTTGGTTATAGTGATTTGAGGGGATTTTCTTAAAAAGGATGTGGATGGTGATGGTTAAACTTAGTTTCTGGTGATCTTTGACTGTGATTTGGTGTATTCAGTGGTGATTTGGTAGTAAATCAGTAGTGGTTTTGGGGGGAAGGAAATTCGGAGGGTGTTTGATGGGTGCTTTTTGAAGGTGTTCAATGAGTGCAGAGTATTTTCTTTGACAGAGATCAGTGGTGTTCAGAAGTTGGTTCAAAGTTAGTCAGTGTGATTAGATATGGTATGTCTATGTCATAAGTGTCTGAGTTAGTTTTTGTGTTAATGTTGTAAAGTCTGGAGTCTGAGGGAGTTGTATGGTGGATGTTTGATAATTTCAGTTAATGAATGTGTAAGTGTAGATAATTAGAGATGCATAAATTCTTATTTGGAGGTAATCCAAAATGATATTTTGAAGATGCTTCAGTGTTGTTTGGAAATGTTCAAAGGTGTTTATGTGAGTATTCAAATGATTTATGAGAAGTGTTCGAAGTAATCTTGGGTTTGTTTGTAGTGAGAGATAAAGGTTGTGGATGACGAGATATGAAACAGGTGGTCTCAAAATGAAGTAATGAGAGTGTTTTGAAGTTGTTCAAGTAAAGTGAGGTGTGTGTGTGTGTGTGTGTGTGTGTGGTTGTGTGTGTGTGTGTGTTGTGTGTGTGTGTGTGTGTGTGTTTAGGTGGTCATAGAGTTTGTTGTGAATATCATGGTTACAGTGATTTGAGTGTATTTGAGTTAGGTAGGTTTTAGGTTAGGTTAGGTTAGTTAGGTTAGGTTAGGTTTGGTTAGGTTAGGTTAGGTTAGGTTCGATGTTAGGTTAAGGTTAGGTTTAGGTTAGGTTAGTTAGGATAAGTTAGGTTAGGTTTTAGGTAAGGTTAGGTTAGGTTAGTTAGGTTAAAGTTAGGTTAGGTTAGGATATGTTAGGTTTAGGTTAGAGTTAGGTTAGGTTTGGACTAAGTTAGGTTAGGTTAGGTTTAGCGTTAGGTTAGGTTAGGTTAGGTTAGGTTAGGTGAGGATAAAGTTGGTAATGTTAAGGTAAGGTTAGGTTAGGTTGGTTAGGTTAAGTTAGGTTAGGTTAGGATAAGTTTAGGTTAGGTTAGGTAAGGATAGTTAGGTTAGGTTAGGTTAAGTTAGGTTAGGGTTAGGATAAGTTAGGTTAGGTTAGGTTAGGATTATGTTAGGATAGTTTGGTTAGGTTACTAGGTTAGGTTAGGGTTAGGTTAGTTAGGTTAGTTTAGGTAAGTAGGTTAGGTTAGGTAAGGTTAGGTTAGGTTAGGTTAGGTTAAGTTAGGTAGGTTAGGAAAGTTTAGTTAGGTTAGGTTAGTTAGTTAGAGATAGTTATGTTAGGTTAGTTAGGTTAGGTTAGGTTAGGTTAGGTTTAGGTTCGGTTAGGTTAGAACTAGGTTAGGTTAGGATCAGTATAGATTGGTTAGGTTATGTTGGTTAGGTCTAGGTTAGGATAGGTTAGGTTTAGGTTGGTTAAGGTTAGGTTAGGTTATGTCTAGGTTAGATAGGTTAGTTAGGTTAGTTAGTGTTCGGTTAGGTTAGGCTAGGTTAGGTTAGGTTTAGGATAGGTTAGGTTAGGTTAGGTCAGGTTAGGTTAGGTTAGGGTATATAAGTTAGTTAGGTTAGGTTAAGATAGGTTAGGTTAGGTTAGGTCAGGTCTGGTTAGGTTAGGTTAGGATAATGTTAGGTTAGGTTAGGTTAGGTTAGGATAAAGTTAGGTTAGGTTAAGTTAGGTTAGGTTAGGTTAGGATAAGTTAGGGTTAGTTAGGTTAGGTTCGGTTAGGTTAGGCTAGGTTAGGTTTAGGTTAGGTTAGGCTAGGTTAGGTTAGGTTGGTAGGCTAGGTTAGGATAGGATAGGTTAGTTATCATGTGGGAGTCGACAAGTGGATTAGGGTAGAAATACTTCACGTAGGTGGTAGTACGTATATTACAGATAATGTGTGTAACGCCCTTGCAGCCGTACCCTATCTTCTATCGCTATATAGTAACACTGACTGACTGGCCGCCAAAGTACCATAGGAGGGTCTTTGAATAAAGCGCAGGTCAGCTCAATATGAATAGACAGTGGACTCAGCAGAGAGAGACGGTGGTCGTCAGTCAAATGGCACAGTGGTTTCTGGTAACTGGTTACTACTACTGGAGTCGGCGACGCTAACGTATGTCGACCCGACATACAACTAATACAAACTAGAGATGGCAGGTGTACGGCTTGGGCTGATTTCTATACAATGTCAAAGTACACAACAATTTAAACATTATATAACATACAATAGTTAAACATTGGAATGGAAGCTTACGTACTGAAAACTGTAATGCAATACAAGGTATAAATATAGCACAACTTAAAATCAACAAAGGAAACAACGAACTCATACAAGTTGATAAAAAAATTTGATCGATCGATCTGTATTCATGTGATTACGGATTCTGAGGGAGGAATATATACAAAGAATGAGGCGTTTTAACAGAAAGGCTGATTCGGGTGCACTCAAATCTAGACTGTTAACTCTCCAGAATGCGGAGAGAACATGAACACAAAAAAAAAATTCTTGGAATACTGATAAGTTGATCTGTTTTATTCAATCTATACAGGTTATTTACATTTAACCCCAAACTCTGCTAGGGTGAGATTGACACATATGCAGAAATGGGTGTCATCTCTGGGAGGATCAAATCTGTAGCATTGGCTAAACTCATGCTGTATTTGAGGCAAATCTGAATTGGAAGTTAAAAATGATACTTGAGGATTTCTCAATACCTGTCGTATGTACGCAGGGAAAATAAGCGACATTAGGTTGATCGTCTGACTGAGTATCAGAGCGGGAAGAGTGTACAGGAATCAGGAGAGGATTGTCAGAGTCTGTCACATTAGTCTGGGTTGGTGGAACATCATTATCATCACATACTTAACTTCATATGATCTAATGAGATTCTTTATACTGACCAGTACTAATCTCTCTAACCTTTTACTTATTACCAGTGATTTGTTCGAACTAATCGATAAGGACCAACAAAACTTTTGATCAAGCTTGGCATTGCGACGTTTTGTTAAAGTTAATCAGCATAACTCTCGAACCTACTTTTGATTTTTGGATGGCTTTGCTCGAGTGTTTGCTATCTTGTAAATTCAGCTGTTGATTTATGAGTCCCCCCCCCCCCCCCCCCACCCCCCTCCCACCCAGACCCCCCGTTTCACGGATTTTCTAAATAAAAACTTTGTAGCCTAAGCTCCCCCCCCCCCCCCCCACCAAACGTACGGAGTTGCTATGAAAATCATCAGAGGTTGTAATTTGGTTTCGGATTAGAATATAACAACTATAGGCAACGGTTTATCTACACCATACAATGCATAATGGTGGAGTGTTCACCTATAGAAACATTGTAAGCAGAAATTATAGCACACTGCACATCAGGTATAACTTCATCCCAAGTTCATGTTGGGATTGATAGTGGCTCCAAGGACATCAAGTACTTTCTTATTGGTTTGTTCGCTAACCCATTGCTGGCAGGTTGATGAGGAACATGGTGGATTTGAGACGATCTTGTACAAGGTGACAAATTTTCAAGAATTTCATTACAGAATTCACCTCCATTATCTTTACTAGGGACCTGAGGTGTGGTAGGCCTGCAGATAATGCGTTCTTGGAAACGCTCTTAGCTACTGTTCTCGGCAGTCATTATCTGCAATAGGAACTAACTCACAATATCTGGTGTAATGGTCTACCATAACCACAGATGTTTGTTACCTTGGAGGGAACATTGGAATTTAGTTTACAAAATCTAGTGCAACTCTTTCCCAGGTTTCGCCTAGTAGTTGGATATACTTGGAATTGGATAGGGACATTAGCATTGCCTTTATGTTGCATGCAGACACTACATTTCTTAACATACTCAGAAATATCAGTGCCATACGAGGCCAAAAGTATTCAATCTGGCCTTCTTGTTTTAATGAACGATCCATACCAGGGTGTGCAACACCTGGTACTTCGTGAAATAGCTTGTAAGGGACTACATTCACTGTGACTGTGGAAATTACTAACTGGTATTACTTTGCTAGGAGTACCCAACTCGGCTGTTCTGATACAAGTAATTCATGGTTCATGACAAAAGTCACTGATGTGCTGGTGGCTACAGTCAGATAAGATTTCCTGGAGCAGAAACGAATCACCACCAGACACATGGGATCTCTTTCGTTGAGCATTCTTTACATCTTCGCACTAAATGGTAGGTCTGCAGTTACCTATTCTAACATGTCGCGATAAGGCATCTGCGACTTATTTGACTTGCCAGGTAAATGCTCAAAGGTGGGATTGAACTCTTGGATAGGTCATAGGTCCATCTGGCTAAACCATTCAGTAGGTCTGTTTGTTCTGGAAATATGGGTATCAAGTGGAGCATGGTCTGTCAAGTACATGAAACAGAGTACTGATAAATAATGTCTCGGAAAGTGCTTAAAGACCATTACTATTCTAAAGTTCTTGCCTCAGTTACTGTATAATTACGTTCAGCCTTCGTAAGGACTCGGCTAGGCCAAAGGCAACTGCGTTGTACTTGCCATCGAGTCTTCTGAGCTAGTACGGCACCTATGCCAATTGAACTAGCATCAGTTGTCAGATGAAGGGCTTAGAAAAATCTGGAAATTTCAAAATGGAGCAGATTTAGCTTTTCTTTTAGGGTTAGGAATGCTCTTCTTGACGGAAGGTCCAAACAAAGGGTGCATCTTTCTTAAGCAACTCAGTAGAGGAGAGCTATGAAGAAAAGTGGCATTGAAAGATCTTAAAAACTGCTAAGCCACAAAGGTCTTACGGCCACGCAGTTTGGGAGTGGAAAATTTAGTACTGCAGTTACTTTACTTTGGTCAGTCGTAACCCCTCTAGGAGTGGACTTCGTGATCCACGAAACTTAATTTCTGATCTGAAAAATTGACATTTAGACTAGTTTGATCTTTAAATTGGCTTCTTCCAAGCTTACCAAGTACTACATCAATCTTTTCAAGTGTGTATCCACCGTTTTAGACATGACGTATACGTCATCTAAGTTTATCACCATAGTGTCATTACCTATGAGACCTCTAAATGATATTAGTCATGAGCCTTGAGAACGTGATAGGGGACGACATAATCCAAAACGCTTACGGAGGAAGTGGATAATGACCTGTAGGAGTGGAGAATGCAGTTAGCTCTTGGCTGTCTCGTGAAGAGGGACTTGCCAAAAAACCCTTGTAACAAATCTTGGGTTGAAATGGACTTTGTTATCTCCGGATATTACGTAAAAGATCACCCAGTACAAGGGAGGGAAAGCGATTGAATGGTTTTCGCGTTTATCTTCTAAAGTCAATCACCTGGGGCGCAAGTACCATCCTTCTTAGTTACTAGTATCAAGGGTGCATGCCAAGGGGAATTGCTAGGTGCAATAACTACCATCATAAGCATTTGATTGATCAATTCTTCTGCGACAGCATACTTGTGATGAATGAGGCATTCTGGTACGCAGGTTGTTGATAGGTCAAGTACCAGGTTTCAAAGTGGGAATTACGATGGCGACATAAGTTTCGTTTACCCATCTTCTCACATGGTAAAGCAAATGGCTTTACGACGTTTGTTAAACAGAGCAACAAAAACGCTTGACTTCATTGGGAAGTCAGTGGGAGCTAAGTCTTTCTCCTCAAACTGGTGGAACAGATCTGATCCAGTGAAGTGGATGAGGTCTCCCCGGCAGAAATAGCCCGACCCACTGGTCAGGTGACAACTCATCCTTACCTGAACAGGATAAAGGATAGTGAACAAGTGTCAACAAGATTTTGGTATTTGCTCTGAGGCGAACACTTGTGACCAGAGAGTGTTGGCCCAGGTAGGAAATGGATTCTTACTATCTCTTACTACATGTAAGGATGGTTCAAACAAAATAGACCTTTTACTTTGCAAAGAATCCACTGTCAAATAGGACGTTATCACATCTGAACATAGGAACAAGAACAGACACTCTAGTGAGAGCACTAGCCGCAACAGAGAGACTTTCTGCAGACGGCATCTGTGGACATTCAAAGAAGCTGGCATTACTAGTTGCAAGTAATTGTTTTCTGACAAAGGCATCCCCTGTGGAGAAACTACTACTCGAACTATCTGGCATTGCCAGGGATAGGTTGTGCATTAAAGGCAATCTGTGTGTCCTCGGACACTTGAGCAATCGGGACTATCTGCAAGTCTGACAGGTGTAGGTGGAACACTGGTGGGAGGGACAGGAATTACCCAGTGCCTGGACCGCTTGGGTTACGTAACCTGGATGAATGCATTAGCTGGTTAAGGACTTAATCCGTACATCATACTCTGCCAGCAGTATAACAGAATTTCTGATCAAGCTTGGTAACCCCAGAATGGTACAGAATCAAGTCGTCAAATTTGTGCATGCCATCGATAAGGGTCGAGCCACAATGCATAAGTCTGCATGGAAGCATTCCAGTAGAAGGTCACCAGGGAAAGTAATCTGGTCGACAACAAGGAAGGAAGCAGTGAAGTCTCTACCTTGGATAGAAAAGGTTAGGGAAGTCCGACTCTCGGACACGCAGGTGAGAAACCAGCTACTCCACTACGGGAGGGACACATGAGTCGGTTCAACGAGAAGGACATATCGTCACTGTTATTCTTAAACAAACTAGACCTATTAATATTGATCTTGCGCACCAGGGGGGGTCCCCATGAACAATGAAACGGCGCGCATTATAAACAGATGCTTGCACTATTAGGGCCTATGGTTGCATTTGGAAGTTATGTGCAAACAAAAGGTGGATTATCATCGAAATGACTTGTTCTACTTCGTCCCCAAAATCATCTTCATCAGGACATGTGAAGCAAATCTTCGCAGGATTGTTCATTCTCGAGACTGCCTTTTAAGGCTTCAAAGGAATTGTAACGGGGATGGTTGGTACTCATTATCACCTACAGTCACCATGGGATGGTTTGAACTGGGGGCGCTCGAATTCCCCCCGGAATTTGGAAGAACGGCCTGGTTATGGTTAGTTTGAGAATTGGAAGAATGAGCTGGTTCTGGTTATTTTGAGAACCATGATATCTGTTTCCTCTACGGGTTCTGCGGTTTGGAAACGGCCATGGAAGACCTAGAGTACTGAAGGGTATAGAGAGCATTGCACTCAGATGTGTCATGTCCATGTTTTCTATGATAAAGTACAGTAGGGAAGATCTGGGTATCATCATCAGTACGACGTCTCTTGTAGGTAACTATCAGGACAATTAATTGCAATATGGCCACGCGAAACCACAGTTGTAACAAGTCCGCCGACTATTGTTAATGAATGTACTATGAATACTACGAGGTGTATACGACTTTGTCATGTCTTCTTGGTGATCTTCTGAGATGGTTGACGACCCGATTTTGTCTTCTGTGGCGCAAACCAAGAGGTGGTTGCAGATGAAATCGGCATATGTGTGACATTACTTGTGATACATGGAAAGTAACCATAGGGGCACAAGGAACGTACATGATTTAATGCTGATAGGTGGTTCCATCGTCACAGTTGGAGGTGAGCCTATAAGCACAACAGAAGAAGTGACATTAGTTCTTTAATTGCTCCAAAAGCTGCCAATTTAGCAAAAACGATCTGTGGTGGTTTATCCCTCGTTCAAGAGGACAAAAGATGATGACTGGTCAGCATTGATAAAAGATGATAAAAAGTTGTCTAATTCTAACAGCAAATGCACTCTACGATTCTTTACTCATGGGTGTAGCATTCACTAGTTCCTAAGAAGAACGACATATGGATCAGCTGTTTTTACTGGGACAAGGAAAGAACGAATAGTTACCTCATATTGTGACCATAGTAAAGATTCCGAAGTCACGCATATCAAAGGAGGATCAAAAAACGTGACAGCTAGCAGGAGATCGATAAAGAGCTTCTTGCAAGTCTTGATAAGACTGTCCTCTGGAAGGAGGACCTTCAATAGAGCACTAGCACGAGAACGTATGGCTGCCAAACCATGCTTCAAGACTATGTACACTGGCCATTGAATAAAGGTAAACGCATCAAGGGAATCACGAGTATAACTATAGTATCCGGTAATTGGGCGGTCTGTCTGTCGCTAAGGAACTGTGTGGATGATGACAGAATCAACAGTAGCCTGAGAGGTCGGAGTGTCGACATTTCACTAAGTATCACTTGACGGTATGCTGAGACATAATGGCAAAGTAGCACGAGAACAAATAAGGCAAAAATAATGAACAATAAAAATGAATAAAATTCTAGAATTGAATAAAAGATATTACAACTAATTTGCCAGAAGTAATAAAAAAAAATGTCTAAGATACACATGCAAGAGGAAGGGACATAAGGTCAAAGGAAAAATTTTTTACATTGACAATATACAAGTAAAAATATTAATGCGAGACTGAATTAAATGCAAAATGAGCTGTCTTTACTCTTGCTAATAAAAAGAAATTAATTAATTAAATTTTAAATCAATGTAACAATTATAAAATAAAATAAATTAAATTGTTAACTGGGAAATTTAAGTATTTTCTAAGAATGATAACGAGATTAGAATATAATTCATAAATAAAATAATAATAAAGAAAAATAATTCACTGCAGAACAAGTGCAAAACAAAATAATCATGCAGAACAAGTGGCAACAAAATAATTCACTGCAGAACAAGTGCAACAAAATAATTCACTGCAGAACAAGTGCAACAAATAAAGTTTGTAGAAATAATTCACTGACAGTAATAAAGTTCACTGGAAAAACTCAGGTTAAATAATGAAATTAAAATATGAAGACAAAAACTGATTGAACACTTTTACTTCTTAATTGTAATTAGACCCAAAACAATGTACTCAAGCAGAGAAAGAAATCACTTTACTTAAAGTAATTAAATTTCATCAAGAGTGAATTGTTCAAAGAAATATAAAAATAGCAATATAAATAAAACAAGGAAACAAAACGGGTAGTGTTACACTTCAGTGGCAGGGCACACTTCATTATTATTTTATATTCTTACAACAAAATCCTGCTGTGACTGATACGACAATACAACAAAATCTTGCTGTGACTGATACGACAAAAATTTGCTGGCAAAAATTAATGGTACACAGTCTGCGAAAAATTAGAGAGAATGAGACATGGCTGAGCATACGGAAAAAAAGACACACATTAGAAATAAATGGGAAAAAATTTGGTATACTGGGGTGAATATCTCTGCAATGAAATACAATGACAATTACTGGAGAATACAACGCTGAAAGAATACAATAAAAATGAATCACTTCACACAGTGTGACTGATTGGTACAATACCAATTTAAAACATTTTTTTTTTTTTAACTTTTCTAGAGACAGGTAGTGCATTAAGAAAAAAATACCAGATAAAAAAAATATAAGATAAGATGAAAACACTGAAAATACTTTATAAAAATAATGTGTCAAAGAAATACTGTGTTTACACTGAAAACACCAAGGTTTAGAGTACACAAGCAATTTACTATAATGTCTACACACGCAAATGTCTTTAAATGGCAAGAAAATGACTCTAAATTATCCTGACCCCCTGAAGTTCTTCTGTACTGCTCTGTAGTAGTCGGGATATTAATGGTGATGAGGGTAGGTAATAGGTTGTCCTGCGCGGGTGACTGACTGACGCCTCCTTACACCCACTGTTGATCGGAAGAAAGCGCTCTCTCGGTGAACTCCATAATTGATTTTATCGGTGGCGCTCATCTACAATTCTCTTGACCAAAATTATGTGAAGCAAAACAGTAGTAGGACCCGGACAAGGGTGCAAACAACCCCACAGGTAGATGAGGTGTCTGGTGCGTGAGTGGATATGTGTGTGGAGGGAGAGGAGTATGGTGGTGAGACTCTCGTGGGGCACTGCCGCGCGCCCCACTATACACATCGAAGGTGGACTTGATAAGCCCAACTCTATGCACAGGGAATGGTGATGAAAACCCACTCTTAGATCCAACAGGGAGCACAAAGCGATATAAGACAATACTCAGAGGGAACTTGGCTTACTTCTTACTGCGTGGCTTACTTCTCTCTCGCAGCGGGTTAGAAGCTGGGTTGGCTGACTGGCCTTAACCCCACGAGAATGGCTGATTGGAAGACGTTGTTGTATCCGATGCACAATGCACGGAGGAGCAGTTGGATGACAGGAGACAGGCTGGATAATAGGCGTGACTGGGCATTCACTTCCACAGTCCTTGGTTTACTGACTGCCGTAATGGCAATTCCGGGTCAACCCTCGGAGATTGAAGCAATTAGCACACGGAACTAAGCAGGAAGATTTGAAACGGCCTGCAACAGGCTCGCAGGGCTAGGAGTGGGTGAGTGAGGGTAGTGCTGGTGGGTGACGGTTCACCTTTGACCTGCCGCTACTCCACAAACAGGCCTTCTAACGTCTTGAATTACCTTAAAAAACGTAAATCCCACGCTCCTCACCGGTGCTGCCATGCTGCACCATTTATCATGTGGAGTTCGGAACACGTGGGATTAGGTACAACAGAAATATCACGTAGGCTGGTAGTACGTATAAATTACAGATAATGTGTGTAACGCCCTTGCAGCCGTACCTTTTTTTTTTAATCTCTCGCGCTCCTTCTCGTAAAACACTGACTGACTGGCCGCCCACGTTTCCCTTAGAGGGTCTTTGAATTAATGCCAGGTCCATGCTCATATGAATAGACAGTGACCTCAGGCAGAGACGGTTGGTCGTGGTACAACTGGCAAAGTGGTTACTGGTAACTGGTTACATACTACTGAGAAGGTTAGGTTAGGTTAAGTTAGGTTGGTATAGGTTAGGATAAGTTAGGTTAGGTTAGGATAGGTTAGGTTAGGTTAGGTTATGGTTAGGTTGGTTAAGTTAGGTTAGGTTAGTTAGGTTAGGTTAAGTTAGGTTAGGTTAGGTTAGGTTAAGGTACGGTTAGGTTCTTTAGGCTAGGTTAGGATAGGTTAGGTTAGGATAAGTTAGGTTAGGTTAGGTTAAGTTAGGTTAGGTTAGGTTAGGTTTAGGTTAGGATTTAGGTTAGGGTTGGTTCGGTTAGGTAGGTTTGTAGGTTATGGATAGGTTAGGTTAGGTTAGGTCAGGTTAGGTTAGGTTTGGTTCGGATAAGTTAGGTTAGGTTAGGTTAGGTTAGGATAAGTTAGGATTGGTTAGGTGGTGTTGGGAGATGGGTGAGTGGATGTGAAGAAATGTGGGTGAGGTATGGAGAGGGGTATGGGGAGAGAGTTGTATTAGAAGTTTAATGAAATATGGGGAGATTCTTACTGAAAAATAAAGGTAATGTGTGATTATTTAGGTTAGGATAAGTTAGGTTAGGTTAGGTTAGTTAGGATAAGTTAGATAGGTTAGGTGTGTTGGGAGATGTGTGAGTGGATGTGAAGATATGTGGGTGAGAGGAGAGGTGTATGGGGAGGGTTGTTTAGAAGTTTAATGAAATATGGGGAGATTTTACTTGAAAATAAAAGGTAATGTGTGAATATTTTAAAATAAATATAGAATTGAAAAAGTTGATATATGGAAAAAGATGGAGGGTGTTGGAAAACATGTCGCAGTAGCTTGGGTAGTGAGGATTAGTTTGAGTGCGAGTATAATATCAATTTTGTGGATACAAAGACATGGGTTATGGAGAGGATTTTATTAGAATTTTAGTAATGTAAAGAGGAAATGTGTATTACATTTAAGATTCAGTAAAAGGGAAGGGGAAAAAATTGTGAATAAATT
>NC_069403.1:58647645-58730145 GCF_026875155.1 Cherax quadricarinatus
TGTGATCATTCGTGCTGACTAGGGGGAGTGGGGTTTGTGCCCGCACCCCTCTGCTGTCTTTAGGCGAGCCCCACAGACATCAACAACCATTGAGTAGTGGGACGTGCGCTGCTCTTTTGGGATTAAAATGGCTGAACATCAGTACGGAGGTAAATACTATCGCTAAGCTGGGTTTGTGGTCTTAAGTGGAGATACGATGAACTACTTTCCCTAACTATCCGGGACACATTGGTTCCCCAACGAGGAATTTTTATGGCGTCGTTTAATGGTTTTTCAAAACTTCGTGAAATTTTGAGACCCCGGGTTCTCACAAGAATTTTCGAGCAGTACCAGGAACAAAGCATGGGGGTGAATTCAGCGATGGATTGGTTTTTACAGATGTTTCCAAATACACACTGGGTAAGGTACGGAATGTCCTTCGAGGCTAGGCGTATGGCACAGGGTTTTTTCGAGTTTGGGACTGCATTCGCAAACCCTGGGGGGATGGAGGGATGGGCCGTATGAAGGAAAGCCGGAAGGTTCTTACACCCCAAAATGTCTTTAAAAGGCCTATACATCCTATGTAACGATGACCGGGTTTTAGAACACAGGTTTATGTGTTTTAGGGGGTCAGGAAAAAACATGTCGTCTGTGCAGCTCTTATGAGCACATGGCAGCCCAGTGTCCCCAGGAGGCAGGCTCCTCGAATTCTGGAAAAAGCCGATTGTGATTCAACAGTCGTGTGATTTGGGGCCCGGCTCTGTTGCCTCGGAGGCCGGAGGCCTGATCTCTGGAGCAAGGAGGTCGACCGGGAGGTGGCGGAGGAGGAACGTGTG
Organism: Cherax quadricarinatus; assembly: GCF_026875155.1. Taxonomy (NCBI): domain Eukaryota; kingdom Metazoa; phylum Arthropoda; class Malacostraca; order Decapoda; family Parastacidae; genus Cherax; species Cherax quadricarinatus. Next base: position 58,648,461 of record NC_069403.1, read on the forward strand.
CCCTATCCCGGGGAGTCGGGGGGTCGAAGGTGTTAGCTGAGGGTCTTAGTCCAGGAAGTTCGACTCGGGAGGGTTTACTGGAGATGTCATAAAGGGATTTTTTGGATGGGATGACCCCGGGTAGAAGGTTTCCCAGTTTATGTGAATTTGGAGGCGGGGAGGACAAAAAATGTGGAGAAAGACTTGATAAAAAAAGGGTGGAGTGTTGGTGGCGTGGAGGTACACCCGGAGGGGTTCGTTTTGAGGGTGAGTGTGTGTAAGTGGAAATTTTAGGGAAAAAGAACTGCGGCATCAAGGGTAGACGAGGTTATTACCCCCGGGCAGAGGCCGGGAAAAAAGTCATGGGGAGCGGTTGTGGAGCGATGCCCCATAGTGTAGAGGTGCGCCTGATTCACATGGAGAGGGGGGGGGGGAGGTGACTGCACGGATAACTCAGTGGTAAGGGAATACGCATGTGAAAAGTGCACGAGTAAATCCCCCCGGCATAGGGGGAAAACCGATTCTTAAATTTTTTGAATGTCACCTTAAAGCAATGGACTTAAGAGAGGGTTAAGAAAATTTTGGTTTGGGGTGGTTTTTCGGCGGGTTTTATGTAGATATTTGCTTTTTTCAAAAAGGCATAATCATAGGGGTGGTTTTGTGTTGCGGTTAAAAGGATACGGGGGTATTTACCCGTGGTTTGCAATTAAAGGTGGGGTGCAGTGGCGATAAAGGAGACCGCCCTTTCGTGTCATCGGCTGGAAAAAGGGGGGGGGGGGTGGGAGGGGCGGAGGGGGATGGTGTTGGGGGGAGAGTCGAGCAGTTTGTAGGAGTTTACAGCCCCCCAATAGCAAAACAGGGGAAAAGTGATTTTGCAGAGAGGGATTGCTGTATCATTTAGAGGTTTGCCTGCTTTTAAAAGTAATAGGTGGTTTGGGAAATTTTGTGATTTGGGGTGGTTATGTCGAACCGAGAGGGCGGGGTTTTGGGGCTGGTGTGCTGAGGGATGTATTTCAGATATTTGGGGGGGTTGATGTGGTGGGAGGGGGGGGTACCTAGTGGGGGAACGTTTGCCGTAGGGGGTATGAAGCGCGATTTTGGGCAGAAATTTTTTTTTAAGCAGGGTATAGATTTTTTAAACCACAACCAAAAAAACCAAAACCACAACCCCACCCGGGAACAAAAACCCAAACTACGAAAAAATCTATTATTTGGGCGAATTTTTTTTTAAAAATTAAAATGGATCGAAAAGCGACTTTTTGGAAAAATTTTAACAAAATTTTGGGCCCAATTTTGGTTATTAAAGGGAATTAAATTTAAATTTTTTAAATTACTTTTTTTCGTCATAAATTTTTAATATTTTTTTTTTGGGGCCTTTTTATAATTATTTTTATTTTAATTTTTATTATTATTTATTATTATTAATTTTTTTATTTTATTTTAAAATTAAAATACCGGGTTTTTTTGGGGGTGGTTTTTTTTTTGGAAACCGTTTAAAAACTCTGGCCCCTTTTACATTTTTAACTAGAAATTGGGCCATAAAATTTTGAACCGGGGGAGGAAGGGTTAACTCCTTTTTTTGGGAACCGGGAAGGTTCCCCTTTAACCATTTTAAAATTTTTTTTTAACAAGGTTTCCCCCTATGAAAGACTGCCGGTTTTAAAAAAAGGTTTGCCCCCAGTTTACACCGGTTCTTTTTACAAAAAAAACACATTTTGAAAACCTGGAAACGAAAGAACATGGGGTCCTTGGGGGACCCTTGGGAAAAACACGTTGTGTTTTCCAAAAATATTTTTTTGGTGTCTTCGCTCCCTTATACCGGGAAATGGGTGTTCCCAAAGCAATTCTGGCTGTTTTCAGGGGGGGAAACGGAATTTTCCAAAAACCTTTTAGGTGGTTGGGTGGAAAGTGGGTTTTTCCCTTTTTTTGGGTTTTAAAATGGCTAAACAATAAGGTCGGGAAAAATTACTTCGGCATAAGGGTTTTTTGGAAATTTTAAAAACAGGGGAATTACCCCCTTTTAAATTCACCAGGGAAAATTGATATAAGGGGGGAGGGAAAAAATTTTGGCGGGTCTTTGGGTTTTTTAAAAAACTTGGGGGGTTTCTGGCCCCGGGCTTTACCCCGGGAATTTGGGAATCCCGGGAAAAGATTGTGTGGAATTCGGGCCGGAAGGGAATTGAAGGTTTCAGATTTTTCCGGGGTTACACCGGGTTAAAAGGAAATTTCCCTTGGGGCCCAGGGTAATGGCCCCCCTTAAATTTTTTCCCCGGGGTTTTGGGACCTTGAAAATTTCGGGGCCAAACCCAGGGGTTTAGGGAGGGATGATTCCCGGTATAAAAAAGGAATGGGGAAAAAGGTTTTAAAACCTAAAAAATGTCTTTAAACCCAAGGGCCATAACCTAGGCGGGGCCAAATTGTGCCAATTTTGTTATTTTCGGGCCATGTGTTTTCAGTCTTATAGCAATGGCACCCAAGGTTAAGGCGGGGTTTTGAATTTTTGGGTTTTTTGGTTAAATTAAAAAGTCTGGTTTTTGGGCCTGGCTTTGTTGTCGGAACCCGGACCTTGTCTTGGAAAGCTGGGGGTAGGGAGGTTTGGGGGGAAAAAGGAGGAAGTTGAATTTTTCCCTGGGATGTGGGGGGTAAGGTGTTAGCAGGGCAAAAGGGGGAAAAGGGCCTTGCCTCAAGGGGTTTATTGGAAGGGGGGCCGGGTTTTTTTTGGGGGAGGGGTGGGTGGTAGAAGGGGGTCCTAGTTTTGTAGGGAAAGGGCTTGGATGGAAAACAAAAATGGGGGAAAAAAAGGAATTTGTAAGAAAAGGGGGATTGGGGGTGGCTTTTGGGGGTTTTCCCGGGTGAACGTTGAGGGGTGAAAATTGTGTTTTTAGGGGGGGAAATTTTTGGGAAAAAAGGAACGGGGGGGGGGCTTTGGGTTTGGGAAGGGGTTTATTCCCCCGGGGAAGGGGGGGAAAAGAAGTCAGGGAGGGTTTTTGGAGGGGAAGAATAGGTGGGGGTGGGTTGGTTTTTTAAAGGTGGGGGAGGGAGGGGGGGAGGGATAAAAGGGATTAATTTTGGGTTTTTTGGGGGTAGGCAGGAAAATTTCCCGGGAAAAAATTTTTCCCCCGCCGGCTTTTAAGGGGAAAGCCGCCCCCTTTTTTTCAGAAGGATTAATGGCCCCAATTTTTGGACTTGCCCAGAGGTTGAAAAATTAATTTTTGGAGTTTTTTAGGGGTTTGGTGGGTATTTTTTTTGCGGTCAAAATATAGGGGGTTTGTTGTTGGGGGAAAAAGGGATTTTTCCATTTTTTTACCATTTTAAATTTAAAAAGGGGGGTTCCAAGTGTAAATTCCCTTTACAGGAAAATGCCCCTTCATGGTTAAATTTGGGGGGGGGGTGGTTTGGGGTGAAAAGGGGAATTGGTTTGGGGGGTTGGGGTTTAGCTGGGTTATTTTGGGGGGAATCCCAAGCAACTGGGAAATTTAAAAAAAGGGTGATTTTTTTGGGGAAAAAGGTTTGGGTTTTAACACTTATTGGGGAAGAGGTTTGGCCTTTTAATAAAGGGTAATGGGGTGGTTTAATAATTGGTAAATTGGAGGGGTGTTTTTTCAACCCGGGAAGGGCGTTTGGGGGTTGGAGTGGTGGGGATTTTTTTGGGAAAGGAAAAAAAATTGGGTTTGGGGGTTGGGAGGGGTTTTTGGTGAGGGGGTTCCTTTTGGGGGAATTTTAAACCCCCCCTAGGGAAATTATAACCCTTTTTTACGAAATTTATTTTTTAAGAGGGTAATGTTTTTATGTAAAATTTTTTTTTAAAATTGGGTTTTTCGGTTTTCCCCACAAAATTAAAAAAGATTTATTAAATTAAATTTTTATTTTTTTAAAAAATTTCTTAAATTAAATTAATTCTTAAAAATTTTAAATTTTTAAAATTATTTTTTTCCCCCCTTTTAACTAAAAAAAAACCTTTAAATTTAAATGCCCCAAAGGAAATTAAAAAATTTTAAATTTAATTTTAATTTTAATAAACAAACGAGGTTTGTTGGGGTTTTTGGCCAAAATTATCTGGGGGGGACATTTGGGAAAGGGTTTTTTTTGTTGGGGGGGGTTGGGGATAAAGGGATGAAATGGCCCAGTTGAGGATTTTGGATCGCCGGGAAAAACCAATGAAAGGTTTGTTGCTTTTAAAAGGTTAGGGGGGGGGGTTTTAGGAAGGGGATGAAATTGGTGGGGTGAAAAAGGCCGTCGGGGGTTTTTTTTAACTTTATTTTTGGGGACCGCCAGATTTGAAAACCACCTTCTACAATTGGAGACAACCCTTTGGGGGTGGGGGGTATCCAGGGGGGTGATTCCTACCCTTTTTCCCCTTGGGAAGGGAGTCTCTTTCGATTTGGTTGGTTTAAAAAAAATTTGGAATTGGGAAAGGGAAGGGGGGGTTTCCCGGGAAAGGGGGTATTTTAAAAGGGGGGGGTTTCCTTGCTTTGGGGTTGGGTGCGTTGGGTGGGGTTTGGGAAAGGTTTGGTTTTTAAGTGAGGGTTTAAGGGGGAAAGAGGCAGTTTTGGGGGAGGGATACCGGGAAAACAAAGGGAAATTAGAGGGGTTATACCAAATGTTTTTTATAGAAAAAACTTTGGGGGTTTTTTTAGGCATGTTTTTTAGGCTTTTGGGAATCATATGAAAACTAGTGGGAATTTGGGGCACTTCAAAAAGTAGGGGTTTCTTATTTTTTGGTTGCCAAAAAAGGGGGGGGGGGGAGAGAGTTGAGTGCACCTTCCGAGAAATTTACCCTTTGATGGGGGGCAGTTTACAAGGTTTTTTGCGAAAAATTTGGGTAAAAATGAAAGAAGGTAATGGGGTGGGTTTGATACGGGGGGGAAAATTTTTTGGTATCCCGGGGAGGGAGTATGCGGGGGGTTTTTTTGGAGTATTGGGGTTTTCCCTTGAGGGTAGTAGAAAGGGGAGGTTTTTCTAGGTCGGGGATTGGGAAAAGCTTATATTATGTTGATAGGGACTTTTTTTTGAGAGTAGGGTTTGAAAAGGGGGGTTTTGGAGGGAAAAGGGTGGTTGGAAGGGGTGGGGAAACATTGTATGAGAAGGGATCTTTTTAAGGTTACGGGTAAAGGGTTTGGGGTTGGGTAGTTCAGTAAAGCAGGGGGAGGGGTTTAAAGGGCCCGGGGGTGTCCACTCTCCCCAAATACTTTTTTGCTTGTTTTGCAAAAACCCTTTTCTATTTTTCTGGTTGATGGTGGGAGGGGGGAAGGGAAAGGGGGGGAGAGGGGGATTTTTTTGGGAATATTGTTGGTTATGTAGATGATAAAACCCTTTTTAACCCCCCCCCCTTTTGAAATTTAGAAGATTTAAGTAAAGGGGGAAAGGGAAAAATTGAGATTTTTGGGAATGCTACGGGGATGAGAGTTAAAAAGGGCAAAATCAGGGTTTGTTGGGGGTAGGAAAATTGGGGTTAGGGGGGCCCTTGGGGGGAGGTTTTTGGGAATGGAAAAACCTGTGGGTAGGCAAAAGATTTGGGGGGTTTTTGGGTTTTCAATGACGGAAAGAGTAGGAGGGTTAATTCAAAAATTGGTAATGGACAGAGCTTTAGTAGGCTCGGGAGCCCTAAGGGCCGGGGATGTAACCTTGCATAAAAGGGGTTGTGGGGGTTTAAAAACGTGTTTTTTAGTAAGGTGTGGGGAGGGGCGGAAATTTCCCCCTTAAAAAATCGGGATATTATGGAATTAAAAAGGGACCTTTAAAGGGAAATGTGTGGGGTTTTTGGGGGGGGCCCGGGGTTTGGGGTTTAAAGTTTGTGGTAAGGGACTGGGGTTTAAGACGGGGAGGTTTGGGGAAATTGATGGCATTAGGGTCAGGGTAAAGGGCCCGTTTATATGTGAAGCAGGGTATATTGGGGCGGGGGGGGAAAGGGGGTTTTTTCGGGTGGGGGAGGTGATGGGGGATACCCGCAAATGGGGGGGTGGCGGGGACTTAGTGGATGTGAAGATATGTTGCGGTTTTTTTTTTAAGGTACCCCCAATTTTAAAAAAAACTCAAGGAAAAAGGGGTTAGGGGGTTGGGGGTCGTGCCCAGGAATCAATGAAAGGGATGGCAGTGTATCCCAATATGATTGGAGAGTGATAGGGTTTGGAATTTAGTAAATTAAAAAACCGGCAAGAGCGAGGGAATTATTTTTATAGATTTTTTATGGGACTTTTGCATCGAAAGAGGGCTAAGACGAATGGGGTTTTGTGAGAGAGGCATTATGGGGTTTTTTGTGGGGAATTTGGAAACGGCTTTTCTTTGTAGAAATATTTTTGTTCGCTTTGGAGGTGGAAAATTTTGGGGTTTGGAAGGGGGTTTTCTTTTTTTTGGGGGGGGGGGACAGAAAACACCCTCAGGGCTTTAATGTTAGATATGGGAGGGGTACCCAAAGGGTGGGGGGGGTTTATCAGATACGAAAATAGTTGATTACTTTGCTTGTTTTTTGGGGGATGGGGGGGGTGGAGGGAAACATTGGATAAAAGCCGGGTTTCCGGGGTTTTTTTTATTGGACAGCATGTAGGAACAAACAATTAAAATGGGGGAAGGTGGGTAAATAGTTTTCCAGAGGGAATTTTCGTGGCTTACTGTTGAAAGTTAAATCCTTTTTGGGGACGGGGTGAGAGGGAAGGGGTTTTGGGCTCTTTATGGTGTGTCCCTTGGGGGTGATTGGAACCTGATGAGGAAGGTTTATTTTTTTGCAAGGGGGGTGTTTTGGGTAAAGTTTTTTTTTTTTTTTTTTTTTTTTTTTTTTTTTTTTTTTTTTTTTTTTTTTTTTTTTTTTTTTTTTTTTTTTTTTGCAGGGGGCCGTCGGGGGCTCCGGGGGATGGGACCTTTATGAATTTTGTTTAAAAACACAGGTCCCAAAAATAGTATGTGATTTTCTGTTTTTTCTCTTTTGTTATAAGAAAACCCTTTTATTAGGGGGTTTTATTTATAGTATTTTGGAGGGGGTATGTTTTATACATTCGAATCTGATGTTAGAATTAAAATTTTCCTTTTCATGTTCCCTTTTTTTTCGTATTTTAATGGGTAAAATAATGACCCATTAACCCAAATAAAAAATTTGATTTGGGGGTTTTTTTTACCCTTTTATTTGACGAAAGGTATATTTTATATTGAGTGGTTTTAAAAGGGTTTTTATTAATTTTGTGGGGTTTTGTAGGTTTTGTTTTTGGGAAAACCCAAAGTCTTTGGGATAGTTCTATCATTGGGTGTAATATTTTTTTTGTTTTTTTGGGGAAAAGTTTTTAGTGCTTTTTTTCTAAGTATGATCCAGTTGGGTTTTTATGGGAACCCAAAAGAAAATTTCACGTAGTGTGGGTTTTGGGATGCGTTTATATGTATATATAAATATGTGTATATGTGTGTATATATGTATTTATAATTTTTTTTATGTTTATATTTATTATATATATTATGTATATGTTTGTTGGGCTCATTCCTACATGTTTTCTATAATGACTCCGACTGTTTTTTTTTGGAAGCGGTTTTGGGTTTGGGTTTTTTTTTTGTAAATTTGTTTTATCAATTTTTGTTACAATGTTTTTTTTTTTGTATCTGACATTTTCTGCCCCCTTCTGTTTTTGGGTGTTATGTATTTAGTTTGTCTATTTTTTTTTTTTTGTGATAAATCTTTTTTGTTTGTTTGTTTTTTTTTGTTTTTAGTATAATCCGTCTGTGCGTAAAAAACATATGTGCACTTTCTGTATGGTATATGTTTCATGTGTATTTATATACATTTTTAACAGATTATAGGATTAAATTTCCCACATGGTTTATGACTTTCCCCGTTCTTTTTTTGTATCGGGATTTTTTTTTTCCCCTAAAAAAGGGGGGGGTTTCTTACGGTAGAATTTTTTGTTTATCAAAAGTTAAAATGGTTTTTTTGTTTAAATTTTAGTGTAAATGGGGCTTTTTCTGTCACGGGTTTTGGATTTTAATTGTCGGGTTGTATCAAGTTTTAATTTTTGTTTTTAAAAAAAAAAAATAAAAAAAAAAAAATTTATGAGTAAGCTTTTTCCTGCATGAGTAACACATTTAGGGCCCAAATGGGAAAATTCAAATATAATCACAAATGGATGTATAAAACCTTTCAGGGTGCGTGTCCCTTTCATATATTAAAATTTTCACGTGGGAAAACCGGAAGTGGTCTACTCTTTTGTATTAATTATCACAGGGGGAACACCGGGGGAGTGCGTCTATCTCTTTGTATTAAAAATTTTACAGTGGGGAAAACCCCAGAGTGCGTTAGTTCCCCTTTTTGTATTAAATTAAGCAGGGGGAACACCCCCAGAGTGGTCTACTCCCCTCTTTATTAAATTTTCACATTTTGGGAAAACCCCCAGAGTGTGTTTTACTCCTCTGGGACCCTTTGGGGTTTTTCGGCCCCCCTATTTTTATAAAGGTAGTTAAATTTTGGGGAAAAAAAAAACTAGCTATGCTTTCCCGTTATATTCCATTACACGGAATGGGTTTTTGTACAGAAAGGTAATGAAAAACTGTTAGCTTAACAGTGAGTTGTGATCCCAACATATAGAAATTCTCTATTTAATTTCCCCGTTCCCCACCTCTGCCCAAATCCATTTTTATCACTTCTTTCAAAAACACTTGAAATTTTCGGAAAAGGGGGGAAAATGGGGAAGAGATGAGGGTTGGGTTTAAAAAAAGGAAAATGTGGAGGGGTTAGAGGGGGGTTTTAAAAGGGCCCGTGTAAAATGAGTATTTGGGGGAGAGGCTAAAGCAGTTCCTTTTAACCCTTATATTGTGTAAAAGTAAGCAAATATGTTCCCCTGTTTATCTTCCATCACGAAATGGGGGTTTTCCCCGTCCTGTTCCATTTAAAAAAATGGATTTGTCATGGTTTAAAACAACAGGAGGATATTTTGTCAATGCCAAACACAGCATGGATTTCCCTGTCATATTGTCATAAAGGATAAGGGTTTTTCCCGTCATAATTTCCAAACTTTTTTAAAAGGATTTTTCCCGTTATATTAATTTACCCCAATATTGGGGAAAAACCCCGTGATATTGCATCCCACAGATTCAGTTTTCCCCGTCATATTTTCCCTAGAATTTTGGAGGAATTTAATTTTAGCCCGATATTTGGGGGTGGGTTTGTTTGGCGGAGAGGTCAAATAAAAAAAGATGTGAGCCATAGAGGGAGAGGGGAAAAAAAGGGGGGTGGCGCACAGAGGCAAACAGTGGAAACAAAAAACCTTTTCAATTTTTAAGTTTTAAAAGGACAAAATGCCCAAATAAACTATGGAAGCAAAAGAAAAAAAAACATGTTTAGTAGAAAATAAAATTTAAAAAGAGTTTTTTTTTGCGTTTTTAAAAAATGGGGCCCTTTAAAAGTTTCAGGGAGGAGGGCTGGGGGGTGGGGATGTCGATCCTGAAAAAATGTGTTTCCCTGAAAAATTTTGCAGATAATTCCCTAGTTTAAAAATTAGAAGGGGGCAAAGGTAAAAATTAAAAAAAAAAATATTATCTAGAAAGGAAAGAGGGGGGATTGTTGGGGGTGGTTTGGATACTTAGAAAAAGACGGAGCAAAATAGGATGACTTGGTGTAAAATCTGTTTTGGGGGGTAGGAAGGGTTTTGGGGGGGTTTTTGGTTTCGGATGGGGGGAAAGGGGGGCCCAAAAAGGGGTTTTTTTATGCGAGGGGGTTTTTACATTTCCCAAAAGGGCTTGGGGGGGGGTGTTTGATTGGAGTGAATGGAGGTAAGAGGTTTTTATTAATTGAAGGGATTGCTGGAGTGTGAGCAAGGTAAATCATGAATTCATGGAAAAACCCGGGTTCCGAATTTGAGTCCTGGAGGGGGAAAATACAGTTTCCCAACTTGGAAAAAAAAAGGGGGGGGATTCTGCATTTTGAAGGAGCAAACTGAGCGTTTAAAGTTTGCACGCTCTGGCAAACTGATAGAAGTGATTTATGGGGAAACTATTTTTTTTGTACGGGTCACCATACATCAAATGGGAGATGGCCGGGGGGTTAGGAAAAAAAAAAATTTTATCATACAGGGTTTAGTTTTCCCCGGTTTTTCTCCAAACGGATGAGTTTCCCCTGTCATATTGAATCACCTGGGATGATTTACCCTTTTTCATTCCCCCGCAAAAAGAAAAATTTTTCCCCCGGGCTATTCCCGTGCTCAGTATCTATTTTTCCCCCTTTATTTTCCATTTACGCAGGGTTTGGGTTTTTTTAAAATTTAGGTGGGTTGGGGGAAAAGGAAAAGGGTAAAGACTAAAAAAATGACCCTCACCCGTAGTCTTTTGCCAGTTGTTTATACCCCCTAAAGGAAAAAATTGGCAGGTGGGCGTGCTTGGGAAAAAAAAAAATTGTGCCATTAAAAGGCCCTGTTTTTTCAGGAAGTGCGGGGACGGTGAAGACGCTGCGATCTCGTGTCATGTCTTGGGGAAAACGGGCAAGCATCAGGAATTTTTGGGGAAGATTTTAAGGGCAAGCGGAGGCGGGGGCCCCGGGGCCACAAAGGGTGCCTCACTATGTCAAAAAACCCTTAGTCTAGTTGCCCGACCCACATCATGCTGTGTTTGGGCCCCCCCGCCGCCTCCCCGGGGTTTTTACCCTTTAAAAAAAGGGAAATGAAGAGACGCAAACACAGCTTTTTTTGCTCTACTCCATCTTCTTGTTGGTTTTTTTGGAAAGGGGCCGGTTTCCCCCAATTTTTATTGGGGATCAGTCCCGCCCGCCCAACCAAGTTAGTTAAAATTAAAAAAAATGAAAAATTTTCTTAATTCTAAAAAAGCTAATGATTTGCCATTAAAAAAGAAAGGGTTTTGTATTTTGGAAATTTGGGGGGGAAAGAAGGGCGGAACAATGGTGGGGTTTTTACCCAAAACAGTTTTCACGAGCTTTCTGGTACGCATTTTTTTCCAAAAACAAACCTCACCCCAGTTTTTTATTACATAAAAAAACACTGTGAAGGGTTTTTCGCTGGGTTTATAAACTAGGGGGAAAAACCTTTTTACGGACCTTACACATTTCCCTTTCCAAACACTCATGTCCTAAAATCAGACACCAGCCAAATTTTATTTTCCGTTCCCCCCCCCTTTTTTTTTAACTACCAAACTCTGTCAATTTACCACCTTCTTTTTAATTGCCAACCCCTATCTCGGAAAAATCATACTGGATAGTTACCACCCCCCCCCTTAGTTATCACGAACCCGACGTATTACCCGCGTCTTAAGTACCTTAATTTTCCTAAAAAACCCCAATTGCCTTTAAAAAAAAACCTCTATCTTAAATTCCCCCCGAACCCCGAATTAAAAAGCAACACCTGTTTTAAAAATTTAAACACTTGATTTTACACAAAACCCGGGAAAAATTATTAACATCGGTCCCAGATTTCTTCTACCCGCTTATTTACCAAACTGTTTTTAATTACACATTTCCCTTTTAAATTTCCCCCCTACTTAATTTTCCCCCGTCTCAGAGTGGGGAAAGAAGTTCAGTGTCACTAGCACACAACAAACGACAAAAATCCAAATCGTTCATTAAGGACGACGTTGAAAAAACCCCACCTGTCAAATGACTCGTTTTTCCAAGGGTTTTGAACATTTGTCCCCCTTTTCCACACACACACACACACACCCCACACACACACACACACACACACCCCACACACACACACACAAAAACCCACACACACACACACACACATAAAACACACACACCTTGGTTTTTCTGCTTGTTACTGTACCTCTTTCTTGCCCCTCCCTCCCTCCCTAATAAATCTGTTTTGCCTTTTAATCGTTTCCTAATTTTTCCCCCAAATTTTCCCCTTTTTCCTCCTTTAAAAATGTTTTCCTTTAAATTCGTTTAAATTTTTAAATTTGTTGTGTTCGGTTTTGTTTTTCGTCTTTTTCTATGTTCCAGTCTTCTCATTTTTTATCTCGTCTTTCGAAACCCTCTCTCTTTTCGCTCTGTCCCTTTCCCCCCTGTGCTAAATATCCTTCTGTTGCGGGACCTTTGGGAGAAAAGGCCGTTTATTTGCTGTCTTGCCCTTCCTGCCGCTGGGGCGATCGTGTAACGAGCTGCTTTCCGCCATCACGCCTCTTTTTGTCCCCTCAAAAGGAAGCCGGGCTTGGCTTTGCGGGACTCTTCGCGTAGGGGGTGCCCGGGGCCCCTTTCGTGCTTGCGTGCCGCTACGTCCAACCTCTCCAACGGGAAATGGCCCAAATTAGTCAAAATGACTTTTCCCTTGGGGGCCCGTGTTTGCCCCCGTTAGGCGCACCTTTAGTAAGATTGTGCGGGCCCCACGCCTTGGGGGGTGTGCTCTGGCCAGGAGAGGGTGGCTCTTTCTCTCACCCACAAATCCCAGCCACGCTCTTTAGCCACACCTTTAGCCACACTCTTCCAAACCACGCAGAAAAGCGTAAGAATTGAAAATTTTGCCTTAAAGCATCTTACTCTTTAAAATGAAAGTGCAAATTTTTAGTATATGCAAACCTCATATAACTCAAATTCATGCGTAGAAGGTGGAATATTTAAGAGGGTAACAGACTCCAAAATAATTTTGTACTCATTTTTAAGACACCAGGGGCTAAAAATTTCTCGGATATTTCTTGAACGATTGTAGCAAGAGAGATGCGAGACTCATTGGCCACAAGGGAGAACCTGACAGCCGATGTATCATCTCCCCAATATGGCAGACTGTGCAAGGTATAAACGAGACTTGTTGACCTCGTAGTTTTGACATCTTTTTGTAAAGCCACTAAATTTACAGAGTACCGAGGTCATCAAAAACATTCCTATCGCGACACTACTGCTGGCCTAAAGACTCCATATAAATACAGCGATTTGGTTGACAACGTAAGCATACACATGTTTGGAGACCCAACATCAATGATTATACATATGTAACGCCGAATATGTAAAACTTACGTTTTTGGCTTAAATAACAACGCTTTTCTTGCCAAATAAGGCCCTATACATATATATATATATATATATATATATATATATATATATATATATAATATATATATATACATACACACACACAGAAGTATAATAAACTCTAGTTTGTGGTACAAATGAACCCTCGAAAAGCCTGACTTTTTTTTTTTAATAAAATTTAAATAAACACATTTTGTTTCAATGGAATATTGTGCTTTCATTATACGATATGAATATTTAGTGAACTTCAGTCATTTATAACTAAAACAACAGCATTTGATTCTGTAAAGCCGACTAGTTTTAGGTATTTTTTTCCTATATTCTATAACTGATTCCAATACTATAAACGTCTTTGTCAGGCCGGGACGATCTGGGTAACAGAGAAAAATTTTGGAGTGTAAACGCCAGGGACACACAAGCAAAGTTCACCTGGAAACGGTCTCTCCATATTAAATAGAATACACACACACAAACATATATATATATATATATATATATATATATATATATATATATATATTATATATATATATATATATATATATATAATATATGTTGTGTGTGTGTGTCGTGCCGAATAGGCAGAACTTGCGATCTTGGCTTAAATAGCAACGCTGATCTTGCCATATAGGACAAGTGAAAATTTGTGTATGCAATAATTTCGCCAAAATCATTCTGAACCTAACGAAAAAAATATATTTCACTGTGTTTGTTTAGTATTAAATTACTGTCAACAAATCTAAAATATATTTAGTTGGGTTAGGCTAAAATAAATTGTTCTTGTTATAATAAGGTTAGGTAAGTTTTCTAAGATTCTTTTGGTGCAAAACTATAAATTTTTACATTAACATTAATGAAAAAAATATATCTTTAAACGTATAAGAGAAATTTTTAGAAAGGACTTAATTTTAAATGAGTTCTGGCTAATTGACCAGTTTTACATATTCGGCACGACATATATATATATATATATATATATATATATAATATATATATATATATATATATATATATAATATATAATATATATATATTTTATATATATATATATATATATATATTATACAATAATAATAATAATAATAATAATAATAATAATAAATAATAATTTAAATTTAAAAAGGAATATTACCCCAGTGAAATGTTACATTATTCCAATCGTTTTTGTGATCTCTCGCATTGTCGTGGAAAATGACGATGACATTTACATGATTGCAAAAAAAGGCAGCAGTTTTCACTGCTTAAAAGCCAGTGAAATTCATGTTTAGTGTTATAAATCCATTATAATATTAGATGCCTAATTTGGTAGAACATAAAGGAGAATGAGACATGTTACAAAAAGAATATAAGTGATACCTATTTTATCCAGATTCTAATTCCCTGTCCTCTAGGGCTGGCTGGTCGGCCCCTGAGATGCCTCTAAAGAAAGCTTTAAGAAATAACTACAAAAATATTTCACGAAAAGGCTCAAAATGGAAAGTTTTTCTTAAAATAACTGGCATTAAGTTAGGGCGTCTTGCCATTGTCCGGAAAATTGAACATAAAGTTAACAGTATATAAGAGGAGGAGTGAACAAGGAGCAGCAGCAGTCTGCTACCAGCGGGCACAGACGACGTACATGACGCCTGCAGACGCACACATTGCTAGCAGATGTAAACAGGACCAGAAGACGCACAAAGACAGCAGGAAACGCACATATACACACAGGAAAAATGCTCACCACTTGCCCCATGTTAGTTATCAGAGTGTGGGAGCACAGCCAGGCAACTATAGCTAAGTGACTGCAGCTAGGTGAGTATAACTAAGTACACATAGCTGAGTACAGCTAAATAAGTACAATTAGGTGAGAAGAATTGCGTAACTACAGGGAGACGAACACAAAGAGGGAATTACAGGACAGCAAGGTGAATACAGCAGGTAAGTATAGCTGGGTCAGTATAGCAAGTCAACAACATCTAGGTGAGTATACTCAGGTGAGTGCTCACATGTCATCTGCTTTCATTATGTAGATCAGATTCAACTTTTTTTTCCAAGTTCACCCTATTTCTTTCAACATTTCATTTCCTCCCTCCCTCCCTCCCTCCCTCCCTCCCTCCCTCTTCCTCTCTCTCTCTTTTTTTTTTTTTTTTTTACACAGGGTTTGACAGGTTAAGGATCCCTAGCTTTATTGACAGCTATTTACAGGTTAAGGATTCCTAACTTTATTGGCAAGCTAAGAGCTGTTACCTACATCAGCTCATTTGAAAGCATTTTTATTGTTATGAGACATACAAGTAGGAAACAGGATGAAGTTGGAGCCATCTGTGGGCCAGCATTTTCATTTGATCAACTGACTTTATCTCGTTGACATCATTATGCTGTACGAATGTGTTCCATACTCGAGTCATCCTGGGTATGTATGATCTCAGATGGAGTGATGTTCTGGAGAAGGGTACAGCCAGAGTGAAGTTGCTGCTTTCTGCCCGTCTTGTGGCATAAAAGCTTGTTTCACGCTGTCCTCGAAGTGGATCCAAGTGTGGTATTTTGACAATATTGGCCTTGTACATAACAGTAAGGCCACCCACATCCCTCCTATGTTGAAGGCTCTGCTGAAATGACAGATCTATCCAGGATGGGTCCAGGCGAGAGATGAGACGTCTTGCTCTGTTCTCTACTCTGTCAAGCAGTCGCAGATGAGGGGGGGGGGGGCAGGCAAACCAAGAAAGTGGAGCATACTCAAGGTGCGAGCGTACTTGTGCCTCGTACAGGATCTTGCAACCCCTACTGTCAAGCAGATGGGAGATACGGCGAAGTGCTGTAAGCTTCCTGGCTGTAAGCTTCCTGGCTCTCTTCTCTCTCTCTCTCTCAATGATCAAGTCGCCCCTCGGGTTCTCTTTGATTAAACGTTTCGCTTTATTCACTGTATTAAGGCAATGTATGTTGCAGCAGATGTGAGTGTGTGATCTCTGACTCGTTGCCCTCAGGTTCTGTCTTCTGTGTACACTGAGTAATCTCTCCAAATACTTGCTTTTCCATCGTCCTGTCTCGCAGTCTGTCTCTTGCCATGTCTCTCTTTGTCAGCGTCTCTCTCTCTCTCTCTCTCTCTCTCTCTCCCTCCCTCTTCTCTTTCTAACTTTTTAGTATACATGGGTTTATCACTGTGGTATAAACCTTTTTTAACTAAAAAAAAAAAAAACTTTTCCATTCGCTACAACACTTCATGTATTTCTTCACCTGGAAAAGAAATTCCATCTCTCTGTGCTTAAATTAACACAGATTTCCCCCAAGAATAGGAAAGCTAACAGGAATCTCTTAAAATCAACAACACTGAAAAACACACACACACACACACACACAAACGAGACTAATGTAAGACTGTCAGTAAAGAAGTACCATTGCAGAGGCTAATTACAGTCCCTTAGTAAAGACGTACTCGCTTTGATCCTAATTATGGATCCTTATTTTTAAAGCAAAGGTTAAAACACGTGTCTCTACAGTGTCGTGAAAATGAACGAATCAGCGGAGAGTAACGGAAGAGTAAAGCTGAGAGATTTACGACCAGAAAAAAGGTTAAAAGTAGCGAATAATAGCAAACCAGAAACGCCAATGTTTTGAGAATAGGTAACGTCAAAAATTAAGAACCAGTAGCGTTACAATTGACTAACGTACGTATATATGTAGAAGGGACCAGGAGCTGTGAAACAACCCCCTACCCTCCCCCCGCTAACACAGATCAGTGAGAACAGATTGCTATATCACAAAAAGTTATATAAAAAAAAGAATTACAAATACAAAGGTTAAAAGAAATACAAGTGATGACATGCGCGGATCACTAATAGCACAGCCGCTTACTGGAAAATAATTTTAAGCTCACTGCACACATATTAAGCTCACTGGACAAAACTTTAAACTCGCTGAACATAACTTAAGCTCATTAGATGACTAATAAAACTTACTGGCAACTTAAGCATAGCGGACATCCTAAGCTCACAGAACAATAATTTGTGACAGCAGCACACACATGACAGACCCATACACATGACACCACACACATGACAGACCCACACACATGACACCACACACATGACACCACACACATGACACCACACACATGACAGACCCACACACATGACACCACACACATGACAGCACACACATGACAGACCCACACACATGACACCACACACATGACACCACACACATGACACCACACACATGACAGACCCACACACATGACACCACACACATGACAGCACACACATGACAGCACCACACACATGACAGCACCACACACATGACAGCACCACACACATGACAGCACCAGCACATTAGAGCACCAGAGTGCATCAAAACAATGTTAACGCACACATCAGTCTAAATCAACAGCTAATACAATTGTTGAGGACGGACCTGATCCCTCAGCATCAAGGAAGAGGAGGATGAGGAGGAGGAGAGAGAGAGGAGGAGGAGGAGGAGGAGAAGCAGGAGGAGGAGGAGGAGAAGCAGGAGGAGAAGCAGGAGGAGGAGAAGCAGGAGGAGAAGGAGGAGGAGGAGGAGGAGAAGCAGGAAGAGGAGAAGCAGGAGGAGGAGGAGGAGGAGGAGCAGCAGCAGCAGCAGCAGCAGAAGGGTAGAGAAAAGGTGGAGCAAAAGGCTGCGACGAAGGAAAAGGATGATGCCTCACGCCGCTGTCCCTGGGGAGGCGAGAGGACGAGAAGGAAGGAAACTCTGGCCATTATCAACAAGGTCTGGTGACCCAATACGTCCGGGATTCAACTGACAGGTCCTGGTCCCAGCAAAAGCTGTACTTGTCAGGGGAAAACTGAAACACTGTTGCCAGGTCGAGATGAATGTTGAAATGGTGAATCTCTGGCTGCTAGAATTAAGGATCTGTTTCAAGCCTCAGCCGCTTCATGACCCACGCGTGTTTAGAGCACCATAATAATAATATAAACCTACAGATATCACAGTAGAGAATAATAGCATAGTAGAGAAGTTGGAAACCTTTACATATGTAAAAATTTCGTGATGCTCAGAAATAAATTAAATAGATTATAATTCCTTACTTGTAGTATTTACATCCCTAAAAAGTACAGAGTGTAACGGACAAGTGAAGTAGCAGCAGCAACACTCACAGCATTCTTGAGCTTCCCCAGTGCTCAGGCTTCGGCCCAAAGCTGGGGTGTGGCTCTAAAAGGATCCCGTAGTACTTGCTCCCCTTACACCTCCGGACATCGTTTGTTGCTATGCAATAGTGTGGGCAGGGTTTGTGGCAGCCCAAGGTGCCTAGCTTCTCCCTCCGAGCCCCATGGGGGCGGGGAATGGGGTTAGACCTAGGGACAGCTAGTTCCAGAAGACGAGGAGGTACTTGTACCTCCTCCCATGGCAGACATTGGTCTGAGACACTCCCACAACAGGGAGCCAAGGCCGGGCCACCTCTTGGAAAATGCCCGAGGCGGGCGATTATACTGGCGAATCTAGAACAGAAACCTAAAAAGTGTAAAAAAAAAAATGCTTATTAAGCATCCCTAAAGGAAACCTTTAAGGGGTTGTCCGAATCTCTTCAGGCTATGGGTCCACAAATTGCACTATAATATATATATATATAATATATTTATATATATATATATATATATATATATATATATATGTATATATATATATATATATACTATATATATTTATATATATATATATATATATATATATATATTATATATATATATATATATATATATATTTTATATATATATATATATATATATATATATATATATATATATTTATATATGAAATAAGTGTTTTTCTGCAAGGGGAGAGAGAGAGCTGGGGAAGGAGGGTGGGCGAGTGTCGTCATGCAGCCAGAATACAAGAAGTGGATGCTGAGGACGAAGATGAAGAAAGCAACAACTTGTGTTTGACTTTATTGTTACTGCTGACTCACCTCGAGTCTCTCTTATTTGACGTTAAACAATCTTTCTATTGACGAGAGAAACTCACCGTTTTTAGCTGTTATGGTCACTAGTTTTACTTCCCTGTCTGCGAACCTCAGAGGTTGCATAGCGCGTCCCGTAAGTAAAACTGACATTTAACATTTAAGGAATCAGAACGTATCTGTTTATCTGTTTCTGTGCGTATATATATATATATAATATATATATATTATATATATATATATATATATATATATATATTATATATATATATATATAGAGTGAGCGTGTTTGTGTATGTGTGAATGAGTTGTATGGTGTGGACAAAACAGTGATTTATGTGGCAGTTTGGATGAGGAATTGGTTGCCTTTGTGAGCAGGTGTGGCAGTTTCCTTCTCACCCCTCCTTGCCCTTCCTACCACCCCCCTCACCCCTCCTTACCCTTCCTCCCAGCACCTCCTCACCCCTCCTTACCCTTCCTACCAGCACCCCTCACCCTTCCTTAACCCTTCCTCCCAGCACCTCCTACACCCCTCCTTACCATTCCTCCCAGCACCTCCTCACCCCTCCTTACCCTTCCTCCAGCACCTCCTCACCCCTCCTTACCCTTCTTTTCAGCACCCCCTCACCTCTCCTTATCCTTCCTCCCTGTACCCCCTCACCCCTCCTTACCCTTCCTCCCAGCACCCCCTCACCCCTCCTTACCCTTCTTCCCAGCATCTCCTCACCCCTCCTTACCCTTCTTCCCCAGCACCTCCTCACCCTCCTCCCTAACCCTTACTTTCCCGCACTTCCTCACACCCTTCCTTACCCTTCCTCCCAGCACCCCGTCACCCCTCCTTACCCTTCCCCCCAGCACCCCCCTCGCCCCTTCTTACCCTTCCCTTTCCCAGCACCTCCTCACCCCTCCTTACCCTTCCTCCCAGCACCCCCCCACCCTCCTTATCATTCCTTCCAGCACCTCCTCACCCCTCCTTACCCTTCTCCCAGCACCCCCTCCCCCTCCTTACCCTTCCTCCCAGCCCCTCCCTCACCCCTTCTTACCCTTCCTCCCAGCACCTCCTCACCCCCCGTTACCATTCCTCCCAGCACCCTCTCACCCCCCCTTTTTACCCTTCCTACCAGCACCTCCTCACCCCTCCTTACCTTTCCCTCCCAGCACCCTCTCACCCCTCCTTACCCTTCCCCCAGCACCTCCTCACCCCTCCTTACCATTCCCCCCAAGCACCCCCTCCCCCCTTCTTACCCTTCCTCCCAGCACCCCCTCACCCCCCCTTTACCTTCCTCCAACACCCCCTCACCCCTCCTTACCCTTCTACCAGCACCTCCTCACCCTCCTTCCCATTCCTCCCAGCACCCCCTCACCCCTCCTTATCCTTCCCCCCAGCACCTCCTCACCCCCCCTTACTTCTCCTCCCCCAAAAAATACGTATGTAGATAGCTAAACAATTAAACAGATAAAATCAGATACACAACACAACACACACACACACACACACACACACACACACACACACACACACACACACACACACACACACACACACACACCCCACACACACACACACACTACTAAACCGAAAATAGTCGAGTACATACAATGTGCCACATATTACCATAATGGATATATTTTCTATACAGAAAAAGTATCAAGTTAGTTTTAACACATACAAGAAAATTTCAATTAAGATTATATTTTGATAATATATTTCTTTTAACTTCTATATTATTTTAGTGTAGAGAATAAGAATCAGAATCCAGCTGTTAGAGAACCTCGTGACGTCACTGCTAAGATGATTAATCAACAGCTCTGAAGTTAATACAACTGGTTAACTGCTCAATAGACAGACTACTGAGATATGGTTAACATATTAATTATAAAACCATTTCTATTTTTCCATCTTGATGCTGGATTGTTAAAGTATAATCAACAATCTAAAAAACCCATGTCACTTGGAATTCTGTTAAGAAATTTACAGCTAGACCAGGAGCTGGGACTCGACCCCCTCCTTCACATTCACACGTACGTGGTGTGTTCGCTCTCCTTGTCCACTTATCAGTAATGCAAGGAATGGTGCAAGCCGTCATAGATCTTATCGAGAACGGACGGCCGTATTGTTGTGCTGTGAACCACGAGGATATATGCGAGTCCTCACAAAGCGCTGATATCAACACGTGATTGACAGTGACCCTCGGGTGAATCCTTTATATATCATTCATCCGAGGTTCCTGGAACGTTTGTGACCGGGGATTAACAAAATTCAGCTATATACTATTAAGATGAAGGAACATTATCATATATGCAGTGATATCATCGTGCCCTGGTTAAAGAAGTGTTGTAATAAAGTTGGTAGAATTACCGACAATATGTAAAGTAAAAGGACACAAGTGCAACTAATGTGACATTTATTGTGGCAACGTTTCGCTCTCCAGGAGCTTTATCATGGCTTTTATAAAGCTCTGGAGAGCGAAAAGTTGCCACAATAATGTACAAATTTTTGCACTTGTGTCCTTTTACTTTAACATAAAAAGTGTTGTCTACCAACACTGGTGACGCAAGAGGATGACCAGCCTCAGTGGTCAAAGCTGCGGTAATTAAAGGCCGCATTAATCAGGTGCAGGCAGTGACTCCTGGGAGCTTGTATATGTTTTAAAAACATGATTTACTGTGTAAATGAGATCCTGGGCTCGATTTCATACTTAAAGGCTTTAACACTTAGCAATTATTTTAATTATTATTATTATTATTATTATTAATTATTAAATTTATTATTATTATTATTATTATTATTAAATATTATTATTATTATTATTATTATTATATTAATTGTTATTAAAGGTCACTCAACACCCGAAAAAATTGAACGCTGCAGGGGTAAAACAAATTTATTCCCAGGAATTATTACATAGGTGTGTTTAATGTACACACTAGGGAAATATATGTTACTACTCTTTTTCTCGGAATAACGTTATCTCGTTATCTCAGAATCCGACCAACAGCTGACTTTGCTAGATTCCAATTTTCGGCGATCTGTCAGACACTCATCTCGTCATGTTTTCCAAGATCTACAATACTTGTAAGCTTCCTAGAAGTAACATCCACCATGAATTTCAGTACTAAACATGAACTGAAGGGGAAAATTTGGTGAAACCACATTCACTCACGGAGAATAACTTGCTGGGGTTCGACCCAGCGGTACGTCAGATTCATTCTATACACCCACTCCGTTCAGTGGATTGTTTACAATCGCATTATTACGATTTCTCGAGTATCCCTCACACCAATATGGCTGTCGGCAAGATGTTCAAATCTCTTCGAAACTTCCAGCAATGACTAGCAATTTCACGTACGAGTTGGATTTCCTCTTCAGTTTCCGTGTGAAGTATCATGCCCTTTATAAGTGTCATTTAGCGCACTCAGGTTTGATCTGAGGAATTTGAGAGGCAGAGCTCTAAGTCCTGAAGCTCAGAAGCCCCAGTAACAAGACACCGTACTTTAAAGTGTCCTTTAAAATTAGGTGGAGTTAAGTGCGATCACTTTTCCCTGGTGTAAGTGACACTGGCCTCCCTCTCGCATCCATCTAAATGCAAATGCAATCATTACACGAGACCCCGTGTTGTGCCTACGTACACGATGCACTTTTCTTGTAATTACTGAGTGTACTTCTGATCTTAATTGTGTTGTGTCGTAAAAATATATTAATTTAGAAGTACCTTGCTTTTATAGTGTTATTGCTAGTGTTTCCCCCTATATTACTGGGGTTCTCGTTACATTGCTGGGGTTTCCACGATATTGTTGGTGCTTCCTCTGCATTTCTGATTGTTTCCCCTTACTATACGGTGCTGATGTTTCCCCTATATTGTTTTCCCCTTACTTTGCTGGTGTTTCGCCTACAATGCTGGTGTTTCCCCTACATTGCTAGTGTTTCTCCTACACTGCTAGTGTTTTCCCTACGTTACTAGTATTTCTCCTACATTGCTAGTGTTTTCCCTACGTTACTAGTGTTTTCCCTACATTACTAGTGTTTTCCTACATTACTAGTGTTTTCTCTACATTACTAGTGTTTCCCTACATTACTAGTGTTTTCCCTACATTGCTAGTGTTTTCCCTACATTACTAGTGTTTTCCCTACATTACTAATGTTTTCCCTACATTACTAGTGTTTTCCCTACATTGCTAGTGTTTCCCCTACATTACTAGTGTTTTCCCTACATTGATAGTGTTTCCCCTACATTACTAGTGTTTTCCCTACATTACTAGTGTTTTCCCTACATTACTAATGTTTTCCCTACATTACTTGTGTTTTCCCTACATTGCTAGTGTTTTCCCTACATTACTAATGTTTTCCCTACATTGCTAGTGTTTTCCCTACATTACTAGTGTTTTCCCTACATTGCTAGTGTTTTCCCTATATTACTAATGTTTTCCCTACATTGATAGTGTTTCCCCTACATTACTAGTGTTTTCCCTACATTACTAATGTTTTCCCTACATTACTAGTGTTTTCCCTACATTACTAGTGTTTTCCCTACATTACTAGTGTTTTCCCTACATTACTAATGTTTTCCCTACATTGCTAGTGTTTTCCCTACATTACTAGTGTTTTCCCTACATTGCTAGTGTTTTCCCTACATTACTAATGTTTTCCCTACATTGCTAGTGTTTTTCCTACATTACTAGTGTTTTCCCTGCATTACTAGTGTTTCTCCTGCATTGCTAGTGTTTCTCCTATAATGCTAATGTTTTCCTTACATTGCTAGTGTTTTCACTACATTATTAGTGTTTCTCCTACATTGCTAGTGTTTCCCTACATTGCTAGTGTTTTCCCTACGTTACTAGTGCTTCTCCTACATTGCTAGTGTTTTCCCTACATTGATATTCTTTCTCCTACATTGCTAGTGTTTTCCCTACATTGCTATTGCTTCTCCTACATTGCCAGTGTTTTCCCTACATTGATATTCTTTCTCCTACATTGCTAGTGTTTTCCCTACATTGCTATTGCTTCTCCTACATTGCCAGTGTTTTCCCTACATTGCTAATGTTTTCCCTACATTGCTAGTGTTTTCCTTACATTGCTATTGTTTCTCCTACATTGCTAGTGTTTTCCCTACATTGCTATTGTTTCTCCTTCATTGCTAGTGTTTCTCCTACATTGCTAGTGTTTCTCCTACATTGCTAGTGTTTCTCCTACATTGCTAGTGCTTCCGCTACATTGCTAGTGTTTCCCCAACATTACTGGTTATATAACCTAACTAGATTTGATTCCGTGTTTACGTAAGTTGAGACAAATATCACTGTATCCCATCCGCCCAGCCCTCTACCTCATCTGGTCGGAAGGTAGCTTTAAAAACATTTGATGGATAGGTTTAAAATGGCCTAGACGAGTATGTGAGTGGATGTTGTTGGGTGTGACCTGGAACTTCCCAGCATGTGCCAGTAGACCTGCTGCAGTGCAGTTGGGCTCTGACTCAGGTTGGCTCCTGGTACTGAATTTTGAAGGGCGAATTTTTGAAGGAACATCTGGCTTCCATAATCCCTGTGAAATGTTATAGTTTATTATGGAAATTATGAAAGTCTAGAATTTTTTCCGCTGTTAGCCGCAATCCAATCTGTTTGTGGCCGCTTCTAAGAGTATATAGTGATTTGTTTCTGCTAAAACGTTGAATGAATCGATCTTCACCGCTCGACGAACAGAATTTCCAAATTTCTGCCGATCCAATATATATATTGTTCACAGTCTTGACACAAACTGTGATATACACTCGTATATCGTACGTTCTGTGAAGGGCTACGTCGATTAATTCAGTGCCGAAGCTGGACGCTATATCAGTTGATGTTAAATGTACAATATTGAGTTTGCAGTAATTAGATCTGTTCGTCTATAGATACACAATCAATGTCACGTCGACGCTGACGTCCCCAACACTAACACAAACGCAAAGGTAGTGAGGACATCTGATGGCGCTGACATACTGCTAATTACCTGGCCTAGCCTTGGGCAAGTCCTGGAATGAAATCTCCAGCCTCAGCCTCTTGCTTTCCACTTAAATTCCTTTCCCCACTTTTCTCTGTCTGTGTGTCTGTGTCTTGGTCCTCGTCCTTCTCTCCCTCCCTCGTTTAGCAATCTCATCTCTCTCATGTATTCCTTCTTTCCTTCCTCCTTCAACCCTCTATCATGTACTCCCTTTTTTGAAATGGTCCTCCGTTCTTCTTTTTAACCATTTCTTCCTTCTTCAGTAATTCCTCCCTTTCTCTTTCTCTCTCTCTCTCTCTCTCTCTCTCTCTCTCTCTCTCTCTCTCTCTCTCTCTCTCTCTCTCTCTCTCTCTCTCTCTCCTTTAACTTTGACGATGTGAAATTTGAATGTGTCACTTTAGACAGAAGTCGTCATTTAAGAGAGAAATCATTATCATTACCTAGAAACAATTCGTACTTAGTGAGATTATAGCAGTGTTCATTTGTTAATAGTTATCCGTTGAAAGTGCAGTAATTATCCTAACGTATGTGTTTGTTTGTCTGCCTCATCGACTATATCTCAAAGACAGCAGTCCTATCGGGAAAGTGGGGTGGGAGGACTGGTACGTGGGAGTGGTGGTAGATGGAAAGAACGTGGGAGGGGTAGCAGGTTGGAGATTTTGTCGTTCGTTGTCTCAGCAGTTACCAGAGATCCAGGGTCATACTAGTAAACGAGCTTTTCTCTGGATTCGTTTAATCAACATAACTGAGAAATATCGGGTCTCGTGTCTGTCTCATCGGCGTCTGCGGATAAACTGACTCAGTATGGCACACAGGGTGCCTCTCCTCCCCAGGCTTGGCACTATCCCTTTCTGACTGGCACTGCCTTAGACCTGTATCTCAAAGCCCTAAAACTAACGAACTTGACAATAGGAAACTAAGGGCTCTCCGCGTTAGCGCTGAATAAGCATTATCAATTCTTACTTGCTAATTTGTGTGTTGTTCCGGGATTGAAACAACACATAAATAACCCGAAACTTATGAAATCTTTCCGGACCGAACGTGCGGGTTATTTGTTTACTCTTCACCTCATGGGAGGGGCCTTGTTGCTGTCGAAAGAGGAGACATTAGAACTGGCTTCCTGTTCCTTGGATCGAACCTGATTACTTGCCAGTCCACAGGTGCTGTACAACTACGGGATTTGTGCTTCTCCATAACTGTAATCGTAACTCAAAGTACTATGGTCGCGGCGCGATCCGAGAGAGGTACCTCCGTATCGCATAATGGCGGCCTGTACATTTCAAACGTATGCCGTAGAGATAAGATAAGATGGGATTTCGTTCGGATTTTTAACCCCGGAGGGTTAGCCACCCAGGATAACCCACTGTGGTCCTCAATCTTGTCCCCAGGATGCGACCCACACCAGTCGACTAACACCCAGGTACCTATTTGCTGCTAGGTGAATAGGACTACAGGTGTAAGGAAACATGTCGAAAATGTTTCCACCCGCCGGGAATCGAACCAGGCCCTCCGTGTGTGAAGCGAGAGCTTTAGCCACCAGGCCATCGGGGCTGCATATTAACGTTGAAGATCTGAAACGAATCGGAAGAGGCATTCACAAGTTATCACATGGAAACTAATACCCCATTTTCTTCAATACACGTGTCAAATTTGGCCACGCGCTGCCCAAAACGAATTCAAACCTTCTCTAAAAACACCAACTTTGAAAGGGCAAACCGAGAGCAAAATCCTAAAATACACGAGAACCATTTAGTTGATGAGTGGAACAGCTACCTAGTTGGGTTATTGAGGCTGGGACTCTGGGTAGTTTCAAATTTAGGTTGGATAAGTACATGAGTGGGAGGGGTTGGATTTGAGAGGTACTTGCACATCGGAGCTTGTTTCTTGGGTGGCATTGAAAATTGGGTTGGTCAAATGTTTGTTAGTGGGATGAATTGTGAAGGACCTGCCTTGTATGGGCCAACAGGCCTGCTGCAGTGTTCCTCCTTTCTTATGTTCTTAAGTTTGAAGCCGCTCCAAGGTTGCATTAATAAATTATCCTCGTTGAAAGGGTTGAAGCCAGTCGGATAACGCACTCAGAAATTGTGGCATATAAACTAGCCCTTTCACCGTTTCCCAATTTCTTACCAAAAAAAAAAAAAAGCAGACTGGAACCTACGCAGACCAGAATCAATCCTGGTCAAGGACAGGGCAGCGGGGGGCGTTGACCCCCGGACATCCTTCAGGTAGACTCCAGGTATAAAGTAAAGCAAGTTACATATTAGGTACCCGAGATTGATACTTAAGTATATAAATATAAAGAGTTAAGTCTGGTGTATTAAGAGACGGGGTAAAGTGTATTGGATGGCCAATACGTTAGCATAGATGGCCAATACGTTAGCATAGATGGCCAATACGTTAGCATAGATGGCCAATACGTTAGCATAGATGGCCAATATGTTAGCATAGATGGCCAATATGTTAGCATAGATGGCCAATACATTATCACAGGTGACCAGTATTTGGACACGGATGCTAATATTTGGACACAGAGAATATTTAGACATGGATGGCCAACATTTGGGCATGGATGGTCAACATTTGGGCATGGATGGCCATTATGTTAACAAAGATGGCCATTACGTTAGAATATAAGGCCAATATTTGAGCAAAAATGCTCGAAAATTGGGCATGAATTAGAAAAGCTATGGGTTATACCTGGATACCTGGAGGGATGGGTTCAGGGGTCAACGCCCCCGAGGTCCGGTCCCTGACCAGGCCGTTGTTTTGAGACAAATTATTTTTACAAATGTTACTGGTACACAAAAGAAACTCATGTAGATTTAACCCAGGATGACCAACGAAAGTCACACTGACTTACAATAATTTTTTTTTTTTTGCAGTTCTATTGAAATTTCTCTACAATTCTGTGAGAAAAATTATTGATTTTCTGTGGTTTAAGAAAGATCTAGTTTAATGAAAAATTCTATACGATTACATTGGTTCGCACATAGACCTGATTAAATGCAAAAATGCTTCCAAATAAAAAACAACAATGTTTAGCGTTTCAAGCCGACCAGAAGAATCATTCTTTAGTTATACATACAAAAGCCAAATTTTCTTTTAATACAGACCACAAAGTCTGAAGCCCATCTGAAAAGGCATTCTATAGTAATCGCTTTGAATTCAATAACTCCAAATTCATTAACATTTTCGTTAGGGTTTTAAATTTATACCCAAACAATCGAAATTTATAGCACCTCGCCGCTCATTTCGAATCTGATAGAACGAAGAATTCTGACAGGACGAGGAAACCTTGAATTATCGGATGGAAATCAATATCAAAATTTATATAATAATTTTGGCAAATTGGAACTTATGCATCCTGACAACAACGCTGACCTTGCTTTCTGGAAACCACAAATTGGCTGAGCATTTGAAGTGGTATTACCCTGATATCTCACGGATACCAACAATTTTAAAATTTACAAATCTAGTGTACTAACAAATTTTCCCCCACACAAACTAAGACTTTCCTGGCTATAAGCTGCTTCAGCCAATTAAAACTAAAAGCACATAGAAGACGGAGACTCAAATTATACGTGACTTTACAGATGACCTTGACGGATATACAGATACACTTCACTTTCAACTCTCAGCTGTCGCCGAATTAGGTATATTTTTTCGTGTTTTAAATGTTTGAAGCCGAGCAGCAGAGGGTTTTGGAAGTTATCAGTGCCATTCCAGGACACTGGAAATGGGTTCTCTAACTTCGGTCATAGGGCACCTGCAAATGCCAATTGTTCCAAGAAATTAGTCCTAGTTACCGTACGCCAGAGTTGAGAATCTGAAGGCGATCGGATTAAGCCTCGTGTAATAAGCGAAATAAAATCAAAGTTGGACGAAGAAAAAGGAAATAAAAGAAAAATCAAGCAAGCACTTAATAATAATACTAATGAAAGTAATAATGATAATAATAATAATAATAATAATAATAATAATAATAATAATAATAATAATAATAATAATGATAATAGTAATAATAATAATAATAATATTTCGTTTCCCAGGAATATAATATACTCCTGGGAAAGGGTTAAATTAGCAAGAGTCCAAATAAGTGAGTACAAATATGCGAGTCCAAATAGGTGAGTCCAAACAGGTGAGTCCCAATGGGTGAGTACAAATAGGAAGAGCCTCTGTCTGGCGATCACCAGACGGAGGATCAAGCCTCCACCATGTCTTGCTCCGAATAACCC
Source organism: Cherax quadricarinatus (assembly GCF_026875155.1). Lineage (NCBI taxonomy): Eukaryota > Metazoa > Arthropoda > Malacostraca > Decapoda > Parastacidae > Cherax > Cherax quadricarinatus. The sequence continues at coordinate 58,677,506 of NC_069403.1, forward strand.
ACATGGTTTTAGTGCTTAACATGAATTAAACCTATGCGCTACGTAGCGTGCACTAGACTGTGGATGCGCTACGTAGCGCTCACTAGACTGTGTGGATGTGCTACGTAGCGTGCACTAGACTCTGTGGATGTGCTACGTAGCGTGCACTAGACTGCGTGGATTCGCTACGTAGCGTGTACTAGACTGCGTGGATGCGCTACGTAGCGTGCACTAGACTCTGTGGATGTGCTACGTAGCGTGCACTAGACTGCGTGGATTCGCTACGTAGCGTGCACTAGACTGTGTGGATGTGCTAGGTAGCGTGCACTAGACTCTGTGGATATGCTACGTAGCGTGCACTAGACTGTGTGGATGTGCTAGGTAGCGTGCACTAGACTTTGTGGATGTGCTACGTAGCGCTCACTAGACTGTGTGGATGCGCTACGTAGCGCTCACTAGACTGTGTGGATGCGCTATGTAGCGTGCACTAGACTGTGGATGCGCTACGTAGCGCTCACTAGACTGTGTGGATGTGCTACGTAGCGTGCACTAGACTCTGTGGATGTGCTACGTAGCGTGCACTAGACTGCGTGGATTCGCTACGTAGCGTGTACTAGACTGCGTGGATGCGCTACGTAGCGTGCACTAGACTCTGTGGATGTGCTACGTAGCGTGCACTAGACTGCGTGGATTCGCTACGTAGCGTGCACTAGACTGTGTGGATGTGCTAGGTAGCGTGCACTAGACTCTGTGGATATGCTACGTAGCGTGCACTAGACTGTGTGGATGTGCTAGGTAGCGTGCACTAGACTCTGTGGATGTGCTACGTAGCGCTCACTAAACTGTGTGGATGCGCTACGTAGCGCTCACTAGGCTGTGTGGATGCGCTACGTAGCGTGCACTAGACTCTGTGGATGTGCTACGTAGCGTGCACTAGACTGTGTGGATGTGCTAGGTAGCGTGCACTAGACTCTGTGGATGTGCTACGTAGCGTGCACTAGACTTCGTGGATTCGCTACGTAGCGTGCACTAGACTGTGTGGATGTGCTACGTGCCGCTCACTAGACTGTGTGGATGCGCTACGTAGCGCTCACTAGACTGTGTGGATGCGCTACGTAGCGTGCACTGGACTGTGGATTCGCTACGTAGCGCTCACTAGACTGTGTGGATGTGCTACGTAGCGTGCACTAGACTCTGTGGATGTGCTACGTAGCGTGCACTAGACTGCGTGGATTCGCTACGTAGCGTGTACTAGACTGCGTGGATGCGCTACGTAGCGTGCACTAGACTCTGTGGATGTGCTACGTAGCGTGCACTAAACTGTGTGGATGTGCTAGGTAGCGTGCACTAGCCTCTGTGGATATGCTACGTAGCGCTCACTAGACTGTGTGGATGCGCTACGTAGCGCTCACTAGACTGTGTGGATGCGCTACGTAGCGTGCACTAGACTGTGGATGCGCTTCGTAGCGCTCACTAGACTGTGTGGATGCGCTACGTAGCGTGCACTAGACTCTGTAGATGTGCTACGTAGCGTGCACTAAACTCTGTGGATGTGCTACGTAGCGTGCACTAGACTGCGTGGATTCGCTACGTAGCGTGTACTAGACTGAGTGGAAGCGCTACGTTGCGTGCACTAGACTCTGTGGATGTGCTACGTAGCGTGCACTAGACTCTGTGGATGTGGTAGGTAGCGTGCACTAGACTCTGTGGATGTGCTACGTAGCGTGCACTAGACTGCGTGGATTCGCTACGTAGCGTGCACTAGACTGTGTGGATGTGCTATGTAGCGTGCACTAGACTCTGTGGATGTGCTACGTAGCGTGCACTAGACTGCGTGGATTCGCTACGTAGCGTGCACTAGACTGTGTGGATGTGCTACGTAGCGTGCACTAGACTCTGTGGATGTGCTAGGTAGCGTGCACTAGACTGCGCGGATGCGCTACGTATCGTGTACTAGACTGTGTGGATGTGCTAGGTAGCGTGCACTAGACTCTGTGGATATGCTACGTAGCGTGCACTAGACTGTGTGGATGTGCTAGGTAGCGTGCACTAGACTCTGTGGATGTGCTACATAGCGCTCACTAGACTGTGTGGATGCGCTACGTAGCGCTCACTAGACTGTGTGGATGCGCTAGGTAGCGTGCACTAGACTCTGTGGATGTGCTACGTAGCGTGCACTAGACTGTGTGGATGTGCTAGGTAGCGTGCACTAGACTCTGTGGATGTGCTACGTAGCGTGCACTAGACTGTGTGGATGTGCTAGGTAGCGTGCACTAGACTCTGTGGATGTGCTACGTAGCGTGCACTAGACTTCGTGGATTCGCTACGTAGCGTGCACTAGACTGTGTGGATGTGCTACGTGCCGCTCACTAGACTGTGTGGATGCGCTACGTAGCGCTCACTAGACTGTGTGGATGCGCTACGTAGCGTGCACTAGACTGTGGATTCGCTACGTAGCGCTCACTAGACTGTGTGGATGTGCTACGTAGCGTGCACTAGACTCTGTGGATGTGCTACGTAGCGTGCACTAGACTGCGTGGATTCGCTACGTAGCGTGTACTAGACTGCGTGGATGCGCTACGTAGCGTGCACTAGACTCTGTGGATGTGATACGTAGCGTGCACTAGACTGTGTGGATGTGCTAGGTAGCGTGCACTAGACTCTGTGGATGTGCTACGTAGCGCTCACTAGACTGTGTGGATGCGCTACGTAGCGCTCACTAGACTGTGTGGATGCGCTACGTAGCGCTCACTAGACTGTGGATGAGCTACGTAGCGCTCACTAGACTGTGTGGATGTGCTACGTAGCGTGCACTAGACTCTGTGGATGTGCTACGTAGCGTGCACTAGACTCTGTGGATGTACTACGTAGCGTGCACTAGACTGCGTGGATTCGCTACGTAGCGTGTACTAGACTGCGTGGATGCGCTACGTTTCGTGCACTAGACTCTGTGGATGTGCTACGTAGCGTGCACTACACTCTGTGGATGTGCTAGGTAGCGTGCACTAGACTCTGTGGATGTGCTACGTAGCGTGCACTAGACTGCGTGGATTCGCTACGTAGCGTGCACTAGACTGTGTGGATGTGCTAGGTAGCGTGCACTAGACTCTGTGGATGTGCTACGTAGCGTGCACTAGACTGCGTGGATTCGCTACGTAGCGTGCACTAGACTGTGGATGAGCTACGTAGCGCTCACTAGACTATGCGGATGTGCTACGTAGCGTGCACTAGACTGTGTGGATGTGCTACGTAGCGTGCACTAGACTCTGTGGATGTACTACGTAGCGTGCACTAGACTGCGTGGATTCGCTACGTAGCGTGTACTAGACTGCGTGGATGCGCTACGTTTCGTGCACTAGACTCTGTGGATGTGCTACGTAGCGTGCACTACACCTGTGGATGTGCTAGGTAGCGTGCACTAGACTCTGTGGATGTGCTACGTAGCGTGCACTAGACTGCGTGGATTCGCTACGTAGCGTGCACTAGACTGTGTGGATGTGCTAGGTAGCGTGCACTAGACTCTGTGGATGTGCTACGTAGCGTGCACTAGACTGCGTGGATTCGCTACGTAGCGTGCACTAGACTGTGTGGATGTGCTACGTAGCGTGCACTAGACTCTGTGGATGTGCTAGGTAGCGTGCACTAGACTGCGCGGATGCGCTACGTAGCGTGTACTAGACTGTGTGGATGTGCTAGGTAGCGTGCACTAACTCTGTGGATGTGCTACGTAGCGTGCACTAGACTGCGTGGATGTGCTAGGTAGCGTGCACTAGACTGCGCGGATGCGCTACGTAGCGTGTACTAGACTGTGTGGATGTGCTAGTAGCGTGCACTAGACTCTGTGGATATGCTACGTAGCGTGCACTAGACTGTGTGGATGTGCTAGGTAGCGTGCACTAGACTCTGTGGATGTGCTACATAGCGCTCACTAGACTGTGTGGATGCGCTACGTAGCGCTCACTAGACTGTGTGGATGCGCTACGTAGCGTGCACTAGACTCTGTGGATGTGCTACGTAGCGTGCACTAGACTGTGTGGATGTGCTAGGTAGCGTGCACTAGACTCTGTGGATGTGCTACGTAGCGTGCACTAGACTTCGTGGATTCGCTACGTAGCGTGCACTAGACTGTGTGGATGTGCTACGTGCCGCTCACTAGACTGTGTGGATGCGCTACGTAGCGCTCACTAGACTGTGTGGATGCGCTACGTAGCGTGCACTAGATGTGGATTCGCTACGTAGCGCTCACTAGACTGTGTGGATGTGTTACGTAGCGTGCACTAGACTCTGTGGATGTGCTACGTAGCGTGCACTAGACTGCGTGGATTCGCTACGTAGCGTGTACTAGACTGCGTGGATGCGCTACGTAGCGTGCACTAGACTCTGTGGATGTGCTACGTAGCGTGCACTAGACTGTGTGGATGTGCTAGGTAGCGTGCACTAGACTCTGTGGATGTGCTACGTAGCGCTCACTAGACTGTGTGGATGCGCTACGTAGCGCTCACTAGACTGTGTGGATGCGCTACGTAGCGTGCACTAGACTGTGGATGAGCTACGTAGCGCTCACTAGACTGTGTGGATGTGCTACGTAGCGTGCACTAGACTCTGTGGATGTGCTACGTAGCGTGCACTAGACTCTGTGGATGTACCACGTAGCGTGCACTAGACTGCGTGGATTCGCTACGTAGCGTGTACTAGACTGCGTGGATGCGCTACGTTTCGTGCACTAGACTGTGTGGATGTGCTACGTAGCGTGCACTAGACTCTGTGGATGTGCTAGGTAGCGTGCACTAGACTCTGTAGATGTGCTACGTAGCGTGCACTAGACTGCGTGGATTCGCTACGTAGCGTGCACTAGACTGTGTGGATGTGCTAGGTAGCGTGCACTAGACTCTGTGGATGTGCTACGTAGCGTGCACTAGACTGCGTGGATTCGCTACGTAGCGTGCACTAGACTGTGTGGATGTGCTACGTAGCGTGCACTAGACTCTGTGGATGTGCTAGGTAGCGTGCACTAGACTGCGCGGATGCGCTACGTAGCGTGTACTAGACTGTGTTGATGTGCTAGGTAGCGTGCACTAGACTCTGTGGATGTGCTACGTAGCGTGCACTAGACTGCGTGGATGTGCTAGGTAGCATGCACTAGACTGCGCGGATGCGCTACGTAGCGTGTACTAGACTGTGTGGATGTGCTAGGTAGCGTGCACTAGACTCTGTGGATATGCTACGTAGCGTGCACTAGACTGTGTGGATGTGCTAGGTAGCGTGCACTAGACTCTGTGGATGTGCTACATAGCGCTCACTAGACTGTGTGGATGCGCTACGTAGCGCTCACTAGACTGTGTGGATGCGCTACGTAGCGTGCACTAGACTCTGTGGATGTGCTACGTAGCGTGCACTAGACTGTGTGGATGTGCTAGGTAGCGTGCACTAGACTCTGTGGATGTGCTACGTAGCGTGCACTAGACTTCGTGGATTCGCTACGTAGCGTGCACTAGACTGTGTAGATGTGCTAGGTAGCGTGCACTAGACTCTGTGGATGTGCTACGTGCCGCTCACTAGACTGTGTGGATGCGCTACGTAGCGCTCACTAGACTGTGTGGATGCGCTACGTAGCGTGCACTAGACTGTGGATTCGCTACGTAGCGCTCACTAGACTGTGTGAATGTGTTACGTAGCGTGCACTAGACTCTGTGGATGTGCTACGTAGCGTGCACTAGACTGCGTGGATTCGCTACGTAGCGTGTACTAGACTGCGTGGATGCGCTACGTAGCGTGCACTAGACTCTGTGGATGTGCTACGTAGCGTGCACTAGACTGTGTGGATGTGCTAGGTAGCGTGCACTAGACTCTGTGGATGTGCTACGTAGCGCTCACTAGACTGTGTGGATGCGCTACGTAGCGCTCACTAGACTGTGTAGATGCGCTACGTAGCGTGCACTAGACTGTGGATGAGCTACGTAGCGTTCACTAGACTGTGTGGATGTGCTACGTAGCGTGCACTAGACTCTGTGGATGTGCTACGTAGCGTGCACTAGACTCTGTGGATGTACTACGTAGCGTGCACTAGACTGCGTGTATTCGCTACGTAGCGTGTACTAGACTGCGTGGATGCGCTACGTTTCGTGCACTAGACTCTGTGGATGTGCTACGTAGCGTGCACTAGACTCTGTGGATGTGCTAGGTAGCGTGCACTAGACTCTGTGGATGTGCTACGTAGCGTGCACTAGACTGCGTGGATTCGCTACGTAGCGTGCACTAGACTGTGTGGATGTGCTAGGTAGCGTGCACTAGACTCTGTGGATGTGCTACGTAGCGTGCACTAGACTGCGTGGATTCGCTACGTAGCGTGCACTAGACTGTGTGGATGTGCTACGTAGCGTGCACTAGACTCTGTGGATGTGCTAGGTAGCGTGCACTAGACTGCGCGGATGCGCTACGTAGCGTGTACTAGACTGTGTGGATGTGCTAGGTAGCGTGCACTAGACTCTGTGGATGTGCTACGTAGCGTGCACTAGACTGCGTGGATGTGCTAGGTAGCGTGCACTAGACTCTGTGGATGTGCTACGTAGCGTGTACTAGACTGCGTGGATGTGCTAGGTAGCGTGCACTAGACTCTGTGGATGCGCTACGTAGCGTGTACTAGACTGTGTGGATGTGCTAGGTAGCGTACACTAGATTGCGTGGATGCACTAGACTGCGTCCGGCGAAGCTTGTAAATTCTCACGTAAATCACGGAATTACACGGTGTGCTAGTCACTCGCAAAAATGCAATTTGCAACATTCACGTGATTCGACAGTCCCCCCAAAAATATAGTGATTTTTGCAGTTGGTTGTTGATTGGGCCAAAATGCTAATATTTACCAGTAAACACAGTGTAAATCCTTTGCTGTCTGTTGATGAAATTCGTCATCAGTCGATGATTGTAGTATATTAATCACATAAAATACCGAGTTGATAAGCAAGACATGTACAACACCTGAGTGTGATGAAAAGATTTCACAAATAAATATACACAGATGTTTCACATGTGTCAAATTCGTCGATGATTTTAACTCGGGGCATCAGTGATCGTCCTGGAAGCGGATGGGTGCAAGTTGGAAAAAGCGGAGCGGAAATTTTTCACCGAGTTTCAAAGTCTTTTTTTTTTTTACATTAGACGAGCTCTGGAGGTCTTTCTTCTTTTTTACCAAAATCTAGAGATTCCGCTCTTGGACCAGCAGCAGGACTGACGGATTCGACCGATGCTACAGAGTAACATGTGAAACTGGATGGTGAGACATAGGTAGCCGGACCCAGCTGTAAACAGCTGGTGGTTGTGTCACTCTGTCTGTTGAGTCTCTACTGGCAAAGTCACCGGCAAGAGGGAAAAAAAGACAGTTTAACGACTCTGTGTTGACTCGAGAGAAACGCTCAGAATTAAGACTCGCACTGCATAAGTGCGTCCTTTAGTTAAGACGAGTCTCAAACTGAAACAAAAAACTGGTGGCCGAGTTCTTCACCGTAGTCACAAGGTTATCGTTAGCTGGGCTATAACCATCGCATCTCCAAGGAGAAAGAATAATCAAGCTGTGATCCGGTTATGTCCTCAGAACAGCAGACAGCGACCTGTAGCTTGGCAAATTTTCACATAGCATTAAACAGGCATTTAAGAATTAATCATTTTTTTTTTACTAAATAAGCTACATTCTGAGAATCAACAACATCTTGCTGACCTACTCTATATGATAGGTTCTGGGAACAATAACTTTTTATGTTTTCCACTCACATACAATCACTCGGGATAGGTTTCTTACACGAGGTAATGAAATCTGCCATCCTGAGCTGAGATACTTCAGAAAACGCCAGTAGGATCAGGTTTTGAAATGTGCTGAGGTATGATAACAGTTCTTTAGTTTGTAAAATGAGGTGAGGTAGGATATCAGCTTTGAGTCTGCAAAATGAGCTGCGGTCGAGAAACATTCATAATCCTGTAAAATAATTTGAGACAGAATAACAGTGTTAAACATATTAAACAGTGTCAGATAAACCTATGTTGCTGAGGAGCTCAGCAATCAGGTTTTTCATTAGTTAATGACAAGCAGACTATAAAACATAATCAAACAACTGTTACCCGCCAGGTTCCTTGATTCCTGTATGAACTCTGACAAACTCGGGCAGATGATCGTAGTCTGGGTGAGGAGGGAGAGATAAATAGAAGGGGAGGTTGTGGTTATAGACAGGAAAGTATAAATGGGAAGGGGTTGTAGACTTGAAGGTGTGGTAGATGGGTGGTTGTGAGTGGGGTGGGCTCGGAGACGGGAAGGTTTGGTGGGTTGGTTTGGATGGGAGGACGAGGGTGGCCGATGGTGTGTTGTGAATGATGGAGGTGAAAATGTTGATGAAAAGGGGTTTTAGCGAGGTAGGTCGTAGAAGGGAGGGAGGGGGAAATGATAAAAGTTGGTTGTAGATAAAAATTACACCCTGTAGCGTGTAGCCTACAGGGTGAAGGTACACAGAAGATAGAGGTAGATGAACGAGGGTAGTAGACTAACTGCTGAACGGGGGGCGAGGAACAATAGATGGTGGAAAGAAAGTATATGAGATCCATTCATGTAGATGGAGCAGAATCTTCTACACTGGAGAGATGCCAGTGATCTTACTGTTTTGTACAAGTTCTCTGTCTCTAAATTACCCTAACTTCAATAAGAGGCAGAAGACAGCAAGTATACCATTAGACAGGCAGTCATTAACTGTCACTCTAGCTGAATGAAAGCCAAACGCAGAAAGGTAAATGGAGAAAACTACTTCCCAGGCGTGTAGGAAGGTGAATATACCATTGCTGGGGATATATTGTGATCCACTAATGAAGCGTGGATAGAAACTGGAAGTCGTTCGCAGATAGTTATACACCTGAATAATGAAAGAACACGTCCAGCAGACAACATGTAGAGTTGAAGCTGCTGAATAAAAATTTAGACCTGCGTTAGCTGCTAATGGAAAAGGGAATAAAGCTGGTTGAGCAAGCAGATTCTAAGTAGTCATGAAGAATTGAAAGTAAGCAAACAACATCACATATTTGAAGCAAGAGCAGCTTCCCACTGCTGTCCCATTATTTTTTCAGTTCCTTGATAATATGTGAAATCACGAAAGAGCTTGGAAATTCACTATTTTTTCACAGTGGTTATAGCTAAAATTGCGCTAGAGAGAGAGAGAGAGCGAGAGAGAGAGAGAGAGAGAGAGAGAGAGAGAGAGAGAGAGAGAGAGAGAGGAGAGAGAGAGGAGGGAGAGAGAGAGAGAGAGAGAGAGAGAGAGAGAGAGAGAGAGAGAGAGAGAGAGAGAGAGAGAGAGAAAATTGAGAGAATTGCCAGTATTCTCCGGCTCGTTCTAGTTAAAAATTATTGACGCGTCAGGTTCAGTCAGCACAAACCATTTGTTTCGTCGGCAATATCTTTCCATGGGCTCGATACCAAGTAAAGAGGAATGAGATTTGCATAGCAAAATAGTTGAGGGAGCTCTCTCTCCCTCTCTCTCTCTCTCTCTCCTTACTTTCTCACTTTCTCTTTACTTTCTCCATCTCTTCTCTCTCTCTCTCTCTCTCTCTCTCTCTCTCTCTCTCTCTCTCTCTCTCTCTCTCTCTCTCTCTCTCTCCATCTCTTGTCTCTCTCTCTCTCTCTTAGGTATTTATTCACCTGAGCTGAAAGTTTGCGGTTTGTTACTTGCTTTTGACCCGTGACTAGGCGGGCTGCCCACCTCCCCCATCACACATCTCATCATTCCCGAAGGAGACTTCCTGCCCTCTCATCTTATTCCATTTGTCAAACCTCCAACATGTCTGTAAACGTTCCCCCCGTCCCTTGTAGCCTCATGCGAGCGCTTTGAAGCTCGCGGCCTGATTCCTGACTACTCTCGTCCCGATTCTATGATTATTTGTAGCCTTCTCTCTCATTCCACGACCCCATGTAGCCCTTTCCCTTATTCTATGACTCCAAGCAGCCCCCTCACCCTAATAAAGCGATTCCATGCAGCTCTCGTCATGATTCCATGATTCCACGCCGGTTTTACCATGATTTCATGCAGTTTTTATCATGATTCTACTATTTTATGGAGCTCTCACTATGAATCCATGACTACATGCAACTTTAACTATAATTCTATGATTCTATTAAGCTCTCACTATCATTTCATGATTCCACATAGCTTTTATTGTGATTCCATGATTCCATACAGCTCTCGCCATAACTCCATGCAGTTCTCACCATGATTCATCGCATCTTTCACCATGATTCAATCTAGCTTTCAACCTGACGCTATTATTCGTGGCTATAGCAGTCTTAGGACTGGTGCAACCCGATTTGCCTAGTACTGATAATAATAATAATCATAATACTAATATTAATACTAATAACAATAATCTTTACTTCTACAACTACATGTACAAGGTATACAGGCCTAGCTGACATCAGTAACATACCACTATACAAAAAGCTCCTTATTATGCAGAGCATTTCGGGCAAATTAGTTCAACTTTGTACCAGGATGCGACCCACACCAGTCAATTAACACCCAGGTACCTAATTTACTGATGGTGAACATGGACAGCAGGTATCATAAGAAAACACATCACAATGTTTCCAACCGTACCGGGGATCAACCCCGGACCTCAGTGTGTGAGCTGAGTGCGCTACCGATCGAGCTAAGGGACACCAATCACAAGGTTGTACTGAGTATATGGATGCTGGGCACAAGTGTACAGATTTTGGGAGTGAGAAAGACTCATCACATCATTTCTGACGCTTATTCACGGGCAGAGGGTTCGTTCCCCAACAGGCTGTGAATTTCAAACATAGTTCTGCTAGAAAAAGATGAGCTCCATTTCTTGGCTCTTGTCTCTGCAGACTGCCTCAGTTGCTTCTTAGCCTCTTGGTCAATATACTATCTACTCGTGTGTCTGTGAACAGGATTTTCCTCTTTTTCCTCTACCTGCTTCTTCCATTTTTTTTTCTTGGCTCTTGTCTCTGCAGACTGCCTCAGTTGCTTCTTAGCCTCTTGGTCAATATACTATCTACTCGTGTGTCTGTGAACAGGATTTTCCTCTTTTTCCTCTTCCTGCTTCTTCCATTTTTTTACTATCTTTGGGTAATAAGTTCCTAAGACTCATTACCCAATAATTCGTTTCGAAATTAGTCCTTAAGTCCAATTACCAGATGAGTCTCTAAGTTTCATTAGCAAATAAGTCCTCAAGATTTATTACCAAACGCGTCCCTAAGACTCATCTGGGAGTTTAATTTCCTCGTTATTGATCCTCTTATGTCAGTCTGTAGTTGTCCACCATACCAGCACCTGTGAGTATCTTTAACATCATGATCCTGTCTTTCCCCAGTTCTTTCCTCCTTCAGCTGACGTGGGGCTTAGCAAATAATTGAAGCCTTTCATCGTAGGTCATGGCACTCAGTGCCAGGACCAGTCTGGTGGCAAATCTCTGAATGTTCTTAAGCTTCTTAAACTGCTTGGCTAGGTGTGAGCTTGACGTTGATGCTGTACCCCCTATTACTGAGTGTGAGAGCATGTATGTATAACTGTCTTGTTTGAGTTAGTGGGCGGAGACTATTTCTCATGCTTATTCTGCCTTATTTTATCAGTAGCGTCACTTGGTTCTTGTTAATTTTCTTCTGATGCGGCTTTAAAGTTTCTCCGTTTGTATGCTATATCTATTTGAAAAGTTATGCTTTTCTCTGTGTTCAAGAATTTTCATTTCAGGTTATTGTACTTGTTTCAGTGTTCTTATGTTGGGTTCACTGCATTTTTTTTCCAATTCACTAATGTTCATGTGCTTTGCCTCCTTGTATTACTGGTTAAACCTTCGGTTCTACCACTGTCTCTTATCTATTTTCCTTCTGGTGGGTACAAACTTGTCTTTCACTTCTCTGATTTTTTTTTGGATAAAGCAATCCATCATTTCGTGGGAAAAGAGGGAAGCTGTCGGGTGAGGGGTGAATTGTAGGTGGGGTGGGAGTCGATGTGGTGGGGAATGTAGCAGTGGTTAAGATTGGGAGTGTGGTAGGGGTTGGTGTATATAAATCTTTGGTGGGGAATAGATCGTTTTTAAAGGGGCAGTTTGAGTCAGTGTTTCGGAAGGTGTACCTTAGTGAGATGATGTGGAAGGAACGGCAGTAAAGGGATTAATGTTGGGGTGGTGCGAGGATGTTTGGTAGGTAATGAGACAGTAATGGGGAAAGTTTGTGTTGTAGGAAGGAGGTATTTCAGATTCAGTGGGCGAGAACAATGTGGAAATAAATGATAAAGAGAAAGGAATTTGATATTGGGTGATTAATGTAGAGGGGAGGGTGTATGATGTAGAGGGTTATTAATGCATGAAATTAATGAGGTACACATGAGGGTTGGTTGAGATTACCATTGTTCGGATTTAATATCTGAGGTGGTGACATGTTAAGAGGTTTGTTCTTCAGAATCTGCTGTGTTATGAATTGAGCTTTGCTCGGTTGGAGCAACAGATTCTTAACCTGTTTGGCATTTTTCTTTAGCATTTTATTTCTCGTATTTCTGTATGTCCTTCGACCTTTCTGTTCTGCCAAAACTCACATTTCATAGTTTTTTTGTATTTCAGCCACAAGGTCTCTTAAAAAGACTACCATCAGAGGTACAGTACGACTCAAAGCTTTCATGGTCTTCTAGCATAACAGTCATGCATTTTCCATCAATATTCAACCAAGACATAACTTTTCCAACTTCATATTCATCCTGTTTAATCATACCCTCCTGAAGTGCCCATTCCTTTGTTCTTGAATGCCCAATATTCCAATAGTTTTATCCGCATTTGCTTCTTATAATGATCATTGCAGCTTTGGTCGCCATAGTTTTAATTAATTTATTTCTTGTTCAAATCCTGTATCATCTTTCATATCCTTCCAATATCAGTGTCTTGGAAATTTCATTACAATTTCTCTAACAAATGAATGCAGGTTTTCTTGCGTATTTCTTTTTATAAATTCCTTCGTCTCTGTCTCTCTCTCTTATGGCCTTAACAACCTTGTCTGACATGTCTTCTCTCGATAGTTTCCCAAACAAAATAACTATGTAAAGGCCTGTTCTTTTATAATTCATCTTTTCCCTTCCCTAACATTACCCTTTCTAGAATCACTGATCGTGTTATCATTAAACATTTTCGTTCTGCCTCTTTTTTCTTTATATATGCGAGTTTTATCAAGTTATCTTGAATTACATAGCATTCACGAGTCACAAATCGACTCTCAGAGTGAAAACTCGCTCACGTTCTTGTCTCTGGTGGTAGACATGACAGTCATGCCCAAAAACTCTTTTGTTTCTACTTCTCTCTGCCTAAATGTTGAATCCAGCTGTCTCCAAAAAGTTTGGACCCACAGGGAAAAAATACATCCTTTACACGAAATTCCAAAAACCTTTAAGACCTGCAGTCCCATTTTCTCTTAATTGGTACAGTGAGTAATCAGGGGATTTCCATTCCTGAAATATGTAATTTCAGCATTAGAAATATTTTTTGCTTATTTTTGATAATATGCTGCTATATTTCCTATACATCCAGATTTTTGGGGGACAACGTGTACATATTAGATACTTGTTGACGTTCGTGGTGATTGATTCCATCCACTTGAAATCAGCGAGTCTTGCCACACTGTAAACTCAGCCTTCACCTCTATTCCTTTTCTTATTATGTCACTATTTTCTTCTACGGGATATTTCTATAAATTCTTGGTTTACATACTGTGTGTGTGTGTGTGTGTGTGTGTGTGTGTGTGTGTGTGTGTGTGTGTGTGTGTGTGTGTGTGTATGTGTGTTCTGGACATTCGTCTTGCTCTGACGCATAAAACATCTTTACGTTTTACAGGAAAAACAAGAGTGTCTCCCAGACACCGTCAATATTTCACGAGCACCTCGGGGTAAGATCATAAAATATAGATGAAAACGCTGTGGTTCTTTTTTCCTTTCTGATATGTATACAAACATGTTTGTATACTCTTCCACGAAACGATTGTGGAAATGTTATGCTTTATACGCACACATTTATATGTGAAAGAATGAATATTCATATATGTGTGCCATACATGCATTTATATATTTTATACATACATGTAAGTACATTTGCTGTGATATTTTTGGTATGGAAGGTAAAATTATATTGAATTCTGCTTGGTATCTTGGCTAACAGAGGTTCGAATGCTTTCCACATGTCGCGCATAGAATATGCTCGGCCTCGACATGTAGCCAAATGCTTGATGAAATATTCCTGTGTGTGTGTGTGTGCATATCTGATCCAGTGTTCTTGAGGTTGGTACAAGCAGACAGCTGTTAATAAAAGGATCATAACCTACAAAGAAGTTTCCTATATTTATAAATCCCTGTCACAGCTGCTGAAGTTATCGACGTGGGTTCGAGTCCTGGATAATTCCGTGAGTAGTATTTTTTTTTGGACAGGATTATTCGTTGTCATGTTAAAGTATTCACACATAAAATTTCATCTGTGGTAGTTTTTTGTAATCAGGAACTAAAACCTGCTGCACCTGATTAAGCACCTAAAGCCGTATGTATCTGTAAAGTAATGTTTTGTTACCACTGCAATACGAAGCATTCCTATTAACATCAAATAGATTGGATCCGAGGACAATACAACACCAGCTACGAGAGCTTCTGCCTTACTGATGGAAGCAATTAGCAAGAACACTAATCAGACTAATGAGTAATGGCAAGCACTCTTTGAAAATCCAGATAATAAGCATGTCACATGCAGGAAAGTTGTTAATAAGAGTAACTCCAAAGCACTTGAATATGTGTTTGGTTGTAGAAGACCCAGAGGTACAGTATATACAATAGAATGTTTTTGTGTCACCCGAGAATGGGAACACTCCATGTTTCCCACAAATTTGTATTCAGTGAAACAATTGTTAACAGAATTTGGCGATGTATTTATCATGTTTCATGTAAATAATGCTCAGGTTATATATATATATATATATATATATATATATATATATATATATATATATATATATATATATATATATATATATATATGGCAATTTACACCAGAAATGGACCCCATCCGGTATAATTATATATATATATATATATTATATATATATATATATATATATATATATATATATATATATATATATATATATATATATATATATATATATATATATTATATAATATATATATATATATATATATATATATATATATATATATATATATATATATATATATATATATATATATATATATATATATATATATATATATATATATATATAGGTAGTAGGTTGGTAGACAGCAGCCGCCCAGGGAGGTACTACCGTCCTGCCAAGTGAGTGTAAAACGAAAGCCTGTAATTGTTTTACATGATGATAGGATTGCTGGTGTCCATTTTTCTGTCTCGTAAACATGCAAGATTTCAGGTACGTCTTGCTACTTCTTACACTTAGGTCACACTACACATACATGTACACGCATATACATGTATATATGTACACACCCCTCTGGGTTTTCTTCTATTTTCTTACTAGTTCTTGTTCTTGTTTATTTCCTCTTACCTCCATGGGGAAGTGGAACAGAATTCTTTCTCCGTAAGCCATGCGTGTTGTAAGAGGCGACTAAAATGCCGGGAGCAAGGGGCTAGTAACCTCCTCCTGTATATATTACTAAATGTAAAAGGAGAAGCTTTCATTTTTCCTTTTGGGCCACCCTGCCTCGGTGGGATACGGCCGGTGTGTTGAAAGAAAGAATATATATATATATATATATATATATATATATATATATATATATATATATATATATATATATATATATGCAAAACAACCACTCTGAAAGAATAGAGAAATTCCAAGCGCTTTCGTGACTACTCACATTAGTTCCTTGATAATGTGAGTAGTCACGAAAGCGCTTGGAATTTCTCTATTCTTTCAGAGTGGTTGTTTTGCATATTCTGAAATCACCTGTTTACTGTGATCTTATTGCATATATATATATATATATATATATATATATATATATATATATATATATATATATATATATATATATATATATATATATATATATATATATAGTACAGAAGATTTAAGAGATACATTGTTAATATAAAGGTGGCATATAAGGTACATGTTGTTACGTGTGTATCACCGATTATAAGGCGAAAATCTCATCCAGCTCCTCAGAGCTGGGG
Organism: Cherax quadricarinatus; assembly: GCF_026875155.1. Classification (NCBI taxonomy): domain Eukaryota; kingdom Metazoa; phylum Arthropoda; class Malacostraca; order Decapoda; family Parastacidae; genus Cherax; species Cherax quadricarinatus. Next base: position 58,693,689 of record NC_069403.1, read on the forward strand.
CGTGGTGCCCAAAATACAGCAGGCATTACCCCTTTGAACAGCCGCACTGAGCCGCTGGAACAGAAAACTAGCTGCCCTGGGATCCCTAATTACCCTGATGAGTCTTTTTCCCAGCTCCTTAAGGAATTTAGATGCACTCTTTCCCCATGAGCCAAGGGTCTCTGAGCCTATGGGAACAAACATATAATGATGGGCAAGTTCTCCATATTTTCTAGACTTTTGGGACTCCCTGAAGCTGGCAGCTGCCCCTCCTTCCTCCCTGGTGTATTGGAGATAGGCATCAGCCAAGGTAGATGCACATGTTTAGTCCCACACCACCTGCTTCCCATCTGTCCAGGCTTGAAGGGTGATACCATCTGGACGCTTCTGGCTGCCATCAGATCTGCATAGTTGGGGTGGCTCCCTTACTGCTGGGCATCCAGCTGTTGTGAGGCTCCTCTTGATAATGTTATTAACCTCCTCATGTCTTGCAATCTTTCCCTCGGATTTACGGCACACAAGACCATGGTATCCGAATCGGTCTGCTGCTTCACTGCCACAAATACACCTGTGTTCGGCGAGAATAGGGGCGGCAAGTCGAAGGGCAACACCGATGCGGATGGTCTGTGGGTCGAGGCGTGTGCCAAGGCTGGAGTTGGGAACAGCCAACAGAAAGTCCCCAGCATGAGGGGCTCTCACTGCCAGCAGGCGGGCTCTATCCTTCCCTGACACACTCTGAAGCATTGTTGAGGCTATATTTTCCACTATTGGATCATCCCAGTGCGATTGTTGTAGTTGTTGGGGGAAGCAGGTCTGGCTTCTGAGCCCGTTAGATTATCCCAGATCATTGCTCCGTCAATGAATTTTTGGTCCTGGACTCCAATCTTGTCCCTAAGATGTTCAGGGAGAATCGCTGCTACAAGCTCTCTGGATGCAGGTAACGCAATCTGTGATGACTTGCGGACACCAATGCCTCCTATATATATACATATATATATATATATATATATATATATATATATATATATATATATATATATATATATATATATATATATATATATATATATATATATATATATATATATATATATGTATGTCGTGCCGAATATGTAAAACTGGTCAATTAGCAAGAACTCATTTAAAATTAAGTCCTTTATAAAATTTTCTCATATACGTTTAAAGATATATTTTTTTCATTAATGTTGTTGTAAAATTTATAATTTTGCACCAAAAGAATCTTAGAAAACTTACCTAACCTTATTATAACAAGAACAATTTATTTTAGCCTAACCCAACTAAATATATTTTAGATACGTTTACAATAATTTAATACTAAACAAACACAACGAAATATATTTTTTCGTTAGGTTCACAATGATTTTTGGCGAAATTATTGCATACACAAATTTTCACTTGTCCTATATGGCAAAATGAACGTTGCTATTTAAGCCAAGATCGCAAGTTCTGCCTGTTATATATATATATATATATATATATATATATATATATATATATATATATATATATATATATATATAATATATATATATATAATATATATATATATATATATATAATATTATATATGCTCTTGGCCCTTCAATGCCAATACTCAGTACACGCAAAACTGGACAGGAATCAAAATTGTGATTTTTAAATGCTCTAGAATGACAGGGAAAAATCATATAAGGTTACGAAACGCTAGTTTTAACCTAAATCAACACGTTTCACTCACTGAGTTGAAAAAAAAGGTGCTCAGATGTTGAGAAGAACTTTAAATATTTTTTTTAAAGGAATAGCTTAGAACTTCCTGTGCTTATCACCCACGCATCCCTGATGACCCAGGGTTCCCTTATCACTCGAGCTTTCCTGATTATTCGGTCTTCCCTGATCACCCAGCCTTACAGCTCTCATCATCTGGAAGCGATACCAGAAGCTGTAAGCGACCGGTTTAAAGCTGTCGAACGAGGCAGAGCCGAGAAGTCTTCAACGAAGGCATAAAAAAAATCTGGGGTGCGAGGGGTCTTGACTTGATAACCCAACAAGCCGGGCAGATGACTCCTTCCTCCGGCTCTCCTTCCCTCCCTTCTCTCTCTCTCTCTCTCTCTCTCTCTCTCTCTCTCTCTCTCTCTCTCTCTCTCTCTCTCTCTCTCTCTCTCTCTCTCTCTCTCTCTCTGTCTCTCTCTCTGTCTCTCTGTCTCTCTCTCAATCTCTCTCTCAATCTCTGTCTCACACACACGTTTTAAGAAGAGGTATGATGAAGCTGATGGAGCAGAAAGAGTGACCCAGTAGCGGCCAGTGAAGAGGCGGGGCCAGGAGCTGTGAGTCGACCCCTGTAACCACAACTCGGTGAGTACAACTAGGTGAGTACACACACACACACACACACACGAGAAAATCCATCAGCAATGAAGTTCATTCGACCATCATTTTTCACTTGAAATTGGCAAAACAGAGGGTGTCCAGTAAATTATTATTATTATTATTATTATTATTATTATTATTATTATTATTATTAGTAGTAGTAGTAGTAGTAGTAGTAGTAGTAGTAGCAGTAGTAGTAATAGTAAAGTAATCAATAAAGTTCATATCATAATATGTAATACAGTATACACCGTACATTGCATATTCATGTCGGCTTCATAGCCAACAAATTCTAGTTTATATTATATCCAAATTATTTAAAAAATTATGAATTATGTTTTAATGAAAAGCTGGGAAAGGCATTAAAAATGTCATCCCTGTTTTAAAAGTATGTAACAGTGGTAATAGTAGTAGTAGTAGTAGTAGTAGTAGTAGTAGTAGTAGTAGTAGTAGTAGTAGTAGTAGTAGTAGTAGTAGTAGTAGTAGTAGTAGTAGCAGTAGTAGTATTTGGAAACGATAAGTCATTAGGGAATAGTCTTGAATTCTGTGAGTTAAGAATATATCGCCAGCATCAAGACTTCCTTCCCTTGAAGGATGTCAGGTTTAATGAGTTTTGGTTGGAAAATTTTCATTAAGGCTGCAATTTACCTATGCACTGCCACTCAGAAAAATTGTAGTCATTAAAATTAGAATTTAACTAAATTTTCAATGCATATATTAAGACGCAGATGTCTCTATGCACACTACACTAAGATTCGTCTCAGATAACGCTCATTCTGTTTCCTAACCAGTACATAACCATCACCACCTTAAGAAGCTTTATATTCCTCTGTACAACCATGTAATTTGTCAAAATAAAAAATCTAAATCTAAATCTAAATGTACGGACATTGATCTTTAACCCTTGAGCACACAAGAGCTCAATGCTTTAACGTGATTGACTAGGTAACTCTGTTATCGAACTGTAGTAGAAATTGTGAGATTAGAACCCTGGCAATCTTCGTCCTGACGTCTGGTAAATAAGATTTAAAATTCCTTTCACTTTTGGGAAGAACCGAGGGCGAAGGAAAACATTTTGGTAATTATTGCACAGTGGTGGTAGCGAATATTGTTGAGGTATGCTAAAAAAGAAAATTCTTATTTGCAGACGTAGATTAAACAGTTTAGGATTAATATCTTAGGAACCAAGGCACAAAGGACCCTTTGATGTTTACCCTCAGCTGACACACCAGAGCTCCCTCGTCTTAAAAGCTAAGAGAAACACGGCAGGAAAGGACAAATTCATTGATTATAGATCCCTTCCCTTTGGCACTATCAGAGTCATTCGTGTTTCAGGAGCATTTTCATTAAGCCTGTGTAAAGACAAACTTTAGTTGGGCTAATGTCTTGTGTCAATCACTGAGACCACACTTGGAGCGACGTATCTACTCTGCTTTGAAAATATTTTGACTGTTGTCTGTCAACGAAGACTGAGAATATTATAAAATCCTGAATTGCATCTATACTTTACAGAAAGATTGAATAAGCTTTAGCTCTTGGGTCCACCTCTTAACTCTCTACTGACTAAAATGAATAAGTAACATAAGAACCTAAGAAAGAAGGAACACTGCAACAGGCCTACTGACACATGCGGAGCAGGTCCATGTCCCCTCCCTGATTAGCCCAATGACACCCCTCCCCCGGATTAGCCCAATGACCTACCCAGTCTGGTCACCTCCACTCAAGGATGGAGCACGGCACCAGACCCAGCAGCACAAGCTAGTCAGGTCCAACTCACACCCACCCACACCCACTCATGTATTTATCTAACCTATTTTTAAAACTACACAACGTTTTAACCTGAATAACTGTACTCGGGAGTTTGTTCCACTCATCCACAACTCTATTACCAGTGCTTTCCTATATCCTTCCTGAATCTGAATTTTTCCAACTTGAAACCATTGCTGCGAGTCCTGTCTTGGCTCGAAATTTTCAGCACGCTTTTACATCCCCTTTATTTATTCCTGTTTTCCATTTATACACCTTGATCATATCCCTCCAATTCTACACCTTTCGAGAGAGTGCAGATTCAGGGCCCTCAGTCTATCCTCATAAGGAAGATTTCTGATACATGGGATCATCTTTGTCATCCTCCTCCGTACGTTTTCCAGAGCATTTGTATCCATTCTGTAATACGGTGACCAGAACTGAGCAGCATAGTCTAAATGAGGCCTAACCAAGGATATATAGAGTTGAAGAACAACCTGAGGACTTCTATTATTTATACTTCTAGATATGAAGCCAAGAATTCTGTTAGCTTTATTGCGAACACTAATGCACTGTTGTCTTGGTTTTAGATTACTGCTAACCAGAGCACATAAATTCTTTTCGCAATCAGTAGTATTAAGATCTACATTATTTAGTTTATATGTGGCATGGTTATTTAACTGTCCAACATTTAGAACTTTGCATTTGTCAATATTAAACTGCATCTGCCACTTCTCCGACCATTGCATCAGTCTTTTCAAATCATCCTGGAGTGCTCTAGTGTCCTCATTAGAATGAATTGGACGGTCTGTTTTGGTGTCATCAGCAAATTTGCTTATGTCGCTATTTATTCCCTCATCTATGTCGTTTATGTAAATTGTGAACAACAACGGGCCCAACACTGACCCCTGAGGAACACCGCTTGTGACGTGCCCCCATTCTGATTTCTTCCCATTTATGCAAACTCTCCGCTGCCTATTTGTCAGCCATGCCTCATCCCAGGAAAAAATTTCTCCTCCTATTCCCTGTGCCTTATTTATATTCGAACTCCATTACGCATTCAGCTTCTAATGTACCCGTAATTGATCACACAATGGTTTTAAAACGTGTATTTGGATGTTTGTTGCACGGTTTCTTAAATAGATTTTATTTAGGTTCCGTAGTTCTAGATTCTATTGCATTATACTTAGTCACCACCACCACCACCACACCAAGATTGAAAATAAAATATTTTCTAACTGGCTCCTTTTTCTCTTATCACGCCCTTTACCTCATTATATATATATATATATATATATATAATATATATATATATATATATATATATATATAAATATATATATATATATATATATATATATATATATATATAATGTTAGCTGGTTTATTAAGTTTAAATCCTACCATGTATATCAATCTGGGTCGCTCGAATCCCAAAATAAAGATTAAAAGAAATTCTCAGTAAATATAAGTTGAGAGACATATGTTGTACATATGCGTACAGTATTTATTTTTGGCCTCACTTTATCGTGCTTGCGGATTTCGAATCTAGGCCCCTTTCAACTACTTATAAACATTCACGGTTAATTTCTGGTCTGTGTGAGCCCTGTCGAGTCCTGTAAGTAACTTCTACGTAGTGATTATGTCTCCATTTGTTCTATCTCTAGGACTGTAAGGGTACATAGGACTGGTACAGTGTTTATTTTTAATATTATATAAAACATAATGTTTTTTTTTTTCAGATTTAACGACAAGAGTTCCTACGAAGTATTTTACAAACTAAGATCCGTGTTCTTATCCAGGTTCTTTTCAAAGTTCCTCAGAAGTATATATGTTGAATCTTATATTCATCGCCATTACCCATCCTCGGCTAATTGGACTTCGATAAGAAAAGAGTCACACAAAACATGAGCTCTATTTTTCAGGTCTCGATAAATAGCTCTCTCTCTCTCTCTCTCTCTCTCTCTCTCTCTCTCTCTCTCTCTCTCTCTCTCTCTCTCTCTCTGTCTGTCTGTCTCTCACACACACACGCCTGAAGAATACTCATCAGTGCGGGGCACAACTTGCTGCCAGCAACAATCAATATTGTCACTCCCCAAACTTACACCACAAAGGCTACGCTTCACAATAGAGAAGAATAAAAACTTCCAAGACTTATTTCTCCTGCACATTATAAGCTTCCTCCGGCCCGAGAAGAACGGAATTGCCCCGAGGTCGTGGACAGATGCAGTTTTTGTTATGTCTATCCTTTGTGCATATTCAAAGGTTTCAAAAGGTTTCTCTTACTGGTTTGCACCAAATATATATATATATATATATATATATATATATATATATATATATATATATATATATATATATATATATATATATATATATATATATATATAATATATATATATATATATATATATATATATATATATATATATATATATATATAAATATAATATATATGTCGTGCCGAATATGTAAAACTGGTCAATTAGCAAGAACTCATTTAAAATTAAGTCCTTTCTGAAATTTTCTCTTATACGTTTAAAGATATATATTTTTTCATTAATGTTAATGTAAAAAAAATAATTTTGCACCAGAAGGATCTTAAAAAACTTACCTAACCTTATTATAACAAGAGCAATTTATTTTACCCTAACCCAACTAAATATATTTTAGATTTGTTTACAGTAATTTAATACTAAACAAACACAGTGAAATCTATTTTTTTCCTTAGTTTCAGAATGATTTTGGCGAAATTATTGTATAAACAAATTTTTGCTTGTCCTATATGGCAAGATGAGCGTTGCTATGTAAGCCAAGATCGCAAGTTCTGCCTATTCGGCACGACATATTTATATATATATATATATATATATATATATATATAATATATATATATATATATATATATATATATATATATATATAATATATAATATATATATATATATATATATATATATATATATATTATATATATATATATATATATAATATATATACGTGTATATATATATATATATATATATTATATATATATATATATATATTATAGTGCAAGAAAAGTAGCTAAGGAGCAAGTAATGATGAATGTTTCTTCTTCTTCTACTTCTTTCGGGTTACAATTCCTCGGTGGGGTTGTAACCAGTGTCTTAAAACTAGGAGAAAAGATCTGGGGAAGTCTTGGGAGAATGGGCAATAATAGGTCGAAGTTCATTAAAGAATGAAGATTGAAAAAAAAGGTATATTAGGATAATGGATGCGCCAATTTAAGTTTTGATTTTAATGTAAAAATGAATACACCCATAAAGTTGTGTTGTTCTAATATGAACGAGAGTTATGTGGTGAGAACATACAGAGTTGCTGCTCTAGATGTAGAGTGTTGCTGCTCTAGATGTAGACTGTTGCTGCTCTAGATGTAGAGTGTTGCTGCTCTAGATGTAGAGTGTTGCTGCTCTAGATGTAGAGTGTTGCTGCTCTAGATGTAGAGTGTTTCTGCTCTAGATGTAGACTGTTGCTGCTCTAGAGGTAGACTGTTGCTGCTCTAGATGTAGAGTGTTGCTGTCCTACTCTAGATGAGTTAATAGGAACATGCGCATCTCTCGTGTCATTCACTGTGTCGCTTCCTCACTGGGCAGAATCATACCTCGAGAATCATTCTTTGGGCTCTCTGGTTCGGTTATATTCATGACTATAGGATTATAGATCAGGCTACTGGCTTTCAGTTTTGAGTTACAAACGATGATTTTCTGTGGCTGCAGGGGTCGAATCTTGGCTCCTGTACTCACCTAGATGTGGTTGCATGGGTCGAGTCTCAGCTCCTGGCCCCGCCTCTTCACTGGTCGCTACTCAGTCACTCTTCCCGCTCCGTGAGCTTTATCATACCTCTCCTTAAAGCTATGTATAGATCCTACCTCCACTACGTCACTACCCAGGCTATTCCACTTCCTGACAACTCTGTGACTGAAGAAATACTTCCTGACATCCGTGTGGTTCATCTGAGTTTTCAACTTGCAACTGTGACCCCTTGTTGCTGTGTCCCATCTCTGGAACATCCTGTTTCTCCACCTTGTCTATTCCTCTCAGTATTTTATATGTCGTTATCATATCCCCCCTATCTCTCCTGTCTTCCAGTGCCGTCAGGTTGATTTCCCTTAACCTCTCCTCGTAGAACATACACCTTAGCTCCGGGACTAGTCTTGTTGCAAACTTTAGCACTTTCTCTAGTTTCCTTACATGCTTGGACAGGTGAGAGTTCCAAACTGGCGCTGCATACTCCAGAATACGCCTAATGTACACAGTGTACAGGGTCCTGAATGACTCCTTATTAAGATGACGGAATGCTGTTCTCAGGTTTGCCAAAAGCCCGTATACTGCCGCAGTTATTTGGTTGATGTGCGCCTCAGGAGATGTGCCTGGTGTTATGCTCACCCCAAGATCCTTTTTCTTGAGTGAGGTTTGTAGTCTCTGGCCCCCTAGACTGTACTCCGTCTTTGCCCTTCCCCAGTCTTCATGACTTTGGACTTGGTGGGGTTGAACTCCAGGAGCCAGTTGCGGGACCAATTCTGCAGCCTGTCCAGATAATTCTGTAGTTCTGCCTGGTCCTCGTCCGATTGAATTCTTCTCATCAACTTTACTTCATCTGCCAACAAGGACACTTCGGAATTTATTCCTTCCGTCATGTTGTTCACAAATATAAGAAACAGTACCGGTCCTAGGACTGATCCCTGTGGTGCCCAATTCGTTACAGGCGCCCACTCTGACACCTTACCACGTACCATGGCTCGCTGTTGTCTTCCTGACAGGTATTCCCTAATCCATTGTAGTGTCTTCCTGTTATCCCTGCCTGGTCCTCCAGCTTTTGCACTAATCTCTTGTGTGAAACTGTGCCAAACGCCTTCTTACAGTCCAAGAAAACGCACTCTACCCACTCCTCTCTTTCTTGTCTTACTGCCGTCACCCTGTTATAGAACTCCAGTAGGTTTGTGATGCAGGATTTCCCATCCCTGAAACCGTGTTGGCTGTCGTTGTCCTGTGTGTGTGTGTGTGTGTGTGTGTGTACTCACCTAGTTGAGGTTGCGGGGGGTCGAGTCCGAGCTCCTGGCCCCGCCTCTTCACTGATCGCTACTAGGTCACTCTCCCTGAGCCGTGAGCTTTATCATACCTCTGCTTAAAGCTATGTATGGATCCTGCCTCCACTACATCGCTTCCCAAACTATTCCACTTACTGACTACTCTGTGGCTGAAGAAATACTTCCTAACATCCCTGTGATTCATCTGTGTCTTCAGCTTCCAACTGTGTCCCCTTGTTACTGTGCCCAATCTCTGGAACATCCTGTCTTTGTCCACCTTGTCAATTCCTCTCAGTATTTTGTATGTCGTTATCATGTCCCCCCTATCTCTCCTGTCCTCCAGTGTCGTCAGGTTGATTTCCCTTAACCTCTCCTCGTAGGACATACCTCTTAGCTCTGGGACTAGTCTTGTTGCAAACCTTTGCACTTTCTCTAGTTTCTTCACGTGCTTGGCTAGGTGTGGGTTCCAAACTGGTGCCGCATACTCCAATATGGGCCTAACGTACACGGTGTACAGGGTGCTGAATGATTCCTTATTAAGATGTCGGAATGCTGTTCTGAGGTTTGCTAGGCGCCCATATGCTGCAGCAGTTATTTGGTTGATGTGCGCTTCAGGAGATGTGCCTGGTGTTATACTCACCCCAAGATCTTTTTCCTTGAGTGAGGTTTATAGTCTCTGACCCCCTAGACTGTACTCCGTCTGCGGCCTTCTTTGCCCTTCCCCAATCTTCATGACTTTGCACTTGGTGGGATTGAACTCCAGGAGCCAATTGCTGGACCAGGTCTGCAGCCTGTCCAGATCCCTTTGTAGTTCTGCCTGGTCTTCGATCGAGTGAATTCTTCTCATCAACTTCAGGTCATCTGCAAACAGGGACACCTCAGAGTCTATTCCTTCCGTCATGTCGTTCACAAATACCAGAAACAGCACTGGTCCTACGACTGACCCCTGTGGGACCCCGCTGGTCACAGGTGCCTACTCTGACACCTCGCCACGTACCATGACTCGCTGCTGTCTTCCTGACAAGTATTCCCTGATCCATTGTAGTGCCTTCCCTGTTATCCCTGCTTGGTCCTCCAGTTTTTGCACCAATCTCTTGTGTGGAACTGTGTCAAACGCCTTCTTGCAGTCCAAGAAAATGCAATCCACCCACCCCTCTCTCTCTTGTCTTACTGCTGTCACCATGTCATAGAACTCCAGTAGGTTTGTGACACAGGATTTCCCGTCACTGAAACCATGTTGGCTGCTGTTGATGAGATCGTTCCTTTCTAGGTGTTCCACCACTCTTCTCCTGATAATCTTCTCCATGATTTTGCATACTATACATGTCAGTGACACTGGTCTGTAGTTTAATGCTTCATGTCTGTCTCCTTTTTTAAAGATTGGGACTACATTTGCTGTCTTCCATGCCTCAGGCAATCTCCCTGTTTCGATAGATGTATTGAATATTGTTGTTAGGGGTACACATAGCGCCTCTGCTCCCTCTCTCAATACCCATGGGGAGATGTTATCTGGCCCCATTGCCTTTGAGGTATCTAGCTCACTCAGAAGCCTCTTCACTTCTTCCTCGTTTGTGTGCACTGTGTCCAGCACTTGGTGGTGTGCCCCACCTCTCCGTCTTTCTGGAGTCCCTTCTGTCTCCTCTGTGAACACTTCTTTGAATCTCTTGTTGAGTTCTTCACATACTTCACGGTCATTTCTTGTTGTCTCTCCTCCTTCCTTCCTTAGCCTGATTACCTGGTCCTTGACTGTTGTTTTCCTCCTGATGTGGCTGTACAACAGTTTCGGGTCAGATTTAGCTTTCGCTGCTATGTGTGTGTGTGTGTGTGTGTGTGTGTGTGTGTGTGTGTGTGTGTGTGTGTGTGTGTGTGTGTGTGTGTGTGCGTGTGTGTGTGTGTGTGTGTGTGTGGGTGTGTGTGTGTGTGTACTCACCTATTTGTGGTTCCAGGGGTCGAGTCATAGCTCCTGGCCCCGCCTCTTCGCTGATTGCTACTAGGTCCTCTCTCTCCCTGCCCCATGAGCTTTATCATACCTCGCCTTAAAACTATGTATGGTTCCCGCCTCCACTACGTCACTTTCTAGGCTATTCCACGGCCTGACTACTCTATGACTGAAGAAATACTTCCTAACATCCCTTTGATTCATCTGAGTCTTCAGCTTCCAATTGTGACCTCTTGTGTCTGTGTGCCCCGTCTTCGTCCACCTTGTCTATTCCGCGCAGTATTTTATATGTCGTTATCATGTCTCCCCTGACCCTCCTGTCCTCCAGTGTCGTCACGCCGATTTCCCTCAACCTTTCTTCGTAGGACAATCCCCGTAGCTCTGGGACTAGTCTTGTTGCAAACCTTTGCACTTTCTCTAATTTCTTGACGTGCTTGACTAGGTGTGGATTCCAAACTGGTGCTACATACTCCAGTATGGGCCTGACGTAAATGGTATACAGAGTCTTGACCGAATCCTTACTGAGGTATCGGAACGCTATCCGTAGGTTTGCCAGGCGCCCGTATGCTGCAGCAGTTATCTGACTGATGTGCGCCTCAGGAGATATGCTCGGTGTTATACTCACCAACAGATCTTTTTCCTTGAGTGAGGTTTGCAGACTTTGGCCATCTAAGCTATATTGTGTCTACGGTCTTCTTTGCCCTTCCCCAATCTTCATGACTTTGCATTTGGCAGGGTTAAACTTAAGGAGCCAGTTGCTGGACCTGGCTTGTAGCCTGTCCAGGTATCTTTGTAGTCCTGCCTGATCCTCATCCGATTTGATTCTTCTCATTAACTTCACATCATCTGCAAACAAGGACACTTCTGAGTCTATCCCTTCCGTTATGTCGTTCACATATATCAAGAACAGCACAGGTCCTAGGACTGACCCCTGTGGAACCCCGCTTGTCACAGGCGCCCACTCTGACACCTCGTCACGTACCATGACTCGTTGTTGCCTCCCTGTCAGGTATTCTCTGATCCATTGCAGTGCCTTTCCTGTTATATGTGCCTGATCCTCTAGCTTTTGCAGTAACCTCTTGTGAGGAACTGTGTCGAAGGCCTTCTTGCAGTCCAAAAAAATGCAGTCGATCCACCCCTCTCTCTCTTGTCTTACTTCTGTCACCTTGTCATAAAACTCTAGTAGGTTTGTGACACAGAATTTTCCTTCCCTGAAACCGTGCTGGTTGTCAATTATACACTTGTTTCTTTCCAGGTGCTCCACCACTCTCCTCCTGATGATCTTCTCCATGACCTTGCGTACTATACACGTTAGTGATACAGGTCTGTAGTTTAGTGCCTCATGTCTGTCTCCCTTTTTAAAAATTGGGACTACATTTGCCATTTTCCATACCTCAGGGAGTTGCCCAGTTTCAAATGATGTGTTGAAGATCTTTGATAATGGTACACACAATATCTCTGCTCCCTCTTTAAGGACCCACGGAGAGATGTTGTCTGGTCCCACCGCCTTTAAGGTGTCAAGTTCGCATAGCAGCTTCTTCACCTCCTCCTTGGTTATATGTACCTCATCCAGCACTTGCTGGTGTACCCCCCTGCTCTGATTTCCTGGAGTCCTACTGGTTTCCACTGTAAATACTTCTTTAAATCTCGTGTTGAGCTCCTGACATACCTCTCGGTCGTTTCTTGTGAATTCCCCATCACCCTTCCTCAGTCTGATTACCTGGTCCTTGACTGTTGTTTTCCTGCTGATGTGGCTGTACAACAGCTTCGGGTCAGTCTTGACTTTCGATGCTATGTCATTTTCATATTGTCGCTGAGCCCCCCTTCTTATCTGTGCATATTCGTTACTGGCTCTTCAGCTAATCTCTTTATTTTCCTGAGTTCTCTGTCTTCTGTACCTTTTCCATTCTCTAGTACACCTAGTTTTTGCCTCCCTACACCTTTGGGTGAACCAAGGACTCGTTCTGTTCTTCCCATTATTTCTGTTTCCCTTGGGAGCAAACCTCTCCTCTGCCTCCTTGCATTTTGTTGCCACATAGTCCATCATTTCTTGTACTGGTTTTCCTGTGAGTTCCCTCTCCCACTGAATATCTTGAAGGAAGTTCCTCATGCCTGAGTAGTTCCCCCTTTTGTAGTATGGTTTTTCCCATCCTATTCCTGCTACTCTCTCCACTTGGAGCTCAACTATGTAGTCGAAGCACAGAACCACATGATCACTAGCTCCTAGGGGCCTTTCATTCATGTGTACTCACCTAATTGTACTCACCTAATTGTGGTTGCAGGGGTCGAGATTCAGCTCCTGGCCCCGCCTCTTCACTGATCGCTACTGGGTCCTCTCTCTCTCTTCTTCCTGAGCTTTGTCATACCTCTTCTTAAAACTATGTATGGTTTCTGCCTCCACTACTTCACTTGCTAGGCTATTCCACTTGCTGACGACTCTATGACTCGTGACCCTGTGACTCGTCTGAGTCTTCAGCTTCCAGTTGTGACCCCTTGTCCCTGTGTCCCCTCTCTGGAACATCCTATCTCTGTCCACCTTGTCTATTCCCCGCAGTATCTTGTATGTCGTTATCATGTCTCCCCTGTCCCTTCTGTCCTCCAGTGTCGTCAGTCCGATTTCCCTTAACCTTTCCTCGTACGACATTCCCTTGAGCTCTGGGACTAGCCTTGTTCCAAACCTTTGTACTTTCTCTAACTTCTTGAAGTGCTTGACCAGGTGTGGGTTCCACACTGGTGCTGCATACTCCAGTATGGGCCTAACATACACAGTGTACAGTGTCTTGAACGATTCCTTATTAAGGTATCGGAACGCTATTCTCAGGTTTGCCAGGCGCCCGTATGCTGCAGCGGTTATTTGGTTGATGTGTGCCTCCGGTGATGTGCTCGGTGTTATGGTCACCTCAAGGTCTTTCTCCCTGAGTGAGGTCTGTAGTCCTTGTCCACCTAGCCTAATAACTTGTCCTGCGGTCTTCTTTGCCCTCCCCAATCTTCATGACTTTGCATTTGGCTGGATTGTATTCGAGAAGCCATTACTGAACCACATGTCCCAGCCTGTCCAGGACTCTTTGCAGTCCTCTGCCCTCATCCTCGTCCGATTTAATTCTTCTCATCAACTTCACATCATCTGCGACAGGGACAACTTCAGATCTATTCTTCCATCATTCGTCACATATATCAAAATTAGCACTGTCCTAGAACTGACCCTGTGGGACCCCCGCTCGTAAACAGGCCCCACTGTGATACCTCTTCACGTAACCAATGACTTCCCTTATCCATTGCAGTGCCTCCCTTTTACATGCCGCCGATACACCAGCTCTCACTAATCTCTGTGGGGAACTGTGTCAAAGGCCTTCCTGCAGTCTAGGGAAAACGCAATCTACCACCCCTCTCTCTCGTGTCTTACTTCTGTTACTATTCATAAAACTCCAGGCGGTTTGTGAAACAAGATTTGCCTTCCCTGAACCCATGCTAGTTGTACATTTATAATCTTGTTCCTTTCCAGGTGTTCGAACACTCTCCTCTGATAATCTTTCTCCAGACTTTGCACACAATACATGGCAAGACACAGGTCTGTAGTTTATGCCTCAGTTCTGTTTCCTTTCTTAAAATATGGGGACTGAACATTAGCTTCTTCCATTTTCCTCAGTAGTTGCCCAGTTTTCAAGGGATGTGTTGAAGATTGTGGTAGAGCACGCACAGCATCTCTGCTCCTTCTCTATAGGACAGCCATGGGGAGATGTTGTCAGGTCCCATCGCCTTTGAGGTGTCAAGGTCACTTAAGAGCTTCTTCACCTCCTTCCTCAGTTGTTCGTATGTCATTCAACACTTGTTGGTATAATCCTTCTTGAGTTCCCTTTCTGTGCGTCTTTTCCCACAGCCCTTCCTGCTCACTTAAAAACTTCCTTAAATCTCCTGTTCAGCTCCTCACATACCTCCTGATCATTTCTTGTGAGTTTCTCCACCTTCTATCTGTCCTTAATCTGTCCACCTGGTCTTTGACTGTTGTCTTCCTCCTGATGGGTTATACAAACAGTTTTTCGGGTTCATCCTTGATTCTCGATGCTATGTCATTTTTCATACTTTCGCTGGGCTTCCCCTCCCTCCTTACTTTGCGTTCTCATTCCTGGCTCTGGGCGACTGATCTCCCTAATTTTCGTGTGTTCTCTGCCTTCTGTACTTTTTCCATTCTCTACTGCAACTTTTGTTTTTTGCCTTCCTTACACGTCGGGTAAACCAGGGGCTCGTTCTGGTCTTTTTCCCGTGTTACGTTGCCCTTGTGAATAACCTTTCCTCCACTGCTCCTTACATTTTGTTGTTACATAATCCATCATTTCTTTACTGGCTTTTCCTGCCAGTTCTCTTCCCACTGGACCTCCCGCAGGAAGTTCTTCAACCCGATGTAGTCCCTCTTTTATAGTCAGCTTTTCCATCAACTCCTTTTCTCTCCTCCACTTGCAGCTCTACTATGTATTCAAATAGCACAGAACCACGTGTCGCTAGCTCCTAGGGGACTCTCATACTTGATGTCCTCAATGTCTGAGCTGCCCAGGGTGAACACAAAGGTCCCCAATCTTGCTAGGTTCATGCCTCCCCTCTCACTCCTGGTAGTGTCCCTTAACCATGTTGGTGCATGAGGTTTTCCCCCAGCACCACGTCCTACATCCTGCTTTCCATGTTTTGGACCCCCATGTGGCCCAGGTTTTACCCAGTCGATCTCCCTGGGGTTGAAATATCCCCCATAACCACAACTTTGCTCCTGTTGGAATGCGCTCCTCTTGCCACCTCAGCAAGTGTGTCCACCATTGCTCTGTATTGCTTCTCCTTCATATTCCTCCATAGGCCCTCCTGCATTCCTGTGTGGATTAATACATCACTGCAATGACCACTTTTGTGTTTGTCCCCAGACTGAAGTTGTACCTGCTATGTAGTCTCTTTCTCCCGTCTCATCTATTCTTCCATTTTCTCGAATTTCCATCTGTTTTGTTTACGAGCAGAGCAACCCCCACGCCTCCCCCCCTGGCCCCTTCTATTTTTCCTTCATGATCGGTATCCTGTGGAAGATTGCATCGTTTATTGTCTCCGTGAGTTTTGTTTTCTGTAACTGCTATGATGTCTGGGGGCTTCTCATTGATTCTTCTATGGCCATTCATCATGTTTATTTCGTAATTCCATCTGCATTTGTGTAACCAAACCTTAACTTCTGTTCAATACTATAACTGTGGTGATGGGGGAGGTAGGAAACATAGGGATCGGTGTGTGATGTTGGTTTGGGATTGCTCAGTTGCCTTGGGGTGTTATGGCTGGAGTTCCTTCTGCAAGGTGTTTCTTCTGGGGGGTGCGCTTATCACTTCCATTTGGAATCCTGGGTTATTCTGCTCTCCTTTTTCATTTCCCTCCCATTTCTCCTTTCGTTTTGAAACTTCTCTCTTTCATTGTCTTTCCATTATCCTGTGTTCTGTCTGATCGAGGTACACCACACTCCAGAACACCCTACCTGCTGCCTCTCAGCCGTGCTTTCTCCTGCGGATCAAGGTTCGGGTGATTCTGCCTTTTGAAAATTACTTGAGAGGCCGATTCCTTTTCTTTGTGAACCACCCAATTCTTCAAAAATTGCCACCGGGGTCATGTCCCCCTCGCCTATCACCTTCATGATATCTTCAAAATTGCTTTTTTCTCCTCCTGCTTTCTTCATCATAAGTATCCCTTAGCTTCAGTCTAGCCCATAGACAACATAGATCTCTCCCTTTCCACCTCCCACTGTGACTCCCATTGCATCCTCCTGATGTGTTTCAGTTCCTTCCCGTGGAGTGTTTCCTTCCTACAGTCCCTTCCCTAGTTATGGCCCCCTATGCTTTGGCTTGTCCTTCCTGCTCACCAGTTCCTGGCCCCCACAGGTATCTGGTAAGGTCCTTACACATGTCCTAGTTCCTTCAATGTCTTCCAACCTCTCATTCTGTCCTAGTGTGCTCCCTGTCTTTGTTTTGGCCCCATGTGGGTTTGACAGGACCTCTGCATACAGTTTAGTTTCCATGCTTCCTTCAGACCTGTTGTCTGTGTTTGATGTAGCCATTGCCGATGCTACTTCTGTAATATCTTTGTCTCTGTGCTATTTCAGATGTCTCAGCTCCTCTTCTAATCTCTCTGTCGTGATTTCTGCTGCTGTGGCCTGTTGCTTCCACCTTCTGCATTCTGCTGCTAACCTCTCTTCCATCTTCCTTTCCAGCTCATCTAGTCTCCTTCCCCAGTCTTCCTCCCTTTTTTTGAGCTCTACCTCCCATTCCTCCCTCCCAGATTCGTCCTTGGAGCCCCTTGTCCTCATCCTGGTTCTAGGTTCCCCCGTTGCTCCACAGAAGGGGGGACGGGTGGTTAGGAGGAGAGGGGATGGATGGTTGTGGGGGAGGGGGAGGATGGTTATTGGAGGGGTAGAGATAGTTGGGGGAGGGGGTTAGATGGTTTTGAGGGAGAGAGGGGATGGATGGTTATGGGGGAGGGGGAGGATGGTTATTGGAGGGAGGGAGGTAGTTGGGGGGGTTAGATGGTTTGGGGAGGGGTTAAGTGACTTGAGGGAGAGGTAGGTGGCTAAGGTGAGGTGGTTAGGGAAGGGGAGAGGTGGTTAGGAGACGGGGGGTACGTGTTTGTGTCAATGTGTTTGTGTCAAGTGGTGGAGGGTGTGTGGGTGTGTGTGTGGTGTGTGTGTATGTGTGTGTTGGTGTGTTGTGTGTGTGTGTGTGGGTGTGTTGTGTGGTGTTGTGTGTGGTGTGTGTGTGTGGTGTGTGGTGTGTGGTGTGTGTGTGTGTGTGGTGTGTGTGTGTAGTGTGTGTGGTGTGTGTGTGTGGTGTGTGGTGTGGTGGTTGTGTGGTGTGTGGTGTGTGTGTGGTGTGTGTGTGTGTGGTGTTTGGTGTGTGGTGTGTGTGTGGTGTGTGTGTGTGTGTGGTGTGTGTGTGGTGTGTGTATGTGTTGTGTGTGTGTGTGTGTGTGTGTGTGGTGTGTGTGGTTGTGTGGTGTGTGTGTGTGGTGTGTGTGTGTGGTGTGTGTGTGGTGTGTGTTGTGTGGTGTTGTGTGTTGTGTGTGTGGTGTGTGTGTGTGGTGTTGTGTGTGTGTGTGTATGTGTGGTGTGTATGTGTGTGTGTGTGTGTGTGGGTGTGTGTGTGTGTGGTGGTGTGTTGGTGTGTGGTGTGTGTATGTGTGGTGTGTGTGTGTGTGGTGTGTGTGTGTGGGTGTGTGTGTGTGGTGTGTGTGTGTGTGTGGTGTGTGTGTGGTGTGTGGTGTGTGTGTGTGTGTGTGTTGAGTGTGTGTTGTGTGGGTTTGTGTGTGTGGGTGTGTGTGGTGTGTGTGTGAGTGTTGGTTGTGTGTGTGTGTGTTTGTGTGTGGTGGGTGATGTGTGGGTGTGTGTGTGGTGTGTGTGTTGTGTTGTGTGGTGTGTGTGTGTGTGTGGTGTGTGTGTGTGTGGTATTGTGGTGTTGTGTTGGTGTTGTGTGGTGTGTGTGTGTGTGTGTGTGTGTGGTGTGTGGGTGTGTGTGTGTGTGTGTGGTGTGTGTTGTGTGTGGTGTGTGTGTGTGTGTGTGTTGTGTGTGGTGTGGTGTGTGGTGTGTGTGGTGTGTTGTTGTGTGTGTGGTGTGTGTGTGTGTGTGTGTGTGTGTGTGAGTGTCTACCCTTGTGTGTGTGCGCTTGTGTGTGAGGGAGGGAGGGTTAGGGGGGTAGGTGGAGTGGTTGAAAGATCCGTCGTGTAGGCACAAATTAATCCTCATTTATGCTTTCCCATTATCTACTCTCTCCCACGTGTAATGCCCTTTTCTGGATTTACGTATTAATGGGGGGGGGGGGGGGGGGCTGGTTATAATCATTTTCCTTGTTCACATTGAGAGAGGACATTCCTAGTCTTCCTAAGTATTCTTAACTGCTAATGAACTACCGGTAGTAACCACTGCCTGTGTGCGTGTGTGCATGTGTGTGTGTGTGAGTGGGTGTGTGTGTGAGTGTCTTGTGCGGTGTTAATGACTGGCCGCAACTTCTATGTGAACTGACACAACCCTCCTGGGACTTGGAACCTTAGCACCGACTTAACAACAATGTTGCCCCTTAAAAGCTTGTCCGCACCTACCATTCTCACACACGTCAACACTATATTCTCTATGTCTATGCTATTTCTATTCTAATTCCAGGTAATATCGTTGCAGAGTGAGTGACCAGTATCAAACAGTATGCAAGGCCTGCCGAGGGCCGTCAACATGGCAAACCCACCAAAAGTGAATAAACCTTTCGCTGGCAATGGGTGCGGTGGACAGTTGCCAGCTGCTGCTGACGAAGTCGTCCTACGTAGGCCTTAAAGTCCCCTAATTGGAGATCCTTCACGCCGTGATGTTTATGATGACCATAAATTTCTCAATACATCCCCGCTTCCTCACGCGATTTTCACTCTTCACTTTAATGAAAGTATACCTTCACATTATATACACTATCACTTTATATGTATAATTGGCAACAACTTGTCGTGTACGTCACTTCTTCAGGCCTAACGCTGCCAATGTGGAGCAACGAGCGCCTAAGGCCCCCAACGGTTGCGTTTGAAATATTATGATTTCAGCTTTCCTCTCACTTTCTTATAACTAATATACTTTAATAATATCACTCGTAGTATTGTTCACTGACGTTTCCAACTAACCACTGATTCTGCTAAGCTGTTGTATTGCACGCCTAACAGAGAGCTAAGGATCTCAGCCCTTGTGAACCCATGTCTGCACCCCCACGGACCCACTGTGTGTGTGTGTTGTGTTGTGTGTGTGTGTGTGTGTGTGTGTGGTGTGTGTGTGTGTGTGTGTGTATGGTGGGTGTGCGCGTGGTTTTTGTGTGTGGTGTGGTACTCACCTAGTTTAGTTTGTCAGGGGGTCGAGTCCAAGCTCCTGCCCCGTCCTCTTCACTGGTCCTACTAGGTCACTCTCCCTGAGCCGTGAGTTTTATCATACCTCTGCTTAAAGTTATGTATATGCTGCCTCCATTACACGCTTCCCAAAACTATTTCCACTTCCTGACTACTCTGGTGGCTGAAGAAATACTTCCCTAACATCCCTGTGATTCATCTGTGTCTATCACTTCCAACTGTGTCCCCTTGTTGTTGTGTCCCATCTCTGGAACATCCTGTCGGTTGTCCACCTTTTCAATTCCTTTCCTTATTTTGTATGTCGTGATCAGTCCCTCCTATCTCTCCTGTCCTCAGTGTCCGTCAGGTTGATTTCCCTTGAAACCTCTCCTCGTAGGACATACCTCTTATCTCTGGGACTAGTCTTTTTGCACGCCTTAGGACTTTCTCTAGTTTCTTTAACGTGCTTGGGATAGGTGTGGTTCTCAGACTTGGTGCCCCATACCTCCAATATGGGCCTAACGTACACGGTGTACATGGTCCCTGAGCTATTTCTTATTAAGATGTTTGGATGCTGTTCGTGGTTTGAGACAAGGCGCCCATATCTGTAGCAGTATTATTTGGGTTGATGTGGCTCTTACTGGTAGATGTGCCTGGTGTTTTATAACGCACCCCAAATCTTTTTTCTTGGATTAGGTTATAGTCTTCCTGGCCCCCAGAGTGTAACTTTCTCCGTCTGCGTCTTCTTTGCCCTTCTCCAATCTTCAATGACTTTGCAATTGGTGGGGGTTGAACTCCAGGAGCCAATTGCTGGACAGGTCTCAAGCCTGTCCAGATCCTTTGTAGTTCCTGCCTGTCTTCGATCGAATTAAGTTGCTTCCCGCTCATCAACTTCACGTCATCCTGCAAACAGGGACACTTCGGCGTCTATTCTTCCGTCTGTGTCGTTCACAAATGCCAGAAACAGCACTCGTTCCCTACGGACTGACACCCTGTGGGTACCCCGCTGGCACAGGTGCCCACTCTGACACTCTGTGTGGTGTGTGTGGTGTGTGTGGGGTGTGTGAGATGTGTGTTTTTGTGTGTGTGTGTGTGTGGTTGTGTGTGTGTATGTGTGTGAGTGTGTGTGTGTGGTGTGTGTGTTTGTGTGTGTGTTGTGTGTGTGTGTGTGTTTGTGTGTTGTGTGTGTGTGTGTGTGTGTGTGTGGGTGTGTGTTTGTGTGTGTGGTGTGTGTGTGTGTGTGTGTGTGTGTGTGTGTGTGTGTGTTGGGTGTGTGTGTGGTGAGGTGTGTGTGTGTGTGTGTGTGTGTGTGTGTGTTTGTGGGTATCATGCATGCTCGAGTGCAACGAATTAGCATATATATGTGTATATGACACTTTCTGCAACACATTCACACACACACACAGCACACACACACACACACACACACACAACACACACACACACGCGCGCGCGCGGCGCGCGCGCGCACACGCACACTGAACACCATCATGTAATTACATCATCCATCATCAATGTCAGTCCGTATAGTAACCCAAGTTTTCCACAGCCCATTGGATACATGACGTGGCACCAAGCCAAAACCTCCAACAAACATATGGGTGTAGCAGCAGTCATCACATACGAACAAACATATTGGGTGTAGTCATCAGTCCATCACAACACCAACAAACATATGGGTGTAGCCGCAGTCATCCACATAGCCAACAAACCATGATGGTGTAGCAGCAGTCATGCACAACACCACAAACATATGGGTGTACAGCAGTCAACACATAGCGAACAAACCATAATGGGTGTAGCAGCAGTAATCACATACAACAAACATATGGGTGTAGCAGCAGTCATCACATACCAACAAAACATATGGGGGGTAGCAGCATCATCACACACCAACAACAAATGGTGTAGCAGCACAGTGCATCACATAACCAACAAACATATGGTGTAGCAGCAGTCCTCACATACCAACAAACATAAGGTGTAGCAGCAGTCCCATCCACATACCAACAAACATATGGTGGTAGCAGCAGTCATCACATACCAACAAACATATGGGTGTAGCAGCAGTCATCACAGGCACCAACAAACATATGGGTGTAAGAGCATGCATCACATTACCAGAAACAAACAAATGGGTGACAAGCAGTCATCACATACCAACAAACGATAGGGTGTAAGCAGCATCATGCACATACCGAACAACAAATGGGGATGTAAGCAAGCAGGTCCATTCACATATCCAACCAAACATAATGGGTGAAGCAAGCAGTCATCACAATACCAACAAACATATGGGGGTAGCAGCAGTCATCACATACCAAAAACATATGGGTTGAAGCAGCAGTCATCACATACCAACAAACATATTGGTGAAGCAGCAGTCATCACACACAACAAACGATAAGGGAGTAGCAGCAGTCATCACATACCAACAAACAAACATATGGGTAGTAGCAGCATTATCATCACATACCAACAAACAGTTAAGTGGTGTAGCCAAGCAGTCATCACACACCAACAACATATGGGTGTAGCATCAGTTCATTCACATACCAGACAAACAAATGGGTTGGTAGCAGCAGTCCATCACATACCAAACAAACATATGGGTTGTGGAGCATGCAGTCATCACAGAACATGCCAACACACATATGGGTGTAGCAGCATCATCACATACCAACAAACATATGGGTGTACAAGCATCAATTCACACACCAACAACAATATGGGTGTACACAGTCATCACATACCAACAAGACATAAGGGTGAAGCAGCAGTCATCACACACCAACAAACATAAGGGTGAAGCAGCATCATCACCTAGCAACAAACATATGGGTTAGCAGCAGTCCATCACATACCAACAAACATATGGGTTAAGCAGTAGTCATCACACACCAACAGAACATATGGGGTGAAGCAGCTCTGATGCATCTACACACCAACAAACATATGGGTTAAGCAGCAGTCATCACACACCCAAACAAACATATTGGTGAAGCAGCATTCAATCACATACAACAACAATGGGTGAATAGCACAGTCATCACACACCAACAAACATATGGGTGTTAGCAGCAGTCATCACACACCACAAACGATAGGGTGAAGCAGCAGTGATCACAGCACCAACAAACATATGGGTGAAGCAGTCATTCATCACACACCAACAAACATATGGTGAAGCAGCAGTCATCACACACCAACAAACATAATGGGTGAGCAGCAGTCATCACACACCACAAACATATGGGTGAAGCAGCAAGTCATCCACAGTCAAACCAACAAACAAGGTGAACAGCAGTCATCACACACCAACAAACATATGGGTGAAGCAGCAGTCATTCCACACACCAACAAACAAATGGGTGAAGCATCATGCCATCACAACACCAACAAAACCATATGGGTGAAGCAGACATCATCACACACCATACAAACATATGGGTGAAGCAGCAGTCATTCCACACACCAACAAACATATGGGTGAAGGGCAGCAGTCATCACACACCAACAAACATAAAGGGTGAAGCAGCATCCATCCACACACCACAAAACATATGGTGAAGGCAGCAGTCATCACCACAACCACAAAACATATGGGTGAAGCAGCAGTCATCACACACCAACAAACAGTAATGGGTGAAGCGAGCATCACACACACCAACAAACCATATGGGTGATGAGCGTAGGGCAGTTCATCCACAACCGAACAAACTATGGGTGAAGCAGCAGTCATGGCACACACCAACAAACATATGGGTGAAGGCATCATCCATCCACACACCAAACAAACATATGGGTGAAGCAGAAGCCATCACACACCAACAAACATATGGTGAAGCCAGCATCATCACACACCCAACAAACATAATGGGTGAAGCAGCAGTCATCCACACACCAACAAAACATAATGGGTGAAGCAGTCAGGTTCATTCACACACCAACAAACAGTATGGTATAGCAGCAGTCATCCACACACCAACAAACATATGAGGTGAAGCAGCATCATCACACACCAACAAGACATATGGGTGGAAGGCGAGCAGAATCACACACCAACAAACAATAATGGGTGAAGCAGCAGTCGCCATCACACACCACAAAATATGGGAGAAGCAGCAGTCATCCACACCGCCAACAAACATATGGGTGAAGCAGCAGTCCTCACACACCAACAAACATATGGGTGAAGTCAGCAGTATCATCACACACCAACAAACATATGGGTGAAGCAGCAGACATCACACACCAACAAACTATGGTGAAGCAGCAGGCCATCACACAACCAACAAACATATGTGGTGAAGCAGCAGCCATCACACAACCAACAAACATATGGGTGAAGCAGCAAGTCATCCACCTACCAACAAACATATGGGTGGAAAGCAGCAGTCATCACACACAGACAAAAAAAAGACCATATGGGCACAGCAAGTAATCACACACCAACAAACATATGGTGACGCAGCAAGCCATCACACACCAACAAACAATGGGTGAAGCAGCAGTCATCACATACCAACTAAACATATGGGTGAAGCAGCAGTCATCACACACCAACAAACATATGGGATCTGAAGCAGCAGTCATCCACACACCAACAAACTAAGGGTGAAGCAGCAGTCATCACACACCAAGCAAAAACATATTGGTTAGCATCAGTCCTCACACACCAACAAACATATATGGGTGAAGCAGCAAGTCATCACACACCAACAAACATATGGGTGAGCGTGCAGCAGTCATCACACACCAACAAAATATGGGTGAAGCAGCAGGCCAACACACACCAACAAACAATGGTGAAGCAGCAGCGCATCAGCACAGCCAACAAACATATGGTGAAGCAGCAGTCATCACATACAACAAACAATATGGGTGAAGCAGCAGTCATCACAACACCAACAACATATATGGGTGAAGGCAGCAGTCCATCTACCACCAACAAACATATGGGTGAACCAGTCGCGCAGGGGGGGGGGGGGGGGGGGATCACACACCACAAGACATATGGGTGAAGCAGCAGTGCATCACTACCAACAAACATGATGGGGGTGAAGCAGCAGGTCATCACCACCAACAAACATATGGATGAAGAGCAGTCATCCATACACAACAAACATTGGATGAGCAGCAGCATCCAGCACCAACAAACATATTGGGGAGTGAAGCAGCAGTCATCACACACCAACATACATATGGGTGAAGCAGCAGTCATCGCACACCAACAAACATATGGGGTGAAGCAGCCGCCAATCACACAGCCAACAACATATAGGGTGTCAGCAGCAGTCATCCACACACACAACAAACATATGGTTTGAGAGGCAGCAGTCATACACACTCAACAAACAAAGGGTGAGCGCAGCAGTCATCACATACCAAACAAACATATGTGTGAAGCCAGGGCAGCCATCACACACCAACAAACATATGGGTGAAGTTCAGCAGGTCATCGCACAGACCAACAAACAATGGGATGAAAGCAGCAGTCATCACACACCAACAAACATTTGGGTGAAGCAGCAGTCATCACACACCAACAAACATATGGGTGAAGGCAGCAGTCAATCACACACCAACAAACATATGGGTGAAGCAGCAGTCATAACACATACCAACAAACAGTGTGCAGTGGGTGAAGTCAGCAGGTCAATCACACAAACCAACAAACATATGGATGAAGCAGCGGGATGGGCAGTCCCATCCAACACACCAACAAACATATGGTGAAGCAGCAGTCATCACATACCAACCAAACATATGGTGAGCGCCGTCATCACACACCAACAAACATATGGGTGAAGCAGCAAGTCGCATCACACACCAACAAACATATGTGGTGAAGCAGCAGTCATTCACATACCCCAACACACATATGGGTGTAGCACAGCAGTCATCACACACCAACATACAATATGGGTGAAAGCAGCAGTCCAACACACACCAACAAACATATGGGGTGATGCAGCAGTCATCACACACCAACAAACATATGGGTGAAGCAGCAGTCATCACGAAACACCGAAGAAACAAACATAATGGTGAAGCAGCAGTCATCACATAGCCAACAAACATAGGGTGTAGCAGCAGTCATCACACACCAACAAACCATATGGTGAAGCAGCAGTCATGCACATACCAGACAAACATAGGGGGTGTAGCAGCAGTCATCACATACCAACAAACATTATGGGGTAGCAGCAGTCATCCACACCAACAAACATATGGTTGGGCAAGTCAGCAGTCATCCACTTACAACAAAACATAAGGTTGTTAAGCAGCAGTCGAACCGACACACACCAACAAACTTATGGGTGAAGCCAGCAGGTCCTCACATACCAACAAACATATGGGTGTAGCATGCAGTCATCACATACCAACAAACATAAGGGTAAGCAGCAGTCATCACACACCAACAAACCTGTGGGATGAAGCAGCATTCCTCACATACTCAGACAAACATATGGTGAAGCAGCAGTCCAGTCACATACCAACAACAAGTGGGTGAAGCAGCACTCCTCACATACCAACAAACATATTGGGTGGAAGCAGAACAGTCATCGACATACCAACAACCAATATGGGTGAAGTACTGTCATCACACACCAACAAACATATGGTGTAGCACAGACAGTCACATACCAACAAACATATGGGTGAAGCAGCAGTCATCACACACCAACAAACATATGGGAGAAGCAGCAGTCCATTCACACACCAACAAACAAATGTGGGTGAAGCAGCAGTCATGATCCACACACACCAACAAACTATGTGGGTGAAGCAGCAGTCATCACACAGCCAACAAACATATGGGTGAAGCAGCAGTCATCAGCACACCAACCAACATATGGGAGAAGCAGCAGTCATCACACTCCAACAAACATATGGGTTAAGCGCAGTCATCCACAAACATACCAAGCAAAACAAATGTGAAGCAGCAGTTCATCACACACCAACAAACGTATGGGGTGAAGCAGAGTCATACACACCAACAAAAAAACATATGGGTGAAGCGAGCAGTCATGCACACACCACAACAAACATAAGGGTAGAAGCAAGCAGTCATCAGCACAGCCAACAAACATATGGGTGAAAGCAGCAGTCATCCACACACACCAACAAACATATGGGTGAAAGCAGCAGTCATCACACACCAAGCAAACATAAGTGTGAAGGCAGCAGTCATTCACACAGGGTCCCAACAAAAGTCATATGGGTGAAGCAGCAGTCATCCACAACCACCAACAAACATAAGGATTAAAGCATCAGTCATCACAACACCAACAAACATATGGTGAAGGCAGTCATTCATCACACACCAACAAACATATTGGTGAAGCAGCAGTCATCACACACCAACAAACATATGGGTGAAATCAGCAGTCATCCACACACACCAACAAACATATGGTGAATAGGGCAGGCAGTCCATCACACACAACAAACATGATGGGTTGAAGCAGCAGTCATCACACACGCAGACAAACCATATGGGTGAAGCAGCAGTCATCACACACCAACAAACATATGGTGAAGCAGGCAGTCCAGCACATACCAAGCAAACTATGGGGAAGCAGCAGTTCATCACACACCAACAAACATATGGGTGAAGCAGCAGTCCATCCACACACCAACAAACATATGGGGTGAAGGCAGCTGTCATGCACACACCAACAACATATGGGTGAAGCAGCAGTCATGCACACCCAACAAACATATGGGTGAAGCAGCAGTTTTCCACCCACCACACCACACACCATACAAACATATGGGTGAAGCAGGTCGGTCATTCACACACCAACAAAACATATGGGTGAAGCAGCAGACATCACACACCAACAACGTATGGGTGAAGCAGCAGTCTCCACAACACCAACAAAGCATATTGGGTGAAGCAGCAGTCAACACACACCAACAACATATGGTGAAGCAGCAGGTCATCCCACACACACCAACAAACAATATGGGTGAAGCAGCAGTCATCACAACACCAACAAACATATGGGTGAAGCATCTAGTGTCATTCACACCCAACAAACATATGGGTGAAGCAGCAGTCCATGGCCACACACACCAACCAAACATAATGGGGTGAAGCAGTCAGTCATCCACACACCAAACAAACATAAAAAAAAAAAAAAAAAAATGAGGGTCTGAAGCAGCAGTCAGCCACACCAACAAACATAAGTGTGGTGAGATCAGGCAGTCATCACACACTAACATGTTTTTTCGCCCTCTCTCATTAAGGCCACGATGACTATGATTCGCATAACAATGCCGCAAGTAATGGGAGGACAAATGACGTATGTTTTGCCTCAGCCAGTCAATTAAGTGGCGAGGGCTGTTCATCGCTCGAGAAGGATGACATGAATTTATTCACTGTGGCCCGTTATGTAATTTATGATTCGTAATTACCTCTGAGCACGGAGTGGAAAATTTACGCGGATAATGATGTTAATGTATACTTTTTTTATAATTATGATTAGAACATTTGTCTGTGTATCGTGAACCAGCGATCAAATGTTGTAGTGGATATTACAGAACTGGTGTGAGCAGAATCCGGTGTTTGATAGAACTGTTAGCGAACGTACCTGTATTTAATGCAATGAGTGAATAGTGACTTCATTAACGTATCCTTGAACTACGTTCTTGCTGAATTACAAAGACCTCTTGGGGATTTACAGAAGTTATCTGATGAGTATTTATACGACAGTAACTAGTATTAATACTTTGTCGTTGTCTTGGATTAGATTAGTTCCGGAGAGAAAAGTAGAAAGGTTCTCTCCTTTTAATTATTGAACTCCGCTTCACACAACTGCCGGCAAGAAATGATCCTCTATCGGCTATCTATTACTACTGTTACTGAAGCTACTACTACAACAACCAACTACTACTACTACTAACATACAACAACTAGTACTGCAATTACTACTACCACTTACTACTACTTCTATCATATTTACTCACAGAATAGGAATAATTTCTATAACATACTTACTCTGCATTAAAAAGCAGGAGTACGAGAAATAAAAACATCAATTCACTAACAATGAAGTCCTCGGCAATACAGATTTATTGATAGAGTATACAGCTTTATTGCATAATGATGGAATGATTCATGACAAAATATACTCGTAATTAGTTTATTTAAACAAGCGGAAAGCGCCTAAGTCGGTAGGGGGCTACATAGCCTGGAATGGGGCCTTCAGCATCAGAACCACATCAAGACGCCTGCCATGAGAGGAGGCGAGAGTTGGATAGACTTTGTAGAAATTCGTAGTCCTCTACAGCGCCTACGACCAAGCTCAGCCCTTTTTCCTCCGTCCTCCAACGGCCAAGACTTGGCTCCTTCTCTATAGGCCCTCACAAAATCAAGCCTTGACTTTACTATAATTCGCCCTATGGCAATTCATTGCCCCATCATGAGGTGGCCGGGGGATGGGCTCCAATGGCCAAGATTTGGCCCCTTCTATAGGGCCTTCTCACAGGGAAGGCTTGCATTACGAACACAGTACAAATAGAAGACCTGTGGTACTGGCAGTAAGACAAATTCACCAGTAAAGGAACATAAAAATAAAAAAAGAAAGAGGCAAAGCGCCCCAATAGGGTTTCTTTTGAGTACCGTATATTCCTACCCACCAATATGTCCAGTTTGCAATAGAGCAGCAATATGGGCAGATTACTATACTTGTGAATAACATAATAAGAGAGAGGAGCGAGGAGGATAGAGAGAGAGAGAAAGAGAGAGAGAGAGAGATAGAGAAGAGATAGAGAGAGAGAGAGAGAGAGAGAGAGAGAGAGAGAAAGGAGAGAGAGAGAGAAAGAGAGAGATAGAGAGATAGAAGAGAGAGAGAGAGAGAGAGAGATAAGAGAGAGAGAGAGAGAGAATAAGGTGAGTTAGATCACAATGGCTCACACACTTCTCCAAAGAGAGACAAGTGTGTAGGAATCATCTAGAGAGTAGGATAATGTTCCAGGTCGTCTGGAGGTCAACGTCCTCACCCTTAACTGGTATAGAGGAAATGCAAGAAGTTGTATGATTCATCAACAATACATGTAATGGGTGGTGCATCTTGACCACATCTATAGACCTTCTTTCAAGCCTTGACCCTTCACGAATGCTCAGCCACCGAGCTGGCTGAAAGTTGACGGACTTGTGAGACATTTTTTAGGAGAAGCTACAAACTGAAACCAGCGCTAAAGGACTAAGAGGAGGCTGCTATTGTGAGCTGTAGGGACCACCTGATGGCCCACTACTACTACTACTGACAGACCACCACCACCACTACAGCTGCTACTGGGGGGGGACTTTAACTACTAATACCACTACTACGTCATTCTTATCACTATGCTACTTCTAACTATTTTACTATCTGTTACTCCTACACCTACCACTACTACTCTTACTACTACTGCCTGTTGCTACATTTACTCTCTCTCTCTCTCTTCTCTCTCGGATTTCCGTCACTCTCTCTCCTGTCTCTCTCCTCGTCTCTCTCCTCTCTCTCCGTCTCTCTCTCAAAATCTCTCCTCTCTCGCTCCTCTATCTCGGTCTCTCTCTCTCTCTCTCTCCCCTTCTCCCTCCCTTTCTCCTCTACATCGACCACTAACCACGCAACAAAGCCCACCAACAACTCCACAACCCAGCAACAAATTATCAGTGCATTTTTTTCCTTTCCCACTGACCTAATCTAGGTAGAGGTGGAGAAGCGTCGTTACCCTTACCCCCACAACCCCATCTCCATCTCCTACCTTCAAACCTGATAATCCCCCCAGCTTTCTCCCTCACTACCCTGTCCTTCTATCCCCGCCCCTCCTCCCTCCCTCCCTCCCTTCCCTCCCCCAACTCTCTTCCTTCCTCTCTCTAACTGTGCCTTAATATTCTTATCAACACAACACTGAATTTTTACACAAGTCCAACACAACTTTTTACTCTTACAACAGGAGTTGCTGTCTGGTGGGGGTTTGTTAGTTTGTCTTTGTAACCTGGAAATTATACATCAGGTTTTTAGTTCAGTGTAGTAAGTGTGGTCAGTATACGACTCGCTGGCAAGTACACTCACAACCACGAACACACACACACGCTAACAACACACACCACCACACACACACACACGACCTACACAACACGTGTGTTGGTAACAACAATTATGATAATTAGACAGGGCAGGAGAAGAACATACAAGCAGGGGAAAAACCAAGCACAAACGACACTTACAAAACACACACACTACACAAACACACAGGGTCACTTTCACTTCACCCCACAGAATATTAAATAACAAAACACTGGAAGAAATGAGTGGTGAGAGTGAGGAGTGATGCGGTGGCAGCACACCAGAATGATGTATATGAGGGAGGAACAATGTAGAAATAACATTGATAGAAAATAGTGTTTTTAGCTACAAGCAACCATTTTTTTTTTCTGCAGTTTAAGAGGCTGTTTGACATGGAGTGAATGACACTAATAATTGCATGCTTTGGTTAAATAGTGTTTTTTTTTTGACTGTGTTGTGCAGGTTTTCTTCTTTTTCTTGTCTTTTTCCCCCGTGTTCGTGCAGGTAAAAGTCGGATTGTCTTTCTTCCCTTACTTCTTTCCCCCCCCGTGTTGTGGCAGGTGTATTTGTTGAATGTTTTCCTCCCGTGTTTTGTTGTCAGGTAATGTGAATGTTT
Organism: Cherax quadricarinatus; assembly: GCF_026875155.1. NCBI lineage: Eukaryota > Metazoa > Arthropoda > Malacostraca > Decapoda > Parastacidae > Cherax > Cherax quadricarinatus. Next base: position 58,725,331 of record NC_069403.1, read on the forward strand.
TTTCCTTCTCTTTTTTCTCCCCCCCGTGTTTTGTGCAGGAAATGTGAATGTTTTTTTTCCGAATTCCCCCGAGTTTTGTGCAGTTAATGTGAAAAAAGGGTTTTTCCACGTGTTCTGTGTGTGCTGGTAATGTGAATTTTTTCCCGTATTTGTGCGGTTTTTCCCCCGGTTTGTGCGTTAATGTGAATGTTTTCCCGTGTTTGGCAGGTTTTTTTTCCCGTTTTTGTGCATTTAAAAGTAAATTTTTTCCCCCCCCGTATTTGTGCAGGTTTCCCTGTTTTGTGCAGTTAATGTGAATGTTTTCCCGTATTTGTGCAGGTTTTCCCGTGTTTGTGCAGTTAATGGTGAATGTTTTCCCGTGTTTTGTGCTGGTAATGTGAATTTTTCTCCCCCCGTGTTTGTGCTGGTAATGTGAATTTTTTTCCCCCGTGTTTGTTGCATTTTAATGTGAATGTTTTCCCGTGTTTGTGCAGGTAATGTGAATGTTTTCCCCGGATTTGTGCAGGTTTTCCCGTGTTTGTGCATTTAAATGTGAATGTTTTTCCCGTGTTTGTGCAGGTAATGTGAATGTTTTTCCCGTTTTTTGTCAGTTAATGTGAATTTTTTCCCCCGTGTTTGTGCGGGTAATGTGAATGTTTTCCCGTATTTGTGCAGGTTTTCCCGTGTTTGTGCAGTTAATGTGAATGTTTTCCCGTTTTTGTGCAGGTAATGTGAATGTTTTCCCGTGTTTGTGCAGTTAATGTGAATGTTTTCCCGTGTTTGTGCAGTAATTGAATGTTTTCCCGTATTTGTGCAGGTTTTCCCCCTGTGTTTGTGCAGTTAATGTGAATGTTTTCCCGTGTTTGTGCAGGTAATGTGAATGTTTTCCCGTGTTTTGTGCAGTTAATGTGAATGTTTTCCCGTGTTTGTGCTGGTAATGTAAAATGTTTTCCCGTGTTTGTGCTGGTAATGTGAATTTTTTCCCCCCTTTGTTTGTGCAGTTAATGTGAATGTTTTCCGTGTTTGTGCAGGTAATGTGAATGTTTTTCCCGTGTTTGTGCAGGTAATGTGAATTTCTCTATGTTTGTACAGGTAATGTGAATTTTTTTCCCGTGTTTGTGCAGGTAAAAATTAATGTTTTCCCATGTTTGTACGGGTAGTGTAAAAGCTTTCCTATGTTTGTACAGGTAATGTGAATTTTTTCTATTTTATGCAGGAAAATGTGAATATTTTCCTGTGTTTGTGCAGGTTTTCCCGTGGTTTTGCAGATATTGTGAACGTTTCCCTGTGTGAATGTTAGTCAGCGAGTTTTTTATATCGCTCCTCTGAGTTTATGACTATCTACCACTGAATTTATTCCAGTTAACTTCCAGCTTAATGACAACAAAGAAGCTGAAGGTTCCCGGTTGTCCTGCGTCACCTGTGATCAACCAAACTCTTGCTTTCCCCCTTGGAAATGGCAAAGTGGTAATTCCAGTCACTTTTTAGTAGGCGAAAACCTAATTTACGAAGTTTTCCCCCCACACTGTGCGAAACGTTTTAAAAAAGAAGGATCCTTAAGCCCTTAGATAATCTTTGAGATTCCACTTATCCCGTAGATAAGACATGTGGAAAATTACGTCTCCACTTCTGTTGCCTCCAGTGTTACATTCTCCTATAGTTGACTGAAGAAGCCTACTATGCAGGCGGAACGTTTCACCAATAAAGACACCTAAATATTGCACATGTGTCTTGTTTATCAACTTGTCAGTATATTATACCATTAATAAGTTCCTTGTCTCGTGTTTTGAAATGGATGGAATGCTATAATGGAGCGATTATCTTGACGATTCTGCCCTTGTTAGTAGAAAAAATATCAGCAAATATAAACCATCGTGCATTAACCCTCCCTATTGCCACATTAATTTAATTTCCGGGTTATTATGTCTATTCATCACCCTTACCTGTTGATAAGTTCAACTCTCATGCGTCAAATTTCGACATGTCGCTACCCATTTCATAATTTTATTAAAAGTTTTCGCCAGTTTTTGTGATTGAAAAATCTGATCCATTAAAATACCCCCATAGGATTTGTTTATCCATTCATGGATTCGCAGGATTTTTAAACCACTGATTTCGCTGGTCACCTCAATATCCTCCTCGGGATACTCTAGTGTGTTTTGAACATTCATGTACAGTCAAGAAGTGAGACTAACACCTTAAATGGTGCTAAGTTTGAGCCTGACACGAAATTAGGAAGCGGTGTAACCTCTGTAATCTGTTCTCTAAGAATTAAGACAGAACTGGACAGGCTGTCTTCAGTTTTCAGCTGGAGAAGTGGGGAGGGGGGGGGGGGAGGGGGAATAATGTTTAATATGGTCAAGTGCAAGGTAATATATGTTAAATATAATGACATAAAATAATGTAATTTTCTTAAAAAAGTATCTGGCTGAGACAAACGAAAAGAAGGTCGTTGTAATAATCATAATGAAAGAGCTAATGTAAGCCAATTGTTGTCTTGCTGAGAGAAACGAAGCCAGTAAGATGATAGGTTTTGTATCAACAGGTTTGTGAGTGCGTGTCGGATAGGAGTGGTGGCAAGTGGTTTTTTTTTGTGATTTGACGTGCTGTTGGAGTGTGAGCAAAGTAACATTTATGAAAAGATTCAGGAAACCTGTAAGCCAGCCTTAGTCCTGGAGGTGGGAAGTACAGTAGCTGCACTCCGAAGGAAGCGTAAGGATGTAGCAGTTCGGAAGGTTATCTGAGCTGTGGTGTCGGCACACTCTGGTAAGAAAGTTATTGAATGAATGACGATGAAAGTCACCTTGGTTTAAGAATAAAACATTTAAATTGTACTTGACAAACTCCTACTTTAATATTCTATTCACTTTGTCCCAAAAATACGTAATAAATGATGAAGAAAGAAAGAAAGAGGATGCGGGAGGAAGGCAACAAATGTTATTGTTATATCATCATTATGGAGCAAAGAGTCCAAAGAGAGACTTGAATCACTCATCTGTTCTCACTCAGATCGGAAACAATGTTGAAGCCTCATTCAAACCTTCGCGATACTAAACAAAATCGATTTTCTCAAAATTGAAGCTTAGTGTTATCCTTCGTAATACAGCCGAGGAGGAGGCATTTTATGCATTCTCCCCGTAAAGTTATCATTATGAACCATATGGACAAACACTGTGCATACAAGGGAATCATACAGTAAGAGACCTCGGATTGACTAAACACAATAAAGCCCTGGTGGTCGTGCTGACGTTGGCCACCATCACACTGACAATGGTTACCGAACAACTCAGATGTCAGGATGGCCATGGTCCAGCTGGAGTACAGTAATTACCTGTATAATTAATGGTAGACATAGTGATACAGCTGGTGTGGCAGCAGAGCAAGCTGCTGCAGCTGGAGTTAAATTATTGCAATGGTTTCAACTTTAGACTTTTAATGGCAATTTTCACTTCCAAATATGGCATGATATTCCCCATACCCCCCTCATACTAAATGTTGCATGCAGGCAGTGTACAGGAGGGAGTGGCAGAAAGTAGATAGTCTAGAATCAGTCTTTCTGTGCAGATAGTTTCCACGCGAATCCTAAGGTATTCTGCTAGCTGCCGTTCTCATGTACTCCATATGTAACATGAATTGAAATATTTTCTTTTCCCTAAATAGATTACATCATTATTTTTCACCTTTTCGATACTTATTAAATGTGTGCTAAAGAGTCTGTTTGTCTGTCTGGCCCGTCTGTCTGATCACTCTGGTAAAGTGTAGGTGCTGTTTACTCACCATCTCTCTCTCTTTTCCTCTCCATTTACATACTAAGGACTTACAGGGTGTTTATTGTCAAGACGATATGTTGTGAGAACCTGTTCTCACGTTCTTGTGCAGGATACTACCAGAGTAACACTGTTCATTTTTGTTACGTTGTGGTTTAATAAATTGAAGACACTGAGAGCATTGATCTTGTACATAACAATGCTGTCACCAACGTCCCTCCCACATCAGCTGTAATGAAAGTATGAAAAAAGTTGGGTCGAGGTAAGAGGTGGATTGTTCTGCACCTCCAACTACATTGTACAGATGTCGGAAATGGAATAGAGAGAAGATAGCAGACAGGAAATCCAGGAGAGAGATATCTGCTCGAAGCAAGAGCGGATTTGTATCTCAGGAAGTCTTACTGTCTGCTGTGTAACGAGAATGAGATGCAGCTTGGCGTCGTAGGTTCTTGGTTACCCTGGTTGCAAGAATCACCACATGAATCTTCATAATCACTGTAGAGTCGTATCTCACTCAAGGATGTCTATTTGACCCCTGAGTGCTTGATCTTTACCGATATTCACTCCCGATTCTTTTTACCTGACTTCTAAATAAAATATTTTGAAAATTTTTATTTATATGTCACGTTGAGTATGAGGTTCAGAAATACTGTAGGAAAGCAATGGCTTAGCAATAATAGCAGGTTGAACACGTATATGGACTGAGTTACTGCAGGTTACCTGTAGCCCATTTCAGAGGTCACTGTCCCTGCGGGCAGGTCGCACACCAGGCCTCTTGGTCTTGGACCTGGGTAATGAGACCTACCGCAATATTGGTGTTATATACAAGATCAGTTCTCAGAATATCATTAAACTATTACTCTACAACATGACAGAAATCAGCAGTGTTAGATAGGAGTGGAGACAAATGATTTTTAGGACTTAGCGAGCTGTTGGAGTGTGAGCTGGGTAATATTTTGTGAGGAGATTCAGGGAAACCGGCTAGCCGGACTTAAGTTCTGGAGGTGAGAAGTACAGTGCCTACGCTCTACAGGAGGGGTTTGGGATATCTGTTGTTTAGAGGGACATC
>NC_069403.1:58735145-58745145 GCF_026875155.1 Cherax quadricarinatus
AAATAAGTTATATAGAATATAAAAAAGATTAGTATAAAGATTAAATATAATTGAGGTAGAAGTATAGATAACATATTCAATATTTAAATGACGTTAGCGGATGGGTCTATGACGATGAATGAAACTATACAAAAATGAGGAAAAAGATGTTGAGTTTGCACAAATTTTTAGGGAGTCTGTGGGTAGACGCGCGAACTCTTGTCCTTGTAGGGAAAGAGGGGAATGTATGAGTATAGTGTTTACCAACATCTTATATGGGTGTGAAGGAGGGTGATGAATGTTGCAGCGAGGAGAAGGCGTGAGGACAGTGTGAGATGTCATTCTGGAGGTATCTGTTGGTGTGAGAAAGCAGAGGACTTCGAGTTTGGGAAGTTAGGAGAGGTGGGGATTTACCCAAAACTGATTGTCCCAGTAGCCTGAGAAAGGTTTGTTGAGGTGGTTCGGACATGTAGAGGAGAATGGCCACAGAATGACTTCAAGAGTGTATCAGCTTAGTGAAGAAGGCGGGTAGGGTCGCAAAGGGTTGGAGGAGGGGGAAAGGGGGTTTTGTGTGCGAGGGGCTTGGACTTCCAGCGCATGCGTGAGCGTGTTTTAATATGGGGAATGGGGGCAAATGGGTTTTTAAAAACTTGACGTGCTGTTTTGGGGGGGTGAGCAAATAACATTTTTGAAGGGATTTAGGGAAAAACCGGGGCCGGACTGGTCCTGGAGATGGGGAAATCAGTGCCCGCAATCGAAAGGGGGGTGTTAAGTTTGCGTTTAAAAACTGTATGTAAAGCACCCCCGGGAAGAAGTGTGAGGAAAGATGGTGAAAGTTTTTCTTTTCGGGCCACCCGCCTTTGGGAATCGGCCCGGTGTGATAATAAAAAAAAAAAAATAAAAAAATATATAAATATATATAATATATATATTATATATATATATATTTATAATACTTATTATAATAATATTAAAAATATACATAAATATATAAATATATACATACAACTACAATATATACAATAAAAACAATGGCACAGAAAATTTCTTAAGAAAATTTTTGTTTTTAGGAGATATTAGTCACATAAATATTTTTACAGAGGAACACTGTGGGTAGTTCATCGCGCGTGGACCAATCTGCGCAGGATTTCACGTCCTTCGTTCCAGTAATGTTCTGTTTAAGAAGAATGTAAGCCACGCTAATGTTCACCATTAACAAGACTAGCGTTTTCAAGAATATGGAAGGATTCTTGCATCGATAATATGCGTACAATGGCTGGCGTTGAGTGTAAATACTGTATTTGATGTTTATCGTACATAACCACATTCCACTGGAGGTTTATCTTGTTCTGGGTGAGGGAGAAGGGGTCTAGGGTGAGGTACCTCGCATGTAGAGGCAGCCCTGGAGCCCTCTCACACCCTCACGTGAGGGGGTCTCATACCCAAATACTTATATCCCAGTCAAGCCAAAATCTTAACAGTTGACACGAACTGGACGCCCTTATACCCGAGTCCTGGATCATCGCTGGAGGCAGTCAGCTGCGACCCTCCTTCAAATGATTTCAGAAATAGTTTATACACAGTAAAATAAAAGGTGGAGGTTCTCAATTCTCACCCCACAAGTATTTTGCCTGACCAATATTTCCACCAGTAGAGTGAATTCAGCGGCAGGAGAAAATTCTGGTGAAATAAAACTCTCAACCAATTTTAAGTATCCTTTGAAAGGGAATGTCTAAAGTGCTATCGACATTATTTTTTCCTGTACAAGGCATCCGTGCGCTAACCTGGGAACGCCTCTTCCGTTCGCCTTTAAACTTTCACTGTTAGTGTATCTTAAAGGAAGGTTGGGATTGCTGCAGGGTATCAAGATGCTGCAGTTCTTATGCCATAACTTGGGAACGCCTCTTCATATTGGTTTCAAACTTTTAATAAGTAACGTACTTAGAAAAAGGAGGACTGTCTAGGTGGCAGTTTGCCGAACACTATTATAACTCTTAAGCTGTATATAGGTATTAGCTCAGCTGAGTTTGCTCCCAGTGTATATGCATATGTAAAACTCTCGGAGTATATATAATTATACACCTCTCGGTGAATGCGCATCTTTCGGTGTATATACATCTCTCGTGTATATACACTTCTCGGTGTGTGTACATCTCTAGGTGAATATATACTTTACGAGCATATACATCACTGAATCTATACAAATTTCCGAGAACATAGTGTTGTGAAATTAAATTTTCATTACTAATGTAACCCTTGGTAGTGTGCAACCCAAGTCTTGGTAGTGTGCAACCCAAGTCTTGGTAGTGTGCAACCCAAGTCTTGGTAGTGTGCAACCCAAGTCTTGGTAGTGTGCAACCCAAGTCTTGGTAGTGTGCAACCCAAGTCTTGGTAGTGTGCAACCCAAGTCTTGGTAGTGTGCAACCCAAGTCTTGGTATGTGTGCAACCCAAGTCTTGGTAGTGTGCAACCCAAGTCTTGGTAGTGTGCAACCCAAGTCTTGGTAGTGTGCAACCCAAGTCTTGTTACTGTGCTAATAGGATAATAAAACTTACAACGACGTCTCGGTCCGACTTGAACCATTAACTAGCCCTGAATGCGGTCTTTTTTTTTTTTTGCGTGTGTGTATTGTTCCAGACAAGGTATCCTGCATTTTTATTCTTTGAGGAAGTAGGTATTTCGGTTGGGTTCCAAGGAGAGGGTAGATACAGTTCTTTAGATTAAGAGTTTCTAACTGCCATGGCGGTCCAGGAGTACGACGTATCCTTCCTCTCCGCTCCCTAAATACACTTCACTAAAAGTAATCGAACCCCTAAATAACTTCCTAGAAGAAACTATATAGAAGTAACTTTCTAGAAGTTTCTCCTTAGAGGTGACTCCCCTACAAATAATTTTCTATTGAAGTAACTCCCTTGACGTAACTTCCTAGAAGTAACTCCCTAGAAGTATCTCCCTATAAGTTACTCGCTAGAAGTTACTCCCTAGAAGTAATTCCCTGGAAGGGAGGAACTCGTTCAACTAATCACATCTGCCTTCACCAACAACAAAAACAACACAAACAAAACAAAAACAAAAAGTTCATCTTAAGTTACCATTTCCAACACCATCACTCTATTCCTCCCCTTCCCTTCCCCTTCCCCCCTTCTCCCCCTTCTCCCCCTCCCCCTACAACTACAGCATCTCCGTAACCAAACAAAGTGAGGAAACACCACCACCAAGCATCGCTCTTGCGCCACGCACACCCTCCAACACTCTCGCAACACAGCTCTCGGGAGGATAACCAACACAGCAGCTTTCTGCAAGTGTACTGTATCTGTCTCCATAAGTATATGTAGCCAGCCAGCGCAGCCAGTCAGCTCTTTCTCCCCATACACCAAGAGACGGTCTCGCTGCTCGCTCAGATGACACTCTGATATTCAAATGAGTCACACAGTGGAAGAAGAGTTATGAGCCGAAATTTGGACGTATGAAGAGAGAGAGAGAGAGAGAGAGAGAGAGAGAGAGAGAGAGAGAGAGAGAGAGAGAGAGAGAGAGAGAGAGAGAGAGAGAGAGAGAGTGTGTGTGTGTGTTTGTGTGTGAAAATCAGAACATCTTCCAAGAGGTAAAGCCTGATGATAAAATGTCTTATTGTCCAAGTTGTCGTGTTTCAACAAGGGTGATTAGCATTTATATATTTATATATATATATATATAATATATATATATTATATATATATATATATATATATATATATATATATATATATATATATATATATATATATATATATATATATATATATAAGAGAGAGAGAGAGAGAGAGAGAGAGAGACTGGGAGGGAGTGAGTGCCCTACTCCGCCTCAGCACACATCTTCCACCGCCCACCACATGGACTGGACACCCCTCTCCTCCCCCCCCACCACCACCATGAACCACATGCGGAATGTGCCATGCGCCATTTTCCCTTCACCTTGGGCTTATCACACAGTGTGAGGTATGGCAGACGATGAAGCCAGCCAGCCACAAAGCCAGGGAAACAATGCACCCAACAATGAAAGAAGAGGCACATGTCAGGTGTGTGGAGAGTTTCGAGCACGCAACAGGGACGGCCGTATTCGTGCACACAATAGGTGTGCGGATACAACCCCCCCGCAGGAGCAGCCACAGCCCCCAGGCAGATGAAAAATTTCCCAAGGCAACCTCGTATTTGCGTAACTTTTTGGCATTCAAACCCACGCTGCAGTACACTACCCCACACCCTAAAGAGCTCCCCCATATGCAGAGGGAAATTCACAGACCTTCTTAAGGGTGAATGGGGGTTTTCCACCAATTAAACCGAGGCACCATCAAGCGTGGGAAACTTCTCTTGTTGGGCAATGTCGTCTTTCAGTTCCTGAAAGACGAGGCAAATGCTACCACTCAGTTTCAAGGCATGCGCAACACCCAAAACGGAAAAACTGTGTCCCTGCCCCACATCGCAGGAATCAAAGGGGCAGACCCAAGAAAAGCCCTACTGAGAACGAAAAATTTGCCACATTTTTGAAAAAAAAATTGAGGAAAGGGAAAACACAGGGGGAGAATAAGAATAATTTTACAAGTGACGACACTTACCCCCCAAAAGGATGAGACCAGGGCCCCAAGCATAAGAGAAAGCCCCCAACCAGGGCACCACAGCTCAACGAAAAACCATGGGGAAGACCCTATCACTGAACAATTAATTTTGCCAAAATGGAAGTTTTAAAAGGCTGTGTCTTTTCCCAGCAGGTTTTGCGGGAGGTTACAGGGAATTCGACCTCAGACCTCAAAGAGATGGAAAATCCGGGACTCGGTGAATCGCTAAATTCTTCTCACCGATTAAAACTTTCGTCAAAAATTGCCTGGCTGGGCGAACCCCAGAAAAAATTTAAAACCTTTTCTTTTTGGGAGCCCACTATTGTTTGAAGAAGAGGGTGGGGAATAGCCCCATTCCCGTTGGAAACCCCTTTTGCCCCCTTTTGCCAAGCAGCGTGAAAACCTTCCCTGAACTGCCACTTTACTCCACCACACCAACGGCTTTGGGGCCTCAAGGCAGTGAAGCGCAGCTCAGCGGCAAAGGGCCCTCTCGGGGCCCCTACCAGAAGCAAGGCCATGTCAACTTGTTTTTTAGAAATGCCTTTAATATGGTGAGGGAGAGCTGTTTTCCCACTGTTGGGGTTCGGTTCCAGTCTTTTCCTTCATTTCAGCCGGCTACAGCAAACCTCAATTCTTTTTTTTGGAGAAATGAAATTAAATCATCAGGGGTGTTCACAGGGTTTACCCACTTGCCCATCTCTTCTGCTTGGCAGTAAGGAAAACTTCCAGCCCCGCATGAGTCAAAAATTGGTACCTGGATGACGGCACTCGGGGGGGTAAAAAGAGTCCCTGGGGGGGCCCTACAATGGTGAAAACACATGGAAAAGGCTTGGGACTCATCCTAAATCCCTAAGTTGAAAATCACAGCAAACCAGGAAATAATCAAGCTGGCGAAGAACCTCCGGAATCTAAACTAAACCCCGTCCAACAGTACCCTTTGGGGGCACCGCTGGGTCAAAAGGCCATCGAACGCCCTCAGGAAAAATTTGAATGCCCTTATGAGATGGAGGAGAGAAAAAACGATCTTGATGCCCATGATGCCTGTACCCCCACAAGGTGTCTTACTATCCCAAGACCCTTTATTCTTAGGTTGCACCCCTTTTAAAACCCAACAAAAGAATATACGCCACTGAGAAAACTTTTTAAGAAGGCACTGACCGTCACGAGGATGGCAATGGGATCAGGAAACCCTCCCAGTCGACGGGGAGGTATGGGGGTGCGTAAAGCAACCTTTGCTTTCCCTGCTTTTCTGTTTCGTTTTGGCTTCCAGGTGCATTATCAAGAAGTAGTGCCGAAGTTAGGGGTTTGGGTTTGGAGCTCAAGACCCCAGGTTTCTAAAGCAGAAATTTCGGTGGGCCCCCTTCAGACCCCCCAGTAACCGCTCCTCCCAAACAGCAAAAACAGTCCCACGGGGAAAAAACCGATCAGGAAAAAATCGCCAAAAAAATGTTTCCCCAATGTTCAGGAAAGAACAAAGCTCGTCTCCGGGCAGGAAGGCACCCATGGAGATTTCCTGTTCTTTTCCCAATTCCTCCCCTGGGCACCCTCTCGCCCCACGGCCCCTTCGGATTGGTTTTGCTCTTCCCCTAGCCGCCCCCTCCTCACGAACATATTTTATTTGCGGCAGGGGACAGCTGATAAATTCGGACTCCAGGGTCTCGGTGTCCCGCAAAAGGGGAAGTATCCAGAATGGGGAGATCAATGACATAAAAAAGAGAACCCTCGCCACAGCCCGTTGCCCACTCAACGGGAACCCCCAAGTCAGAGGTTGATGGAAGTCAAAAACGTCCTGAAGGGGGCCACTAGTACCTGGGGAAGGAGGAAAGCAGATTGCCGGGTACACCTGTGTGCCACATTGGCAGACACCTACTTGCCATACTCTGTAATTTGGGAAGGGGGTGGAGGCCAGCCACAGGGAACCCAAAAACCGAAAATATGAAGACCTTCCCCCCCTTTCATAACTTATTCCAAAAGGGTCGGGCCCTTGGGCAGGGGCAAGTGTGCTCTAAAATTCCTCAAGAGTGGGGGAAAACCTACAGAAACCCGGCCACAGGGCGACCGCTTCCTCTTTCAGAGACTCGTGTTGCGATCCGAGAGGAAATGCCTGGCATTTGGGGACGCGGCCCACCCAGGGAGGGACGAAGTATCGAGAGTAGCTTGGTTACCCAGTTGTTTTACTTTGCATATATTTTTTTGAAAGTTTCGTCAATGTTTTTTTTCTTTAAATAAAATTTATCTAATATAGGGGGTGGGAGGAGAAAATTCTCAAACGCTTCAGGGGGAAAACTTTAGTTTTCCCTGAAGCAAATTTATTTTTTTCTGAGGAGAGGGCACCTGACATTTAGAGGTGGCCTCCCCATATTTTTATTTTATATATATATTTATATTATTATATAAATATATATTTTAATATAAAATTTATTATAATATATATTATAAAAATAAGATCAAAGTAAAAGGGTTTTCACAAAAATCAAAAAACAATTAAAAAAAAAATTTAAATTTCAAGTCTTTTATTTACAGTTTCACATTATAAGGGCCCGTAAAAATGTTAAAAGAGGAGAAGACTTAAAGGCTGAGATATCACTCCCTTTCGAGTGGGTGGGCGGGACCTGCATGATTAAAATTTTTCCCAATTTTATTTAAAGAATCTAATTTTTTTAAAACTTAAACCCAAAATTCACATTAAATCTAAACTATTTTCTAGGACATCAAATCAAGTATATTTCTTCAATAAGATTTGCTTGATACAGCTTCCCCGGGCTTTTGGGAAATCAATTGGTGGTTAAATCTCTCAGACAAAAAAGAGCATTTGATTCTTGTTTAGTTTTAATGCTTTTTATCCGTTAAATAAACTTTTTTTACTTCTTAAAGGGAATCTTGTGAACAACCGTCCTTTTGAGGGGGAAATTTTTAAAAATTTTTACGTAGAGAAGGTATATCGAGAAAATTTTCATGGAAAAGGGGGAAAACCCTATATTTTTAGGTGAATTTATTCCTTGTCCCCTCTTTTTTTTATTTTTTTTTTTGAGAGAGAGATAAGAGAGAAACACCCCCCTTTGTATGTTCCAAACTGCTCCCCAACGACACATCTAGTTATATTTAGAATTATCAAAGTGTGATTGGATTTGTTTGTGAAACTTTTTACTTCCGGTGCTATATTACACAGTATCTTAGTACCATGATATCAACTGCAAATGTCGTGAATTTTCCCAACCTTTCGTTACTTCATTAAGTTCACCGCCCAAACTTTCTCAATAAGAATTTACAAAATCACAAAGCCAAATTTCCACTAATTGGGCCCAAAACTGAAAGTTTGGGTAGATTCCTCGGGCGGAATTTTTTAAAAACTATTAAAGACTTTTTGGGAGAGTGAGGGCGTGAAAAGTTTAATTGGGAATTTTGCAATCACCGGCTAGCGATTTCAATAAGCGGTAGGGGGTACACACAAGGTGTGCACGCCAAATTTCCCTGCAAGTTTTCTTTAATCCATAAATTTGGGATTTAAAGTTCCCTTTTGTTAGTGTAAGGTTAACTGAACCCGTAATTAATGACACACGTGCAGTTTATGGTTTTGAGCTTAACAAACTAGGTGGGCTTGGTGGATTTGTCAACTGCGCCACCCCCACGACCCTTTACCACCTCCCCCGACCACAACCCCCCCCAACTACTAACCCGTTACCCTACACTACAAACCCGGTGGGTTTTTGTAGCTAGCGTTATACACCAAGCCCTGAACGGTACACGGGCCTCGTCAAACTTATACCAGGAAAAACCCCACCTGATTTGGTATGTGGTGAGTGGCAACGTGTGCTGTCCAAGTAATGTGCAGTGACAAGGGGTGTTTCTATCACATGGGGTGTGTTCTTAAAAAACCAAACATTAAACCCAAAATAAAGGTTCTTATTTCCCCCTTTTCGTGTTGCCTCATTTTGTCTTATGTTTTATATTCTGTGGTTTTTAAATTATAATTTTTTAAGTGCTGTGTTTAATTTCTTACCGTCAGACTTCTGAAAACACGCATGATGTTCCCTCGTCTTTGCTCGGCTTGTCATATGAAATAAAACAAACTGAGAAATACATTAATATATAAAAGAAGGATGGCAGTTATCTGAAGGAAGATTTACACAGATATAAAGAATGGTTCAACAACTAGTTGTTTAAGTGAACTCAGTAACTGAGACGTAATGAAACTGGACTAACTTCTCTCGACTTGCACATTAACTTGGTAGCATCAGCAGGAAATGTATGACAGATAAATTTAGAAGGTGCCCTGACCTCATGTCAGATCAGTTCTCAAGTATGAAACTTCAGCCTGGAGCCAGCAAGTAGTCCGACAAAGAAGATCCTAAGTCAGACTGGTTGCGAAGATAGGGATATTAGCTGCGAGGATACTCCAAAGAAGCCAAGAGAGTCATGGGAGACATATCGCAACATACAAGGAACTCGAGCACATTTGCATGGAGGGGCAAGGAACAAGGACTTATTGCTTAGCATGAGAGGGACTGGAACAAAAAAAAAGGCAAAGTGGGAAACTGAAACCCAGAAGTGAGATACTTGAAAGCACTGTCACAGTGTAAATTTCTGAAAAAAAGTGGATTGAGGTGGCAAAGTGAGGAAGGAAGGAAGGAAACTCCACAAATGGAATTTTCAAGTAGCTAAGATAGCATCCAGAAGACTAGCAACTAACTATGGCGACTGAAGGCTAAAGGGCACTTCCAGACAGTTCTAGTTTCCCTTTCTCCGCTGCTCCTGCGCTACTGAACACTTATTGTACAACTGGTGCCTCTTATACACTTGTCTTTACTATGTGTTCTTTCCTGTCTTTTCCGTTACCTTCCCACAATCTCCTTCAATTTCCTCATTCCCCATCCGCCTCTCTCCATTTTCCCCTTCCCAATTAACCCCCTGTCCCCCTCCAAAAAAACAAATGAGGTCCAATATCAGGCATCCAACTTATCCTCGATTTCTGCTTCGTTTTCCAGTTGAAAGATTCGTTTGAGCGTTTACTCTCTACATTTGCAATTCACGTTAAATATATTTTATGCTTGATTTCTCACTAGCGTCTTTCCGTGTTATGTTACCATGCGATTGTGCTGTGTTTTTTTTGTCGTGTCTGAGCTGACCTGTGTCGTGTTTGCATGTGCTGTGTTTGTACAGTGTAGTGTGCTGTGTTTGTACAGTGCATTATGCTGTGTATGAACAGTGTATTGTGCTGTTTGTACAGTGCATTGTGCTGTGTTTGTACAGTGCATTATGCTGTGTATGTACAGTGCATTGTGCTGTGTTTGTACAGTGCATTGTGCTGTTTGTACAGTGCATTATGCTGTGTTTGTACAGTGCATTATGCTGTGTATGTACAGCGCATTGTGCTGTGTATGTACAGTGCATTGTGCTGTGTTTGTTCAGTGCATTGTGCTGGGTTTTTAC
>NC_069403.1:58752645-58777163 GCF_026875155.1 Cherax quadricarinatus
GTGTTTTCCCCACAGCCCTTCTGTTCTACTTAAAAATTTTTAAAAATCTCCTGTTTACCCCCCTCACATATCTCCTGATATTTTTTTTGTGATTTTCTCCCATTTCTGTCCCAATTGATCAAAATGGTCTTTGACTGTTGTCTCCCTTCTGATGGGGCTATACAACAATTTGGGTCAGTTTTGTTTTTTCGATGCTGTCATTTTCATTTGCCTTTGGGGCCCCTCCTTACCTGTGCTTATCGTTTTTTGGCCCTTTTGCAATGATTCCCTTTTTTCGTGTGTTCTTTTGCTTTCTGTACTTTTTCCTTTCCCTCTATTGCACTTTTTTTTTGCCTCCTTACACCGTCGGGAAAAACCAGGGGCTCTTTTCTGGTTTCCCCATTTTTTCTGTTGCCCTTGGGAAAAAAAACTTTCCACTGCCCCCTTGTTTTTGGGTTTGTTACATTTTCCATTTTTCTTTTACGGGTTTTCCCTGTCAGTTCTCTGTCCAGGGGAAACCCCCCTGCGGGGAATTTTCCTCAACCCTTTATGTAGTCCCCTCTTTTTAGTCGGGGCTTTTCCCATTAAAACCCCTGGTACTTTTCTCCACTTGCCAATTTCTACTATGTTTTAAAAGCACAAAAACCACGTGGTCGTAGCTCCTAGGGGACCCCTCATACGTGATGTCCCCCAAAGTCTGAACTCCCCAGGGGAACAAAAGGCCCCCAATCTTGTGGTTCACCCTCCCCTCTCCTCGGGTTTGTGTCCTTAACATTTTGGGTGCATGGGGTTTTTTCCAGCACCAGCCCAAAAATTTTGGGCCCCCCCAATTTTCGGGACCCCCATGTGTGTTGTGTGTGGGTGTGTGTGTGTGTGTGTGTGTGGTGTGTGTGTGTTGTGTGTGTGTGTTGTGGTGTGGTTGTGTGTGTGTATGTGTATGGGGGTTTTGTGTGTGTGGGGTGTGTGTGTGGGTGTGTGTGTGTTTGTGTGTGTGGTGTGTGCGTGTTCTCCCGCATTCGGAAAAGGGGAAAGCATTCCCAAAAAGCCTCGTTTTTAAAATATTTCCCTTTTTTTGCGAGGGTTTGGGGGGGGATCCCAGAAGCCCAAATATAGGATCAGATCCCACTTAGTGCAGATGACAAAGGATAAACAGTTTACACAAAAAAACATCCCACACACGGGGACCCTTTTAACCTTTTTGGGTTGGGCCCAAAATTTTGGGGGTTGCAGCACCGGTTGGAACCCACACCTAGCCAAGCAAGAAAACAAAAACTAGAGAAAGTGCAAAGGTTTGCAAAAAGGGGACATTTCCAGAGCTAAGAGGAATGTCCTACGAGGAGAATTTAAAGGGGGAAATAAACCCGGGACGCCCATGGAGGCCCGGAGAGATAGGGGGGGACTAATGAAACGACAAAAAAAAATATTTAGAGGAATTGACAAGGTGGAAAAAGGGCGGTTGTTCCAGAGATGGGAAAACAGCAAAAAGGGGGGCACGGGCTGGAAGTTGAAAAACCAATGAATCACGGATGTTGGGAAGTATTTCTTCAGCCCAGAGTAGTAAAGGAAGTGGAATTTTTGGGGAAGGCGAGTTTTGGGGGAGGCGGGGGACCCCAAAACATAGCTTTAAGCAGAGGTTTGATAAAGCTCAGGGTTCATTTTGAGTGCCCTAGTAGCGCCCCGGGGAAAGAGGGGGGGGGCCAGGGTTGGCTGGGCCCCCCTTGCAGCCCAACTAGGTGATTAAAAACTAGGTGAGTACACAGGGCTCGTGGCATGCTCACTTTAACCACATGTCCGGGACAAAACCTGAGAGAGGGAGGGGATGCACCAGAAAGGGTTTTGGGACCTTGTATTCGCCCAAAAAGAGTTCCCTGCCCGAAAGTGGACATTGAATAAAAGGGGCCCAAACCGGAAATGCTGGTAAATCCCACCTTGACATAAACAGACAGACAGAGACAGGGGGGGAGAAAATTTTCATTTCCCGGGTCACTTTCCCAAATTTTCATTTCTTCACAAAAATTCCTAAATGAGGTGCGCGGGAAAAGTAAACTGGGACGGAAGACTGTTAAAAAAAAATAAAGGTACGGGGGTTTGAAAAGCGTCGGGGGGGGGGGCAGCAGAGATTCATACTCAGAGTGTCACCCAGTTCATCTAGAGGTACAAAAAAGGAAAAGTACTGGAACGTGGAAAAGCAACAAAAAAGAATGCAGGAAAAACAAGAAAGTAAAGCAGAAACCCAAGAAAAAAATTTGTATGTGTAAGGAGGGGCTCCGGAAAATTTGAGAATGCGTTTGAAAAGCAGCAAAGTCCAACCCAGAGTTGCTATAAAACCCAAATTTCCAGGAGGAAAAAAAACATTTAAAGGATCGACGGACCGGGAAATTTTTGTGAGGGCTCAGCAAGTTTTTTTAAGGGGGGTTATTCTTGGGGGGAAATAGAGACTTACCAGGGACCCAAAGGGTTTGAGTGTACCAGCCGGGAACTAACCAAAAAAAAATTACAAAAAGGTTTAAAAAAAGGTGAGGTCCCACAGTAGGTTTACTGGGAAGTTTGATCCCTTGAAGGCAATGAGATCAAAAATTAAAAAATTTTTTTTCCCTTTGGGGGTCTTGAGAGGGGGGTGTGGAAGCCTGTAGGGAGCCCCCAAACCACAATCCTCAACAGGTCAGCGGGGTACTGGGGAAATTTAAAAAGAGGAAATGAGAGCTGAAAATGAAGTCCAGTGTTTCAGAAAGGGGGAAACAAAAGGAAAGCTTTAAAACTGAAAAAGCATAGTACGTAGGATTGTGGGAAGATTACAAAAACAAGAGGGTAAAAGAAAGGGGGGAAATGAAAAGGTTTATAAATAACTAGCGTGGCTTTAAAAGATGTTAAATACTGTCTAAACAACCCTATTAGATTTCCCATGACAGTGTAACAGACGGGGAAGCGGGGGTAAGGGGAAAAAGGATTTTTTGCTTGCATTTTTTAGGCTTGTAAGTAGGCTTATAAAAACATGGGTCCCTGGCATTTGTAGCGGTTACTGTACAATTATTTAAAAAGCTAAAGCTGGAAAGCTTTTTACATAGCGGGTTAATACCCACATTTTTAATTATACACGGGCAGTGATCATTTTAAAAGTATCGGGAAAAAACAGCTTTGTAGGTGGGTGGATGGGGATTTTTTTTGGATTTTTAGTGTACCGGTACAGCAGCATTAAAAATCCCCTCTTGCCAGTAGCATAAATTCTGTCCCTGGTTCCGGGACCTTGAGCTTTTTGGGCGCAGGGGTGAATCTCTGAGATTTTTTTTTTTGGAGTTGGAAGTGTGTCCTTTATCCCGGGAAAAATATGGTGGTAAATACATAAGGAAAAGAATAAAACGAAAAATCTGCCGCCTGGGGGAAGGGTGTTGATAGCACTCCAGCTGGTTAGCAGAGGGTGAGCAGGAGGGACCAAAAGGGGCTACGCAGCAAAGAAAAGGATGTTTTCGGTCCGGGTTTTTTGTGTGTGTTTTTGTACCCCCCCCTATTTTTTGGCCTGCCTTTTCACTGATCACTACTAGGTCCTCACGAGCTTTATCAAACCTCTTTTTAAAAATATGTATGGTTTTTTGGGTCTCCACTACGTCACTTGCCAGACCCTAGCCCCACTTCCGGGAAAATCTATGACTAAAAAAATACTTCCTAACACCCCTTTGACTTTTCTGAGTCTTAAAACTGCCAATTGGCCCCCTTGTTTCTGTTTTTCCCATCTCGGGAAAACTTCGTTTTCCCTGTTACCTTGTGTATGTATGTGTGGTGTGTTTTGTTGTGTGTGTGTGTGTGTGTGTGTGTGTGTGTGTGTGTGTGTGTGTGTGTGTGTTTTGTGTGTACTCCCCTATTTGTCTCACTAATTTGGGGTTTGGCAGGGGCGATTTCAAAAGCTCGGCCCCCGCCTCTTAAATGATTGCAATAGGGCGTCTCTCCCCCCTGCTCCATGAGTTTTATATACCTCCCCTTTAAAAACCCCCATTTTTGGGTTTCCCCCGCCTCCTCTACTTAATTTCTAGGTTTTCCCCATGGCTTGTTTTCTCTTGACTGAGAAATATTCCTAACCCCCTTTGGATTCATCGGGATTTCTTAAAATTCCCAAATTTTTTGACCTCTTGTTTTCTTGTCCATCTCGGAAAACACCCGTTTTTGTCCACCTGTCTTTTCCCGGGCGCAGAAATTTTAAAATGTCGTTATCATGTCCCCCCTGACCCTCCTGGCCCCCAAAGTTGTCGGGCCCGATTTTCCCCCCCCCCTTTTCCCCCCCTTCGAGGACTACCCCCTTTAACTCGGGGATAGTTTTGGGTTGAAACCCTTTGCACCTTCTCTAATTTCTTGACATGCTTGACTAGGTGGGTTTCCCAAAAAGGGGGTTTGCTGCATACTCCATTTGGGGCCCTGCCCGTAAAGGGTTTAAAACAGAGTTTTAAAAACGAATCCTTACTGGGGGTATGGGAAAAGGCTATCCGGGGTTTCCCAGGCCCCATTTATGCTGCAGCAGTTATCTGATTGATGGGGCACCTCGGGGAGATAGGGCTCGGTGTTTTTTTTTTTTTATTTCCCCAAAGATCTTTTTCCTTGAGTGAGGTTTGAGATTTTGGCCCCTTTTAAAAACTTTTATTGTGTCTGCGGTTTTTCTTTCCCCTTTCCCCAAAATCTTCATGACTTTGCTTTGGCAGGGTTAAATCAAGGACCCATTTTGCGGGGACCAGGCTTGTAGCCTGTAAGGTCTTTTTGGGGAAAGTCCTGGCCTTTGATCCTAAACCGTTTGGGATTTTTCTCATTAACTTCAAATTCACCCGGGAAAACCCAAGGGGGAAATTTTCTGAGTCTTCCCTTTCCGTTATGTCTTTTCACATTTAAAAGAAAGCACGGGCCCCTTTAGGACTGCCCCCTGTGGCCCCCCCGTTTTGTCACAGGCGCCCACCTAAACCCCTCGTCACGTCCCATGTTCTTTGGGTTGCCCCCCCTGTCGGTTTTCTCTGCCCCCCTTTTGCAGTCCCCCTTTTCCTGTTTGGGTGCCTGATCCCTAGCTTTTGCAGTAACCTTTTGGTGGGAACTGTGTCAAAGGCTTTTGCGGGCCCAAAAAAAAATCCAAAGTCGACCCCCCCTTCTCTCTTTTTCTTACTTCTGTCCCCCTTGTCATAAAACTTAGTAGGTTTGAACACAGGATTTTCCTCCCTGAAACCATGCTGGTTGTAAATTTACCATTTGTTTCTTTCCAGGTGCTCCCACCTCCTCCTGATGATTTTCCATGCCCTTTTGCTTTGCTATACACGTTAGGGGTACAGGTTTGTAGTTTAGTGTTTCATGTCTGTCCCCCTTTTTAAAAAAATTGGGACTAATTTGCTATCTTCCATACCTCGGGGAGTTGCCCATTTTCAAATGATGTGTTGAAGTTTTTGTTAATGGTAACAAAATTTATCTCTGCCCCCTCCTTAAGGCCCCACGGGAGATGTTGTCGGGTTTCCCCCCCGGGCTTTTGGGGGGTAAAGTTCGCAAGAAAGTTTTTCACCCCCTTTCCTTGGTTTATTTACCTCAAAAGCCCCTTCCTGGTTTTCCCCCCCCTGTTCTGTTTCCCTAAAGGGCCTAAGGGTTTTCCCATTTGTAAATCTTGTTTAAATCTCGTTTTTGGCTCCTGACATCCCTCCCGGGTCGTTTTTTTTGAATTCCCCATACCCTTCCTCAGTTGATTCCCTTTGGTCCTTAAATTTTGGGTTTTCCTCCTGAGGGGGCCCCTTTTAAAACAGTTCGGGTCAGTTTTTTGACTTTCGATGCTTTGTCATTTTCTTTTTGTCGCGGGGCCCTCACTTCTTATTGTCCCAATTCGTTTCGGGGTCTTCGGTAATCTCTTTTTTTCCCTGATTTTCTCTGTCTTCTGTCCCTTTTTCCCAATTCTCTATTTTAACCCCTTGTTTTTGCCCCCTCCCTTTGGGTGAACCAAGGATCGTTCTGTTTTTTCCCATTATTTCTTTTTTCCCTTAAAAAACAAACCTCCCCTTTGCCCCCTTGCATTTTGTTCCCAAACTGTCCATCATTTTTTTGAAACGGGTTTTTTCCCTGTCATTTCCCCTCCCCCACTGAATGTCTTGAAGAAGTTCCTCAACCCTGGTAGTTCCCCTTTTGTAGTTTGTTTTTTCCCACCCAAATTTCTGTACCTTCCCTTGGGCTCAGCTATGTAATCAAAAGCACGAACCACATGTTCACTAGTTTCCCAGGGGCCTTTCATACATGTATCTCGATTTTCGAATATTTAAAGGGGGGTGAATAAAAGGGGTCCAGTCTTGTGGTTCACCTCTCCTCTCTCTTGGTAGGGGCTCAAAACAGGGTTGAGGGCATGAGGTTTTCCAGTACCACACCCTTTAATTATGGCTCCCCCATTTTGGGCCCCCCAATGGGGCTCCGGTTTCCAGAAATCCCCTTGTGTTTAAAATTCACCCAAAAACTAGAAACCCTTTGCTCCCCCCTTGTGTGCTCTCCTGGCCACCTGGGCCCTAGTGTGTCGCCCCTTTGCTTTTTGGCTCTCATCGTATTCTTCTTTTGGGCCCCCCTGCGGGTTCTGTGGTGGGTTGTATATTACTGCAATTATCACCTTATGCCCCTTCCGGTTGGATTGTTCCAAACTAGTAGTCCCTTTGCCGTGCCACCCTTTTTTTTTCCCAAGGGGGGGAAAAAGGGAACTACTTAGTAGGAACAATTTTTTTTTTTCCACCAATCCCCCCCAAACCCCAACCCCACCTTTAACATCAATTGATCATCCCCATAAATTACTGAACACCACCCCCGCCACCCCCAAAACATCGATTTTTTGGTTTAAACCAAACCACCCCCTCAGCCCCAAACTACATCAACAAAATATAAACACAAAACCATCATACACAAGCTTTTCAGAGAAAAAATTTTCCCATTGCCCAGGTTCCACGACCAGTGAGACGATTTCCCTATTCATTCCGACCGAAAAAAAAAATCACTACAACACACTCCCCAAAGCATCTAATTATTCAAGTTTTATTTCATTTTCCCAAATTGCTTTCTCTTGCGTCTACTAAAAGTTTAAGGGACTTCTGGATTTTACGGGGAAAATTTGCAATTCCTCTCTTTTGTATTTTGACCCCCATCTTTTTTTTAAATAAACTTCAAAAGGGGTTTGTAAATGTTTATAAAAGCGGTTTGTAATGTATAATGTATAGAAGAGCAAAAAAAATATAGTGTGCGTGGGGAAACATGGAAATGTAGTGTGATAGTCGGGACAGGAAACGGCGGTACTGACAGTAGGAACGGGAAAACAATGGTGGGGACATTTAAAGAATGAAACAGTGATGCTGACAGTGGGGGAAAAGGGGGAGTATAGTGGGGACGTAGGAGCATGGAAAAAGAAAAGCGTTAGCAAAAGGGGACGTGAAAGATTTGAAGGAAAAAGGTGGAGGGTGTTTGTAAAGGGAAAGTAGAGTTTAATCTGAGAGAGTTTTTGTGTTGCCCTTATGAGAAGAGTGGAGGGAATGATTGTGGGGGGAATAAAAGAGGTAATTGTGGGGGGGAGTGGGGGGGAAAACTGTGGGGGGAAAACACTTTCAAATTTTCCCAATTTAAAATTTTCCACAAATCTTTTACTGTAGATTTGTGGCAGAGGAAAAATTGTTTCAAAATTTTTAAAGAAATTTTAAAAAGTCATTTAAAGAAATTTTTGGGAACCTCATCATTTTCGGGTTTTTTTACTTTAGCTGAGTAATATCTGGGGAGTAAAAATAATTTTAAAGTTGTAAAAAACCGGTAATAGAAAAATTTATATTCCCCCAAATATAATAATAATGATAAAAATTAATGTTTTTAATAAAAAAATAGTATTTAAAATTTTTCGCGGAGGGTATCGAGGTTAAAAAAATATTAATTTTTAATAAAGACAGCAATAAAAAAAAATAATATTGGTTAATATAATAAAAATTTTTAAAAATTAATAATAATAATAAAAATAATAATATTTATCTTTCACCCCTGAGCAGTTTTTAAAAGTAATAAAATTTTAAAAATCTGAAAAGATAGCAAAAAAAAAATTTGAAAAGCAAATTTTAATTTTTAATTTGAAAATTTAAAAAATTTAAATAATAATAAAAATTTTAAAAATTAATAATAATAATAGAAATTAAAAATTTAATCCACTAACCTCAAGTTTCCTTTTTCATTTCCCCTAAAAGTACGTGCCATCAGCAAAGAGAAATTTAAATTTTCTCCCATTTCTTTTCCATTTTTACTAAGAATCATTACCTGGGGAAAGTTTTTTTGGGTTATACATCTTTTCGTAAATCAAAATTTCAATGGGTTTTCATACGACTAGAGAAGACTGTCAGCTGTCGCGGGAACTTTGGGCCCTTTAAAGGTTAGATTGCTTTTCGTTTTGGGTTAAATTAACAAAAACTTAATATATTTTTTACGCTTTAAAAAACCGGCAAAAAGTGTAATAATATAAATAGACTGGCAGGTATTGGGGCGCGAAAGGGTATTTCTTTTGGTGTATATACTAAGAGATTACTTTTAAAGGGTTTTAAAATAGTGGTGAGTAATTCTTGACTAGCGGTTTTGGGAAAGGGAACAAGCAGCCTTAATGGGGCCCCTTTTATCAGGGCAGTAGTCTTAAGGGCCCCTTTAAACCCAACCCCCCCACGAACATTGTCCCGTTGGAAGCCGATGGAAAAAAAATCATGGCCTTTGCTGCCCCGGACCCGTGCCCTGTGGGAATGGAGGGGTCAGTGCCTTGATTTTTTCCAAACCCGTGGAGAGGAATGGCCCGCTCACGAAAGTGAGGCCAATTTCCCCCATTCACAAATCACACACAGTTTTTTCACCACCGTTTACTCACACAGCCCTTAACTCACAAACGTTGGGCTCATTTTACCGGTCGACTCAATCAGTAAAAAATGATAATCCTACAATGGGCCCCGTAAAAAAAAGGGCCCTTGTAGGGGGTTTTTTACGCCTATTCTTTGGGTAACATTACGTGTTGGGTCAAGAAATGGAGGGTCCCCCTTTACTTGTTTGGAAACGGGTTAAAAACAACAGCAGCAGCAACAAAACAATAACAATAATAATAATAAATTTAAAAATTTTAAAAATAATAATTTAAAAATAATAATAAAAAACTTCTAAGGGTTATTATGAAGGGAAAAAATAAAGGTTTGTTTTTCCATCGGGCCTTTAAGGGGTTTCGGAGAATTTTCCCCAAGAAACTCGTTCATTCAATGTTAATTTTAATTGGTCACTGCATTTTCCCTCTTTCCCTCAGCATTTAAAATCCCTTTTGTTTTAACCCGAGGGACCATAGAAGAAGGCCCTTTCAATCATGATATTGTCTTTCCTTGAATTTATTTTAGGTCTTACTGTAGAAAACATAACTAAGTCAATTTCGTTTTGTGGGGCTTCTACATGAGACAGTACTACTGTGAAGTTACTAAAAAATAGGGTTTTTTTTAGAAGAAAACATTTCAGCCCCAAAGATCGTTCAGAATTACACAGGTTTAAAATGGGATCCTTTACAGTAATTTTTAATGCCCCCGTTAAATTGAAAAAAAAAAAAATTTTAAATCTGCCAAAAAAAATCCCGGTCCCCAAAAACTGGAAGGGCGGGGAAAATTCCCGGAGGTTTTAGCCCAGAAAGGGAGAGGAAAAAGGGGTTTTTTCTAGTGACAATTTAAAAATTTTTGTCTCCACTTCCCCCCTTTTTATTTTTTTTTCCCCGTGCCCGAAACGTGATTCCCGCTTAGCGATGCCTTCTGTCAGGGGGACGGAAAAGGGGGGAGAGTGGGGGCGGGTGAGCCCCCCGACAGAAGTGCTTTTTAAAAGGTGAATTTAATTTGCTACTGGGGGCAGCAGTGGGCAGAGCGCTGGAGATAGAATTTCTGTAGTGTGGAAGGAAAGGCTTGTTTATGCTGGTGCTTCTACAGGGGAGAAATTTAGAGTTGGGGAAAGTTAGGAGTTTAAGGAAATGGTTTTGAGGGGTGACTTTTTTTTTTAAGAAAGGAAAAGGGTTATTTGGGGGTTGGGGGTTTTTTTAAAAAGGGGAGTGCTGATGTGCCCAAGGGGGTGGTAATATGTGTGTGTGTTTTGTGTGTGTGTGTGTGTGTGTGTGTGTTTTGTGTGTGTGTGTGGGTGTGTGTGTGTTGAATGCGTTGTAACTTTGAGTGGGTTTATGCGGGGAGTGTTGATTTGGTTTTCTGAATTTGTTTTTTGTTGGAAAATTGTGAGTACTGACGATTAAAAACTTTTAAAATTTGAACGGGAAGGGCTGACCTTCTTTATCATGAAATATACAGTAAAATTTTTGAGCCCAAATTTCTTTTGTAAATTTTCCCTTTAATTTATTACATGAAGGCTTTAAAAGGCACAATTTTACATGATAAAAAAGATTTTTGTGAAGGTTTTGTGATACTGTTTTCTTGTAATGATTATAAAGATCTATTTTAGCTACGTATCAAACTGTATATTATAAAAAATATATATATATAGATAATAAAATATATAAAATATATATAAATAAATTTATATATATTTATTTTATATATATATTTTTTTTTTTTTTTTTTTTTTCAAAAAAAGTCGGGCCCTCTCCCACCGAGGGGAGGGTGGACCCAAAAAAAAAAGAAAAAACCCCAAAAAAAAAAAATGCCCTTTTTCATCAATTCAAAAACTTTCACCCCCATCAATATTAAACCTTTTTTTTGCGAGGGGGCTCAAATTCAACAGTTTAGGAAGATATAGTATAAAAATACACAACATATCCCCCCAAAAAATGCCAATTTTCCCAAACCCCTCCTTTTTAAGTGCAATATATATATAAATATATTATTTATATTATATATTATATATTTATAAATATATATTTTTATATATATATATATTATATATTTATATATATATATTAAAAAAAGTTCCCAATTAAATTTTGACTCAAGAAGGAGACTGAAATGAGGAAAATCAATTTATATTTCTCTGGAGAAAATATAGCAGTTTTGCTTTCCCGGGGGAAAAAATCTTGAATTTTTATTTTTCTATTTCAGAAGTGTATAATTTATAACGCCCGATGTCACATAGAAAGCGTGTGAGATATTTTTTTCTGAATATAAGTCGTTTAACTCAAATTTGGAAAAAAAAAATGAGAAATTTGAAATTTTTTTGAGTTTGAAAAAAAAGTGATTTGGGTTTTTAAACTCAAAGAGGCCCCGTGCTTTACCCACTTTTTAATTTTGTTGAAAATTTTCCCCGTTAAAAAGTTGTTATAATACTGGGGCTTTTTTCAAAGGCTTAGTCAAAAATTTATTAAAAACTTTTTTCCCCGCAAAAAAATCCACTTAATTCAGCGAATACAAACGGGACCTTTTTCCTGTTAGGCGGGAAATTTGCGGGGCCCTCAGTCCCCAAAAAAATTTTTACTTTCCTGGAATTAAACTTGGGGGACTTTTGTAATTAGAACATTTTCGAAAAAATTTTTTTTTAAACCCAAAATTCCCAAAACCAGCTTAATTTTACTTTTCTTCTGAAAAAATGTTGAAATAAATTTTGTTTCAGAGGAGTTTGGGAATTTTAAATTTTATAAGTGAAGGATTAAAACCCGGTTTTGGGGGTATGAAATTTTTCCTCCTTCAGTGTTAAAAAACATCGGGCGGAACCCCTTTTTCACAAAAAAATTTTTACGACCGTAAACCGGGCAGGGGGCTTTTATTTTTTTAAATGAGTGGAAGCGCCCCGCAATTGGTTTCTGATTCACGTTTCGTAAAACACCAGGGGCCCTGGTATTTACCCAAAAGTAGTGTACTTTTAAATTGGCAGGTGATTTAGGGTTTTTTTCAGAAAAATACAGTAAATAAAATGATTAATATCCCGGGGGAAATTTAGCAGCGTTTCAAAAAATAAATGCCCTTTGATAATTTAATTTTTGGTAAGAATTGCCCTTCGTGAGTTCATGTTTACTTTTCATTTCCCCGGGGGTGTTTTGATTCTACGAACCCCACGGTTCCCCATGTCTGTGATAACAGTATGGTATATTGAAACCCATAAAAATCTCGGGAAAAAAAAAAAAGTAATTTTAGTTGGGTTTACAGTAGTTTTTTTTGGAGTTATTACGTAAAAATTTTAATTTTTTTGAATAAAAATGATTAGCAAAAAATTGGAACCCTCTAAAAATTCGACTTTGTTCCCCTTTACTCCCCTTAAAAATGAGTTTTTAAAAAAAACTATGCAAATTCTTAGGGTGGGCTTTTGGTAAATTAACCCTATTCAGTATTGCCTATTTTTTTTTTTTGCAAAGCCCAGGTTTAAGTTTGCCAAAAATGGTTATTAGGGTTTGGATACTAGTGTATTTTGCTACGTTTATCTTGTTAGGTAAGTTACCAGAAAATTTAGTTGTAGGCCCCCCGGTTTAAAAGCAACAAGTGGCTACAGAGACCCTTTCGCTCCCTTCCGGGTTGATAAGTCAATCCCGGGGCGAAACGTTTTTAAAAATTTAATTTTTGAGATCTGCCCCCAGCATTTCTGTCTTTTTAAAAAGGGAACCACGTTGCCCGGGTTTCCTTTCTGATGTGCACAGGTGAGGTGGCCCCTTTTTGAAACCCCCGTGCAGTCGAAAGCTTTTAAAAACCCAATAAGCTACTAATCTTTAGTTGCGGGAAACCAAATATTTCCGGGAAATTTTCCTCGCATTTTCCCTGGAATATTTGTCTGGGTTTTCGTTTTTGTTCTTCAGTATTATCTGTTTCCCTCATTCTCTGGAAAAGTTGAAATTATTGGTATTGGGGAGATAAACCCGTTTCCACTGAAGATTTTTGCCCAAATGGTTGGCTTAGGGGTGCTAATCTGTCTTTTGTACCCTCTTTGGTTTTAATGGGTTTCCCTTTTTTTGGTGTTGTTTTGTGTGTGGGGTGTTGTGTGTGTGTGTGTGTTGTGTGTTGTGTGCATCCCCCTATTTGTTTCTCAAAAATATTTGGGTTTTTGCAGGGGTCGACTTGTAGCTCCCGGCCCCCCCTCTTCAATGGGGGGTTTTCTATTAGGTCTTCTTTTCCTCTGTGTGTGTTTTTACTCACCTATTTGTGGGTTTTCAGGGGTCGAGTTTGCTCCTGGGACCGCCTTTACTGTTTTAAATTGGTTTCCCCTCTTCCCTTTTCCCCCATGAGCTTTATCGTATTCGTCTTAAAGCTAGTATGGTTCCTGCCTGCACTACCTCACCCTTTTCCAAAATTATCCCCCTTCCTGACAAATGCCCCGCGTGTGTGTGTGTGGGGGGTGTGTGTTGTGTGTGTGTGTGTGTGTGTGTGTGTGTTGTGTGTGTGTGTGTGGTTGTTTCGTGTGTGTGTGTGTGTGGTGTGTGTGTGGTGTGTGTGTAGTGACTCCCGGGAAATATTGAGAGGAAAATACAAGCTCTCATTTTTTCCCTTTCTCTCTCCCTTTTTCTCTCTTTTCTTTCTTCTCTATTTTCTTCTCTTCTCTCTTTAAATTTCTCTTTCTCCACTTTTTCTTTTTCTTCCTTCCTTCCTTCCTCGTCAGCGCAGGAGAGGATGCACCCTTTGTGGCATTACAGAAATGTTTTAAAGCAAAAATGAGGAAAAAAAGAGGGTTTTAAGTAGGGATGAATGAAAGGGGAAAAATGGATCCCCCGGGCCCAAATGAAGGGTTTCTTTTTCTCTCTCTCTCTCTCTCTCTCTCTCTCTCTCTCTCTCTCGTACAAGAAGAACTAAATGGAAAAGGAAAAATTAAAAAAAAATTTTGTGAGATGTTGGAGAGAATTGGGTTTCAATGCTCACTAAAAACAAGAAAATGGGCTGAGTTTTAAAATCACCCCTATAGAGAAAAGGTTGGAAAAAACTTTTTAAAAACACACCCCACAAAAAATTTTTATTATATTTTAATTTATATAAAATTTTTATTATTATATATATATATATATTTTTTATTTATATTTTATATTTTTATATATATTTTTATATTGTCCCCGGGTATCTGAACACATTTTTCTTTTCCCCCATTTCTACCCCATCTTCACGCTTATTTAAAATTTTACACTCGTGTTTTCTTTTTAATTTCCCCTTCCCCCTAAATTTACTCCAAATTTGGGTATCAACATTCGCAACTTTTTCTTAGATCTTTCCCAAAAACCCGTGTATCGTTAAAACAAATGTGAAAAACCCCCCTCTATATCTTTCAATATCCCTTTTTGCCCTAAAAACCCTTAACCCTTCATGTTTTTACCCCAAAAAACTATATTTAAATGTGTTGAAAAAAACCATGGTGTCCAAACCCCCAGCACACAAAACCCCCTTTACCCCCCCCCTCCAAAACCCTTTTCCCAGGCCGCCCCCCACCCCGGCCCTTTTTCCCCTTTACTACAAAATTTATACACTCTTGAAAGGGCATTCTGTTTCGTGCCATTCTCTCTACATGCCCCCAAAACCCCCTCAAAAACCCTTTTCAGCCCTTGGGGTAACAGTTTTGGGGAAAAACCCCACCCCCTCCTCCCCCAGGGCTGTGAAATTTCTGCATTATTTTTTCACCCCCAACATTGCCCTCAGAAAAGACAAAAAACCCACTGCCTCCGCCTTCTCCCACTGCAAATTCATCACCCCTGCTTCCCCACCCATTTTTTATATATTATAATATATATATATTATTAAATTTTTTATATATTTTATTTATTTATATATATATTTATATTTATATATTTTATCATTTTAAATATATATATTTATATTTATATATAATATATATATATTTATATATATATATATTTATTATTATATATATTTTATTTATATTTTATATATATTTTAGTAATGTTTCGCAAAAAGATATTAATTTTCAGTGGGCCCGTTTTCATCCTAACAGGTTAAATAACTATTTCTATAATGTCATTAGTAATATTTTTTTTACATTTGTAAGAATTACTTTTTAAATGAATTCACTTTTTACTTTTTTTTTCATTATGTAAAAACACCCGTTTTCTATTACTGAAGGACATAATGACGGGGGGGTTTTTTTTAAACCAATGTTTTCAAAAATAAATAAAGTGAAGGTACAAAAATAAATCACCGAGGGGTTTGATAATAATAATAATATCTCTATTTCTTCCCAAATAATTACAAGGTTTTTATAGGGCCCAGCTGAATCAACAAAAACACTACTATACGAAAGCCGCCTGTTTGATGGCAAATTTTGGGGGGAAAAATTTGGTTTAGTTTTGTCCCAGGGGTGGAAACCCCCACCAGTAGACTAAAAACCGGGCATGAAAAGATCCAAAACAAGCAGCACACAAGCAGCCCCCAAACCCTCAGCACACAAGCAGCACACAAGCAGCACACAAGCAGCCACACAAATCCCCCAAAAAGAATTTCCAAACCCAGCACACACAGTGAAGTGGGGAAAAAAAGCAAGCACACAAAAAAGGTACGCATAACCCTATATAAACAAAACCACAATAAAGAATATATGTAAAGAAAAAAAACCCCAAGCAAGCATACACAAGAAATACATGTAAACAAACACTCACGTAATCAGTCACCAAAAATTTACGAAAAAAAAAGGGAAAAATTTAAAAAAAAGTAAAAAGAGGAGCGAGGCATGATAGTTTTAAAAAAAAAAATTTGGGTTTGGGAAAATAGAGGGGAATTAGAAAAGACATTTCCCCGTAAAGTTTAAAAAAGGTTTCCCAAATTTAAAAATACTGTACATAAAACAAAGAGAAAAATAAGGGGCAAGCAATAAGGTTCATGGAAAGAAAGGGGGATTACAGAAATTTTTGGAAAGCAGGATTTTTAAAAAAAACTGAAAAATTTTAAATTTTTGGTTTGGGGCGGTGGGAAAGGGGGGAAAGAGGAATAAAGATGACAATAAAAATCAGTAGAAAAAAGGAGGGGGGCGCAAGGACTTCCCAAAAGGGTTTTTTGCGTAAGCAATGAGGGCCCAATAGGGTTTTCATATAATTAAAAGTTATAAGAAGGAGAGAGGGACCTGAGGAACCCCTGAGCCCAGTTTGGGAAAAACGTCGTGAGAACAGGGCAACTGCCCCACAAACGGAAAAATTCAAACGTGATAAAAGTATACAAAAACTGAAAGGGAGAACTAAAAATACTGAAACTACTGAAAAATTCGGTTTGAAAGGTTAGCCCTTTGGTTAGGTTTTGGTTAGGTTAGGTTTTGGTTAGGTTAGGTTAGGTTTTTTTAGTTTTTTTTAGGTTAGGTTAGGTTAGGTTAGGTTAGGTTTTTTTTAGGTTAGGGAGGTTAGGGTTTGGTTTTGGTTTTTGGTTAGGTTAGGTTTGTTTAGATTTGGTTGGTTTTGGTTAGGTTTGGGTTTTGATTAGGTTAGGTTTAGGTTAGGTTAGGTTGGGGTTTTTTTTGATTAGGTTAGGTTTGGTTAGGTTAGGTTTGTTTAATTAGGTTTGGTTGGTTAGGTTTTTTTTAGGTTTGTTTAGATTAGGTTAGGTTAGGTTTAGGTTTTTGGTTAGGTTAGGTTTTTTTAGTTAGGTTAGGTTTGTTTGATTAGGTTAGGGTTTGGTTTTTTTTAGGTTTGTTTAAAATTAGGTTTTGGTTTGGTTAGGTTACTTCAGGGTTTGATTGGGTTAGGTTTAAATTAGGGTTTTGGGTTTTGGGTTTTGGGTAGATTTTGGTTAAATTTAGAAGGGTTTGGTTAGGTTGACGAGGTTAGGTTTTGGTTAGGTAAGGTTGGTTTGTTTAGAAATTTGGTTAATTAGGTTTTGGTTTGGGTTTGGGTTAGGTTAGGTTAGGTTCGTTTAGGTTTTGGTTAGGTTAGGGTTTGGTTTTGGTTAAAGGGTTTGGTTTCTTCAGGTTTTCCCGGGTTTGGTTAGGTTAGGGGTTTGGTTTGTTTAGAATTTTGGTTAGGTTAGGTTAGGTTAGGTTTTGGTTTCTTTTAGGGGTTTGAATTTGGGGTTTGGTTTAGTTAGGTTTGGTTTTTTTTGGGGGTAGAATTAGGTTAGTTTTGGACTAGGTTAGGTTAGGTTAGACGGGTTAGGTTAAAGGGTTTGGTAAAGGGTTTAAAAACATAAGAACATTTAAAAACGAAAGGAAAAAATGCAGAAGGCCTACCGGGGGCCTTTGGGGGGCGGTTTCCCCGTTCCTACCGGCCCCTTTAAACCAATGCACCCAAAACCCAGTCAGGTCAGGTTTACATTGAAATTAAGGGAGGAACACGGGGAACCGACCCGGAAAACACAAGCTATCAGTTTTTAACCCACACCCACCCAATCCCCCCTTTATGTATTTATCCCCCCTATTTTTTAAGTACACAACGTTTCTGGCCTCTATAAAAGGTACTTGGGAGTTTTTTTCCCTCATCCCAACTCTTTTACCATTAGGGTTAGGTTTTTTTTACATTAGGTTAGATTAGGTTAGGTTAGGTTTTTGGTTAGGTTAGGTTTGGTTTTGGTTTGTTTTGGGTCAGGTTAGGTTTTTGGTTAGGTTAGGTTAGGTTACTTCAGGTTCGATTGGGGGGTTTGGTTTTTGTTAGGGTTTTGGGTTTTGGGTTTTGGGTTGATTAGGTTAGTTTAGACTAGGTTTGGGTTTGGTTAGGAGGGTTTGGGTTTGGTTTTGGTAAGGGGTTTGGTTTTTTAGGGTTTGGTTTGGTTTTGTTTTGATTTTGGTTAGGTTAGTTTAGGTTAGGTTAGGTTAGTTTTGATTAGGTTAGGTTTGGTTAGTTTAGGTTAGGTTAGGTTAGGTTAGTTTGAGTTAGGTTTAGTTAGATTAGGTTTGGTTACATTATCGACTAAAAGCAAAATTTGATTAATTATAACCAACCATAACATCAATAAACGTAATTACATGAGGGTCTCTCCTACGCCGTAGATACGTTCCAAGTTTTTAACATTTATATTAAGCATTATGAGACCTATATAAACACCGAACTAAAACGCAATTAAAACAATGTCTATCGCATACAATGTCAGTAAATCGAATTTACTGAATTACAGATTGAAATATTACATAGCATAATAGCGAATTACACACACACACTCACACACACACACACACACACACACACACACACACACACACACACACACACACACACACACACACACACATACGCACGCACGCACGCACCCACACACGCATACACGCACACACATAATGACACACACTTGGGATTCGCTACAGTAACCCACTGGAGCAGTGGTCAGCAAATACTCCATTTAGCAAGACATATTGGCTGAGGCAAATCGTGAGGAGCCTTGAAGGTGTCTGTGATTGAGGAGGGAGAGAGAGGAGAGAGAAAAGGAAAGAGAGAGAGAAAGGGGAGGAGAGAGAGAGAGAAAGAGGAGAGAGAGGGAGAGGAGAGAAAAACAGAGGAAAATAGAGAGAGAGACGGGGTTTAAGTCATCAAGTAGTCATTAATATACTGTAAATATTTAAGGTTGCAATCAGCTTGTCATTTACTATAGCAATAAAATACTCAGCTTAATTCGATAGATATTTTTTTTTTTAATTTCAGCTAAACATAAATAAAAGTTGGATTATAATTGAAATGAAATGACGGAATCCTGCTGTCACATCTGTTTAAATTATTTCTTTTATGGTTCGAACTGGTAAAGGGCCCTCGGCCTAATACCCAAAAAATTCCGCTGAGTAGCTCATGTTAGGACAAAATCCTGAAATTTTCCAAAATTTATCTATTTGTCTATTCATCTTTTTTTTCTCTCTCTCCCTCTCTCTCTTTATTATATATATATTATATAAAATATATATATATATATATAATATATATATAATTATATATATATATATATATATATATATATAATCACTGTTTTTGCAGAGGTGCCAGAATCCAACAGTTTAAAAAGTATTTCGTTAAAAAATACAAAAACATTCCCTCCAAACTGCCAATATCTAAAACCTTTCCCATTTCCAGGACTCAAGTCCGGTTATATAAAATAATTGGCTTCCCTGAATCCCTTCGCTAAATATTACCATGCTCACACTCCAACAGCACGTCAGGTCCCAAATACCATTTGTCTCCATTCACTCCTATCTAACTCGCTCACGCACGCTTGCTGGAAGTCCAAGCCCCTCGCTCACACTCCTTTACCCCCTCCCCTCCACCTTTTCGAGGATGACCCCTACCCCGCTTCCTTCCCCTACAGATTTTTACGCTCTCCATGTCATTCTACTTTGATCCATTCTCTCTAAATGCCCAAAACCCGCCTCAAAAAACCCCTCTTCAACCCTTGACTAATGCTTTTATTAACTCCACACCTTCTCCTAATTTCCACACTCCGGATTTTCTGCATAATATTTACACCAAATATTGCCCCTTTGACAGGACATCTCCACTGCCCCCAACCGTCTCCCCCGCTGTTTCATTCACAACCCAAGCTTCACACCCATATAAGAGTATTGGTACTACTATACTTTCATACATTCCCTTCTTTGCCTCCATAGATAACGTTTTTTGTCTCCACATATACCTCAAAGCAAACCCCTCACCTTTTTTCCCCCATCAATTCTATGATTAACCTCATCCTTCATAATCCATCCGCTGACACGTCCAACTCCCAAGTATCTGAAAACATTCACTTCTTCCATACTCCTCCTCCCCAATCTGAATCCAATTTTTCTTTATCTAAATCATTTGATACCATCATCACCTTTCTCTTTTCTATGTTCACTTTCAACTTTCTACCTTTACACACATCCCAAACTCATCCACTAACCTTATATATATATATATACATATATATATATTATATATATATATATATATATAAAATATATATATATATATATATATATAAAATTTTAATGTATATATATATATATATATACATATATATATATATATATATATATATAATTATATTATATTATATATATTTTAGAGGGGAAAAGAAGGAGAGAGAGAGAGAGAGAAAAAAAAAATTCAGGTGGGAATTTGGTCTCATTTATTAAAAACATCATCAGCACCATCATCAACATCATTATCATCATCATCTTCACCATTATCCCTCACCATCATCATCACATCGCCTCCAGCAGCAAAGGAAATTCCTGAGACAATTTAATCAAGGGAGATGTCACAACAAATTTCCCCTGCGACACTCCGTAATTACTGTAAGCCAGAAAACGCTGAGCAAATATGAGGCAATATATTTTTTTTATTGGCCTGGAGGAAAATGTTTCTAGAAGAGAGAGAGAAACAAATCTCCCAAGTACTGGATTCATCCCACTGGATTCATGAAGAGGTGTGGTCAAGGCTGGTAAAAAGCTCCTAAATCCAAGGATGGTTGCTACCTTTAGGTCGAACGTCAGTAAAGTATCTCCAAAGGTCTCTCCTTAACTGCTACCAACTCTTAAATCAGGCTTCAGTTTTGTTGTCAACCCTTTAGAGGTTTATATTCCGATTGTTGTTGCTGTCTGTCTGTCTGTCTGACTGTCTGTCTGACTGTCTGTTTTGTCTGTCTGTCTGTCTCTCTCTTTTCTCTCTCTCTCTCCCCCTCCTCCTCTCTCTCCTCTCTCTCTTCTCTCTCTCTCTTCATTTCATCCTTACTCTCTAACACGAGGTAAAAAGATTTGATTTTTGTCGTTACCTCGAGAAATGATTTAATACTTCACGTGAGGTGGGTAAAAATAATTGTAACAATTAACCGCAAGATTTCTTGATTTATAATCGAATTAAATTTCCGTACCGAATCAGTGTTTTCGAAATTTTTTGGGTAAAGAAGTGAACTTCCTACAAACACACCACACACAACACACACACCACACCCCACACACACACACACACACACCATCCCTCCTAACACACACACACACAAGGGCAGACACTTATTAAAGCTTTAGACCCTAGTAGCAATTATCGCTTTTTATA
The DNA here is from genome assembly GCF_026875155.1 of Cherax quadricarinatus. Classification (NCBI taxonomy): domain Eukaryota; kingdom Metazoa; phylum Arthropoda; class Malacostraca; order Decapoda; family Parastacidae; genus Cherax; species Cherax quadricarinatus. Next base: position 58,773,485 of record NC_069403.1, read on the forward strand.
ACCAGAATTACTGGTATGTATTAACAGTATCTCCCTGCATACCTCCCCTATACACACATACACACACACGCATACACACACACATACACACACACATACACACACACATACACACACACATACACACACACACATACACACACACATACACACACACATACCCACACATACATACACACACACATGCACACACACACACACATACACACACACATACACACACCACACACACACACACACACACACATACACACACACACACACTAGCCGAGGTGGCCAGGAGAGCACACTGGGGGGAGCAAAGTTACTAGTTATGGGTGATTTCAATCACAAGGAGATTGACTGGGAAAACCTGGAGCCCCATGGGGGTCCCGAACTTGGAGAGCCAAGATGATGGATGTGGTACTAGAAAACCTCATGCATCAACATGTTAGAGACACTACCAGAGAGAGAGGAAGGATGAAAAAACCCGCAAGGCTGGACCTTGTATTCACCATGAGTAGTTCGGACATCGAGGGTATCATGTATGAAAGGCCCCTGGGAGCTAGTGATCATGTGGTTTTTGTGCTTCGACTACATAGTTGAGCTCCAAGTGGAGAGAGTAGCAGGAATAGGCTGGGAAAAACCAAACTACAAAAGGGGCAACTAACTCAGGCATGAGGAACTTCCTTCAAGACATTCAGTGGGAGAGGGAACTGACAGGAAAACCATACAAAAATGATGGACTATGTAGCAAAAAAATGCAAGGAGGCAGAGGAGGGTTTTTTCCCCAAGGGGAAACAAAAAATAAGGGGAAGAACAGAACGAGCCCTTGGTTCCCAAAAGGGTGTAGGGAGGCAAAAAATGGGGTGTACTAGGAAGGAAAAAAGGTACAAAAACGAGAACCGGGAAAAAAAAAGAAAATCACCGAAACCAGAAACGAATATGCACAGATAAAAAGGGAGGCCAGAGAAAATATAAAATGACTGCCCGAACTTTTTTTCAGCCACATCAGGGGGGAAAAAACAGTCAAGGCCCAGGTAACAGATGGGAAGGGTGAGGGGAATTCACAAGAAACGACCGAGGGTATGTCAGGAGTAAACAAAAGATTTAAAAGGTTTTACAGTGGAAACCAGTGGACCCAAGAAATAGAACGGGGGGGCACACCAGCAAGTCGGATGAGGTACATAAAAACCAAGGAGGAGGTGAAAAAGCTGCTATGCGAACTTGACACCTCAAAGGCGGTGGGCCCGACACATTCCCAGGGGCCCTTTAAAGAGGGAGCAAAAATATTGTGTAGCCATAACAAAGATCTTAAACACATCATTTGAAAGGGGCAACTCCTGAGGTATGGAAAATGGCGAAGTGTCCCAATTTTTAAAAAGGGAACAGACATGAGGCATAAACTACGCCCGTATCACTAACGTGTATAGTTGCTGTCATGGAAAAGATCTCAGAGGAGGGGGTGGGGCCCCGGGAAAAAAACAGTTATAATTGAAAAACCAGCAGGGGTTTCGGGAAGGAAAATCTTGTGTCCAAACCTACTAGAGTTTTAGGACAAGGTGAAGAAGTAAGAAAAAGAGGAGAGGGGGGGATCGACTGATATTTTTTGGATGCAAGAAGGGCCCCTTCGACACAGTTCCTCAAAGAGGTTACGCAAAAGCTAAGGACCAGGCACCAAAAACAGGAAAGGCCTGCAATGGATCAGGAATCCTGACAGGGAGGCAACAAGAGTCTGGTACGCGACAAAAAAAGGTGTCAAGGGGGCCCCTGTGACAAGCGGGTTCCACAGGGTCAGTCCTAGGCCCTGTGTGTTTTTGGTAATGTGAACGACATAAGGGAAAGGGGATGACTCGAAGTGTCCTTTTGAGTGATGGAATTTAAAGAGAAAATCAAATCGGACGAGGATCAGGGAGGAATACAAAGAGACCGGACAGGCTACAACCTGGCCAGCAACTGGTCTTGAATTTTAACCCCGCCCAAAAGCAAAAGGGGGGGGGTAAAGATTTGGGGAAGGGCAAAGAAGACGCAGACACAATTGTTTAGATGGGCCCAAAAACTGCAAACCCCACTCAAGCAAAAAAAACGGGGGGGGTAAAAACACCGAGCATATCTCCTAGGCGCACCATCAGATAACTGCTGCGCATACGGGGGCCTGGCAAACCTACGAATAGCGTTCGATACCTCGTAAGGATTGTTTAAGACTCTGTATACCCCTACGTAGGCCCATACTGGAGTATGCAGCACCCGTTTGGGAAACCACCTAGTCAAGCACCAAGAAAAATTTGAAAAGTGCAAAAGGTTTGCAAAAAAGACTAGTCCCCAAAACGGGGTTTTCCCTTTAAGAAAAGGTTTAGGGAAATCGGCCCCACACACTGGAGGACAGGGGGGTCAGGGGAGACATGATAAAAAATATAAAATACTGGGGGAAAAGACGAGGTGGACAAAGACGGATGTTCCAGAGATGGGACACAACACAATGGTCTAATTGGAATTGAAGACTCAATGAATCAAAGGGTGTTAAGAGATTTCTTTTAGTCATAGGTAGTCAGGCCATGGAATAGCCAGAAAGTGATGTAGTGGGGGCAGGAAAACCCAACATAGTTTTTTAAAGGGGAGGTAGAAAAGCTCTGGGGGGGGAGAGAGAGGACCTAGTAGCAAACAACGAAGAGGCGGGGCCCGGAGCTGTGACTCGACCCCCTCAACCACAAATAGGGGAGTACAAATAAGTGAGTTACACACACAAACCCACACACACACCCCCACCCCAAAACACACCAAAACACAGTAAGTAGTGCCGGTCAAGCCCCCCGGAGGTTGGGGGCAGGGGCACAAAAAAGTTGTGGGCAGGAAAAACCCCTGAGACTAATTAAACGCACTAGTACCTTTCAGTACATAATAAACCCCCACATAATTCCACAAAATTACAACAACACACCACACACAACCACAACACCCCCCACAACCACAACACAAACACACACACACACACACAACCCCCACACACACAGGAAGAAGACCAAATACACCCCCCCACAATTTTATGAAACCTCCCAAACCCGGGGAACCCCGTGCAACCCAAAAAACCCCTAAATCCCAAAAAAACCCCTGCCCCTCCAATGCCCCCCCCCCACTAAAATTTCAAACTTCACCCCCCCACAAAAAACCCCTAGTTTCCCTTACCAGGGTTTCCCCCTTCCCCCAACCCCCAATATACTTCCCAACCACAGTCTTAGAAAAGAAGTTGAAGGTGTGGTATACAAATGCAGAAGGAATAAAAAACAAGTATGAGGAGGGCCAAAGAATCAAAGAACACCCCCGACATAATGCACTCACAAAACAAAACTCACCAGAAAAAATAAAATTCAATTTTTTCCATCCGGATATCAAATCTTTAGGAAAGACAGAGGGAGGAGAGGGGGGGGGAGGATTGACTGCTCATTAAAAAAAAAGTGGGGTTTTTTGAAAAGGAAGGAATGGATGCATGGGGGAAAAGGGATATTAGAGGAACAAAACCCGTCTGAGGGACTAAGGGATAACTGCAGTAATGACAACCCACCAGAACTGCGGGGGCCAAAAGAGATCGGAGAGGGGGAACAGAGCAAGTCAACACACTAGCCGAGGTGGCCCGGGGACACACATGGGGGGGGAAAGTTACTAGTTATGGGGGTTTCAATTACAAGGAGATTGAGGGAAAACC
>NC_069403.1:58777663-58795163 GCF_026875155.1 Cherax quadricarinatus
CTGGCCCCGGTATCCGTCTGCGGTCTTCTTTGCCCTTCTCCAATCTTCATGACTTTGCTTTGGTGGGGTTGAACTCCAGGAGCCAATTGCTGGACCAGGTCTCCCAGCCTGTCCAGATCCCTTTGTAGTTCTGCCGGGGTCTTCGATCAAATTTAATTCTTCTCATCAACTTCACGTCATCTGCAAACAGGGACACTTCGGAGTCTATTCCTTCCGTCATGTCGTTCACAAATACCAGAAACAGCACCGGTCCTACGACTGACCCCTGTGGGACCCCGCTGGTCACAGGTGCCCACTCTGACACTCTGTGTGTGTGTGTGTTGGGTGTGTGTGTGTGTGTGTGTGTTTGTGTGTGTGTGTTGTGTGGTGTGTGTGTGTGTTTGTGGGGTGTGTGTGTTGTGTTGTGTGTGTGTGTGGGTTGTGTGTGTGTGTGTGTGTGTGTGTGTGTGTGTGTGTGTGTGTGTGTGTGGTGTTGTGTGTGGTGTGTTTGTGTGTGTGTGTGTGTGTGTGTGTGTGTGGGGTGTTTTGTGTGTGTGTGTGTGGGGTGTGTGTGTGTTGTGTGTGTGTGTGTGTGGGGTGTGTGTGTGTGTTTGTGGGTACATGCATGCTCGAGTGCACGTAATAGGGCATATATATGTGTATATGACACTTTCTGCACACATTCACACACACACACACCACACACACACACACACCACACACACACACACACACACGCGCGCGCGCGCGCGCGCGCGCACGCACACTGTAACACCATCATTATCATCATCATCATCATTGTCATGTCCTATAGTAACGCAAGTTTCCACACCATTGATACATGACTGGCACCAGCACAAAACCTCCAACAAACATTTGGGTGTAGCAGCAGTCATCACATACCAACAAACATATGGGTGTAGCAGCAGTCATCACACACCAACAAACATATGGGTGTAGCAGCAGTCATCACATACCAACAAACATATGGTGTAGCAGCAGTCATCACACACCAACAACATAGGGTGTAGCAGCAGTCATCACATACCAAAAAAACATATGGGTTTTAGCAGCAGTCATCACATCCCAAAACAAACAATGGGTGTGGGCAGCGTCATCACATACCAACAAACTTTATGGTGTAGCAGCGTCATCACACACCAACAAACATAGGGGTTTGTAGCAGCAGTCATCACTCCCAACAAACATATGGGTGTAGCAGCAGTCATCACATACCAACAAACAAAATGGGTTGTAGCAGCAGTCATCACATACCAACAAACATATGGGTGTAGCAGCAGTCATCACATACCAACAAAATATGGGTGTAGCAGCAGCATCACACACCAACAAAACATATGGGTGTAGCAGCAGTCATCACATACCAACAAACATAGGGGTGTAGAAAGCAGTCATCACATACCAACAACATATGGGTGTAGCAGCAGTCATCACATACCAACAAACATATGGGGTTGTAGCAGCAGTCATCACATACCAACAAACATATGGGAAGCAGCAGTCCATCACATCCAACAACTATGGGTGTAGCAGCAGTCATCACATACCAACAAACATAGGGGGTGTAGCAGCAGTCATCACATACCAACAAACAATGGGTGAAGCAGCAGTCATCACATACCAACAAACATTGGGTGTAGCAGCAGTCACACATACCAACAAAAAATATGGGTGTAGCAGCAGTCATCACATACCAACAAACATATGGTGTTTGCAGCAGTCATCACACACCAACAAACATATGGGTGTAGCAGCAGTCATCACATACCAAAAAACATAAGGGGTGTAGCAGCAGTTCATCCATACCAACAAACATATGGGTGTAGCAGCAGTCATCACACCCCCAACAAACATATGGGTGTAGCAGCAGTCATCACATAACCAACAAACATATGGGTGTAGCAGCAGTCATCACACACCAACAAAATATGGGTGTAGCACAGTCATCACATACCAACAAACATATGGGTGAAGCAGCAGTCATCACACACCAACAAACATATGGGTGAAGCAGCAGTCATCACTACCAACAAACATATGGTTAGCAGCAGTCATCACATACCAACAAACAATATGGGTGAAGCAGCAGTCATCACACACCAACAAACATATGGTGAGCAGCAGTCATCACACACCAACAAACATATGGTGAAGCAGCATCATCACACACCAACAAACATATGGGTGTAGCAGCAGTCATCACATACCAACAAACATATGGTGAAGCAGCATCATCACACACCAACAAACATATGGGTGAAGCAGCAGTCATCACACACCAACAAACATATGGGTGAAGCAGCAGTCATCACACACCAACAAACATATGGGTGAAGCAGCAGTCATCACACACCAACAAAATATGGGTGAAGCAGCAGTCATCACACCCAACAAACATATGGTGTGAGCAGCAGTCATCACACACCAACAAACATATGGGTGAATGCAGCAGTCATCCACACACCAACAAACATATGGGTGAAGCAGCAGTCATCACACACCAACAAACATATGGTTGAGAGCAGCTCATCCACACACCAACAAACATATGGGTGAAGCAGCAGCCATCACCACACCACAAACATATGGGTGAAGCAGCAGTCCATCACACACCAACAAACTATGGGTGAAGCAGCGTCATCACACAACACCAACATAACATATGGGTGAAAGCAGCAGTCATCACACACCAACAAACATATGGGTGAACTGCAGCAGTCATCACACACCAACAAACATATGGGTGAAGCAGCAGTCATCACACACAACAAACATATGGGTGAAGCAGCAGTCATCACACACCAACAAACATATGGGTGAAGCAGCAGTCATCACACACCAACAAACATATGGGTGAAGCAGCAGTCATCACACACCAACAAACATATGGGTGAAGCAGCAGTCATCACACACCAACAAACATATGGGTGAAGCAGCAGTCATCCACACACCAACAAACATATGGGTGAAGCAGCAGCCATCACACACCAACAAACATATGGGTGAAGCAGCAGTCATCACACACCAACAAACATATGGGTGAAGCAGCAGTCATCCACACACCAACAAACATATGGGTGAAGCAGCAGTCATCACACACCAACAAACATATGGTGAAAGCACAGTCATCCACACACCAACAAACATATGGGATGAAGCAGCAGTCTCACACACCAACAAACATATGGGTGAAGCAGCAGTCATCACACACCAACAAACAATGGTGAAAGCAGCAGTCATCACACACCAACAAACATATGGGTGAAGCAGCAGTCATCACAACCACCAACAAACATATGGGTGAAGCAGCAGTCATCACACACAACAAACATTGGTGAAGCAGCAGTCATCACACACCAACAAAACATATGGGTGAAGCAGCAGTCACACACACCAACAAACTATGGGGAAGCAGCAGCCACACACACCAACAAACATATGGGTGAAGCAGCAGCCATCACACACCAACAACATATGGTGAAGCAGCAGTCATCACATACCAACAAACATATGGGTGAAGCAGCAGTCATCACACACCAACAAACATATGGGTGAAGCAGCAGTCATCACACACCCAACAAACATATGGGTGAAGCAGCAGTCCATCACACACCAACAAACATATGGGTGAAGAAGCTCAGTCATCACATACCAACAAACATATGGGTGAAGCAGCAGTCATCACACACCAACAAACATATGGATGAAGCAGCAGTCATCCACACACCAACAAACATATGGGTGAAGCAGCAGTCATCACACACCAACAAACATATGGGTGAAGCAGCAGTCATCACACACCAACAAACATATGGGTGAAGCAGCAGTCATCACACACCAACAAACATATGGGTGAAGCAGCAGTCATCACACACCAACAAACATATGGTGGAAGCAGCAGCCATCACACACCAACAAACATATGGGTGAAGCAGCAGCCATCACACACCAACAAACATATGGGTGAAGCAGCAGTCATCACATACCAACAAACATATGGGTGAAGCAGCAGTCATCACACACCAACAAACATATGGGTGAAGCAGCAGTCATCACACACCAACAAACATATGGGTGAAGCAGCAGCCATCACACACCAACAAACATATGGGTGAAGCAGCAGTCATCACATACCAACAAACATATGGGTGAAGCAGCAGTCATCACACACCAACAAACATATGGATGAAGCAGCAGTCATCCACACACCAACAAACATATGGATGAAGCAGCAGTCATCACACACCAACAAACATATGGGTGAAGCAGCAGTCATCACACACCAACAAACATATGGGTGAAGCAGCAGTCATCGCACACCAACAAACATATGGGTGAAGCAGCAGCCATCACACACCAACAAACATATGGGTGAAGCAGCAGTCATCCACACACCAACAAACATATGGGTGAAGCAGCAGTCATCACACACCAACAAACATATGGGTGAAGCAGCAGTCATCACATACCAACAAACATATGTGTGAAGCAGCAGCCATCACACACCAACAAACATATGGGTGAAGCAGCAGTCATCGCACACCAACAAACATATGGGTGAAGCAGCAGTCATCACACACCAACAAACATATGGGTGAAGCAGCAGTCATCACACACCAACAAACATATGGGTGAAGCAGCAGTCATCCACACACCAACAAACATATGGGTGAAGCAGCAGTCATCACATACCAACAAACATATGGGTGAGCAGCAGTCATCACACACAACAAACATATGGATGAAGCAGCAGTCATCCACACACCAACAAACATATGGGTGAAGCAGCAGTCATCACATACCAACAAACATATGGGTGAAGCAGCAGTCATCACACACCAACAAACATATGGGTGAAGCAGCAGTCATCACACACAACAAACATATGGGTGAAGCAGCAGTCATCACATACCAACAAACATATGGGTGTAGCAGCAGTCAATCACACACCAACAAACATATGGGTGAAGCAGCAGTCATCACACACAACAAACATATGGGTGAAGCGCAGTCATCACACACCAACAAACATATGGGTGAAGCAGCAGTCATCACACACCAACAAACATATGGGTGAAGCAGCAGTCATCACATACCAACAAACATATGGGTGTAGCAGCAGTCATCACACACCAACAAACATATGGGTGAAGCAGCAGTCATCACATACCAACAAACATATGGGTGTAGCAGCAGTCATCACATACCAACAAACATATGGGTGTAGCAGCAGTCATCACACACCAACAAACATATGGGTGAAGCAGCAGTCATCACATACCAACAAACATATGGGTGTAGCAGCAGTCATCACACACCAACAAACATATGGGTGAAGCAGCAGTCCTCACATACCAACAAACATATGGGTGTAGCAGCAGTCATCACATACCAACAAACATATGGGTGAAGCAGCAGTCATCACACACCAACAAACATGTGGGTGAAGCAGCAGTCCTCACATACCAACAAACATATGGGTGAAGCAGCAGTCATCACATACCAACAAACATGTGGGTGAAGCAGCAGTCCTCACATACCAACAAACATATGGGTGAAGCAGCAGTCATCACATACCAACAAACATATGGGTGAAGTAGCAGTCATCACACACCAACAAACATATGGGTGTAGCAGCAGTCATCACATACCAACAAACATATGGGTGAAGCAGCAGTCATCACACACCAACAAACATATGGGTGAAGCAGCAGTCATCACACACCAACAAACATATGGGTGAAGCAGCAGTCATCCACACACACCAACAAACATGTGGGTGAAGCAGCAGTCATCACACACCAACAAACATATGGGTGAAGCAGCAGTCATCACACACCAACAAACATATGGGTGAAGCAGCAGTCATCACACACCAACAAACATATGGGTGAAGCAGCAGTCATCCACACACACCAACAAACATATGGGTGAAGCAGCAGTCATCACACACCAACAAACATATGGGTGAAGCAGCAGTCATCACACCACAACAAACATATGGGTGAAGCAGCAGTCATCACACACCAACAAACATATGGGTGAAGCAGCAGTCATCACACACCAACAAACATATGGGTGAAGCAGCAGTCATCCACACACACCAACAAACATATGGGTGAAGCAGCAGTCATCACACACCAACAAACATATGGGTGAAGCAGCAGTCATCACACACCAACAAACATATGGGTGAAGCAGCAGTCATCCACACACACCAACAAACATATGGATGAAGCAGCAGTCATCACACACCAACAAACATATGGGTGAAGCAGCAGTCATCACACACCAACAAACATATGGGTGAAGCAGCAGTCATCACACACCAAACAAACATATGGGTGAAGCAGCAGTCATCACACACACCAACAAACATATGGGTGAAGCAGCAGTCATCCACACACCAACAAACATATGGGTGAAGCAGCAGTCATCACACACCAACAAACATATGGGTGAAGCAGCAGTCATCACACACCAACAAACATATGGGTGAGCAGCAGTCATCACTTACCAACAAACATATGGGTGAAGCAGCAGTCATCACACACCAACAAACATATGGGTGAAGCAGCAGTCATCCACACACCAACAAACATATGGGTGAAGCAGCAGTCATCACACACCAACAAACATATGGGTGAAGCAGCAGTCATCACACACCAACAAACATATGGGTGAAGCAGCAGTCATCCACACACCAACAAACATATGGGTGAAGCAGCAGTCATCCACACACCAACAAAATATGGGTGAAGCAGCAGTCATCCACACACCAACAAACATATGGGTGAAGCAGCAGTCATCCACACACCAACAAACATATGGGTGAAGCAGCAGTCATCACACACCAACAAACATATGGGTGAAGCAGCAGTCATCCACAACACCAACAAACATATGGGTGAAGCAGCAGTCATCACACACCAACAAACATATGGGTGAGCAGCAGTCATCACACACCAACAAACATATGGGGTGAAGAGCAGTCATCCACACACACCAACAAACATATGGGTGAAGCAGCAGTCATCCACACACCAACAAACATATGGGTGAAGCAGCAGTCATCACACACCAACAAACATATGGGTGAAGCAGCAGTCATCACACACCAACATGTTTTCCACCTCTCCTCATTAAGGCCCGAGGACTTGATTCCATTACAGCCGCAGTAATGTGGAGGACAAATGACCGTATGTTTTCGCCTCAGCCGAGTCAAGTAAGTGGCAGGGCTGTCACGCTCGAGATGGATGACTTGAATTTATTCACTGTGGCCCGTTTGTAATTATGATTCGTAATTACCTCTGCCAGGTGGAAAATTTAAGCGGATGAATGATGTAATTATACCTTTTTTTATAAATTATGATGAGGAACATTTGTCTGTGTATCGTGAACCAGCGATCAAATGTGTAGTGGTATTACAGAACTGGTGATCAGAACCGGTGTTATAGAACTGTAGCGACGTTACCTTATTTAATGCATAGTGAATAGTGACTTCATTTAACGTACCTTGATCAACTGCTTGCTGAATACAAAAGACCTCTTGGGATTTACTGAAGTTATCTGATGAGTATGTTATACTCAGTAACTAAGTATTATTACGTGCGTTGTCTGGAGAGATTAGTTCCGGAGAGAAAAGTAAAAGGTTCTCTCCTTTTATTATTGAACTCCGCTCACACTGCCGGCAAGAAATTTCCTCTATTCCGGCTACTATTACTACTGTTACTACTACTACTACAACAACAACTACTACTACTACTACAACAACAACTACTGCAATTACTACTACTACTACTACTATCATTCTATCATATTACTATCAGAATAGAATAATTTCTATAACATAAACTCTGCTTGAAAAAGCAGAGATACGAGGAAATACAAACTTTTATTACACTAACAATGAAGCCTCGGCAATACAGATTTATTGATAGAGTACCACTTTATTGCATAATTATGGAAATGATCATACAAATTAGACTCGTAATTTAGTTTATTTTAAACAGCGGAAGCGCTAAGTCGGTAGGGGCTACATAGGGCCTGGAATGAGGGGCATTCAGCATCAGAACCAACATCAAGACGCCTGCCTTGAGAGGAGGGCGAGAGTTGGTAGACTTGTAGAAATTCGTAGTCCTCTACAGCGCCTACGACCAAGGCTCAGCCTTTTTCTCCAGGTCCTCCAACGGCCAAGACTTGGCTCCTTCTATAGGCCCTCACAAAATCAAGTCCTGGACTTTTCTATAATTCGCCCTATGGCCAATTCTTGGCCCCATCTGTAGGTGCCCTCCAATGGCCAAGATTTGGCCCCTTCTATAGGGCCTCTCACAGGGAAGGCTTGCATTACGAACACAGGTACAAATAGAAGACCTGTGGTACCTGGCAGTAAGACAAATCACCAGTAAAGGAACTATAAAAAGTAAAAAAAGAAAGAGGCAAAGCGCCCAATAGGGTTTCTTTGAGTACCGTATATTCCTACCACCAATATGTCCAGTGTGCAATAGAGCAGCAATATGGGCAGATACTATACTTGTGAATAACATAATAAGAGAGAGTAGAGAGAGAGAGAGGGAGAGAGAGAGAGAGAGAGAAGAGAGAGAGGAGGAGAGAGGAGAAGAGAGAGAGGAGAGAGAGAGATGAGAGAGAGAGGAGAGAGAGAAGAGAGAGAGAGAGAGGAGAGGAAGAGAGAGAGAGAGAGAGAGAGAGAGAGAGAGAGAGAGAGAGAGATAGAGAGAGAGAGAGAGAGAGAGAGAATAAGGTGAGTTAGATCACAATGGCTCACACACTTCTCCAAGAGAGACAAGTGTGTGGAATCATCTAGAGAGTAGGTATAATGTCAGGTCGTCTGGAGGTCAACTCCTCACCCTAACTGGTATAGAGGAAATGCAAGAAGTGGTTGTATGATGCACAACTAATACATGTAAGGTGTGCATCTGACCACATCTATAGACCTTTCACAGCCTTGACCCTTCACGAAGCTCAGCCACCGAGCTGGCTGAAGGTGGACGGACTTGTGAGACATTTTTTAGGAGAAGCTACATCTGAAACCAGCGCTAAAGGACTAAGAGGAGGCTGCTATTGTGAGCTGTAGGAGACCACTGCCACTACTACTACTACTACCACCACCACCACCACTACTGCTGCTACTACTTTAACTACTAATACCACTACTACGTCAATTATTATTACTACTGCTACTTCTACTATTATTACTACTGGTACTCCTACTCCTACCACTACTACTTCTTACTACTACTGCTGTTGCTACATTTACTCTCTCTCTCTCTCTCTCTCTCTCTCTCTCTCTCTCTCTCTCTCTCTCTCTCTCTCTCTCTCTCTCTCTCTCTCTCTCTCTCTCTCTCTCTCCCTCTCTCCCTCCCTTTCTCTCTACATCGACCACTACCACGCAACAAAGCCCACCAACACCTCACACCAGCAACATATATCATGTGCATTTTTCCTTTCCAGCTGACCTGTCTAGGTAGAGTGGAGAAGCTTCGTACCCTTACCCCCACACCCCCATCTCCTAACCTTCACCTGATATCCCCAGCTTTCTCTCACTACCTCCTTCCCTCCCCCAACCTCTTCCTCTCCTAAGCTGCCTTAATTCTTTCAAGCACAACACTGAGATTTTTACACAAGTCCAACACACTTTTTCTCTTACAACAGAGTTGCTTCTGTGGTTTGTTAGTTTGTCTTTGTACCTGGAATATACAGCAAGGTTTTTAGTTCAGTGTAGTAAGTGTGGTCAGTATACTGACTCGCTGGCAAGTACACTCACACACACACACACACTAACACACACACACACACACACACACACACACACACACACACACACACAAACACACAGGGTCACTGTCACTTCACCCCACTGGAATATAATTAACAAAACACTGGAAGAAATGAGGGTGAGTGAGGTGTTGCAGGGGAAGCACACCAGAATGATGATGAGGGAGGAATCAATGTAGAGAATAACATTGATAGAAAAATAGTGTTGTTATGCTACATCAACATTTTTTTCTGCAGTTTAAGAGGCTGTTTGACATGGAGTAATGACACTAATTGCTTGCTTTTGTTAAATAGTGTTTTTTCACTGTGTTTGTGCAGGTTTTCCCGTGTTTGTGCAGGTAATGTGGATGTTTTCCCGTGTTTGTGCAGGTAATGTGGATGTTTTCCCGTGTTTGTGCAGGTAATGTGAATGTTTTCCCGTGTTTGTGCAGGAAATGTGAATGTTTTCCCGTGTTTGTGCAGTTAATGTGAATGTTTTCCCGTGTTTGTGCTGGTAATGTGAATGTTTTCCCGTATTTGTGCAGGTTTTCCCGTGTTTGTGCAGTTAATGTGAATGTTTTCCCGTGTTTGTGCAGGTTTTCCCGTGTTTGTGCAGTTAATGTGAATGTTTTCCCGTATTTGTGCAGGTTTTCCCGTGTTTGTGCAGTTAATGTGAATGTTTTCCCGTATTTGTGCAGGTTTTCCCGTGTTTGTGCAGTTAATGTGAATGTTTTCCCGTGTTTGTGCTGGTAATGTGAATGTTTTCCCGTGTTTGTGCTGGTAATGTGAATGTTTTCCCGTGTTTGTGCAGTTAATGTGAATGTTTTCCCGTGTTTGTGCAGGTAATGTGAATGTTTTCCCGTATTTGTGCAGGTTTTCCCGTGTTTGTGCAGTTAATGTGAATGTTTTCCCGTGTTTGTGCAGGTAATGTGAATGTTTTCCCGTGTTTGTGCAGTTAATGTGAATGTTTTCCCGTGTTTGTGCTGGTAATGTGAATGTTTTCCCGTATTTGTGCAGGTTTTCCCGTGTTTTGTGCAGTTAATGTGAATGTTTTCCCGTGTTTGTGCAGGTAAATGTGAATGTTTTCCCCGTGTTTGTGCAGTTAATGTGAATGTTTTCCCGTGTTTGTGCAGGTAATGTGAATTTTTTTCCCGTATTTGTGCAGGTTTTCCCGTGTTTGTGCAGTTAATGTGAATGTTTTCCCGTGTTTGTGCAGGTAATGTGAATGTTTTCCCGTGTTTGTGCAGTTAATGTGAATGTTTTCCCGTGTTTGTGCTGGTAATGTGAATGTTTTCCCGTGTTTGTGCTGGTAATGTGAATGTTTTCCCGTGTTTGTGCAGTTAATGTGAATGTTTTCCCGTGTTTGTGCAGGTAATGTGAATGTTTTCCCGTGTTTGTGCAGGTAATGTGAATGTTCTCCTATGTTTGTACAGGTAATGTGAATGTTTTCCCGTGTTTGTGCAGGTAATATTAATGTTTTCCCATGTTTGTACAGGTAGTGTGAATGCTTTCCTATGTTTGTACAGGTAATGTGAATTTTTTTCTATGTTTATGCAGGTAATGTGAATATTTTCCTGTGTTTGTGCAGGTTTTCCCGTGGTTTTGCAGATATTGTGAACGTTTCCCTGTGTGAATGTTAGTCAGCGAGCTTTTTATATCGTCTCCTCTGAGTTTATAGACTATCTACCACTGATTTATTCCAGTTAAGCTTCCAGCTTAATGACAACAAGAAGCTGAAGGTTCCCGGTTGTCTGCGTCACCTGTGATCAACCAAACTCTTGCTTCCCACTTGGAAATGGCAAAGTGGTAATTCCAGTCACTTTCAGTAGGCGAAAACCTATATTTTACGAAGTTTCACCCACACTGTGCGAAACGTTTTAAAAAAGAAGGATCCTTATGCTTAGATAATCTTTGAGATTCCACTTATCCCGTAGATAAGACATGTGGAAAATTACGTCTCCACTTCTGTTGCCTCCAGTGTTACATTCTCCTATAGTTGACTGAAGAAGCCTACTATGCAGGCGGAACGTTTCACCAATAAAGACACCTAAATATTGCACATGTGTCTTGTTTATCAACTTGTCAGTATATTATACCATTAATAAGTTCCTTGTCTCGTGTTTTGAAATGGATGGAATGCTATAATGGAGCGATTATCTTGACGATTCTGCCCTTGTTAGTAGAAAAAATATCAGCAAATATAAACCATCGTGCATTAACCTCCCTATTGCCACATTAATTTAATTTCCGGGTTATTATGTCTATTCATCACCCTTACCTGTTGATAAGTTCAACTCTCATGCGTCAAATTTCGACATGGGCGCTACCCATTTCATAATTTTATTAAAAAGTTTTCGCCAGTTTTTTGTGATTGAAAAATCTGATCCATTAAAATACCCCCCATAGGATTTGTTTATCCATTCATGGATTCGCAGGATTTTTAAACACTGATTTCGCTGGTCACATCAATATCCTCCTCGGGATACTCTAGTGTGTTTTGAACATCATGTACAGTCAAGAAGTGAGACTAACACCTTAAATGGTGCTAAGTTTGAGCCTGACACGAAATTAGGAAGCGGTTGTAACCTCTGTAATCTGTTCTCAAGAATTAAGACAGAACTGGACAGGCTGTCTTCAGTTTTCAGCTGGAGAAGTGGGGGAGGGGGGGGGGGGGAATAATGTTTAATATGGTCAAGTGCAAGGTAATATATGTTAAATAATGACAAAATAATGTAATTTTCTTAAAAAGTATCTGGCTGAGACAAACGAAAAAGAAGGTCGTTGTAATAATCATAATGAAAGAGCTAATGTAAGCCAATTGTTGTCTTGCTGAGAGAAACGAAGCCAGTAAGATGATAGGTTTTGTATCAACAGGTTTGTGAGTGCGTGTCGGATAGGAGTGGTGGCAAGTGGTTTTTTTTTTGTGATTTGACGTGCTGTTGGAGTGTGAGCAAGTAACATTTATGAAAAGATTCAGGAAACTGTAAGCCAGCCTTAGTCTGGAGGTGGGAAGTACAGTAGCTGCACTCCGAAGGAAGCGTAAGGATGTAGCAGTTCGGAAGGTTATCTGAGCTGTGGTGTCGGCACACTCTGGTAAGAAAGTTATTGAATGAATGACGATGAAAGTCACCTTGGTTTAAGAATAAAACATTAAATTGTACTTGACAAACTCCTACTTTAATATTCTATTCACTTTGTCCCAAAAATACGTAATAAATGATGAAGAAAGAAAGAAAGAGGATGCGGGAGGAAGGCAACAAATGTTATTGTTATATCATCATTATGGAGCAAAGAGTCCAAAGAGAGACTTGAATCACTCATCTGTTCTCACTCAGATCGGAAACAATGTTGAAGCCTCATTCAAACCTTCGCGATACTAACACAAAATCGATTTTCTCAAAATTGAAGCTTAGTGTTATCCTTCGTATACAGCCGAGGAGGAGGGCATTTTATGCATTCTCCCGTAAAGTTATCATTATGAACCATATGGACAAACACTGTGCATACAAGGGAATCATACAGTAAGAGACCTCGGATTGACTAAACACAATAAAGCCCTGGTGGTTGTGCTGACGTTGGCCACCATCACACTGACAATGGTTACTGAACAACTCAGATGTCAGGATGGCCATGGTCCAGCTGGAGTACAGTAATTACCTGTATAATTAATGGTAGACATAGTGATACAGCTGGTGTGGCAGCAGAGCAAGCTGCTGCAGCTGGAGTTAAATTATTGCAATGGTTTCAACTTTAGACTTTTAATGGCAATTTTCACTTCCAAATATGGCATGATATTCCCCATACCCCCCTCATACTAAATGTTGCATGCAGGCAGTGTACAGGAGGGAATGGCAGAAAGTAGCTAGTCTAGAATCAGTCTTTCTGTGCAGATAGTTTCCACGCGAATCCTAAGGTATTCTGCTAGCTGCCGTTCTCATGTACTCCATATGTAACATGAGTTGAAATATTTTCTTCTCCGTAAATAGATTACTTCATTATTTTTCACCTTTTCGATACTTATTAAATGTGTGCTAAAGAGTAACTGTCAGTTTGTCTGTCTGGTCCGTCTGTCTGATCACTCTGGTAAAGTGTAGGTGCTGTTTACACACCATCTCTCTCTCTTTTCCTCTCCATTTACATACTAAGGACTTACAGGGTGTTTATTGTCAAGACGATATGTTGTGAGAACCTGTTCTCACGTTCTTATGCAGGATACTACCAGAGTAACACTGTTCATTTTTGTTACGTTGTGGTTTAATAAATTGAAGACACTGAGAGCATTGATCTTGTACATAACAATGCTGTCACCAACGTCCCTCCCACATCAGCTGTAATGAAAGTATGAAAAAAGTTGGGTCGAGGTAAGAGGTGGATTGTTCTGCACCTCCAACTACATTGTACAGATGTCGGAAATGGAATAGAGAGAAGATAGCATACAGGAAATCCGGGAGAGAGATATTTTCTCGAAGAAAAAGCGGTTTTTTAAAACCAGGAAGTTTAAAACTTTTTGCTTTTGTAACAGAATGAAGGGCATTTTGGCGCCCGTAGGTTTTTGGGTTCCCCCGGGGTTTGAAGAATCACCACATGAATCTTCAAAATCAGGGAAAGAGTCGTATCTCACTCAAGGTTTGTTTTATTTAAACCCCTGGGGTGTTTTGGAATCTTTAAACCGGGTTATTCACTCCAAATTTTTTTTACCTGATTTTCCAAAAATAAAAAATTTTAAAAAATTTTTATTTTTAGCCCTCTTTTGAGTATGAGGTTCAAAATACGGTTGGGAAAAGCAAAGGTTTTAGCAAAATACGGGTTGAACACAAAAATTGGACTGATTACTGCAGGTTCCCTTGTAGCCCATTTCAGGGGGTAAATGCCCCTTTGGGGGCAGGTCCCCAAACCCGGGCCTTTTGGGTTTTTTGGACCGGGGTAAAAAAACCCAAACCGAAATTTAATTTGGTGTTAAATAAAAAAATTTTTTTCTCAAAAAATCATTAAACTTTTACTCAAAAAAACATGCCCAAAAATTCAGCAGGGTTTTTTTAAGTGGGGGGGAGACAAAGTTTTTTAAAGGACGGGGGCGAGCGGGTTGGAGTGGGGAGCTGGGTAATATTTTTTGGGGAGATTCAAAAAACCGGGCCCTAGCCGGACTTAAGTTTGGAGGTGAGAAGTACGGGCCCTACGCTCTACAGGGGGGGTTTTTTGGGATATTCTGTTTTTTTTAGGGGGACATCAAAAAATTTGCCCGGGAAATTTCAATCCTTAAAAAAAGGGATTAAATATTTTTCAGGAAAGCTCAGGGGGTTTTTACGGGCCCGGAGCACTTGATTAATGTTTGTTTTTAAAACCCTTTTTTAAAACACAATTACTTGAAAAAAGGCACATTGGGAAGGAGGACAAAATCATACATAAAAAACATGGACAAACATCTCAAATTTTTTCATCTGCACTTTTAGCACTTTCTAGTCTGGAACCCCACTGGGTTTTTCCAGCCCTTCGTGACATTTCAAAAATCACTTCAAAAACGACTCCCACACTTGAGCGGGGGTGCCGCCATTTTTTTCCTTTCCCTTTCCCCTTTGGTTCTCCTCAAAATGGGCATCACTTTAAACCCTCCGGAAAAACCCAATTTTTTTGGCTGGGATTTGCGCCTTGAATTATCAAATGACAAAGGGGTTTTAAAATTTCAACAAAGGGTTCCCACTTTCTCGTTTTTGTTTTTTTTAATTTTCTCAATTTTTTTTTTAAAATCTTTAATCAACAAATATATTTTGTAAAATTTTAAAAAAAAAATTTCATTTTTCTTGAAAATTTTTAACGATGAGAATATTTCCCGGAAACCTGTCACAATGGCTTGATTTTACCCCTGTCATTGATCCTATAATCAAAAAAGGGACTACATTTTGAAAGTAACCCATTTCCCTTGGGCCGAGGCTTCCGTTTTGGTTCAAACCAAAAAACCAGCCCAATCTGCATGACACAGCAAAACCCTTTGCAAATAAAAACAAGGTGAAGGGCAGAGCCCCCCGGGCCCAAAGGGTCTTTTACCAAAAAACACTTTCAAAAAACATTTTATAGTTTACTCCCGGGACATCAGGAATTTTCCTTTGGGCCCACGAAGCATTGATGGTGACTTCGTTCCAAAAGGGTTTCCATCAAGCTCAGGGGAGATTTCCCCCTTCGTACGAGGGGAGACCTATTGACTCCCCAATAAAGAAGACTCATTTTCAATGGAATTTAATAATTCCTTTCAACCATCGGCAAAATATTTTTTTTTACAATTTTCATTTAGTACCCAAAAGCCCAAAAAAAAAATGATGAACAATTAAGACCTGATAAAGTCTTTACCACCTTCATCCCCTATATTGTTACACTTAACTGCCATCGAAAGTTTATTGCAGTGCTTTATATACTGACCAATTAACTTCGCTTACAATCCTATTCTGTGAAATGGAAAATAGGGCAATGAAATTTTATTTTCTCTTTTATGAGTTAAAACTTGTAATTGTTGAGCGTGTTGCTCGCTTTATGATGGGGAAACCAGCAAGCAACGATGGTACACAATTGTGTGTGTGTGTGTGTGTGTGTTGTGTGTGTGTGTGTGGTGTGTGTGTGTGTGTGTGTGGTGTGTGTGGGTGTGTGTGTGTGTGTGTGTGGTGTGTGTGTGTGTGTGTGTGTGTTGTGTGTGTGTGTGTGTGTTGTGTGTGTGTGGTGTGTGTGTGTGTGTGTGTGTGTGTGTGTGTGTGTGTGTGTGTGGTGTGGTGTGTGTGTGTGTGTGTGTGTGTGTTTGTGTGTGGTGTGTGGTGTGTTTGGTGTGTGTGTGTGTGTGTGTGTGTGTGTGTGTGTGTGTGTGTGTGTGTGTGTTGTGTGTGTGTGTGTGTGTGTGTGGTGTGTGTGTGTGTGTGTGGTGTTGTGTGTGTGTGTGTGTGTGTGTGTTGGGTGTGTGTTGTGTGTGTGTGTGTGTGTGTGTGTGTGTGTGTGTGTGTGTGGGTGGTGTGTGTGTGTGTGTGTGTGTGTGTGTGGTGTGTGGTGTGGTGGGTGTGGTGTGTGTGTGTGTGCTGTGTGGTGTGTGTGTGTTGTGTGTGTGTGTGTGTGTGTGTGTGTGGTGTGTGTGTGTGTGTGTGTGTGTGTGTGTGTGTGTGTGTGTGTGTGTGTGTTGTGGGTGTTGTGTGTGTGTGTGGTGTGTGTGTGTGTGTGTGTGTGTTGTGTGTGTGTGTGTGTGTGTGTGTGTGTGTGGGTGTGTGTGTGTGTGTGTGGTGTGTGTGTGGTGTGTGTGTGTGTGGTGTGTGTGTGTGTGGTGTGTGTGTGTGTGTGTGTGTGTGTGTGGTGTGTTAGTAAGTGTGTGTGTGTGTATGTGTGTAGGTGTTGATGTGTGCATGTATGCCCTGTGGTTGGGGGCTGTGGTGTTACGATAAAAGCTTAGGTGAGATTAATCTTTCAAGCAGTTATAAATCAGTGCATTATCCCTTCGTTGAGGGGCTTAGTTCGAGCCCTCTGTATATGAAAGACGTTCCACTCCCCTCACACAGTCCACCCTCAGTCATGCTTCCCGTCGTTACTTTAGCTTAAGTTTACGGCCTCTCCACTATTATCGCTATAATATACCATATTCATCCTCTAATATTCATCTGCCACTCCATTATGCTTGTCTCCACTGAAATTCCACTTTAAATGGCTTTACTCCTCCTTCTTACGGTCACTAAACTACGCATCTGGTAGTATTTTGCGTACT
>NC_069403.1:58802663-58810008 GCF_026875155.1 Cherax quadricarinatus
TTCTTCGTTTTTTGGCTTCCAGTGCATTAGTCAAGAAGATAGTGCCCGAACGCTTGAGAGACTTGGTAGGAGCTCAAGACCCCAGGTTTACTGAAGCAGCAATTCGGTGGGACACCCTTACAGAACTCCTCCAGTAGACCAGCTCCTCCCAAACAGCACAAACAGTCCCACTGGGACAAACCGATCATGGAAAAAAATCGCCAACCAAATGCCTCCAATGCTTCAGGAAAGAACAAAGCTCGTCTCCTGGCAGTGAAGGCACCCAACACTCAGGAGATTTCCTGTTAGCTTGTTCCCAATTCCTCCCTGGGCAACCCGTCTCGACCCACAGGCCATTCGGTTTGGGTGTTCTTTTTTCGCCTAGCGCCCCCATCCTCACCGAACATAGGTGTATTTGCGGCAGGGCGACAGCTGATAAATTCGGACTCCATGGTCTCGTGTGTCACACAGCAGAAGGGAAGAATGCCAGACATGGGGAAAATCAATGACATAATAAAGAGAAGCCTCGCCACAGCCCGTTGCCCAGCTCAACGGGAACCCCAAGTACAGAGGTCTGATGGAAGTCAAAAGCGTCCTGATGGAGCCACTAGCTACCCTGGAAGGATGGAAAGCAGATTGCCTGGGACTACACCTGTGTTTGCCACATTGGCAGACACTACTTGCCATACTCTGTAGTGGAAGGGGGGGGGAGCTGCCAGCCACAGGGAGCCCCAGAAGATCCGAAAATAGAAGACCTTCCCCCCTTGCTATAACTCATTCCAATAGGTCGGAGACCCTTGGAGCATGGGGCAAGTGTGCTCTAAAGTTCCTCAAAGAGCTGGGTGAAAAGCTCATCCCCAGAAACCAAGGCCCACAGGGCGACCAGCTTCCTCTTCAGAGACCAGTGTTGCGATCCAGAGAGGAAATGCCTGCAGCATTCTGGCACGCGGGCCCACCGCAGGGGAGCTGGACAAAGTATCGAGATGTAGCTCTGAGTTACCTATGTTGTTTTACTTTGCATCATATTTTTGTGAATGTTTCGTCAATGTATTTTTGTCTTTAAATAAAATATATAACATAATATAGGGGGTGGAGGAAAAATTCTCAAACAGCTTCAGGAGAATTTTGAGTTTTCCCCTGAAGCAAGTTTATTTTTTTCTCTGAGGATGGGGGTCACCATGACAGTTCTAGAGGTGGTACCTCCCTATATTTTATATATATATATATATATATATATATATAAAATATATTATATATATATATATATATATAAAATAAAATATATATAATATTATATATAACAATAAGATCACAGTAAACAGGTGATATCACAATAGTCAAAAGAACAATTAAAAAAAAAATTGAAATTTCAAGTGCTTTCATTCACAAGTTCTCACATTATCAAGGACCTGTAAAAATGTTAAAAGAGGAGAAGACTTATAAGGCTGAGATATCACCTCCCATATGCGAGTGGGATGGTCGAGGACCTGTCATAGATTAAATTCTTCCCAAATTTTATTAAATGAATCTAATTTGTATAAGCTTAAACCAATATTCACATTAAAATCTAAACTATTTTCTAGGACACTCAACTCAAGTATATTTCTCTCAACTACAGATTTGCTTGATACAGCTTCCTCGGTCTTTTGGAAATCAATTGGATGGTTAAAATCTCTCACGAATAAACAGGCATTAGATTCTTGTTCAGTTCTAAGGGCTAAAATTATCCGTAATAATTTATTACATTCTTAAAGGGAATCTTGTAGACACAACCGTCAGCATTTTGAGGGGAAATTTTTAAAATTCTTACGTAGAGAAGGTATATCGAGAAAGTTTTCATGGAAAGGGAGAACCGATATATTTTTAGGTGAATATGATTCCTTGTCCTCTCTTTTTTATTATTTTTTTTTTTTTGAGAGAGAGATACAGAGAGATACACCCCCTCTATGTATGTATACACAACTGCTCCCGATACGTACACATCATGAGTGTATATCTTGAGAATATATACAAAGTGTGATTGGATCTTGTTTGTGAAATCTTTGTACTCTCCGGTGCTATATTATCACAGTATCTTAAGTGACCATGATATCAAGCTGCAAGTGTCGTGATATCCCAACAACCATGTTCGTTACTCTCATTAAGTTCACCGCCCCCCCAAACTTTCTCAATATCAGACTATATTACAACACTCACACAAGCCAATTTCCAGCTAATTGACCATAATCTGAAAAGTTGGATAGATTCCTCGGGCGGATTTTTAAAATCTATTAAAGACTATTTTGGGAGAGTGAGGGCGTGTAAAAGTTTAATTGGCAATTAGCAATCACCTGGCTAGCGATTACACATACAGCGGTAGGGTGTACACAACGAGAGGTGTGCATCGCTCAATATATTCCCTGCAAGTTTACTTTAATCCATAATTTAGGGATTAATGTATCCTTGATGTTAGTGTACAGGTTAACTGAACCCGTAATTAATGACACACGTGCAGTTGATGGTTTTGAGCTTAACAAACTATGGTGGACTTGGTGGATGTTGTCAACTGCGCCACCGCCACGACCATTTACCACCTCCCAGACCTCACAACCACCCCCACCACTACTAACACCGTTACCACTACACTACAACCTGGTGGTGTGTGTAGCTAGCGTTATACACCAACGCCCGTGAACGGTACACGGGCCTCGTCATAACTTATACACAGGAAACCTCACCTGATTAGGTATGTGGTGAGTGGCAACTGATGTGCTGTCACAAGTAATGTGCAGTGACAAGGGATGTGCTATCACATAGGGGTGTGCTTCTTAATAAACCAAGCATTAAACCAACATCAACTGTTACTTTATTTCCCGTTTACGTGTTGCCTCATTTTGTCTTATGTTTTATATTCTGTGGTTTTTAAATTATAATTTTTTAAGTGCTGTGTTTAATTTCTTACCGTCAGACTTCTGAAAACACGCATGATGTTCCCTCGTCTTTGCTCGGCTTGTCATATGAAATAAAACAAACTGAGAAATACATTAATATATAAAAGAAGGATGGCAGTTACTGAAGGAAGATTTACACAGATATAAAGAATGGTCAACAACTATTGTTTAAGTGAACTCAGTAACCCGAGACGTAATGAAACTGGACCTAACTTCTCTCGACTTGCACATTAACTTGGTAGCATCAGCAGAAATGTATGACAATAAATTTAGAAGGGCCCTGACCTCATGTCAGATCAGTTCTCAAATATGAAACTTCAGCCTGGAGCCAGCAAGTAGTCGACAAAGAAGATCCTAAGTCAGACTGGTTTGCGAAGATAGGGATATTAGCTGCGAGGATACTCCAAAGAAGCCAAGAGAGTCATGGGAGACATATCGCAACATACAAGGAACTCGAGCACATTTGCATTGGAGGGCAAGGAACAAGGACTTATTGCTTAGCATGAGAGGACTGGAAACAAAAAAAAGGCAAAGTGGGAAACTGAAACCCAGAAGTGAGATACTTGAAAGGGACTGTCACAGTGTAAATTTCTGAAAAAAAGTGGATTGAGGTGGGAAAGTGAGGGAAAGGGAAGAAGGAAACTCCACAAAGGATTTTCAAGTAGCTAAGATAGCATCCAGAAGACTAGCAACTAACTATGGCGACTGAAGGCTAAAGGGCACTTCCAGACAGTTCTAGTTTCCCTTTCCCGCTGCTCCTGCGCTACTGAAACATTATTGTACAACTGGTGCCTCTATACACTTGTCTTTACTATGTGTTATTTTCCCGTCTTTTCCGTTACCTTCCCACAATCTCCTTCAATTTCCTCATTCCCCATCCGCCTCTCTCCATTTTCCCCTTCCCAATTAACCCCCTGTCCCCCTCCAAAAAAACAAATGAGGTCCAATATCAGGCATCCAACTTATCCTCGATTTCTGCTTCGTTTTCCAGTTGAAAGATTCGTTTGAGCGTTTACTCTCTACATTTGCAATTCACGTTAAATATATTTTATGCTTGATTTCTCACTAGCGTCTTTCCGTGTTATGTTACCATGCGATTGTGCTGTGTTTTTTTTGTCGTGTCTGAGCTGACCTGTGTCGTGTTTGCATGTGCTGTGTTTGTACAGTGTAGTGTGCTGTGTTTGTACAGTGCATTATGCTGTGTATGAACAGTGTATTGTGCTGTTTGTACAGTGCATTGTGCTGTGTTTGTACAGTGCATTATGCTGTGTATGTACAGTGCATTGTGCTGTGTTTGTACAGTGCATTGTGCTGTTTGTACAGTGCATTATGCTGTGTTTGTACAGTGCATTTTTGCTGTGTATGTACAGCGCATTGTGCTGTGTATGTACAGTGCATTGTGCTGTGTTTGTTCAGTGCATTGTGCTGTTTGTACAGTGCATTATGCTGTGTTTGTACAGTGCATTATGCTGTGTATGTACAGCGCATTATGCTGTGTATGTACAGTGCATTGTGCTGTGTTTGTACAGTGCATTGTGGTGTTTGTACAGTGCATTATGCTGTGTTTTTTACAGTGCATTTTGCTGTGTATGGGACAGTGCATTGTGCTGTGTTTGTACAGTGCATTGTGCTGTTTGTACAGTGCATTATGCTGTGTTTGTACAGTGCATTGTGCTGTGTTTGTACAGTGCAAATTGTGCTGTGGTTGTACAGTGTATTTTGTGTGTTTGTACAGTGCACTGTGCTGTGTATGTACAGTGCATTGTGCTGTGTTTTTTACAGTGCATTGTGCTGTTTTGTACAGTGTATTAAAGCTGTGTTTGTACAGTGCATTATGCTGGTGTATGTACAGTGTATTGTGCTGTGTTTGGGACAGTGTATTGGCTGTGTTTGTACAGTGCATTGTGCTGTGTTTGTACAGGTATTATGCTGGGGTATGTGCAGTGCATTGTGATGTGTTTGTACAGTGTAAATTTTGCTGTGTTTGTACAGTGCATTATTTCTGTGTATGTACAGTGCATTATGCTGTGTATGTACATGCATTGTGCTGTGTTGTACAGTGTATTATGCTGTGTTTGTACAGGCATTGTGCTGTGTTTGTACAGTGCATGTGCTGTGTTTGTACAGTGCATTGTGCTGTGTTTGTACAGTGTATTATGCTGTGTTTGTACAGTGCATTGTGCTGTTTGTACAGTGCATTGTGCTGTGTTTGTACAGTGCAATTGTGTTGTTTTGTACGTGCATTGTGCTGTGTTTGTACAGTGTATTATGCTGTGTTTGTACAGTGCATTGTGCTGTGTTTGTACAGTGAAATTTTGCGTGTTTGTACAGTGCATTGTGCTGTGTATGTACAGTGTATTGTGCTGTGTTTTTACAGTGTATTTTGCTGTGTTTGTACAGTGTATTGTCTGTGTTTGTACAGTGTATTTTTGCTGTGTTTGTACAGTGCATTATGCTCTGTAAAGTACAGTGCATTGTGCTATGTTTGTACAGTGCATTGTGCTATTTTTGTACAGTTATTGCGCTGTGATCGTACAGTGTATTGTGCTGTGTTTGTACAGTGCATTGTGCTGTGTTTGTACAGTGCAAATTTTCTGTGTTTGTACATGCATTGTGTTGTTTTGTACATGCATTGTGCTGTGTTTGTAAAGTGCATTGTGCTATGTACAGTGCATTGTGCTGTGTTTGTACATGCATTATGCTGTGTATGTACAGTGTAATTGTGCTGTGTTGTACAGTTGTATTGGCTGTGTTTGTACAGTGCATTATGCTGTGTATGTACATGCATTGTGCTGTGTTTGTACAGTGCATTGTGCTATGTTTGTACAGTGCATTGCGCTGTGATCGAAAAGTGTATTGTGCTGTGTTTGTACAGTGCATTGTGCTGTGTTTGTACAGTGCAAATTGTGCTGTGTTTGTACAGTGCATTTTTGGGTTTTGTTTGTACAGTGCATTGTGCTATGTTACAGTGCATCGTGCTGTGTTTGTACAGTGCACGTGGGTGTGTTTGTACAGTGCATGTGCTGTTTTGTACAGTGCATTGCGCTGTGATCGTACAGTGTATTGTGCTGTGTTTGACAGTGCATGTGCTATGTTTGTACAGTGCATTGCGCATTTATCGTACAGTGTATGTGCTGTGTTTGTACAGTGCATTGTGTTGTGTTTGTACAGTGCATTGTGCAAAGTACAGTGCATTGTGCGTGTATGTGCAGTGCATTGTGCTGTGTTTGTACAGTGCATTGTGCGTGTTTGTACAGTGCATTGTGCTGTGTATGTACATGCATTGTGCTGTGTATGTGCAGTGCATTGTGGTGTGTTATGTGCAGTGCATTGTGCTGTGTTTGTACAGTGTATTATGCGTGTATGTACAGTGCATTGTGCTGTGTTTTTACAGTGCATTGTGGTGTGTAGTGCAGTGCATTGTGCTGGGGTTTGTACAGTGCATTGTGCTGGGTTTGTACAGTGCATTGTGCTGTGTTTGTACAGTGCATTGTTCTGTGTTTGTACAGTGCATTGTGCTGTGTATGTGCAGTGCATTGTGCTGTGTTTGTACAGTGCATTGTGGTTGTATGTACAGTGCAATTTGTGCTGTGTTTTTTACAGTGTATTATGCTGTGTATGTGCAGTGCATTGTGCTGTGTTTGTACAGTGCATTGTGGTGTGTATGTACAGTGCATTGTGCTGTTTTGTACAGGCATTGTGCTGTGTTTGTACAGTGCATTGTGCTGTGTTTGTACAGTACATTGTGCTGTGTATGTGCAGTGCATTGTACTGTGTTTTTTACAGTGCATTTGGGTGTGTATGTACAGTGCATTGTGCTGTGTTTGTACAGTGCATTGTGCTGTGTTTGTACAGTGCATTGTGCTGTGTTTGTGCAGTGCATTGTGCTGTGTTTGTACAGTGCATTGTGCTGTGTTTGTACGTGCATTGTGCTGCGTTTTGTAAAGTCACTGTGCTGTGTTTGTACAGTGCATTGTTGTGTGTATGTACAGTGCATTGGCTGTGTTTGTACAGTGCATTGTGCTGTGTTTGTACAGTGCATTGTGCTGTGTTTGTACAGTGCATTGTGCTGTGTTTGTGCAGTGCATTGTGCTGTGTTTGTACATGCATTGTTGTGTGTATGTACAGTGCATTGTGCTGTGTTTGTACAGTGCATTGTGCTGTGTTTGTACAGTGCATTGTGCTGCGTTTGTAAAGTGCACTGTTTGTGTTTCAGGTGACTTATGGGGTAGTGTTCGTTGGGGTTTTTTTGCCTGTGCTGTCTTTGTGTTTTGTTTATGCTATTTTTGCGCTGTTTTTATGCTGCGTTTGGCTACACTAGTGCTGTGTTTGAGCCGACGCAAGTGTCGCCTCCGTTTGTGTTATGTTTACGCTAACGTGTGGCTGACACTGACATGACGTGTCTCTTTAAAACGATATTTTTACTAAGCTCATCC
>NC_069403.1:58810508-58825508 GCF_026875155.1 Cherax quadricarinatus
CACCCATATAAGAGCGTTGGTAAAACTATACTCTCATACATTCCCCTCTTCGCCTCCAAGGACAAAGTTTTTTGTCTCCACAGACTCCTAAGTGCACCACTCACCCTTTTCCCCTCATCAATTCTATGATTTACCTCATCTTTCATAGACCCATCTGCTGACATGTCCACTCCCAAATATCTGAATACATTCACCTCCTCCATACTCTCTCCCTCCAATCTGATATCCAATTTTTCATCATCTAATCTTTTTATCCTCATTACCTTACTCTTTCCTGTATTCACTTTTAATTTTCTTCTTTTGCACACCCTACCAAATTCATCCACCAATCTCTGCAGCTTCTCTTCAGAATCTCCCAAGAGCACAGTGTCGTCAGCAAAGAGCAACTGTGACAACTCTCACTTTTAACTCCACGCCTCTTGCCAAGACCCTCGCATTTACTTCTCTTACAACCCCATCTATAAATATATTAAACAACCACGGTGACATCACACATCCTTGTCTAAGGCCTACTTTTACTGGGAAATAATTTTCCTCTTTCCTACATACTCTAACTTGAGCCTCGCTATCCTCGTAAAAACTCTTCACTGCTTTCAGTAACCTACCTCCTACACCATACACCTGCAACATCTGTCACATGCCCCCCCTATCCACCCTGTCATACGCCTTTTCCAAATCCATAAATGCCACAAAGACCTCTTTAGCCTTATCTACATACTGTTCACTTATATGTTTCACTGTAAACACCTGGTCCACACATCCCCTACCTTTCCTAAAGCCTCCTTGTTCATCTGCTATCCTATTCTCTGTCTTACTCTTAATTCTTTCAATAATAACTCTACCATACACTTTACCAGGTATACTCAACAGACTTATCCCCCTATAATTTTTGCACTCTGTTTGCCTTTATACAAAGGAACTATGCATGCTCTCTGCCAATCCCTAGGTACCTTACCCTCTTCCATACATTTATTAAATAATTGCACCAACCACTCCAAAACTATATCCCCACCTGCTTTTAACATTTCTATCTTTATCCCATCAATCCCGGCTGCCTTACCCCCTTTCATTTTACCTACTGCCTCACGAACTTCCCCTCACTCACAACTGGCTCTTCCTCACTCCTACAAGATGTTATTCCTCCTTGCCCTATACACGAAATCACAGCTTCCCTATCTTCATCAACATTTAACAATTCCTCAAAATATTCCCTCCATCTTCCCAATACCTCTAACTCTCCATTTAATAACTCTCCTCTCCTATTTTTAACTGACAAATCCATTTGTTCTCTAGGCTTCCTTAACTTGTTAATCTCACTCCAAAACTTTTTCTTATTTTCAACAAAATTTGTTGATAACATCTCACCCACTCTCTCATTTGCTCTTTTTACATTGCTTCACCACTCTCTTAACCTCTCTCCTTTTCTCGTTTTTTATTTAATAAATGTATGAAAGAGGGGGAGGTACCTAGACATTAGCAGAGAGCATGTATATAAAAGGAAGGGGGACAAAAGAGATTGTAAAAATTATAGAGGAATAAGTTTACTGAGTATACCAGGAAAAGAAAGGGGTTTAGTTATAGGTAATACATATTTTAAGAAAAAGAGGATAAATAAGTATACAAGATATGATGTAGGGCGAAATGACAGTAGTTTGTTGGATTGTGTATTGGTAGATAAAAGACTGTTGAGTAGACTTCAGGATGTACATGTTTATAGAGGGGCCACAGATATATCAGATCACTTTCTAGTTGTAGCTACACTGAGAGTAAAAGGTAGATGGGATACAAGGAGAATAGAAGCATCAGGGAAGAGAGAGGTGAAGGTTTATAAACTAAAAGAGGAGGCAGTTAGGGTAAGATATAAACAGCTATTGGAGGATACATTGGCTAATGAGAGCATAGGCAATGGGGTCGAAGAGGAATGGGGTAGGTTTAAAAATGTAGTGTTAGAGTGTTCAGCAGAAGTTTGTGGTTACAGGAAAGTGGGTGCGGGAGGGAAGAGGAGCGATTGGTGCAATGATGATGTAAAGAGAGTAGTAAGGGAGAAAAAGTTAGCATATGAGAAGTTTTTACAAAGTAGAAGTGATGCAAGGAGGGAAGAGTAAATGGAGAAAAAGAGAGAGGTTAAGAGAGTGGTGAAGCAGTGTAAAAAGAGAGCAAATGATAGAGTGGGTGAGATTTATTTTATATTTATTATCACACTGGCCGATTCCCACCAAGGCAGGGTGGCCCGAAAAAGAAAAACTTTCACCATCATTCACTCCATCACTGTCTTGCCAGAAGGGTGCTTTACACTACAGTTTTTAAACTGCAACATTAATACCCCTCCTGGGTGAGATGTTCTCAACAAATTTTGTTGAAAATAAGAAAAAGTTTTGGAGTGAGATTAACAAGTTAAGGAAGCCTAGAGAACAAATGGATTTATCAGTTAAAAATAGGAGAGGAGAGTTATTAAATGGAGAGTTAGAGGTATTGGGAAGATGGAGGGAATATTTTGAGGAATTGTTAAATGTTGATGAAGATAGGGAAGCTGTGATTTCGTGTATAGGGCAAGGAGGAATAACATCTTGTAGGAGTGAGGAAGAATCAGTTGTGAGTGTGGGGGAAGTTCGTGAGGCAGTAGGTAAAATGAAAGGGGGTAAGGCAGCCGGGATTGATGGGATAAAGATAGAAATGTTAAAAGCAGGTGGGGATATAGTTTTGGAGTGGTTGGTGCAATTATTTAATAAATGTATGGAAGAGGGTTAGGTACCTAGGGATTGGCAGAGAGCATGCATAGTTCCTTTGTATAAAGGCAAAGGGGACAAAAGAGAGTGCAAAAATTATAAGGGGATAAGTCTGTTGAGTATACCTGGTAAAGTGTATGGTAGAGTTATTATTGAAAGAATTAAGAGTAAGACGGAGAATAGGATAGCAGATGAACAAGGAGGCTTTAGGAAAGGTAGGGGGTGTGTGGACCAGGTGTTTACAGTGAAATATATAAGTGAACAGTATTTAGATAAGGCTAAAGAGGTCTTTGTGGCATTTATGGATTTGGAAAAGGCGTATGACAGGGTGGATAGGGGGTCAATGTGGCAGATGTTGCAGGTGTATGGTGTAGGAGGTAGGTTACTGAAAGCAGTGAAGAGTTTTTACGAGGATAGTGAGGCTCAAGTTAGAGTATGTAGGAAAGAGGGAAATTATTTCCCAGCAAAAGTAGGCCTTAGACAAGGATGTGTGATGTCACCGTGGTTGTTTAATATATTTATAGATGGGGTTGTAAGAGAAGTAAATGCGTGGGAGTTGTCACAGTTGCTCTTTGCTGATGACACTGTGCTCTAGGGAGATTCTGAAGAGAAGTTGCAGAGATTGGTGGATGAATTTGGTAGGGTGTGCAAAAGAAGAAAATTAAAAGTGAATACAGGAAAGAGTAAGGTTATGAGGATAACAAAAAGATTAGGTGATGAAAGATTGGATATCAGATTGGAGGGAGAGAGTATGGAGGAGGTGAATGTATTCAGATATTTGGGAGTGGACGTGTCAGTGGATGGGTCTATGAAAGATGAGGTGAATCATAGAATTGATGAGGGGAAAAGGGTGAGTGGTGCACTTAGGAGTCTGTGGAGACAAAGAACTTTGTCCTTGGAGGCAAAGAGGGGAATGTATGAGAGTATAGTTTTACCAACACTCTTATATGGGAGTGAAGCATGGGTGATGAATGTTGCAGCGAGGAGAAGGCTGGAGGCAGTGGAGATGTCATGTCTGAGGGCAATGTGTGGTGTGAATATAATGCATAGAATTTGTAGTTTGGAAGTTAGGAGGAGGTGCAGGATTACCAAAACTGTTGTCCAGAGGACTGAGGAAGGGTTGTTGAGGTGGTTTGGACATGTAGAGAGAATGGAGCGAAACAGAGTGACTTCAAGAGTGTATCAGTCTGTAGTGGAAGGAAGGAGGGGTAGGGGTCGGCATAGGAAAGGTTGGAGGGAGGGGGTAAAGGAGGTTTTGCGTGCGAGGGGCTTGGACTTCCAGCAGGCATGCGTGAGCGTGTTTGATAGGAGTGAATGGAGACAAATGGTTTTTAATACTTGACGTGCTGTTGGAGTGTGAGCAAAGTAACATTTATGAAGGGGTTCAGGGAAACCGGCAGGCCGGACTTGAGTCCTGGAGATGGGAAGTACAGTGCCTGCACTCTGAAGGAGGGGTGTTAATGTTGCAGTTTAAAAACTGTAGTGTAAAGCACCCTTCTGGCAAGACAGTGATGGAGTGAATGATGGTGAAAGTTTTTCTTTTTCGGGCCACCCTGCCTTGGTGGGAATCGGCCAGTGTGATAATAAAAATAAAAAAAAAACAGGAAAAGTGTATGGTAGGGTTATTATTGAAAGAATTAGAGGCAAGACAGAATGTAGGATTGCGGATGACCGAGGAGGTTTTAGAGTGGGTAGGGGATATGGAGATCAAGTGTTTACATTGAAGCATATACGTATGTGAACAGTATTTAGATAAAGGTTGGGAAGTTTTTATTGCATTTATTGATTTAGAAAAGGCATATGATAGAGTGGATAGGGGAGCAATGTGGCAGATGTTTCAAGTATATGGAATAGGTGGTAAGTTACTAAATGCTGTAAAGAGTTTTTATGAGGATAGTGAGGCTCAGGTTAGGGTGTGTAGAAGAGAGGAAGATAACTTCACTGCAAAAGTAGGTCTTAGACAGGGATGTGTAATGTCACCATGGTTGTTTAGTATATTTATAGATGGGGTTGTAAAAGAAGTAAATGCTAGGATGTTTGGGAGACTGGTGGGATTAAATTATGGGGAATCAAATACGAAATGGGAATTGACAGTTACTTTTTGCTGATGATACTGTGCTTATGGGAGATTCTAAAGAGAAATTGCAAAGGTTAGTGGACGAGTTTGGGAGTGTGTGTAAAGGTAGAAAGTTGAAAGTGAACATAGAAAAGAGTAAGGTGATGAGGGTATCAAATGATTTGGATAAAGGAAAATTGGATATCAAATTGGAGAGGAGGAGTATGGAAGAAGTGAATGTTTTCAGATACTTGGGAGTTGATGTGTTGGTGGATGGATTTATGAAGGATGAGGTTAATCATAGAATTGATGAACGAAAAAAGGCGAGTGGTGTGTTGAGGTACATGTGGAGACAAAAAACGTTGTCTATGGAGGCAAAGAAGGGAATGTATGAAAGTATAATAGTACCAACACTCTTATATGGGTGTGAAGCTTGGGTTGTAAATGCTGCAGCGAGGAGGTGCTTGGAGGCAGTGGAGATGTCCTGTCTAAGGGCAATGTGTGGTGTAAATATTATGCAGAAAATTCATAGTGTAGAAATTAGGAGAAGGTGTGGAGTTAATAAAAATATTAGTCAGAGGGCTGAAGAGGGGTTGTTGAGATGGTTTAGTCATTTAGAGAGAATGGATCAAAGTAGAATGACGTGGAGAGCGTATAAATCTGTAAGGGAAGGAAGGCGGGGTAGGGGTCATCCTCGAAAAGGTTGGAAGGAGGAGGTAAAAGAGGTTTTGTGGGCGAGGGGCTTGAACTTCCAGCAAGTGTATGTGAGCATGTTCGATAGGAGTGAATGGAGACGAGTGGTATTTTGGACCTGACGAGCTGTTGGAGTGTGAGCAGGGTAATATTTAGTGAAGAGGTTCAGGGAAACCGGTTATTTTTATATAGCCAGACTTGAGTCTTGGAAATGGGAAGTACAATGCCTGGACTTTAAAGGAGGGGTTTGTGATATTGGCAGTTTGGAGGGATATGTTGTGTATCTCTATATGTATATGCTTCTAAACTGTTGTATTTTGGGCACCTCTGCAAAAACTGATTATGTGTGAGTGAGGTGAAAGTGTTGAATGATGATGAAAGTATTTTCTTTTTGGGTCACCCTGCCTAGGTGGGAGAAAGCCAGACACTTTTGAGAATCTGTATTGAGGAATAAAGATTCCCAAATGTTGCCAAAATGTTTCATTCTTCAGTTGTCATTTTTTGAAACCATTTAAATCACAAAAGACCTCTTTTGTTGCACCATCCCGACCCATCCTTCAGAGTGCAGGCATTAGACTTCATACCTCCAGTGTTCAAGCCCAACTAATGAGTTTTTCCTAAAATTCCTTCATAAATGTTACCCTGCTCACTCTGGCAGCATGTCTAAGTTCTGGCTCAGTGTGATGAAGTCTGAAATCTTTACTGTACAAATTCCTGCCATGAGGAAGATGATCACCAGCGGATGATCTCATAACAATAATGTGATTGTTTCAGTTATACAGTAAGAAACTGGAATACACTTGCATTCACTAATTAATTGTTACTTAACTCTGTTTTTATTTTATTTTCAGATCTAATAACAATTGCACAAGCAGTTTCTCTCCCTCTCATCTGTCCTCGGAGAAAAGTTTGTGGTCTGTTTCAACCAACGATCAGCATATATCTTCATTATATGGCTTAGAAGCAATTCCTGCCCCTGTATATGAGGGTGAAAGGTTAATTTCAAGATTAGTTTCAGCTCCACAGAATGGAAATGTGGTCTCTGATCTTGAAAATGAAAAGCTTTCAGAAGTGGTAGAGACGAGACGAGATGTAAATGATAATTCTCACAACAAGAGCAAGAATGCAGCCTCTGGAGAGAGAGACAACAATACTGACAACATTCATTTCAATAGTCCATTTGCTGGGTTAACATCATCTGCTAAGTCTCCAAACTTAAAAGATGACCTATTTTCATCCATATGCGAGTGTGTTGGTAAAATGTCTACTAAGTACTCATTATAGAATCCTTCTCCCAAAAGTCCTGGCCAAGGACTGTGTGTGAAGGAAGAGGATTCATTAGAAACTTTTGATTTCTGGTTAGACAGTCGTGATTGGCAAGTTTCGAGTCTTCAGAGTAAGGGTGAACATTTTGAGAAAGACAAAAACTATGCAACTGGGAAAATCACAGAAAGCAAACAAAGAGCAGTAAAAAATGATTGTAAGTCATTAGCCATTAAGTCAGCACATGTGAAAGAAAGAGTCGAGCTGACACATTTATCTCAGTCTTCTGAGGTTGTTGGTGATGCTCTTGTAAGTGGCACTAAAACAAAAGATGATATGAAAGAAGCAAATAAGAAAGAAACAGATATTCTTCATTGGGTCTCTGCTCGCTTGATGGCAACTTTACAGAATTCTCATCACATAAGACACAAAGAGCTGGGTATTTCAGTGGAAGATATATCCTCCATAAGTGAAAGAAGTGAAAATCAAGCTTACAGGCATACATATAGTAAGCAGAAACCACTTTATAACAGTACTGAAATGTCTATCTTCAGTGGAAGTTCAGTAGTTTGCACTGACTCCAGCCACAATACTGAAGAATAAAAAGAATTGGCATGCAGGAAACTCATTGCCAAAATGAAAATTCAAAAGAAACACAAAATAAGGAAGTGGACAAGGAACATCAGATGCTGGATACATCTTTTATGTCTGACATTCAAGATGTGTGTACCAGTGAGTTTGCTGATAAATTAGAGGAAAAAGAATTTTCACAAATGAAACAAAGTCCTAATTTGGACACATTAAATATAGCAAAATTATTTAGAGTTTTTGCCGCTGGTGATTCTCCCCTCGTAAATGAAGACATTCTAGTAAATGAGAGTATGATGACTGCCATCTTGAACTGCCACATTGTCAGGGTCCTAAATTATGAAGACATGAGACCTACACGATTGCAAGCATACACATGGCCAGTAATTGCTCGAGGAAGTTCAGCAGTTATAATAGGTGGTAGATCAAGTGGAAAAACTTTGGGATACATTGTATCACTAATTTCCACCATCTTAGACACTTGGAAGCACATTAGTCATCGTTTGGCCCCTGGTATTGGGGCAGCCATGGTGGTAGTGTGTCATAATTGGCAGAGTGTAAAACTTGCTGCTCAGTACATTGTTAGCCTCCTGCCTGCTGGCTCCAGTCTGAAAGTCAGGACAGCTTGGGGTGGCCGGGGGCACAATCAAGCAAAAATGATAAAAATACAGCTTGTTGGAGGATGCGACATATTGGTCACTACTGCCCCCTGCCTTATAAGACTTCTTACAGGTACATCAGTCACTGAAGCCAGAGAAAGAGATTCAGAGAGTGACACACCTGTTACATCATTGGCTAGGTGTTGCCACCTGGTTATTGATGATGCTGATTCTATCCTGGAATATTTTGCTGCTGATATAAAACAATTACTGATTCTGTGGGCCAAGGGGAGGAAAGAGCATGGACGTAAAGACTTGGAACAGCAAATTGTGTTGGTAGGTTCTAGGTGGACCCCATTGTTTGGCTCCTTAACACATACCTTGATGTCTACTGTAGATCCAACAATTATTATTTCCTCACCTAGTGAGGCAGCTATATGCACTAGAGTTGTAAGCCACCTACATTTAGTATTAGATGAAGAAGACTCACTTCAAGAAGTTGTTGAGCTTGTGCAAAATTTATATAACTTAAAGAAAAATTTGGTCTTTGTAAGCAGTGATATAGTCGGTGAAAAGCTGAAGGCTATGTTGGAGGCTGCTGCTATTTACTCGGTAAATATTCCCAGCAGTATTATTATGTGGAATTTGAGGAATTTAGTTCATTTGTGGCACATGACACAGGCCATCACCATGATAGTGTGTAGAGGAGTAGAGCATCATCTCTTCAAGAAGGACCTTGCTAATGCAGATAACATTTTCCACACATACATTAGCGCACCAGTTTCTAGTTTCTTTTACAGATATTCTTTTATGATTGAAAAATTCTCCATTGACCTAAAGCAGAATTCTCCGAATTGTGAATCACATGTGTTTGTGACAGCCAGGGTCAATGTACCTCGGTGGCAGGAGACAGCCAGGGTCACTGTACCTCGGTGGCAGGAGACAGCCAGGGTCACTGTACCTCGGTGGCAGGAGACAGCCAGGGTCACTGTACCTCGGTGGCAGGAGACAGCCAGTGTCACTGTACCTCGGTGGCAGGAGACAGCCAGTGTCACTGTACCTTGGTGGCAGGAGACAGCCAGTGTCACTGTACCTCGGTGGCAGGAGACAGCCAGTGTCACTGTACCTCGGTGGCAGGAGACAGCCAGTGTCACTGTACCTCGGTGGCAGGAGACAGCCAGGGTCACTGTACCTCGGTGGCAGGAGACAGCCAGGGTCACTGTACCTCGGTGGCAGGAGACAGCCAGGGTCACTGTACCTCGGTGGCAGGAGACAGCCAGGGTCACTGTACCTCGGTGGCAGGAGACAGCCAGGGTCACTGTACCTCGGTGGCAGGAGACAGCCAGTGTCACTGTACCTCGGTGGCAGGAGACAGCCAGTGTCACTGTACCTCGGTGGCAGGAGACAGCCAGTGTCACTGTACCTCGGTGGCAGGAGACAGCCAGTGTCACTGTACCTCGGTGGCAGGAGACAGCCAGTGTCACTGTACCTCGGTGGCAGGAGACAGCCAGTGTCACTGTACCTCGGTGGCAGGAGACAGCCAGTGTCACTGTACCTCGGTGGCAGGAGACAGCCAGGGTCACCGTACCTCGGTGGCAGGAGACAGCCAGTGTCACTGTACCTCGGTGGCAGGAGACAGCCAGGGTCACTGTACCTCGGTGGCAGGAGACAGCCAGTGTCACTGTACCTCGGTGGCAGGAGACAGCCAGTGTCACTGTACCTCGGTGGCAGGAGACAGCCAGGGTCACCGTACCTCGGTGGCAGGAGACAGCCAGTGTCACTGTACCTCGGTGGCAGGAGACAGCCATGGTCACTGTACCTCGGTGGCAGGAGACAGCCAGTGTCACTGTACCTCGGTGGCAGGAGACAGCCAGTGTCACTGTACCTCGGTGGCAGGAGACAGCCAGTGTCACCGTACCTCGGTGGCAGGAGACAGCCAGTGTCACTGTACCTCGGTGGCAGGAGACAGCCAGGGTCA
Organism: Cherax quadricarinatus; assembly: GCF_026875155.1. Taxonomy (NCBI): domain Eukaryota; kingdom Metazoa; phylum Arthropoda; class Malacostraca; order Decapoda; family Parastacidae; genus Cherax; species Cherax quadricarinatus. The sequence goes on from NC_069403.1 coordinate 58,820,412, forward strand.
CCGTACCTCGGTGGCAGGAGACAGCCAGTGTCACTGTACCTCGGTGGCAGGAGACAGCCAGGGTCACCGTACCTCGGTGGCAGGAGACAGCCAGTGTCACCGTACCTCGGTGGCAGGAGACAGCCAGGGTCACCGTACCTCGGTGGCAGGAGACAGCCAGGGTCACTGTACCTCGGTGGCAGGAGACAGCCAGGGTCACTGTACCTCGGTGGCAGGAGACAACCAGTGTCACCGTACCTCGGTGGCAGGAGACAGCCAGGGTCACTGTACCTCGGTGGCAGGAGACAGCCAGGGTCACTGTACCTCGGTGGCAGGAGACAGCCAGGGTCACTGTACCTCGGTGGCAGGAGACAGCCAGTGTCACTGTACCTCGGTGGCAGGAGACAGCCAGTGTCACCGTACCTCGGTGGCAGGAGACAGCCAGTGTCACTGTACCTCGGTGGCAGGAGACAGCCAGGGTCACCGTACCTCGGTGGCAGGAGACAGCCAGTGTCACCGTACCTCGGTGGCAGGAGACAGCCAGGGTCACCGTACCTCGGTGGCAGGAGACAGCCAGGGTCACTGTACCTCGGTGGCAGGAGACAGCCAGGGTCACTGTACCTCGGTGGCAGGAGACAGCCAGGGTCACCGTACCTCGGTGGCAGGAGACAGCCAGGGTCACCGTACCTCGGTGGCAGGAGACAGCCAGGGTCACTGTACCTCGGTGGCAGGAGACAGCCAGTGTCACCGTACCTCGGTGGCAGGAGACAGCCAGGGTCACTGTACCTCGGTGGCAGGAGACAGCCAGGGTCACTGTACCTCGGTGGCAGGAGACAGCCAGGGTCACTGTACCTCGGTGGCAGGAGACAGCCAGTGTCACCGTACCTCGGTGGCAGGAGACAGCCAGGGTCACTGTACCTCGGTGGCAGGAGACAGCCAGGGTCACTGTACCTCGGTGGCAGGAGACAGCCAGGGTCACCGTACTTCGGTGGCAGGAGACAGCCAGGGTCACCGTACCTCGGTGGCAGGAGACAGCCAGGGTCACTGTACCTCGGTGGCAGGAGACAGCCAGTGTCACCGTACCTCGGTGGCAGGAGACAGCCAGGGTCACTGTACCTCGGTGGCAGGAGACAGCCAGGGTCACTGTACCTCGGTGGCAGGAGACAGCCAGGGTCACTGTACCTCGGTGGCAGGAGACAGCCAGTGTCACCGTACCTCGGTGGCAGGAGACAGCCAGGGTCACTGTACCTCGGTGGCAGGAGACAGCCAGGGTCACTGTACCTCGGTGGCAGGAGACAGCCAGGGTCACCGTACCTCGGTGGCAGGAGACAGCCAGGGTCACCGTACCTCGGTGGCAGGAGACAGCCAGGGTCACTGTACCTCGGTGGCAGGAGACAGCCAGTGTCACCGTACCTCGGTGGCAGGAGACAGCCAGGGTCACTGTACCTCGGTGGCAGGAGACAGCCAGGGTCACTGTACCTCGGTGGCAGGAGACAGCCAGGGTCACTGTACCTCGGTGGCAGGAGACAGCCAGGGTCACTGTACCTCGGTGGCAGGAGACAGCCAGTGTCACCGTACCTCGGTGGCAGGAGACAGCCAGGGTCACCGTACCTCGGTGGCAGGAGACAGCCAGGGTCACTGTACCTCGGTGGCAGGAGACAACCAGTGTCACTGTACCTCGGTGGCAGGAGACAACCAGTGTCACTGTACCTCGGTGGCAGGAGACAGCCAGGGTCACTGTACCTCGGTGGCAGGAGACAGCCAGTGTCACTGTACCTCGGTGGCAGGAGACAGCCAGGGTCACCGTACCTCGGTGGCAGGAGACAGCCAGGGTCACTGTACCTCGGTGGCAGGAGACAGCCAGGGTCACTGTACCTCGGTGGCAGGAGACAGCCAGTGTAGGCAGGTGTATCTGCCTACTTTGTAACTAATAAAGATGTTGGTTCCCTAGTCACAGGTATTATTGTTTACTGGGACAGTCTTTGTCCTCCCATTTTTATATTTATAATTTTCATAATATAATCTTACTAAAAAACAGCATTTTATACTAATTTTATTTAGAGCCATTTGTATTAAACCCGAGTGAAGTCGGTCATCATAGCGTGGTTTTTTGCGCACGTCCTACAACTCCCGCCACGCATCTAGGTTCCCATTCTCTATTTCTGACCAATCACAGACCTTCCCTGAGTCGCCCAGGCTGAGCGGTGATGGCGGCTGCTCACTTCCCATTGGTCGAGAGAGCAGAATGTAAACACTTCTACCTTGCCGGCGCCAAAACTCGTGTTTCTCGGTTGAGTGCTCCTTACATACTGAAGCATTTCACCCCGTACAATGTCGGTAAGTACTGATTTGTGTGTCTAGTGTGTAAATGAATAGTTTAGCCATATTTTGATATATATATGAAGGCGTTGTGAAGCATATTACGAGTGCACAATGCAAATGAAAAAAGTGCAACAAAATAGGACCAAGTACAGTCGTTCCTGTCCTTTTAGGTGCAGTTTTCAAGTTTCGGTATATAAATATTTCCATAAAATTTGGTAGTGTATATATGAATTCAGTAATGGTCTGGGTGTGTACAGAACGTTTTTATTGTCCTTCCAGATCAATAAGAAATTGTTCTACGGTGAGTCCTCCAAGGATAAGTCGAAATTTGTCTGTGTTTGGGATGACAGTGACTCAGATCAAGATCCAGATGACCTGGAAGTGGTGGAAACTGATGATGAATACTTGCCACAAGATGCAGAGGTGCCAACAGATGAGAAGGAAGCTATGCCACCATCCAAAAAGAAGAAATTGAACAAGAAGAAGATACTTGCTTACATGCAAGTATTGCAGCAACAAGAATAATCATGTCGCATCTTCATTTTCCTGTGCCACATGCAAAGTAAATCTATCCATCAAGAAGGATAGAAATTGTTTCATAAAGTTTCATTGCAGAAATTAGTGATGTAAAAGGATTGTTCTTTCTCAGGGAACTCAAGAATATTTCATTTGTAAGTTGTATCTCATTGCAATGTGTCATTGTTGATAAGTAGTTCCTACTTCTATTTTTTTACTGCTTATAAATTGTTCAGAAACAAGTTCCATTTATGTTTTTTATATTGTCTACTTTTATAATAAATTTAAAAAATATTTATTTCGTTTTTTTTCAACAATTGCAACCTTGCAACATTCTAAATTGTTATACCCCAAACGGACAGGACCGAATATACTCGGTTTTCGAATATCTGCAATTGCCCGAGATGTTACTTTCACAACTCTGTTTGGATGGTCTCAGTCACCTTACATCGAGTGGCTCTATCTCCTCATACGAAATCACTTTCAAAATCTGCATTTTAGTCTGCCTTGCCCTCTGAAGGGTTAACCTTAGTTGTATTAAAGTTATTGAATATTAAAATGGTATAAAATACCGACAGGTTGTTAGGTAAGACACATATGCAACAGTTAGGTATCTTTATTTTGAAACGTTTCGCCTACACAGTAGGCTTCTTCAGTCGAGTACAGAAAAGTTGATAGAAGCAGAAGATACTTGAAGACGATGTAATCAGTCCATCACCCTTAAAGTTTTGAGGTGGTCAGTCCCTCAGTCTGGAGAAGAACATTGTTCCATAGTTCCATATTGTTTCATACTATGGAACAATGTTCTTCTCCAGACTGAGGGACTGACCACCTCAAAACTTTAAGGGTGATGGACTGATTACATCGTCTTCAAGTATCTTCTGCTTCTATCAACTTTTCTGTACTTGACTGAAGAAGCCTACTATGTAGGCGAAACGTTTCGAAATAAAGATACCTAACTGTTGCATATTGAAGTTATTATATAACATTTTTGTAATGACATCACTTGGCTTTCTTAAATGTGACTATTGTTGTCACTGTGTGGCGCAGCATTCCTTTTATACACTTTGTGGTGCAGCATTCCTTTTATACACTGTGTGGTGCAGCATTCCTTTTATACACTTTGTGGTGCAGCATTCCTTTTATACACTTTGTGGTGCAGCATTCCTTTTATACACTTTGTGGTGCTGCATTCCTTTTATACACTTTGTGGTGCAGCATTCCTTTTATACACTTTGTGGTGCAGCATTCCTTTTATACACTTTGTGGTGCAGCATTCCTTTTATACACTTTGTGGTGCAGCATTCCTTTTATACACTGTGTGGTGCTGCATTCCTTTTATACACTTTGTGGTGCAGCATTCCTTTTATACACTGTGTGGTGCTGCATTCCTTTTATACACTTTGTGGTGCAGCATTCCTTTTATACACTGTGTGGTGCAGCATTCCTTTTATACACTTTGTGGTGCAGCATTCCTTTTATACACTTTGTGGCGCAGCATTCCTTTTATACACTTTGTGGTGCAGCATTTTCCTTTTATACACTGTGTGGTGCAGCATTCCTTTTATACACTTTGTGGTGCAGCATTCCTTTTATACACTTTGTGGCGCAGCATTCCTTTTATACACTTTGTGGTGCAGCATTCCTTTTATATACTTTGTGGTGCAGCATTCCTTTTATACACTTTGTGGTGCAGCATTCCTTTTATACACTTTGTGGTGCAGCATTCCTTTTATAAAACTTTGTGGTGCAGCATTCCTTTTAACACTTTGTGGTGCAGCATTCCTTTTATACACTTTGTGGTGCTGCATTCCTTTTATACACTTTGTGGTGCAGCATTCCTTTTATACACTTTGTGGTGCAGCATTCCTTTTATACACTTTGTGGTGCTGCATTCCTTTTATACACTTTGTGGTGCAGCATTCCTTTTATACACTTTGTGGTGCAGCATTCCTTTTATACACTTTGTGGTGCTGCATTCCTTTTATACACTTTGTGGTGCAGCATTCCTTTTATACACTTTGTGGTGCAGCATTCCTTTTATACACTTTGTGGTGCAGCATTCCTTTATACACTTTGTGGTGCAGCATTCCTTTTATACACTGTGTGGTGCAGCAATTCCTTTTATACACTTTTGTGGTGCAGCATTCCTTTTATACACTTTGTGGTGCTGCATTCCTTTTATACACTTTGTGGTGCAGCATTCCTTTTATACACTTTGTGGTGCAGCATTCCTTTTATACACTTTGTGGTGCAGCATTCCTTTTATACACTTTGTGG
>NC_069403.1:58830508-58879776 GCF_026875155.1 Cherax quadricarinatus
GCCAGACCTGTGTTAGCACACGAAACCAGCTAGCTAAACCCGCTCGGTCAGAAGACACACAACTCCAGACCGTCGTTTAGCCACTAGACTCAGCTAGCTTTAAACCACGTCAGAGAGACTCACAACTACTCCAGACCCCGTGTTATCCTCTAGAACAACTAGCTTAATACCCGCGTCAGAGATGACTCATCTCCAGGACGTCGTGATAGCCACTAGACCAGCAAGCTTAACCCCGCGGGTCAGAGATCTCACAACTCCAGACCTTCCCGTTTTGTGTTAGCCACTATTCACTAGCGTAAAACCCCGCGGTCAGAGATCTCACAACTCCAGACCGCGTGGGTTAGCACTAGACCACTAGCTTGAAACCCGCGGCAGAGAGTCCGCACTTCTCCAGGCCGTCGGTGATAGCCACTAGACAAGCTCCTAAACAACGCCCGCGGTCGAGAGTCTACACAAACCTCAGACCGGTGTGTTAGCCACTATACCAGCTAGCTTAAAACTCCGCGGTCAGAGAGTCTCACAACTCTTGGCATACCGTCTGTGTTAGCCACTAACCACTTAGCTTAAACCCGCGGGTCAAGAGTCTCACTATCTCCAGACGTCCGTGTTAGCACAGGACCACTAGCGTAAACCCGCGTCAGAGAGTCTCACAACTCCCAGACCGTCGTGTTAGCCCACCTAGAACCAGCTAGGCCCTTAAACCGCGTCACAAGAGACTCACCAACTCCAGACGTCGTGTTTAGCCCACTAGACCCGCTAGCTTAACCCGCGGGTCAAGAGTCAGACTTCACAACTCCAGAACCGTCGGGTTAGCCCACTAACCAGCTAGCTTAAACCCGCGTCAGAGAGCTCACATCTCCAGGCCGTCGTGATAGCCACTAGATACCCCCACGACCAGCTAGCTTAAACCCGCGGTCAGAGAGTCTCACAACTCCAACCCCGTTTGTTTTAGCCACTTAGACCAGCTAGCTAAAAACCCGCGGTCAAAGAGTCTCACAACCTCCAGACAGTCGTGGGGGGTTAGCCACTAGACACTAGCTAAAACCACGGTCAAGAGATTCTCACAACTCCAGACCCCGTTGTGTTAGCACTAACCAGCTAGCCAAAAACCCCGCGGTCAGGAGAGTCCTCACAACTCCGACCGTCCGTGTTAGCCCACTAGACACCAGCTAGCATAAAACCGCGGTCAAGAGTCTCACAACTCCAGACCGTCGTGTTAGCCACTTAGACCACTAATTAAGCCCGCGCGGTCAGAGAGTCTTGACAACTCCAGACCGTCGTGTTAGCCCACTAGACCCAGCTAGCTTAACCCGTGCGGTCAGAGAGACTCACAACTCCAGACCGTCGTGTTAGCCACTAGACCAGCTAGCTTAAACCCGCGATCAGAGAGTCTCACAACTCCAGACCGTCGTGTTAGCCCACTAGACCACTTACTTAAACCCGCTGTCAGAGAGACTTCACAACAACTCCCAGACCGTTGGTGGCTAGCCACTAGACCAGCTAGCTTAAACCCGCGGTCAGAGAGAGTCTCACGGAACTTCTCATACCGTTGTGCTAGCCACGAACCAGCTAGCTTAAACAACCCCGCGTCAGGAGAGTCTCACAACTCCAGACCGTCGTTTGTTAAGCCACAAGACCAGCTCTTAAACCCGCGGGGTCAGGGAGAGACTCACAACTCCAGACCGGCGTGTTGAGCCACTAGACCAGCTACTTAAACCCGCGGTCAGAGAGTCCACAACTCCAGACCCGTCGTGTTAGCCCACTAGACCCAACTATCTTAAACCCGCCGCGGTCAGAAGACGCACAACTCCAGACCGTCGGGTTAGCCACTAGACCACAAGCTTAAACCCGCGGTCAGAGAAGACTCACACCTCTCAGACCGTCGTGTTAGCCACTAGACCACTAGCTTAAACCCGCGCTCAGAGAGTCTCACAACCTCCAACCGTTGTGTTAGCTACTAGACCAGCTAGCTAAACCCGCGGTCAGAGAGTCTCACAACTCCAGACCGTCTGTGTAGCCACTAGACACGAGCTTAAACCCGCGGTCAGAGAGTCTCACAAGCTCCCAGACCGTGTGTTAGCTACTAGACCAGCTAGCTTTAAACCCGCGTCAGAGAGTCTCACAACACCAGAACCGTCGGTTAGCCACCTAAGATTAAGCCTACTTAAACCCGCGGTCAGAAGAGACCACAACTTCAACTTCGTGTTAGCCACTATACCATCTAGCGGTAAAACCCCGCGGTCAGAAGTCTCAAAACTCCAGCCCGTCGTGTTTAGCCACTAATTAAGCTAGCATAAAACCCGCGGTCAGAGAGAACTCACAACTCCAGACCGTCGGTGTTAGCCACTCGACCTGCTAGCTTAAAACCCGCGGTCAGAGAGTCTCACAACTCCAGACGTCGTGTTATCCACCTAGATTAGCTAGCTTAAACCCAGCGGTCAAGAGACTCACAACTCCAGACCGTCCGTGTTACGCCACTAGACCAGCTAGCTTATAACCCGCGTCAGAGAGACTCACAACTCCAGACCGTCGTGTTAGCCACTAGACCAGCTAGCTTAAATCCGCGGGGTCAGAGAGTCTCACAACTCCAGACCGTCGTGTTGGCCACTAGACTCAGCTACTTAAACGCGCGTCAAGAGTCTCACAACACCAGACCGTCCGTGGTAGCACACTAGACCAGCGAGCTTAAACCCGCGTCCAGAAGAGTCCTCAAAACGCCAGACCGTCGTGTTATGCCACTTGACCCAGCTAGCTTAAACCCGCGGTCAAGAGTCCTCACAACTCCCCAGACCGTCCGTGTTAGCCACTAGCCCACAGCTAGCTTAAACCCGCGGTCAGAGAGTCTCACAACTCCAGACCGTCGTGTTAGCCACTAGACCAGCTAGCTTAAACCCGCGGTCAGAGAGTCTCACAACTCCAGACAGTCCGTGTTTAACCCACTAGACCAGTCTACTTAAAACCCGCGTCCCAGAGAGCTCACAACCACCAGACCGTCGTGTTAGCCACAAGGCCAGCTAGCTTAAAAACCCGCGGTAAGAGAGTCTCACAACGCCAGACCGAGTCGTGTTTAGCCTCGAAACAGCTAGCATAAACCCGCGGTCAGAGAGTCCTCACAAACTCGAGACAGTCGTGTTACCCCTAGACACTTGCTTAAACCCGCGGTAAGAGAGTCTCACAACTCCAGACCGTCGTGTTAGCCACTAGACCACTAGCTTAAAAACCCCCCCCCACACCCCCGCGTCAGAGAGGCTCACAACTCCAGACAGTCGTGTTACCCCACTAGACCAGCTGCTTAAACCCGGCGGTAAGAAGTCGCACAACTGCATGTACTACTATACTTTTTATCTATTATTAATTTTACATTCGTATTGTTAACGTTTATTTTTTACTTTGATTTAGGTATAATCTGGGGTGTATGTGTACTAACTACCAGACCGTCGTGTTTAGCCACTAGACCAGCTAGCTTAAACCCGCGGTCAAGAGACTCACACTCCAGACCGGTCGTGTTAGCCACTAGACACAGCTAGCATAAACCCGCAGTCAGAGAGTCTCAAACTCCAGACCGTCGTTTATCCACTAGACCGGCAGCTAGCTTAAAACCCGCAGTCAGAGAGTCTCAACAACTCCAGACCGTCGGTTAGCCATTAACAATAGCTTACACCCGCGGTCAGAGAGTCTCACAAGTTCCAGACCGTCGTGTTAGCCACTAACAGCTAGTTAAACCCGGCCGCGGTCAGAGAGTCTCACAACACCAGACCGTCGTGTTAGCCATAGACCACTAGCATAAACCCGCGTCAGAGAGTCTCACATCTCCAGACCGTCGTGTTAGCCAAAGACCAGCGAGCTTAAACCCGCGGTCAGAGAGTCTCACAAGCTCCAGACCGTCGTGTTTAGGCCACTAGACCAGCTACTTAAACCCGCGGTCAGAGAGACTCAGAACTCAAGCCCGTCGTTTTAGCCACTAGTACCAGCTAGCTTAAACTCGCCGTCCAGAGATCTCACAACTCCAACGTCGTGTTAGCCACTAGACCATCTAGCTAAACCCGCGTCAGAAAGTCTCACCAACTCCAGACCGTCGTGTTAGCCACTGGACCAGCTAGCTAAATAAACACGCGTCAGAGGAGTCTACAACCCCAACCGTCGTGTTAGCCCATAGAACCAGCTAGCTTAAACCCGCGGGTTCAGGAGCGTCTCAATAACTCCACAACACCGTCGTGTTAGCCACTGAACCATGCTAAGCTTAAACCCGCGGTCAGAGAGTCTCACAACTCCCGACCGTCGTGTTACCACTAGACCAGCTAGCTTAAACCCGCGTCCAGAGATACCACAACTCCAGACCGTTGTGCTAGCCACTAGACCAGGCTAATTTAAACCCGCGGTCAGAGAGTCTCACAACTCCAGACCGTCTGGGTTGCCACTAGACCAGCTAGCTTAAACCCGCCGGTTACAGAGTCTCGACAAATCCAGACCGTTTGGTTAGTCACTAGACCAGCTATCTTAAACCCGCGTTCGATAGAGTCTCAACACTCCAGACCGTCGTGTTAGCCACTAGACCCAGCTGCTCAGACCCGCGGTCAGAAGAGTCTCACATCTCCAGATCGTCGTGTTAGGCCAACTAGACCAGCTAGCTTAAACCCGCGGTCAGAGAGTCTCAACACGAACTCCAGACCGCGTGATAGCCACTAAACCACCACATCTAAACCCCGCGGTCAGAGAGACTCACAACTCCGACCGACGTTTAGCCACTAACCAGCTAGCTTAAAACCCACGGTCAAGAGACCACAAACTCAGACGTCGTGTTTATCCACTAGACCACAGCTAGCTTAAACCCGCGGTCAGAGAGACTCAAAACTCCAGGACGGTCGTGATACCACAGACCAGCAAGCTTAAACCCGCACAGAGAGTCTCACAACTCCAGACCCCGTTGTGTACCCACTAGACCGCTAGGCTGTAAACCCGCGTCAGAGAGGTCTCACAGCTCACCAGACCGTTGTATAGCCACTAGACCAGTAGCTTTAAACCCCGGACAGTAGAGTCTCACAACTCCAGACCGTCGTGATAAGCCACTAGACCAGCTAGCTTAAAATACCCGCGTCAGAGAGTCTCCACAATCTCCCGGAAAACCGTCCGTGTTAGCCACAAGACCAGTCTAGCTTAAACCCGCTTTCCAGAGAGTCTCACAACACCAGACCGCGTGTTAGGCCCACGAGACCAGCTAGCTTAAACCCGCGGTCAGAGAGACCTCAACAACTCCAGACCGTCGTGTTAGCCACTCGACCAGCAAGCTTAAACCCACCGCGGTCAGACAGACTCACAACTCAGAACCGTCGTGTTTAGCCACTAGACCAGCTAGCTTAAACCCGCGGTCAAAGAGTCTCACATCTCCAGGAGCCGCGTGATTGCACCTAGAAAAACCAGCTAGCTTAAACCCGCGGTCAGAGAGTCTCACAACTCCAGACCCCGTTGTGTTAGCCCCTAGAACCACAAGCTTAAACCCGCGGATCAGCGAGTCTCACAACTCCAGACCGTCGTGTTAGCCACTAGACCCCCCCCTGATAGCTTAAAACCACGGTCAGAGAGTCTCACAACACCAGACCCCGTTGTGATAGCCACTAGACCACAGCGCTATAACCCCTGCGGTCAGAGAGTCTCCAACTTCAGACCGTCGTGTTTAGCCAGCTAGACCAGCTAGCTAAACCGCGGTTCAAGAGTCCCTACAGCAAGCGCCAGACGTCGTGTTAGCCACTAGACAAGCTAGCTTAAGCCCGCGTCAGAGAAGACTCACAACCCAGAACGTCCGTGTTAGCCACTAGACCTAGCTAGCTTAAACCCCGCGGTCAGAGAGTCTCACAACTCCAGACCGTTGTGTTAGCTACTAGACAGCTAGCTTAAACCCGCGGGTCAGAGAGTCTCACAACTGCCAGACCGTCCCGTTTTGGCCACTAGACCAGCTACTTAAACGCGCGTTCCGAGAGTCTCACAACACAACCGTCGTGTTTAGACACTAGACCAGCTAGCTTAAACCCGCGTCAGAGTAGACGCACAACCTCTCAGACGTCGTGTTTAGCCACTAGACCTGCTAGGCATAAACCCGCGGTCAGCGAGTCTCACACCTCCAGACCGACGTGTTAGCCACTAGACTCAGCTACTTAAAACCCCGCGGTCCAGAGAGTCTCACAAACGTCCAGACCGTCCGTGTTAGCCACTAGACCAGCTAGCTTAAACCCCGCGGTCAGAGAGTCTCACAACTCCAACCGTCGTGTTAGCAGCGACGGTAGGAGCCAGCTAGCATTAACTCCGCGACCAGAGAGTCCTCACAACTCCCAACCGTCGTGTTAGCCACAAGACCACTACTTAAACCACCCCATTCAAGAGAGTCTCACACTCCAGACCCGTGTGTAGCCACTAACCAGCTAGCTTAAACCCGCGGTCAGAGCGTCTCACAACTCCAGACCGTTCGTGTTAGCCACTAGACCACTAGCTTAAACCCGCGTCAGAGAGTCTCACAACTCCGACCGATCGGTGTTAGCCACTTAGACCAGCTAGCATAATCCCGCGTCAAGAGTCTCACATCTCCCAGACCGTCGTGTTTAGCCAATCAAGACCAGCTATCGTAAACCCGCGGTCAGAGAGTCTCACAGACTCCAACCGTCGAGTTATCCACTAGACCAGCTAGCTTAAACCCGCGGTCAGAAGACTCAAACTCCAGAGCCGTCGTGTTAGCACACTAGACCAGCTAGCTTAAACCCGCGGTCCGAGAGTCTCACAACTCCAGACGTCGTGTTAGCCCCTAGAACACAGCACTGTAAACCAGCGGTCAAGAGAGTCTCAAACTCCAGACCGTCGTGTTAGCCACTGGACCAGCTAAGCTAGCTTAAACACGCGGGTCAGAGAGTCCACAACTCCGAACCGTCTGTTACCTACTAGACCAGCTAGCTTTAAACCCGCGGGGGGGGGGGTCAGAGAGAACTACAACTCCGACCGTCGTGTTTAGGCACGAGACCAGCTACGCCTTAAACTCCGCCGGTCAGAGAGACTCAGTACTCCAGACCGTCGTGTTAGCCCTAGACCAGCTTTGCTTAAAACCCGCGGTCAGAGCAGACTCACAACTCCAGACCGCGTGTTAGCACTAGACCAGCTAGACGTAAACCCGCGGTCAGAGGAGTCCCTCAAAACGTCAGACCTCGTTTAGCCAATAGACCAGCTAGCTTAAACCCGCGTCAGAGAGTCTCATAACTCCACACCGTCGTGTTTAGCCACGTAGACCAGCTAGCTTAAACCCGCGGTCAGCGATCTACAAACTCCATACCGTCGTGTTAGCCTCTAGACCAGCTTTAGCTTAAACCCGCGTCAGAGAGACACACAACTCTCAGACCGATGTGCTATAGCCACTAACCAGCTAGCATTAAACACGCGGTCCAAGAGTCTCAACCACTACAGACCGTCGTGTTAGCCACTAGACCACGAGCTTAAACCCGTCACAGAGTCTCACAACGCCAGACCCGTTGTGTAGTCACTAGACCAGCTGCTAAACCCGCGGTCAGAGAGTCTCACGAACATCCAGACCGTCGGTTAGCCACTAGACCAGCTAGCTTGAACCCCGGTCAGAGAGTCTCACATCCTCCATGCCGTCGTGATAGCCACTAGACCACTAGCTTTAACCCCGTTAGATTGGGACCCGCGGTCAAAAGTCTCACAACTCCAGACCGGTTGTGTTAGCCACTAGACCACTAGCTTAAACCCCGGTCAGGAGAGCTCGACAACTCAGACCTGTCGTGTTAGCCACGAAGACCAAGCTAGCTTAAACCCGCGGTCAGAGAGACTCACAACTCCAGACCGTCGTGTTAGCCACTAGAGCAGCTAGCTTAAACCACCCGCGTTCAAAAGACTCACAACTCCCAGACCGTCGTGTTAGCCACTAGACCAGCTAGCTTAAACCCCGGTCAGAGAGACTCACAACTCCAACCTCGTGATAGCCTCTATGAGACATTCATCTACTTAAACCCCGCGGTCAGAGAGTACTCCACAACTAACTTATCAGACCGTCGTGTTAGCCACTAGGCCAGCTAGCTATACCCGCGGTCAGAGAGACTCAGAACTATCCAGCCCGTCGTGTTAGCCACTAGACCAGCTAGCTAAACCCGCGGCCCAAGGAGAGACTCACAACTCCAGACCGTCGTGTTAGCCACCTAGACCAGCTAGCCTAAACCCGCGTCCAGAGAGACTCACAACTCCAGACCGTCGTGATAGCCACTAGACCAGCTAAGCTTAAACCCGCGGTCAGAGAGACTCACAACTCCCACCGTCGTGTTTAGCCACGAGACCAGCTAGCTTAACCCCGGTCAGAAGAGACTCACAACTCCAGACGTCGTGTTAGCCACTAAGACCAGCTAGCTTAAACCCGCTTTCAGAGACTCACAACTCCAGACCGCGTGTTTAGCCACTAGACCAGGTAGCTTAAACCCGCGGACCAGAGAGTCTCACCACCACCAGACCGTCGTGTTAGACACTAGACAGCTTGCTTAAAACCCCCCGGTCAGTAGAGAGTCTCACAACTCCAACCGGCGTGTTAGTCCACTAGACCAGCTTTGCTTTTTTTTAAAAACCCGCGGGCGGTCAGAGAGTCTCACAACTCCAACCGTCGTATTAGTCCACTAGACCAGCTATCTTTTAAACCCGCGGTCCAGAGAGTCTCACATCTCCAGGCGTCCGTGGTAGACACTAGACCAGCTAGTTAAAACCCGCGGTCAGAGAGTCTCACAACTCCAACCGTCGTGTTAGAGCCACTAGACCAGCTAATTTGAACCCGCGGTCAAGATCCTCAAACAACTCCAGTCGGTGGGCCGTCGTGATACTACTAGACCAGCTAGCTTAAACCCGCGGTCAGAGATCTTCACAACTCCCAGAACCGTCGTGTTAGCCACTAACCACTAGCTTAAACCCGCGTCAGAGAGTCTCACAAACTCCAGGACCGTCGAGTTAGCCACAAGACCAGCTAGCTGTAAACCCGCGGTCAGAGAGACCACAACTCCAGCCGTCGTGGTTAGCCACTAGACCAGCTATGCTTAATCCCCGCGGTCATAGAAGTCGCACAACTCCAGCCCGTCGTGTTAGCCACGAACCAGCGTAGCTTAAACCCGCGGTCAGAGAGTCTCACAACTCCAACGTCGGTGTTAGCCAACTAGACCACTAGCTTAAAACCCGCGTCAGAGAGTCTCACAACTCCAGACCGTCGATTGTTAGCCACTAAGACCAGCTAGCTCAAACACCGCGGTCAGAGAGTCTCACAAACTCCAATACCGTCGTGTAAGCCACTAGACCAGCTAGCTTAACCAACCCCGCCGGTCAGAGAGTCTCACAACTCCAGACCGTTGTGTTTAGGCAACAGACCAGCTAGCTTAAACCCGCGGTCAGTGAGTCCTCAAAACTCTCCAGACCGTCGTGTTAGCCACTAACCAGCTATGCTTAAACCCGCGGTCAGAGAGTCTCACATCTCCAGGCCGTCTGATTAGCCACTAGACCAGCTTCTTAACCCCGCGGTCAGAGAGTCCTCCACAACTCCAGACCGATTTGTTAGCCACTAGACCCAGCTAGCTTAAACCCGCGGTCAGAGAGTCTCACAACTCCAGACCGTCGTGTTAGCCACTAGAACCACTAGGCTTAAGACCCGCCGGTCAGAGAGGCCTCACATCTCCCAGACCGTCGTGTTTGCCACTTGAACCAGCTACCTTAAACCGCGGTCAGTGAGTCTCACAACTTCCAGACCGTCCGTGTTGCCACTAGACTAGCTAGCTTAACCCCGCGGTCAGAGAAGACCTCACAACTCCAGACCGTCGTGTTAGCCCACTAGACCAGCTAGCATAAACCCTCCGCGGTCGGGGACTCAGAAATCCCAGCCCGTCGTATTAGCCACTAGAACCAAGCGAGCTTAAAAACCCGCGGTCGAGAGAGACTCACAACTCCAACCGTCGTGTTAGCAACTAGAACACGCTAGCTTAAAACCGCGGTCCAGAGAGTCCACCCCTCAAACTCCAGACCGTTGTGTTAGCCACTAGACCAGCTAGCTTAAACCCGCGGTCAGAGAGACCTCACAACTACCAGACCGTCGTGTTTAGCCCACTAGACCAGCTTAGCTTAAACACGCGGGTCAGAGAGTCTCACAACTCCAGACCGTCCGTGTTGCCACTAGATTATCTAGCTTAACCCCGCGGTCAGAGGACTCACAACTCCAGACCGGTCGTGGTTAGCCACTAGACCAGCTAGCTTAAAACCCGCGGTTCAGAGAGTCTTAGAACACACAGACCGTCGTTTAGCCACTAGACCAGCTAGCTTAAACCCCCGCCGTCAGAGAGTCTCCACAACTCCAGAACCGTCCGTGTTAGCCACAGAACCAGCTAGCTTAAACGCCCGCGGCAGAGAGACTACAAAACTCCAGCCCGTCGTGTTAGCCACTAGACCAGCTAGCTTAAAACCCCGCGGTCAGAGAGCCACAACTCCCGGACCGTCGTATTAGCTCACTTGACCAGCTAGCTTAAACCCGCGTCAAGAGGCACTCACAACTCCAGACCGTCGTGTTAGCCACTGGACCATCTAGCTTAAAACCCGCGGTCAGAGAGACTCACAACTCAGATCCGTCGTGTTAGCCACTAGACAGCTAGCTAAACCCGCGGTCAGAGAGACCTCAACTCCAGACCGTCGTGTTAGCCACTAGGACCCCAGCTAGCTTAAACCCCGCGGTCAAGAGACTCACAACTCCATACCGTCGTGTTAGGCCACTAGACCAGCTAGCTTAAACCCGCGGTTAAGAGACTCAGAACTACCAGACCGTCGTGTTAGCCACTAACCAGCTACTTAACCCGCGGTCAGAGAGTCTAACAACTCCAGACGTCGTGTTAGCCACTAGACAGCTAGCTTAAACCCGCGGTCAGAGAGTCTCAAAACTCCAGACCGTCGTGTTAGCCACTAGACCAGCTAGCTTAAACCCGCGGACAGAGAGTCTCACAACAACCAGACCGTCGTGTTAGCCACTATACCAGCTAGCTTAAACCCGCGAGGTCAGAGAGTCTCACAACTCCAGACCGTCGTGTTAGCCACTAGACCACTAGCTATAAACTCGAGTCAGAGAGTCTCACAACTCCAGACCGCGTGTATAGCCACTAGACCAGCTAGCTTAAACCTGCGGTAAGAAGGTCTCACAACATCCAGACCGGCGTGTTACCACTGAGACCAGCTAGCTTAAACCCGCGTCAGAGAGACTCACAACTCCAGACCGTCCGTGTTAGCCACTAGAAACCGAGCTAACCTTAAATCCGGCGGTCAGAGAGCTCGTTCCTCACAACTCCAGACCGTCGTGTTAGCCACTAGCTAGCTAGCTAAAACCCGCGGTCAGAGAGACGCACAACTCCAGACCGTCGGTGTTAGCCCATCAGACCAGTTAGCTTAAACCCCGCTAGAGGACACAGAACTCCAGCCCGTCGTATTAGCCCTAGACCAGCTAGCTTAAACCCGCGGTCAAGAGACTCACAAACTCCTGACCGTCGTGTTAGCCACTAGACCAGCGTAGCTTAAAACCGCGCTCAGGAGAGTCTCAGAACTCCAGACCATCGTGTTAGCCACTAGACCAGCTAGCTTAAACCTGCGGTCAGAGAGTCTCACATCTCCAGACCCTCGTGTTAGCCACGAGACCAGCTAGCTTAAACCCGCGGTCAGAGAGTCTCAGAACTCCAGACCGTCGTGTTAGCCACTAGACCAGCTAGCTTAAACCCGCGGTTTAAGCTAGCCCCAAATCTTGATAGGGAGTGCAGTAAACTTCTATGGGACGAAATTCGTAAGGCATCTACAGAGCGAAAAATGTTGTGCTAATGGAGATTTCAACTTATAGACGATGGAACTGGAGCAATTTGAACAGGAAATTTAAGTCAGTGACTTTCTTAATACGATCCAGGATATTTTTCTAAAACAGTTTGTGACAGAGCCAACTAGGGGAAATAACCTCCTTGACTTGGTTCTTGCCAGTAGGGAAACACTAATTAAATAATCTTTGAGGTTAATGATGAGCTTGGGGAAAGTGATTCACAAAATCACTCATTTTTAATATATCATGGATTCCCCTAATAATGGCAAACAAGTCCTCCGTCCCAGACTTTTCGCTTGGCTGATTTCATAAAGACTGAAAAATTATTTAGGTGGGCGGAAACTGGAATGACTGACCTAAGGGTCATGTAGAGTGTGATGGTTGCCGATAGTATGCTTTCCAGGGCAAAGTTTCTGCTGCTCATCAAATTAATTTTCGAATAATAGGGAAATCAGAATCAACAAAAAGATCCTAAAGGGATGAACAATAGATATTACTGACTGTGGGTTCGAACCCCACGTTTTTTTTTTTTTTTTTTTTTTTTTTTTTGCTGACATGAGTGAGATCGAACCTCACTCTTTTTTTTTTTTTTTTTACTGACTGTGGGATCGAACCCCACTCGTTTTTTTTTTTTTTTACTGACTGTGGGTTCGAACCCCACGTTTTTTTTTTTTTTTTTTTTTTTTTATTATGACTGTGGGATCGAACCCCACTCGTTTTTTTTTTTTTTTTTTTTACTGACTGTGGGTTCGAACCCGACTCGTTTTTTTTTTTTTTTTTTTTTTTTTTACTGACTGTGGGATCGAACCCCACTCGTTTTTTTTTTTTTTTTTTTTTTTTTTTTTTTACTGACTGTGGGTTCGAACCCCACTCAAGGTATTTTTTATGAGTGGGTTCGAACCCCACTCAAGGTATTTTTTATGAGTGGGTTCGAACCCCACTCAAGGTATTTTTTTATGTGTGGGTTCGAACCCCACTCAAGGTATTTTTTATGTGTGGGTTCGAACCCCACTCAAGGTATTTTTTTACGTGTTGGTTCGAACCCCACTCAAGGTATTTTTTTATGAGTGGGTTCGAATGCCACTCAAGGTATTTTTTATGAGTGGGTTCGAACCCCACTCAAGATATTTTTTTATGTGTGGGTTCGAACCCCACTCAAGGTATTTTTTATGTGTGGGTTCGAACCCCACTCAAGGTATTTTTTAATGTGTGGGTTCGAACCCCACTCAAGGTCTCACAACTCCAGACCGTCGTGTTAGCCACTAGACCAGCTAGCTTAAACCCCCGGTCAGAGAGTCTCACATGCTCCAGACCGTCGTGTTAGCCACTAGACCAGCTAGCTTAAACCCGCGGTCAGAGAGTCTCACAACTCCAGACCGTCGTGTTAGCCACTAGACCAGCTAGCTTAAACCCGTGGTCAGAGAGACTCACAACTCCAGACCGTCGTGTTAGCCACTAGACCACTAGCTTAAACCCGCGGTCAGACTGACCACAACTCCAGACCCGTCGTGGTTAGCCACTAACCAGCTAGCTTAAACCCGCGGTCAGAGATCTCACATCTCCAGGCCGTCGTGATAGCACTAGCCACTAGCTTAAGACCCGCGGTCAGAGATTCTCCAACAACTCCAGACGCCCGTTGTGTACCACTAGACCACTAGCTTAAACCCCGCGTCAGAGAGTCTCACAACTCCAGGCCGTCGTGTTAGCCACTAGACTCCAGCTAGCTTAAACCCGCGTCAGAGAGTCTCACAACAGCCAACCGTCGTGTTAGCCACTAGACCAGCTACCAGACCTTAAAACCAGCGGTCAGAAGAGTCTCACACTCCAGACCCCGTTGTGTTGCCACTAGACCAGACTAGCTAACCCGCGGTCCAGAGAGTCTCCACAACTCCAGAGCCGTCGTGTTAGCCACTAACCAGCTAGCTAAACAAACCCGCGGTCAGAGATCTCACAACCCCAGACCGTCGTGTTAGCCACTAGACCATCTAGCGTAAGCCGCGTCAGAAGAACTCATCAACTCCAGACCGTCGGTTTTAAGCCACTAGACCAGCTAGCTTAAACCCGCGGGTCAGAGAGCTCACAACTCCAGACCGTCTTGTTAGCCACTAGACCTAGCTAGCTTAAACCCGCGGTCAGAGAGAGTCTCAGCAACTCCAGCCGTCGTGTTAGCCACATAGACACTAGCTTAAAACCCGCGGGTCAAGAGACTCACAACCTCCAGACCGTTGTGCCAGCCACTAGACCACACTTAAACCCGCGGTCAGAGAGTCTCACCAAACTCCAGACCGTTTGCTAGCCACTAGACCAGCTACTGTAAACCCGCGGTCAGAGAGTCCTCACAACTCCAGAACCGTCGATGTTTTAAAAAAAGCCACAAACCAGCTAGCTTAAACCCGCGGTCGAGAGAGACTCACAACCGCCAGACCGTTGTTACCCACTAGACCAGCTAGCTTAATAAACCCGCGTTCATAGAGAGGCTCACAACTCCAGCCGTCGGTTTAGCCACTAGACCAGCTAGCTTAAAACCCGCGGTCAGAGAGACTCACAAACTCCAGACCGTCGTGTTAGCCACTAGACCACAAGCTTAAACCCGCGGTCAAGAGACTCACATCTCAGCCCGTCGTGTAGCCACTAGACCAGCTACTAAACCCGTGTCAGAGAGTCTTCAACACTCCAGACCGTGTGTTAGCTACGTCTAACCAGCGAGCTTAAACCCGTCGGTCTGAGAGTCTCACAACTCCAGACCGTCGTGTTAGGCCACTAGACCAGCTAGCTTAAACCCCGCGGTCAGAGAGTCCCACAACTCCCAACCGTTTGTGGTTAGCTACTAGACCAGCTAGCGTAAACCCGCGGTCGAGAGTCTCACAACTCCGCCAGACCGATGTCGTGTTAGTCCACTAGATTAGCTAGCTATAAACTCCGCGGTCAGAGAGACTCAGCAACATCAGACCTGTCGGTGTTAGCCACTAGACCAGCTAGCTTAAACAACCCGCGGTCAGAGAGTCTCAAAACTTCCAGCCCGTCGGGTTTTAGCCACTAGATTAGCTAGCTTAAAACTCCGCGTCAGAGAGACTCACAACTCCAGACCGTCGTGTTAGCTCACAACCAGCTAGCTTAAACCCTGCGGTCAGAGAGTGCTCACACTTCCAAACCGTCGTGTTTAGCCACTAATTAGGCTAGCTTAAACCCGCGTCAGAGAGACTCACAACTCCAGACCGTCCGTGTATCCACGAAGACCAGCTAGCTTAACCCGCGGTCAGAGAGACTCACAAACTCCAGACCGTCGTGGTTAGCCACTAGACCATCTAGCATAAATCCCGGTCAGAGAGTCTCCACACCTCCAGCACCGTCGTGTTAGGCCACTAGACCAGCTAGTCTTAAACCTGCGGTCAAGAAGAGTCTCACAACTACTCCAACCGTCGTTGTTAGCCACTAGACCAGCTACCTTAAACCCGCATCAAGAGTTCACACAATCTCCAAGACGCGTCGTGTTAGCCATTAGACCAGCTAGCTTAACCCGCGGTCAGAGAGCCTCACGAACTCCAGACCAGACGTGTTAGTGCCCTAGACCACTAGCTTAAACCAGCGGTCAGAGAGTCCTCACACACAGACGTCGTGTTAGCCACTAACCAGCTAGCATAAATCCCCGCGTTCAGAGAGTCCCTCACCTCTCTCAACCGTCGTGTTAGCCAATAGACCAGCTAGCTTAATCCCGCGGTCAGAGAGTCACACAACTCCAGACCGTCGTGTTTAGCCACTAACTCATCAAGCTTAAACCCGCGGTCAGAGAGACTCAGAACCTCATACCGTCGTGTTAGCCACTAGACCAGCTAGCTTAAACCCGCGGTCAGGAGACTCACAAACTCCTGACGGCGTGTTAGCCACTAACCAGCTAGCTTAAACCCGCGTCAGAAAGTCTCACAACTCCAGACCGTCGTGTTAGCCACTTGACCACTAGCTTAAACACAGCGGTCAAGAGTCTCACAACTCCTGACCGGTCGTGTTAGGCCACTAACCAGCGAGCTTAAACCCCGCGGTCAAGGAGTCTCAAAACTCCACACCGTCGTGTTAGCCACTAGAACCACTAGCTTAAACCCGCGTCAGAGAGTCTCCAACCCCCCTTCCCCCCCAACCGTGTCGTGGTTAAGCCTCTAGACCACTACTTAAACCCCCGTCCAGAGAGACTCACAACACCAGAGACCGTTGTGCTAGCCACTAGACCGCACTAGCTTAAACCCGCGGTCAGAGAGTTCTCACAACTCCATACCGTCGAGTTAGCCACTAGACCCAAGCTAGCTTAAACCCGCCGCGGTCACAGAGTCTCACAACTCCCGACCGTTGTGTTAGTCCACAGACCAGCTAGCTTAAACCGCGGTCAGAGAGTCTCACAACACCAGACCGTCCGTGTTAGCCACTAGCAAGCAAGCTCAGACCGCGCGGTCAGAGGTCTCACACCCAGATTCGTCGTGTTAGCCACTAGACCAGATTAGCTAAACCCGCGGTCCAGAGATTCTCACAACGCCAGACCTGTGTTAGCACACGAAACCAGCTAGCTAAACCCGCTCGGTCAGAAGACACACAACTCCAGACCGTCGTTTAGCCACTAGACTCAGCTAGCTTTAAACCACGTCAGAGAGACTCACAACTACTCCAGACCCCGTGTTATCCTCTAGAACAACTAGCTTAATACCCGCGTCAGAGATGACTCATCTCCAGGACGTCGTGATAGCCACTAGACCAGCAAGCTTAACCCCGCGGGTCAGAGATCTCACAACTCCAGACCTTCCCGTTTTGTGTTAGCCACTATTCACTAGCGTAAAACCCCGCGGTCAGAGATCTCACAACTCCAGACCGCGTGGGTTAGCACTAGACCACTAGCTTGAAACCCGCGGCAGAGAGTCCGCACTTCTCCAGGCCGTCGGTGATAGCCACTAGACAAGCTCCTAAACAACGCCCGCGGTCGAGAGTCTACACAAACCTCAGACCGGTGTGTTAGCCACTATACCAGCTAGCTTAAAACTCCGCGGTCAGAGAGTCTCACAACTCTTGGCATACCGTCTGTGTTAGCCACTAACCACTTAGCTTAAACCCGCGGGTCAAGAGTCTCACTATCTCCAGACGTCCGTGTTAGCACAGGACCACTAGCGTAAACCCGCGTCAGAGAGTCTCACAACTCCCAGACCGTCGTGTTAGCCCACCTAGAACCAGCTAGGCCCTTAAACCGCGTCACAAGAGACTCACCAACTCCAGACGTCGTGTTTAGCCCACTAGACCCGCTAGCTTAACCCGCGGGTCAAGAGTCAGACTTCACAACTCCAGAACCGTCGGGTTAGCCCACTAACCAGCTAGCTTAAACCCGCGTCAGAGAGCTCACATCTCCAGGCCGTCGTGATAGCCACTAGATACCCCCACGACCAGCTAGCTTAAACCCGCGGTCAGAGAGTCTCACAACTCCAACCCCGTTTGTTTTAGCCACTTAGACCAGCTAGCTAAAAACCCGCGGTCAAAGAGTCTCACAACCTCCAGACAGTCGTGGGGGGTTAGCCACTAGACACTAGCTAAAACCACGGTCAAGAGATTCTCACAACTCCAGACCCCGTTGTGTTAGCACTAACCAGCTAGCCAAAAACCCCGCGGTCAGGAGAGTCCTCACAACTCCGACCGTCCGTGTTAGCCCACTAGACACCAGCTAGCATAAAACCGCGGTCAAGAGTCTCACAACTCCAGACCGTCGTGTTAGCCACTTAGACCACTAATTAAGCCCGCGCGGTCAGAGAGTCTTGACAACTCCAGACCGTCGTGTTAGCCCACTAGACCCAGCTAGCTTAACCCGTGCGGTCAGAGAGACTCACAACTCCAGACCGTCGTGTTAGCCACTAGACCAGCTAGCTTAAACCCGCGATCAGAGAGTCTCACAACATCCAGACCGTCGTGTTAGCCCACTAGACCACTTACTTAAACCCGCTGTCAGAGAGACTTCACAACAACTCCCAGACCGTTGGTGGCTAGCCACTAGACCAGCTAGCTTAAACCCGCGGTCAGAGAGAGTCTCACGGAACTTCTCATACCGTTGTGCTAGCCACGAACCAGCTAGCTTAAACAACCCCGCGTCAGGAGAGTCTCACAACTCCAGACCGTCGTTTGTTAAGCCACAAGACCAGCTCTTAAACCCGCGGGGTCAGGGAGAGACTCACAACTCCAGACCGGCGTGTTGAGCCACTAGACCAGCTACTTAAACCCGCGGTCAGAGAGTCCACAACTCCAGACCCGTCGTGTTAGCCCACTAGACCCAACTATCTTAAACCCGCCGCGGTCAGAAGACGCACAACTCCAGACCGTCGGGTTAGCCACTAGACCACAAGCTTAAACCCGCGGTCAGAGAAGACTCACACCTCTCAGACCGTCGTGTTAGCCACTAGACCACTAGCTTAAACCCGCGCTCAGAGAGTCTCACAACCTCCAACCGTTGTGTTAGCTACTAGACCAGCTAGCTAAACCCGCGGTCAGAGAGTCTCACAACTCCAGACCGTCTGTGTAGCCACTAGACACGAGCTTAAACCCGCGGTCAGAGAGTCTCACAAGCTCCCAGACCGTGTGTTAGCTACTAGACCAGCTAGCTTTAAACCCGCGTCAGAGAGTCTCACAACACCAGAACCGTCGGTTAGCCACCTAAGATTAAGCCTACTTAAACCCGCGGTCAGAAGAGACCACAACTTCAACTTCGTGTTAGCCACTATACCATCTAGCGGTAAAACCCCGCGGTCAGAAGTCTCAAAACTCCAGCCCGTCGTGTTTAGCCACTAATTAAGCTAGCATAAAACCCGCGGTCAGAGAGAACTCACAACTCCAGACCGTCGGTGTTAGCCACTCGACCTGCTAGCTTAAAACCCGCGGTCAGAGAGTCTCACAACTCCAGACGTCGTGTTATCCACCTAGATTAGCTAGCTTAAACCCAGCGGTCAAGAGACTCACAACTCCAGACCGTCCGTGTTACGCCACTAGACCAGCTAGCTTATAACCCGCGTCAGAGAGACTCACAACTCCAGACCGTCGTGTTAGCCACTAGACCAGC
Source organism: Cherax quadricarinatus (assembly GCF_026875155.1). Classification (NCBI taxonomy): domain Eukaryota; kingdom Metazoa; phylum Arthropoda; class Malacostraca; order Decapoda; family Parastacidae; genus Cherax; species Cherax quadricarinatus. Next base: position 58,849,435 of record NC_069403.1, read on the forward strand.
TAGCTTAAATCCGCGGGGTCAGAGAGTCTCACAACTCCAGACCGTCGTGTTGGCCACTAGACTCAGCTACTTAAACGCGCGTCAAGAGTCTCACAACACCAGACCGTCCGTGGTAGCACACTAGACCAGCGAGCTTAAACCCGCGTCCAGAAGAGTCCTCAAAACGCCAGACCGTCGTGTTATGCCACTTGACCCAGCTAGCTTAAACCCGCGGTCAAGAGTCCTCACAACTCCCCAGACCGTCCGTGTTAGCCACTAGCCCACAGCTAGCTTAAACCCGCGGTCAGAGAGTCTCACAACTCCAGACCGTCGTGTTAGCCACTAGACCATCTAGCATAAACCCGCGGTCAAGAGTCTCACAACTCCAGACAGTCCGTGTTTAACCCACTAGACCAGTCTACTTAAAACCCGCGTCCCAGAGAGCTCACAACCACCAGACCGTCGTGTTAGCCACAAGGCCAGCTAGCTTAAAAACCCGCGGTAAGAGAGTCTCACAACGCCAGACCGAGTCGTGTTTAGCCTCGAAACAGCTAGCATAAACCCGCGGTCAGAGAGTCCTCACAAACTCGAGACAGTCGTGTTACCCCTAGACACTTGCTTAAACCCGCGGTAAGAGAGTCTCACAACTCCAGACCGTCGTGTTAGCCACTAGACCACTAGCTTAAAAACCCCCCCCCACACCCCCGCGTCAGAGAGGCTCACAACTCCAGACAGTCGTGTTACCCCACTAGACCAGCTGCTTAAACCCGGCGGTAAGAAGTCGCACAACTGCATGTACTACTATACTTTTTATCTATTATTAATTTTACATTCGTATTGTTAACGTTTATTTTTTACTTTGATTTAGGTATAATCTGGGGTGTATGTGTACTAACTACCAGACCGTCGTGTTTAGCCACTAGACCAGCTAGCTTAAACCCGCGGTCAAGAGACTCACACTCCAGACCGGTCGTGTTAGCCACTAGACACAGCTAGCATAAACCCGCAGTCAGAGAGTCTCAAACTCCAGACCGTCGTTTATCCACTAGACCGGCAGCTAGCTTAAAACCCGCAGTCAGAGAGTCTCAACAACTCCAGACCGTCGGTTAGCCATTAACAATAGCTTACACCCGCGGTCAGAGAGTCTCACAAGTTCCAGACCGTCGTGTTAGCCACTAACAGCTAGTTAAACCCGGCCGCGGTCAGAGAGTCTCACAACACCAGACCGTCGTGTTAGCCATAGACCACTAGCATAAACCCGCGTCAGAGAGTCTCACATCTCCAGACCGTCGTGTTAGCCAAAGACCAGCGAGCTTAAACCCGCGGTCAGAGAGTCTCACAAGCTCCAGACCGTCGTGTTTAGGCCACTAGACCAGCTACTTAAACCCGCGGTCAGAGAGACTCAGAACTCAAGCCCGTCGTTTTAGCCACTAGTACCAGCTAGCTTAAACTCGCCGTCCAGAGATCTCACAACTCCAACGTCGTGTTAGCCACTAGACCATCTAGCTAAACCCGCGTCAGAAAGTCTCACCAACTCCAGACCGTCGTGTTAGCCACTGGACCAGCTAGCTAAATAAACACGCGTCAGAGGAGTCTACAACCCCAACCGTCGTGTTAGCCCATAGAACCAGCTAGCTTAAACCCGCGGGTTCAGGAGCGTCTCAATAACTCCACAACACCGTCGTGTTAGCCACTGAACCATGCTAAGCTTAAACCCGCGGTCAGAGAGTCTCACAACTCCCGACCGTCGTGTTACCACTAGACCAGCTAGCTTAAACCCGCGTCCAGAGATACCACAACTCCAGACCGTTGTGCTAGCCACTAGACCAGGCTAATTTAAACCCGCGGTCAGAGAGTCTCACAACTCCAGACCGTCTGGGTTGCCACTAGACCAGCTAGCTTAAACCCGCCGGTTACAGAGTCTCGACAAATCCAGACCGTTTGGTTAGTCACTAGACCAGCTATCTTAAACCCGCGTTCGATAGAGTCTCAACACTCCAGACCGTCGTGTTAGCCACTAGACCCAGCTGCTCAGACCCGCGGTCAGAAGAGTCTCACATCTCCAGATCGTCGTGTTAGGCCAACTAGACCAGCTAGCTTAAACCCGCGGTCAGAGAGTCTCAACACGAACTCCAGACCGCGTGATAGCCACTAAACCACCACATCTAAACCCCGCGGTCAGAGAGACTCACAACTCCGACCGACGTTTAGCCACTAACCAGCTAGCTTAAAACCCACGGTCAAGAGACCACAAACTCAGACGTCGTGTTTATCCACTAGACCACAGCTAGCTTAAACCCGCGGTCAGAGAGACTCAAAACTCCAGGACGGTCGTGATACCACAGACCAGCAAGCTTAAACCCGCACAGAGAGTCTCACAACTCCAGACCCCGTTGTGTACCCACTAGACCGCTAGGCTGTAAACCCGCGTCAGAGAGGTCTCACAGCTCACCAGACCGTTGTATAGCCACTAGACCAGTAGCTTTAAACCCCGGACAGTAGAGTCTCACAACTCCAGACCGTCGTGATAAGCCACTAGACCAGCTAGCTTAAAATACCCGCGTCAGAGAGTCTCCACAATCTCCCGGAAAACCGTCCGTGTTAGCCACAAGACCAGTCTAGCTTAAACCCGCTTTCCAGAGAGTCTCACAACACCAGACCGCGTGTTAGGCCCACGAGACCAGCTAGCTTAAACCCGCGGTCAGAGAGACCTCAACAACTCCAGACCGTCGTGTTAGCCACTCGACCAGCAAGCTTAAACCCACCGCGGTCAGACAGACTCACAACTCAGAACCGTCGTGTTTAGCCACTAGACCAGCTAGCTTAAACCCGCGGTCAAAGAGTCTCACATCTCCAGGAGCCGCGTGATTGCACCTAGAAAAACCAGCTAGCTTAAACCCGCGGTCAGAGAGTCTCACAACTCCAGACCCCGTTGTGTTAGCCCCTAGAACCACAAGCTTAAACCCGCGGATCAGCGAGTCTCACAACTCCAGACCGTCGTGTTAGCCACTAGACCCCCCCCTGATAGCTTAAAACCACGGTCAGAGAGTCTCACAACACCAGACCCCGTTGTGATAGCCACTAGACCACAGCGCTATAACCCCTGCGGTCAGAGAGTCTCCAACTTCAGACCGTCGTGTTTAGCCAGCTAGACCAGCTAGCTAAACCGCGGTTCAAGAGTCCCTACAGCAAGCGCCAGACGTCGTGTTAGCCACTAGACAAGCTAGCTTAAGCCCGCGTCAGAGAAGACTCACAACCCAGAACGTCCGTGTTAGCCACTAGACCTAGCTAGCTTAAACCCCGCGGTCAGAGAGTCTCACAACTCCAGACCGTTGTGTTAGCTACTAGACAGCTAGCTTAAACCCGCGGGTCAGAGAGTCTCACAACTGCCAGACCGTCCCGTTTTGGCCACTAGACCAGCTACTTAAACGCGCGTTCCGAGAGTCTCACAACACAACCGTCGTGTTTAGACACTAGACCAGCTAGCTTAAACCCGCGTCAGAGTAGACGCACAACCTCTCAGACGTCGTGTTTAGCCACTAGACCTGCTAGGCATAAACCCGCGGTCAGCGAGTCTCACACCTCCAGACCGACGTGTTAGCCACTAGACTCAGCTACTTAAAACCCCGCGGTCCAGAGAGTCTCACAAACGTCCAGACCGTCCGTGTTAGCCACTAGACCAGCTAGCTTAAACCCCGCGGTCAGAGAGTCTCACAACTCCAACCGTCGTGTTAGCAGCGACGGTAGGAGCCAGCTAGCATTAACTCCGCGACCAGAGAGTCCTCACAACTCCCAACCGTCGTGTTAGCCACAAGACCACTACTTAAACCACCCCATTCAAGAGAGTCTCACACTCCAGACCCGTGTGTAGCCACTAACCAGCTAGCTTAAACCCGCGGTCAGAGCGTCTCACAACTCCAGACCGTTCGTGTTAGCCACTAGACCACTAGCTTAAACCCGCGTCAGAGAGTCTCACAACTCCGACCGATCGGTGTTAGCCACTTAGACCAGCTAGCATAATCCCGCGTCAAGAGTCTCACATCTCCCAGACCGTCGTGTTTAGCCAATCAAGACCAGCTATCGTAAACCCGCGGTCAGAGAGTCTCACAGACTCCAACCGTCGAGTTATCCACTAGACCAGCTAGCTTAAACCCGCGGTCAGAAGACTCAAACTCCAGAGCCGTCGTGTTAGCACACTAGACCAGCTAGCTTAAACCCGCGGTCCGAGAGTCTCACAACTCCAGACGTCGTGTTAGCCCCTAGAACACAGCACTGTAAACCAGCGGTCAAGAGAGTCTCAAACTCCAGACCGTCGTGTTAGCCACTGGACCAGCTAAGCTAGCTTAAACACGCGGGTCAGAGAGTCCACAACTCCGAACCGTCTGTTACCTACTAGACCAGCTAGCTTTAAACCCGCGGGGGGGGGGGTCAGAGAGAACTACAACTCCGACCGTCGTGTTTAGGCACGAGACCAGCTACGCCTTAAACTCCGCCGGTCAGAGAGACTCAGTACTCCAGACCGTCGTGTTAGCCCTAGACCAGCTTTGCTTAAAACCCGCGGTCAGAGCAGACTCACAACTCCAGACCGCGTGTTAGCACTAGACCAGCTAGACGTAAACCCGCGGTCAGAGGAGTCCCTCAAAACGTCAGACCTCGTTTAGCCAATAGACCAGCTAGCTTAAACCCGCGTCAGAGAGTCTCATAACTCCACACCGTCGTGTTTAGCCACGTAGACCAGCTAGCTTAAACCCGCGGTCAGCGATCTACAAACTCCATACCGTCGTGTTAGCCTCTAGACCAGCTTTAGCTTAAACCCGCGTCAGAGAGACACACAACTCTCAGACCGATGTGCTATAGCCACTAACCAGCTAGCATTAAACACGCGGTCCAAGAGTCTCAACCACTACAGACCGTCGTGTTAGCCACTAGACCACGAGCTTAAACCCGTCACAGAGTCTCACAACGCCAGACCCGTTGTGTAGTCACTAGACCAGCTGCTAAACCCGCGGTCAGAGAGTCTCACGAACATCCAGACCGTCGGTTAGCCACTAGACCAGCTAGCTTGAACCCCGGTCAGAGAGTCTCACATCCTCCATGCCGTCGTGATAGCCACTAGACCACTAGCTTTAACCCCGTTAGATTGGGACCCGCGGTCAAAAGTCTCACAACTCCAGACCGGTTGTGTTAGCCACTAGACCACTAGCTTAAACCCCGGTCAGGAGAGCTCGACAACTCAGACCTGTCGTGTTAGCCACGAAGACCAAGCTAGCTTAAACCCGCGGTCAGAGAGACTCACAACTCCAGACCGTCGTGTTAGCCACTAGAGCAGCTAGCTTAAACCACCCGCGTTCAAAAGACTCACAACTCCCAGACCGTCGTGTTAGCCACTAGACCAGCTAGCTTAAACCCCGGTCAGAGAGACTCACAACTCCAACCTCGTGATAGCCTCTATGAGACATTCATCTACTTAAACCCCGCGGTCAGAGAGTACTCCACAACTAACTTATCAGACCGTCGTGTTAGCCACTAGGCCAGCTAGCTATACCCGCGGTCAGAGAGACTCAGAACTATCCAGCCCGTCGTGTTAGCCACTAGACCAGCTAGCTAAACCCGCGGCCCAAGGAGAGACTCACAACTCCAGACCGTCGTGTTAGCCACCTAGACCAGCTAGCTTAAACCCGCGTTCAGAGAGACTCACAACTCCAGACCGTCGTGTTAGCCACTAGACCAGCTAGCTTAAACCCGCGGTCAGAGAGACTCACAACTCCCACCGTCGTGTTTAGCCACGAGACCAGCTAGCTTAACCCCGGTCAGAAGAGACTCACAACTCCAGACGTCGTGTTAGCCACTAGACCAGCTAGCTTAAACCCGCTTTCAGAGAGACTCACAACTCCAGACCGCGTGTTTAGCCACTAGACCAGGTAGCTTAAACCCGCGGACCAGAGAGTCTCACCACCACCAGACCGTCGTGTTAGACACTAGACAGCTTGCTTAAAACCCCCCGGTCAGTAGAGAGTCTCACAACTCCAACCGGCGTGTTAGTCCACTAGACCAGCTTTGCTTTTTTTTAAAAACCCGCGGGCGGTCAGAGAGTCTCACAACTCCAACCGTCGTATTAGTCCACTAGACCAGCTATCTTTTAAACCCGCGGTCCAGAGAGTCTCACATCTCCAGGCGTCCGTGGTAGACACTAGACCAGCTAGTTAAAACCCGCGGTCAGAGAGTCTCACAACTCCAACCGTCGTGTTAGAGCCACTAGACCAGCTAATTTGAACCCGCGGTCAAGATCCTCAAACAACTCCAGTCGGTGGGCCGTCGTGATACTACTAGACCAGCTAGCTTAAACCCGCGGTCAGAGATCTTCACAACTCCCAGAACCGTCGTGTTAGCCACTAACCACTAGCTTAAACCCGCGTCAGAGAGTCTCACAAACTCCAGGACCGTCGAGTTAGCCACAAGACCAGCTAGCTGTAAACCCGCGGTCAGAGAGACCACAACTCCAGCCGTCGTGGTTAGCCACTAGACCAGCTATGCTTAATCCCCGCGGTCATAGAAGTCGCACAACTCCAGCCCGTCGTGTTAGCCACGAACCAGCGTAGCTTAAACCCGCGGTCAGAGAGTCTCACAACTCCAACGTCGGTGTTAGCCAACTAGACCACTAGCTTAAAACCCGCGTCAGAGAGTCTCACAACTCCAGACCGTCGATTGTTAGCCACTAAGACCAGCTAGCTCAAACACCGCGGTCAGAGAGTCTCACAAACTCCAATACCGTCGTGTAAGCCACTAGACCAGCTAGCTTAACCAACCCCGCCGGTCAGAGAGTCTCACAACTCCAGACCGTTGTGTTTAGGCAACAGACCAGCTAGCTTAAACCCGCGGTCAGTGAGTCCTCAAAACTCTCCAGACCGTCGTGTTAGCCACTAACCAGCTATGCTTAAACCCGCGGTCAGAGAGTCTCACATCTCCAGGCCGTCTGATTAGCCACTAGACCAGCTTCTTAACCCCGCGGTCAGAGAGTCCTCCACAACTCCAGACCGATTTGTTAGCCACTAGACCCAGCTAGCTTAAACCCGCGGTCAGAGAGTCTCACAACTCCAGACCGTCGTGTTAGCCACTAGAACCACTAGGCTTAAGACCCGCCGGTCAGAGAGGCCTCACATCTCCCAGACCGTCGTGTTTGCCACTTGAACCAGCTACCTTAAACCGCGGTCAGTGAGTCTCACAACTTCCAGACCGTCCGTGTTGCCACTAGACTAGCTAGCTTAACCCCGCGGTCAGAGAAGACCTCACAACTCCAGACCGTCGTGTTAGCCCACTAGACCAGCTAGCATAAACCCTCCGCGGTCGGGGACTCAGAAATCCCAGCCCGTCGTATTAGCCACTAGAACCAAGCGAGCTTAAAAACCCGCGGTCGAGAGAGACTCACAACTCCAACCGTCGTGTTAGCAACTAGAACACGCTAGCTTAAAACCGCGGTCCAGAGAGTCCACCCCTCAAACTCCAGACCGTTGTGTTAGCCACTAGACCAGCTAGCTTAAACCCGCGGTCAGAGAGACCTCACAACTACCAGACCGTCGTGTTTAGCCCACTAGACCAGCTTAGCTTAAACACGCGGGTCAGAGAGTCTCACAACTCCAGACCGTCCGTGTTGCCACTAGATTATCTAGCTTAACCCCGCGGTCAGAGGACTCACAACTCCAGACCGGTCGTGGTTAGCCACTAGACCAGCTAGCTTAAAACCCGCGGTTCAGAGAGTCTTAGAACACACAGACCGTCGTTTAGCCACTAGACCAGCTAGCTTAAACCCCCGCCGTCAGAGAGTCTCCACAACTCCAGAACCGTCCGTGTTAGCCACAGAACCAGCTAGCTTAAACGCCCGCGGCAGAGAGACTACAAAACTCCAGCCCGTCGTGTTAGCCACTAGACCAGCTAGCTTAAAACCCCGCGGTCAGAGAGCCACAACTCCCGGACCGTCGTATTAGCTCACTTGACCAGCTAGCTTAAACCCGCGTCAAGAGGCACTCACAACTCCAGACCGTCGTGTTAGCCACTGGACCATCTAGCTTAAAACCCGCGGTCAGAGAGACTCACAACTCAGATCCGTCGTGTTAGCCACTAGACAGCTAGCTAAACCCGCGGTCAGAGAGACCTCAACTCCAGACCGTCGTGTTAGCCACTAGGACCCCAGCTAGCTTAAACCCCGCGGTCAAGAGACTCACAACTCCATACCGTCGTGTTAGGCCACTAGACCAGCTAGCTTAAACCCGCGGTTAAGAGACTCAGAACTACCAGACCGTCGTGTTAGCCACTAACCAGCTACTTAACCCGCGGTCAGAGAGTCTAACAACTCCAGACGTCGTGTTAGCCACTAGACAGCTAGCTTAAACCCGCGGTCAGAGAGTCTCACAAACTCCAGACGCGTCGTGTTGGCCACTAGACCAGCTAGCTTAAACCCGCGGACAGAGAGTCTCACAACAACCAGTCCGTCCGTGTTAGCCACTATACCAGCTAGCTTAAACCCGCGAGGTCAGAGAGTCTCACAACTCCAGACCGTCGTGTTAGCCACTAGACCACTAGCTATAAACTCGAGTCAGAGAGTCTCACAACTCCAGACCGCGTGTATAGCCACTAGACCAGCTAGCTTAAACCTGCGGTAAGAAGGTCTCACAACATCCAGACCGGCGTGTTACCACTGAGACCAGCTAGCTTAAACCCGCGTCAGAGAGACTCACAACTCCAGACCGTCCGTGTTAGCCACTAGAAACCGAGCTAACCTTAAATCCGGCGGTCAGAGAGCTCGTTCCTCACAACTCCAGACCGTCGTGTTAGCCACTAGCTAGCTAGCTAAAACCCGCGGTCAGAGAGACGCACAACTCCAGACCGTCGGTGTTAGCCCATCAGACCAGTTAGCTTAAACCCCGCTAGAGGACACAGAACTCCAGCCCGTCGTATTAGCCCTAGACCAGCTAGCTTAAACCCGCGGTCAAGAGACTCACAAACTCCTGACCGTCGTGTTAGCCACTAGACCAGCGTAGCTTAAAACCGCGCTCAGGAGAGTCTCAGAAACTCCAGACCATCGTGTTCGCCACTAGACCACTAGCTAAACCTCGGTCAGAGATCTCACATCTCCCAGACCCTCGTGTTAGCCACTAACCAGCTAGCTTAAACCGCGGGTCAGAGAGTCTCAAACTCCAGACCGTCGTGTTAGCCACTAGACCAGCTAGCTTAACCCGCGGTTTAAGCTCGCCCCAAATCTTGATAGGGAGTGCAGTAAACTTCTATGGGACGAAATTCGTAAGGCATCTACATACGAAAATGTTGTGCTAATGGAGATTTCAACTATAGACAGATTGACTGGAGCAATTTTGACAGGAAATTTAGAGTCAGGTTACTTTCTTGATACGATCGCAGGAATTGTTTTTTAAAAACAGTTTTGTGACAGAGCCAACTAGGGGAAATAACCTTCCTGACTGGTTCTTGCCAGTAGGATAACACTAATTAATAATCTTGAGGTTAATGATGAGCTTGGGGAAAGTGATCACAAATCACTCAGTTTTAATAATATCATGGAATTCCCCTAATAATGGCAATCAGTCTCGTCCCTGACTTTCGCTTGGCTGATTTCATAAGACTGATAAATTATTTAGGTGGGCTGAACTGGGAATGACCTGAACTAAGGGTCAGGAGGTGGTGAGTGGTTGCCATATGGATTCTTTCCAGGCATAGTTCTAGCCTGCTCAGTCAAATTAAAGTTCGAAATCGGGAAATCAGATCAAACAAAAATGAATCCTAATGGATGAACAATAGATTAAATTATCTGATTGGTCAAAAGAGAGGCATATATAGGCAAATCAAAAGAGGAAAGGGGCAATTAAGAAATCGATATATTCAGTTAAAGAGAGAAATAAAAAGGGAATAGAAACGCAAAAAGCGATTATGAGGTTAAAGTTTTGCAAGAGAAATGCGGGGGGGGGGGGGGGGATTAGACAACCCAAAAGGATTCTTTCAGGTATACAGAAGTAAGATCAGGGACAAGATAGGCCCACTCAAAAGTTCCTCGGGTCAGCTCACTGACAGTGATGATGACATGCATGCTTCTGGGTACTGTGTTAAGCACAGACAGCAGTACCATCAACAGCAACACTAGCGGTGGAGAGGAGGGTATGTGGACACAAGTGAGGGGCATGCTTCTGGGTACTGTGTTAAGCACAGACAGCAGTACCATCAACACTAGCGGTGGAGAGGAGGGTATGTGGACACAAGTGAGGGGCATGCTTCTGGGTACTGTGTTAAGCACAGACAGCAGTACCATCAACAGCAACACTAGCGGTGGAGAGGAGGGTATGTGGACACAAGTGAGGGGCATGCTTCTGGGTACTGTGTTAAAGGCCACAGGACAGCAGTAACCATCAACAGCACGCTTAATCGGTGGAGAGGGGGTATGTGGACACAAGTGAGGGTCATGCTTCTCTGGTTACTGTGTTCTCCTTTTGTGTACAAAGTCGCGACTACCACCATTACTTCTTGTCAGAGGAGTGACTTAAGACAGAGAGAACATAAATTACAAACTGCTCAACGTATCTAGATTATTGATAAATTAGACACATGTGCAACTCTTGGGTATCTATATTGAGGAAACGTTTCGCCACACAGTGGCTTCATCAGTCCATACGTAGGAGAAACTTGAAGAACAGGAGGAGAATGAGGTAATCAGTCCCTCAACCTTGAGTCGATGTGTTCAGTCCATCATGGTTCTCTGAACCATTTATTATACATATTGAGAGGTGACCTGCCCTAAGTCACCTGATGAATGTTAGGTGTAGGAAGTAGGTCACGTGCAGAAAAGTCATTTCCTGGTTATGGTAGATATATGATCGTGACTCAGGTGAAGGTAAAAAAGACTTCAGAAGAAGGGAAGATATAACATCAGGCTTCCATTGGTCTTTTAAAATGTTGAAATTCAGTCGTGGTTTGTTTGCAATCGTGTCATTACGACTTCGTGAGTCGTGTCCGGTGGGAGAATTGGACCTGCCTCGCATAGGCCAGTAGGCTTGCTGCAGTGTTCCTTCTTTCTTATGTTCTTATCTTGTGAAATTTCAAAATCTGCCAGGCCCCACACAAGAGCTGGGATCCATAAAAGTTAGGTCCAGAGTCTCTACACAAAATTAAAACTGTGCTAGTATAAGTCGTTTATTTGTGTTTTCTTAGCAAGAAGCCTAAATTAATTTTTATTGGCCGAAGCTGAGCCAATCAGCGCTAAAATCCTCTCTGCTTCAGCCAATCAGCGTCAAGATTCGTCTCTCAGCGGCATCACGAAGTTATTTAAAATTGGACAAATTTTTCATAACGCTCTAAATGCTCTTCCCCTGACCACTACTGGATTAACTGCTCCAACCCTTTAAAATGCCCCAACTGCCAACAACTTCGACCTGCCACCTCATTCCAAAGGCCAAAAACGAAAGACTACAGTCACATCATTCGTGTGCCTACAATGCTGCAAAACACTCATAATCATCTCTACCCAACCACAACCAACCCTTTCTTCTAACAATTCCCTTCTCTACCCCAAGCCAACCCCCTACACCTCCCCCCACCCCTCCGGTCCCCCCCTCCCTGTCCACCTCATCCCCAACCTATGCTAACACTACAGAGGAACTTGCCCACCTCATTAACCCCTCACACACAGACAACCAAGTCAACAAACAACATGATCTCCACAATTGTACCATCTCTCCTGTCCCTGATTCCCAAATATTATGGAAGCTAACCTCCCAAAACTTTTAAATGGCCTCCTCACAGCTAATGGCCTAACAGCAATTATTTTCCCCCCCACTTCCCTTAACCCCCCCCGCCCAGACAACGTCACTGACGTGTGCCCACCTTCTCCGAGCTGCCTCTAGCCTAGCAACAGACCTCACCTTCCCTCCTCATGGCAGGCGCAACACCAGCCGTCCCTCCATGCCCACATGTTCCCTGCCCATACCACCTCAGCAACAACCCCACCCCTGCCCCCCTCCCCTGAAAACCCCGCACTCTGTCTGAGCCTATCACACCTTCTCCATCTTGTACATCAGCTGATAAGAAATCTCCCACACCTACCACACTTTTCCCTCGACTCCAACTCTTACCCCCACATTTCCCGTTGACACCATGAGTTTAATTTGGGGTCAAACCATCCGAATCCCCCTCACAACTCCCGCTATCCCCACCAGAAACAAGAACATGGCAATAAACAACCACACACTACAGACACCAATACAGAACGTGAAAACACAGAAAAAACTCACAAACCACACAAGCCCTCACGCCCTCCTTCAGCAGAGTCCACCAGTAGACACGGCAAAACAGAAACATACCACAACATAGAAACTACTGCAGATGGTCTAACCAGGATGGGACCTAAACATGAACTAGCTAGACCTCACTACACTGCCCACACAAACAATATACAACATGACTCAAGAAATCGTAATGACACGATTGCAAATAAACCATACCCCCGGCCGGGATTGAACCCGCGGTCATAGAGTCTCAAAACTCCAGCCCGTCGCGTTAACCACTAGACCAGCTAGCCACAATAAGATTCATCCAACTAGGTATATTTCTACACCATAGGAAAGTTAGCACAGGCACCTCTGTGACCACAAATGCAAGTTTTTACAGACGAATCTCCAGCTAGCGTGGCCGTGACGAACCTAGCTCAAGTCCCTTCACGCCGTCCAACATGACTCAAGAATTCGTAATACAACGATTGCAAACAGCGACGGGCTGGAGTTTTGAGACTCGTATGACCGCGGGTTCATCCCGACCGGGGTATGGTTTATTTGGCAATCGTTGTCACTTACGATTTCCTTGAAGTCATGTTGACGCAGTGAAGGGGACTTGACTAGAGTTTCGTCACGGCCACGCTAGCTGGAGATTCGTCTGTAAAAACTTGCATTTTGTGGTCACAGAGGTGCCTGTGCTAACTTTCCTATGGTGTAAAATATACTAGTTGGATGAATCTTATTGTGCTAGCTGGTCTAGTGGCTAACGCGACGCTGGAGTTTTGAGACTCAATGACCCGGTTCAATCCCGGCCGTGGGTATGGTTTATTTTGCATCCGTGACATTACATTTCTTGAGTCATGTTGACGGCAGTGAAGGGAACTTGAGCTAGAGTTCGTCACGCCACCTAGCTGGAGATTCGCTGTAAAAACTAACGCATTTGTGGTCCACAGAGTGCCTGTGCTAACTTCCTATGGTGTAGAAATATACTCTAGTTGGATGAAATCTTATTGTGGCTAGCTGGTCTAGTGCTAACGCGACGGGCTGGGAGTTTTGAGACCTATACCGCGGTTCAATCCCGGCCGGGGTATGGTTTAATATACCAACATGGCCTTTAAGGTCACACAATTCAACATACGCAGCTACAAACATCACAAGCACACATCCTGGCCGAATTCGTTGAACTGATCGCCCCTGACGTGCTGCTTCTCAACAGCACCTTGTTGTGCCGAGACACCCCAGCGAATCGACACAGGGGTTACCAACCCCGCCAATCTAGAGCTGATCCCTACATGGCCACAGCCATCATGGTAAACAGCACTATCCGACATGACTTCCTAAACCTCCCATTCACCTGTCCCTCATCAGCATGGCTTTCAAAAGCTTCACGTCTTCATGGGCCTATTATCATCTAAACCACATATGCCAGAAATCCCAACTCCAAAACAATCACTTCCTGATCTCCTCCTTCTCTTTATTCACTACAAATATTCCTGTCTATCTTCTTGCTGAATCTAAACACCAAACACAAAGACTTTCCAACGACACATACACCAACACACATGGACCAGCTGGCAGCGACTAATCTCACTTAAACACCTGATCACCTTGGCCCACACTTCAACACTTTCTTCGCCCCACGTGGGCCAGGGCAAGCCTACATTATCATCCACAAACAGAGCCAGTCCTCTACCTTCACCACTACATCACACCAGGCCCCCTTTACAGGCTCAGACCACATCCCCCTTCACCCTCCATATTTCCTCTAACCCTATCCTCATCCTTCCAGACCAGTCCCTCATTCTCTCCAGAGCCAACTGGGACTCCTTCAACAACACTAACAACACCAATCTCACTATACTTTGACCACAGACCCACCTCGACATCGACACTCAGATTGCTCTCATCCAGGTACTCTAATTCCACAAGCTGTGATCACTCAATACAAAGAAAAAGTCACACGTCAGAGACTCCTTCGCCCTTCTGAGAGAACAAACGCCCTTCTCCTCACTACAGACACCGTTTTGGCCTCCAACCACCACAGATTTGCCTTGTCAGCTGAGACCTGTCACTTTCCTGCGGACAACATCAGCCGCAGCCTGGAGAAGGACCACGCCAAACACTGGCTTGGCCCTCGTCCAGGCTGCTGAAAACACCGCATACAGGACCCCAGGGTTCTGGACCTTCATCCGGAGAGTCCACTGGGAGTCCAAAAGACAACACATTTCCAGCACATCACACACAAACAACATAAACATCACAGGACCCTACACAAGCCGCACGAGCTCAAGGACATATGGGAAAACATCTTTCCACCCCCACCCGCCTGACCCTGCTGACACAACAACACACTCTAGCCTTAATAACACGATATCCACACACAGACACATGACACAAACCTACCCTACTAAGCATCTCTCCTCTCCTCACCTCCACCCACATTCTAAATCAACGCCCTTTCTCCACCCTTCAGTCAAATGCCTTAATCCTGAATCTTCCTCCCAGAGCCCCAGGAGCTTCAGACTATCTCCAACCACATACTTCGACACCTCCCGGACTCTTGTCATGCTCAGCACTCACAGACCTCTACAATGCTGCCGTCGTCCCCTCCGGATACTTCCCCTCCCTAATTTAAATCTGGCCATAGCCACACTCATCCCAAAACCTGGCAAAGACCCGACTGACCCAAGAAACTACAGACCATCAGTCCTATGAGACCCTTGGAAACATTTGAAAGACTTATAAATCACAACTAAGGACGCACCTAAGAGGACAAACTACACCTACTAACTGACCGACAAGTTGGCTTTCCGCCAACATACCCGCTCTACGCAGCAGCTCTCCAACATTATCCTGAATTATATACGAATAAATGAGGCCAAGGCTGTGCAACCGGCCCTAGTTGCTAAGGACGTGGATGAAAAGCCTTCGACACGGTCTGGCACATCGGGCTGAAGTACAAGCTGTTGTAATCATTTTGACCTTCCCTCCCCCTGATGTCAAAAAAGTTACTCAGGGCAACTTCCTTGATGGCCGCATGATGACATAAAATTCAGGAACTGATCTTCTCTGACCATTCACCCTGCAACGCTGGAAGTTCCCCAAGGCTCTGTCCCTCTCCCCCACCTTGTACATCCATTATCAAAAATGACATCCCCGACCCGCACACCACAACACACTCACACTGCAAAACGCTGACGACATCATCACAACTCACGCAACACACGAACGCAACAGATACCTCCCTCACATCAGAACTCAATGTGAGGTGGACAGGATAAGTGCATGGGAGATCCTGGGCGAATCAAAACAAATGCCGCCAAAATCCAAAACACCTACTTCTTCCCCAAAGAACGGCCGCCCCTACCCTGTCAACCTCAGAACCACTACCACACACGAACACCATCCCCAGAACTCCACAGCACCACAGTCCTAGGTGTAAACCTAGACGCCAGCTCAGACTACACACCCACATAAATGTCCAAAGAACCTTGGCCAGTTCCTGCCCGTAGGGCACTGTACAAGCTCAGAGGCGCAAACCACACACCAACTCCATCTATATAAGGCTCTCATCCGTCCCCTTCTCCTTTTCTTATACACCTCTCGGCTTGTCCACGCGCTGGCCAAAACGAACATCCTACAGCTACAACAAATCCAGAATCGAGCTCTGTGGTGGGTGCCTAGGAGTGAGGTGGGAACGACTTTGCCACCAGCGAGTCTCCTCACAATCAGGACCGGCACTCCGGCATTGAACGTATTCTGGAAGAAAATCAGTGACAGATCAAATTGACCGACTCGAAACTCACCAAGACCCCTGGACAACCTTCAAGACGAAATAATCAGGCGACCTGACAACACTCTAAAAACCTTTTCCAATCCTCTATAACCCTGACCCACCTTCCACTCTTTACACATAATCTTCCCTCTAAACCTTCCTGCCCTCTGCAGGTGTGGACCTTTAAACGACGTCTTTTTTCTTTTCCCGCCAACCTCAAGGGGCCTTCCTCTCCCCCGCCACTTGCATACCTAGAGCAGGACAACAGAATGACCTGCGATGGCGTGGCGCCGCATCCCATTGCGCCTTTTGCCTCCATTGCTGACCATTGCTGACCAAGTCCATCCTTCGCTCGCCATTGCCGATGCCAACCAAGCCCAAAACCAACCCTCAACCAACCCCATAATGCTAATACGCAGCTGGTTAAGCCTGGCCATTTCCTACAACTTAAAACATCGCTCTCACCCACTATTCTTCCCCCTGTCCCACCACTCCCCCTATCACCCACGGGTCTTACCTGAGAGATTGATTGATCGATAACGCAAATAAATATCCAAGTTTTTTTTTTGGGAGAACCCTCCGCTAACTCTCCCCTCAAGGAAGGTTCCTTGATGTTGGTGAGGGGCTCTTGATTATAAAAAGTCGATCCACTGAACTCTCCCTCACACTAAGGAAGGTTTCCATGATGTGGTGAGGGGCTCTTGTTATAATAATAATCCACTGAACCTCCCCTCACGGAAGGTTCTGATGTGGTGAGTGGCTCTTGATTATAAAATATCTGCTGAACTCTCACCCTCAAGGCAGGTTCCTTGATGTTGGGTTGTAGGGGCTCTTGAAATAATAAAAATCTGCTGAACTCTCCCCTCAAGGAAGGTTCCTTGATGTTGGTGAAGGGCTCTTGATTATAATAATAATCCACTGAACTTTCCCCTCAAGGAAGGTTCCTTGATGTTGGTGAGGGGCTCTTGATTATAATAATAATCTGCTGAACTCTCCCCTCAAGGAAGGTTCCTTGATGTTGGTGAGGGGCTCTTGATTATAATAATCCGCTGAACTTTCCCCTCAAGGAAGGTTCCTTGATGTTGGTGAGGGGCTCTTGATTATAATAATAATCCGCTGAACTCTCCCCTCAAGGAAGGTTCCTTGATGTTGGTGAGGGGCTCTTGATTATAATAATAATCCGCTGAACTCTCCCCTCAAGGAAGGTTCCTTGATGTTGGTGAGGGGCTCTTGATTATAATAATCCGCTGAACTCTCCCCTCAAGGAAGGTTCCTTGATGTTGGTGAGGGGCTCTTGATTATAATAATCCGCTGAACTCTCCCCTCAAGGAAGGTTCCTTGATGTTGGTGAGGGGCTCTTGATTATAATAATCGCTGAACTCTCCCCTCAAGGAAGGTTCCTTGATGTTGGTGAGGGGCTCTTGATTATAATAATAATCCGCTGAACTCTCCCCGCAAGGAAGGTTCCTTGATGTTGGTGAGGGGCTCTTGTTATAAGAATATTATACAATCGCTGAACTCTCCCCTCAAGGAAGGTTCCTTGATGTTGGTGAGGGGCTCTTGAATATAATAATAATCCGCTGAACTCTCCCCTCAAGGAAGGTTCCTTGATGTTGGTGAGGGGCTCTTGATTATAATAATAATCCGCTGAACTCTCCCCTCAAGGAAGGTTCCTTGATGTTGGTGAGGGGCTCTTGATTATAATATTTCGCTGAACTCTCTACACCCTCAAGGAAGGTTCCTTGATGTTTTGGTGAGGAGCCTTGATTATAATAATAATCTGCTGAAACTCTCCCCCCCTCAAGGAAGGTTTTCCTTGATGTTTGTGGTGGGGCACTTGATTATAATAATAATGCCGCTGAACTCTCCCTCAAGGAAGGTTTCCATGATGTTGTAGGGGCTCTATTGATTATAAATCCGCTGAACTCTCCCCTCAAGGAAGTTCCTTATGTTGTGCGGGGATCTTGATATAATAATCCACCTCAACCCCCCCTGACACCCACTCCCCCCCACACCCCCCCCCTGCCCTGAACTCTCCCCCTCAAGGAAGGTTTCCTTGATGTTGTGAGGGCTCTTATTTTATAATAATAATCCCTGAACTCTCCCCTCAAGGAAGGTTCCCTTGAGTGTTAGCGAGGGGGCTCTCGATTAAAATAATGAATCCGCTGAACCTCCCTCAAGGAAGGTTCCTTGATGTTGTGAGGGTCTATCTTGATTATAATAATCCGCTGAACTCTCCCCTCAAGGAAGGTTCCTTGATGTTGGTGAGGGGCTCTTGATTATAATAATCCGCTGAACTCTCCCCTCAAGGAAGGTTCCTTGATGTTGGCGAGGGGCTCTTGATTATAATAATAATAATGATCCGCTGAACTCTCCCCTCAAGGAAGGTTCCTTGATGTTGGTGAGGGGCTCTTGATTATAACAATAATCCGCTGAACTCTCCCCTCAAGGAAGGTTCCTTGATGTTGGTGAGGGGCTCTTGATTATAATAATACCACTGAACTCTCCCGCCCTCCCCCACAAGGAAGGTTCCTTGATGTTGGTGAGGGGCTCTTGATTATAATAATAATCCGCTGAACTCTCCCCTCAAGGAAGGTTCCTTGATGTTGGTGAGGGGCTCTTGATTAATAACAATAATCCGCTGAACTCTCCCCTCAAGGAAGGTTCCTTGATGTTGGTGAGGGGCTCTTGATTATAATAATAATCCTCTAACTTTGAATAATGTTGAGAAAATATTGTGAGGGTCGTTCCTCATGGAAGGATGTTACACCCCTGGCAGGTCGACACGAGTCAACCACAGGTCACAGCCTCCACCTGAACCTCTGGCCAACACCAGGTCAACTATCACATATAACCTGCTCTACCTGAACTGTGGCAACACCAGTCAACTATCCAACCATCCTCTACCTGACCTTGGCAACAACAGGTCAATTATCATAACCTGCCTCCACCTGACCCTCTGAACAACACCAGGTCAAACTATCAAACCTGCTCCACCTGAAAAACCTCTGACAACACCAGGTCAACTATCATACCGCTCACACCTGAACGCTCTGACAACACCAGTCCACTATCATACCTGCTCTACCTGAACCTTGACAACACCAGTCAACCGATCATGCCTGCTCAGACCTGACCTGACAACACCAGGTCAGTTATCATGTAGCCTGCTCTACCTGACCTTGACAACACCAGGTCAGCTAACATGCCTGCTCTACCTGACCTTGACAACACCAGTCACTATCATACCTGCTCTACCTGACCTTACAACCACCAGGTCAACTATCATATACCTGCTCTATCCTGACCTTGACAACACCAGGTCATCTACATACCTGCTCTAATCTACCTGCCCTTGACAATCACCAGTCAACTAATCATGCCTCTCTAACCTGACCTTGACAACACCAGGTCCATTATCATGGCCTGCTCTACCTGACCTAGACCAACACCAGGTCAACTATCATGCCTGCTTCTGACAGATTGAACATTAAAATGGTATAAAATACCGACAGGTTTTGTTAGGTAAACACATATGCAACAGTTTGGTATCTTTATTTCGAAACGTTTTCGCCTACACAGTAGCTTCTTTCAGTCGAGTACAGAAAAGTTGATAGAAGCAGAAGATACTTGAAGACGATGTATCAGTCCATCACCCATAAAGTTTTGAGGGGTCATCCCTCAGTCTGGAAACATCATTGTTCCAAGGTTATTGAAAAACAATATGGAGATGATGTGACAGGATGGAGCCTTTATTATTAGCGCCAAAGGTGAGACGTAGGTGACTAGATGAGGTAAGAACTCAGATGTTGCGAGGTCCATGTCCTTCTCAATCTAGCCGTTCTCACTAGTGGAGGATGTGAGGTTGAATGCATGTCTGTACAAGATACCCATGTGTTGCAGTGTCCTGACAGATGAACGTTCGAAATAACGAATTACCTAACTGTTGCATAATGTGTCCCTTAACTAACAACCTGTCTGTATTTGATACCATTTTAATCTTCACTCTGTCAGCACACTGGCAATCACAGGGTATCTTGGTACAGACGCTGCAATCAACCTCAACAACCTCCACTAGTGAGAACGGGCTAGATTTTGAGAGGACCTGACCTTCGCAACATCTTAGTTCTTACCTCATCTGTCACCTAGTCCTCACCTCTTGGCGCGATAAAAAGGCTCCATCCGTCACTTACATCTCCATATTGTTTCATACTATGAACAATGCCCTTCTCCGACTGAGGACTGACCACCTCAAAACTTAAGGGTGATGGACTGAATACATCGTCCTTCAAGTATCTCTCTCATCAACTTTTCTGTACCGACGAAGAAGCCTACTGTGTGGCGAAACGTTTTCGAAATAAAATACCTAACTGTTGCATATGTGGTCTTACCTAACAATGCCTGCTCTACCTGACCTAGACAACACCTGGTCAACTATCATACCTGCTCTACCTGACCTAGAAAACACCAGGTCAACTATCATACCTGCTCTACCTAACCATTGACAACACCAGTCAGCTATCATGCTGCCTACTGACCTTGACACACCAGACCAGGTCCACCTGAGCCTTAGAACAACAGGTGTAGCCTGGTAGCGGAATGAGTGATATCTCTTTGGAGGCATCGGTACTTTATCATGGTCTTGGTACACGGGCAGTGTGTTTAAGTGCTCTGGAGGCCAGCCCCAGCTGATAGAGAGAGTGAGTAGAATTTTTTGTCTGAATGACGTCGGCTGAAAGATGTCAGCACCAAGTGCCCTGAAAAATAACTCCTCTCTCTCTCTCTCTCTCTCTCTCTGTTTCTCAGCAACAGGGCACAGAACACAGAATAAAAACAGATATATACATGTGGAAAATGGACAAAGAAAGAAAACTCTTTCGGGGAGAGACGAAAAAAAAGGCTGGGTGTGCTGAAGATCGTGGTCCAAGGCAATGAGCCACGGTGGGCATCACTGCCCGCCTTGCTGCATCTGGACAGATAGTGCAACACAGGAGACATCGCTGCTGCTGAGCTATGGCGTATCGGGGTTTGGGAATGGTGAATCATCATGGAGTACACACACCAGGGCCTGGGGTAGGGTAGGTGCCTGAGCCCGAGCCTTTAGCTCATAAGACTGTCATTCCCATTTGCCCCCTTGGGGCGGGGATGGCAGACCAGAGAGGCCTAGCTTGTGGCTAGGCCTGGGGACAGTTGGTCCCAAAGATGAGGAGGTACTTGTGCCTCCTCCCATGGGAGACTTCGGTCTCAGCACTCCCTCAAGAGGGAGCCAAGGCCGGCCACCACTTGGAAAAGACCCGGGCCGGGAGAATACCGGCTAATCTTTAATTATAATAATCATGGAGTAGTCACCGATGTGTTCTCAGTGGATGTCACTTCCAAACTAATTTATTTTTTTTCCCCTGCAAAGGAAAAAGAGCTGTGACATGTCTCTGTCGTTCATGAGGATGAGGAAAAGTAGACACCCTTGCAACGTAAGATAACTGTTGTACATGTACAACAGTAAGATAACTGTTGTACATGTGTCTGTTTATCAATCTAAACGTATTGTGAGGAAAAGAAGAGGGAAATTCTTTTCCACAGAGCCTCCTGCGCTCTTGCCCGGCTAGTGTAGCGCCACATGGGCAAACACCAGAGCAAGAAAATATACATTAACTTTAAAAGCGTAATTTTTTAAAGCATGAGGAAAGTATGAGGATAGACTGAGGGCCCTGAATCTGCACTCTCTAGAAAGATGTAGAATTAGGGGGATATGACTGAGGTGTAATAAATGGAAGACAGGAATAAATAAAGGGGTGTAAACAGTGTGCTGAAAATATCTAGCCTAGACAGGACTCGCAGCAATGGTTTTAAGTTGGAAAATTCAGATTCAGAAAGGATATAGGAAAGTACTGGTTTGGTAATAGAGTTGTGGATGAGTGGAACAAACTCCCGAGTACAGTTATAGATGCCAGAACGTTGTGTAGCTTTAAAATAGGTTGGATAAATACATGAGTGGATGTGGGTGGGTGTGAGTTGGACCTGATAGCTGTGCTACCAGGTCGGTTGCCCGTGTTCCTCCCTTAAGTCAATGTGACCTACCTGACTAGGTTGGGTGCATTGCTTAAGCCGGTAGGAGACTTGGACCTGCCTCGCATGGCCAGTAGGCCTTCTGCAGTGTTTCCTTCGTTCTTATGTTCTTATGTTCTATCATAATGCAGTAAAAGGCTGCCATAAGAATGATCACTCAAGTCCGGACGACACATTCCCCTTATACAAAGATTAAGCATACACGAATTGCAAGACATCTATATGTACATACATGAGTGGGTGCAGGTGGGTGTGAGTTGGACCTGACTGGCTTGTGCTACTACGTCAGATGCCGTGTTCCTTCCTTAAGTGAATGTGACCTGATCTGACTAGGTTAGGGCGGTGGGAGGCTTGGACCTGCCTCGTATGGGCCAGTAGGCCTGCCGCAGTGTTCCTTCTTTTTACGTTGTTATGCTCTTCGCCCTGGAAAACAGTTGTCACTGTGGTAGCCTCCGACTTAACTCTTTACTCTTACTCTTTTCATTCTGTGTTTTGGAAAATTAAAAATTCATCTCACTTTTCCAGTTATTTCCCTTTTGCTCGTTTTGTACATTGTTACACCAATCATCTGACTTTTCAAACTCTTTTGGAGTGTCTGTACACTACTACTGTAGAGAACTAAAAGGCACAATACCGTGACTGGAACAATACACAAATAACCCGCACATAAGACAGAAGAGTTTACAAACCATACCCCGGCCGGGATTGAACCCGCGGTCAGAGAGTCTCAGAACTCCAGCCCGTCGCGTTAGCCACTAGACCAGCTAGCCACAATAAGATTCATCCAACTAGGTATATTTCTACACCATAGAAAGGTTAGCAAAGGCACCTCTGTGACCACAAATGCAAGTTTTTATAAACGAATCTCCAGCTAGCGTGGCCGTGACGAACTCTAGCTCAAGTCCCTTCACTGCCGTCAACATGACTCAAGAAATCGTAATGACACGATTGCAAATAAACCATACCCCCGGTCGGGATTGAACCCGCGGTCTAGTGGCTAACGTGACGGGCTGGAGTTTTGAGACTCTCTGACCGCGAGTTCAAGCCCGGCCGGGGTATGGTTTGTTTGCAATCGTGTCATTAAGATTTCTTGAGCCCAGAGAAGAGTTTACAAATGCAATTGTATTTTGGGCTCCTTCCCAAGGGTAGGTAAAGTGTTTCCGGGCACGGGTTTTAGTCAGCTGATGACCCACCATTGGAGGGACTGAATTTGGGTGGGAGTTGAACATCATTTAAATTTAGGATTACCAAGGCTTATTCTATGGGTAACGCTGAAAGTGGGTTGGGCACATGTTTTTTTTTAGTGGTTTGGTTTGAGGACCTCCCTAGTATGGGTCAGTAAACCTGAGCAGTGTTCCTCCTTTCATATGTCCTATGTCCTAAGGGTCCGGTAATTGCTAGAGGCGGAGATATCTGATCTAAACCTCCCAGGGGCAAAAAAGCTGTCAGAAATTTTTATATCTCGCTCCCCAATGCCACATGATCCCCACTTAATCGTTTTTTGCATTCCATTTGGTGTAAACAACAAGAAAAAACGGTAAAAAAATGTTAAAAAAAAAAATTTTGAATGGGGGAAAAGGGAAAAAAAAAGGGAGGGGGGGGGGGTTTGTAAAACAAAAGGGAAATAAAAAAAGGAAAAAAGGGGAAAAGGGAAAGTGGGAGGGGGGAAAACCCAAAAACAGAGGAGAAAAAAGGGGGGAAAAAAGACAGAAAAAAGGGAAAAAGTTCCTTTTTAAGGGCCACCCATAGGGGAACCCAGTTCCCACGATGGTTGGCTTTATGAGGTTCCCCCCGCCCAAAATTCCCGAAACGTTTGGGGGCCCCTCGCTAGTTCGGCAAATGGGGCAGGAGACGCCCGGGGGCCCCCGCCCCCCCCGCACATTTAGTGGGAAAGTTGATGGGAGACAGGAAAGGGCCCGGGGAACCCCGCCCCCACTCGCACTTTTTAGCGCGGCAGATGAGGGGAGACGGGGCGACCCCGGGTACCCCCCCCCCACTCGCAAAATTTTACCGCGGAGATGTTTGGGAGAAAAGGCAGGAGCCCCGGGGGGGGACCCCCCCCCCCATCCCAATCTTAGTCCGGGAATACAAGATCGTTTTTGGTTTTAATACATAAAAATACGATGAGGGAACTCTTCATATTTGATGATTTTCTATCTCCACCCCCCAAGATAAAAAATTTTTCAATCTTGATACATCCCCAGCAATAAAGGAGCAAAATAAAAAGGAGGGAAATTTTTTAAAAAACCCAAAACAGAGACAACTTTAAAACCACGGGATAAATTGGAAAAAAATTACGCCCAAAAGGCCCCAAAAAATTTAAATGATTTTTTTAAATTCCACAAATAAAAGGGGGTTCTCACAGATCAAGGGGGGCAGGAATGGGAAAACCCAAAAACCCCCACAAAAAAAACAAAAAAAACCAATGTAAAAACTAAAATTTGCCCCCAAGGCGCAACTAACAATGAGTCAGGAGGTTTAAAGCATCCCGTGAATTAAAAACCCCCAGCCCTGCTCAGAATTTCCCCAAGCTGACTAACAAATGCGGGAAAAAGGGAAAGGAAGAACAAGGAAACGGGAAAAAGGGAACAGTTTGTTGGGGGTTTAAAATAGGCCCCCCCCTTGGGTTTTTTGGCTTGGAAAGGAATAAAAAAAATTTAACCGGGAAAAAGAGGGAAAATTTTGTCACCCCTTTCCTCTTAAAAAAGCAAAGACCTCATAAAACTGGTCCAAAACACCCAAGGCATAAACCCTTTTTCTTTCAAATTAAAAAAAAAATTTAAGAGAGAAATTCCCTAAAAGAAATTTTTTGAAACTGATTAATTTTGGCCCAAAAATAATGATGAGAGTAAATTCCCTTTTTAACGAGTATAAAATTTGGGAAAAAGCATTCCCAAAGGTCAAAAAAACCTGCCCCCTGGAGGGGATGGTATAACCTTAAACCTCAAACTAAAGGCACTCCTTTTTTTAAACCCTTTTTTGGAAATGTAAAATTTCCATTTACTTTAAAAGGGCTTCTTCTACCCCGGCCAAATTGTTATTGTCCCCAAATCCCAAACCCCCAACGCCTGATACATTTGGGCCGATCCCCTTAAAATAGTTGTTTTTTTTAAAAATTTTTGAAAGAAGATGCAAAAACAACGTACTACAGAAGGGGGAAAACCAATTTTCCCCCCCTCCCCGGGGGAAACGAAAGGTAAAATTTTGCAGAACTGTTTTTCCCCACCTTTTCACTGCACAACCCTCTACTGTTTTCCCACTTTTTTTGATCAAAAAATCGGGATTTGTTATTGAAACAAACCGTTAACTACATAAATCCCCCCAAAATAAAATTTTTGGGGGAAAGCATATTTGCGGATAATAGGATCCCTTCAAATAGGTATCCCTGCCCTTTTTACCGGCATCAGAAGTGATTTAAAAAAAGTCTTTGGGTACAGCAGGGGGGGTTTTTTCTTAGTCCCTGAAATTTAAAAATTTAAATTAATGCTCTCCAAAATGCCCTACCTGCCCACCTAAACATTTAGCTATAAGTAGCTGAGATATAATGACCAAAAAACCCAGGGCATAAGAAGTTTAAAACCTTTCCTTAAATAAATTTAAAGCAATTTTTTAATCGTCGGGCCCTCAAAATTTATCTTCCCAAAAAAAAAAGATTTTAAACAAAGCAAAGACAACCCCCCCCCATCTTTTGCGGGGGTAAAATCATTAGAAATTTTAAAACCCTTACAAAATATTTGGTGTAGTTTTAACCCTTTAAAAACCCAATATCCCAAAACCCTAAACAAGAAATGTAAAGCTGGGCAAAATGCCCAAAGGTTGTGGCTAAAAACCCCAAAATTATGGTGAAAATGTGAAAAACTTTAAAAAGTTTAAAATCCCACTTGGGGCCCCCTTAATAAATTATGTGCCCAATTTTGAAAATTCAAGAGAAATTTTCCCCGCCCTTGGATTTAATGAAAAATAAAGCCTAAAGGAAAATTTTTGGCCTTGTCCCAGATCTACAAAAGTTTTTAAAACTGAGGAAGGGCTTGGTTTTCAAGAAACGTATAAAATTTGGGAAAAATTTAACATGTACTGGTATTAGAATTTGGAAACAAAACCAACATGTCACAGTAAAACTTCCAAATTTTTTCTAGGGGAAAATAACACAGATCTAAATGGATTGTGAAAACGTGCAATTGCTTAAGTTTTATAACCTCCATGAACGGGTTTAAATTAGGAAAAAAGGGCATTTCACCCCTCCATGGAAGAGGGTTTTTCTTTTAAATATCACAACCTAAAAGTCCCCCCCAAAAGCCTTTGTAAAATCCCCCCTTTAAAATTCTTTTTAGAGAAAACCGTAAAGGGGAAGGGAAATTTCTCAAAGCGGTAGTAACAAGTTCAAAATTTAAAATACACTGGGGATTCTAAACAGGATCTTGGCAGGGGGCATCTCCCTTTTTTGCCCCTCCAATTTGAACAAATAAAAAATTTTTTGGTTAGGCTAAGAATTAAAAAACGGGCTTTTTCACTGCAAAAGAATTTTTTGAAACCCCAAAGGGGCGCAAAAGCAACCTAGGGACAGAGTTTGGCTCTATCCTTTAAAATGTTTTAAGGTAATAAATGAAGGCATTTGGGTTTCTATAATGATTTCCAAAAAATTTGCTTTTGGGGAGGGAAGAGGTTAAAAACCCAAAAAAATTAGGGACAAAGGTTTAAAAGTAAAATTTGTGGAAACCCCACCACACTTTGGGATTCCCCCTTATGAAAATTTTTATATGTTACCCAAAAAAAGAGTATCCAGAAGGAAAATGTAAAAAATTTAATTTTGGGTAAACTTTTTTGGCATTGGAAAAATTTTAAGGGAGAGAAGTAAATAATAAAAATTTGATTGTTTTTGGAATGCAGTTAAAAAGGGTGAGTAAAATTTTAAAACCCCAAGGGAAAACAAAACGTAAAATAAATGTTTTGGAGCAACTTGCAATTGAACAGACTAAAAGGATGTTGTAGGGGCCCAGGCTTAGGCTGGTTTACAAGTATTTTCCCCTTTGGGGACAAAGTGATATAAAAACTTTTTTAAATTTTTTATGTGATCAGGCATATGGCATCTCTTGAACACTATGGCTTTTTGTCCATTTATTGAGGAATACGAGACAGACAAATAATAATATGGGGACATTCAAGAAACTTTTTAATGAAAAAAAGATCCCAGATATACTAACAAATTTCCAAATTTGCTTGAAACCGTAAGTGAACTATGGGATATGTAATCAAACCCAAAAGAAACCCTTTTTAACCCCTTTGGGGCTATTTTAGGCCTTTTTTTATCCATATGCTCTCGCGCAAACCGCCCCGGCGGAAATGGATAGGGGGGGGCCAAAATTTAAATGGCCCTTGGTGGAAAAACCCTAAATCTTGAAAAATTCCCTTCGTTTTTTTCGGGGGGGAGGGGGGAGGGGGGGGGGGGAGGGGGGGGGGGGAGGGGGGGAGGGGGGGGGGGAGGGGAAGGGGGGGGGGGGAGGGGGGGGAAATAGGTGGATGGGGGAGGGGGGGGGAAGAGGGGGGGGGGGGGATGGGGGGGGAGGGGGAGGGTGGAGGAGGGAGGGGGGGGGAGGGGGTAGGAAGAGGGGGAGGGGGAAGGGGGAGGAAGAGGGGGAGGGGAGGGGGAGGGGGAGGGGGGAGCGGAGGAGGAGGGGGTAGGGGGAGGGGGGGGGGGGGTTCTCTTTTTTTCCAGTATCTAATATGGTTTTTTAATCACATTAAGTATGAAAAACGAGAACTCGAAGATGACAAAAACAGCTTCTCCAGAGAAGCAATAATTTTAGCCAGGCCTGCAGTGTGGCGTCCTGGTCGGTCAGACTATTGGTGCTAGCTGCAGTTGAACCTCACTCTAGGAAGGAGCAAAGTAGTACTAATAGGTAGAATTGTATGTAACGCAAGAATGGAGGAAACTACTCCAGGTAAACTCCAGGATAGATAAACCAGGATAGGGGTTGGGTTAGAACCCATGGCAGGTGAGTCGGAAAACTCCAGGCCAGTGCGTAAGCCACTGGGCCAGCTGGTTACAATAAGATTCATCCACTAGGTATATTTATACACTATAGGGAGGTTAGCATTGGCCACCACTGTGACCGAAAAATGCAAGTTTTTATAAATGAATCCCTTAAGAACATAAGAAAGAAGGAACACAGCAACAGGCCTACTGACCCATGTGGAGCAGGTCCATGTCCCCCCCAGATTAGACCAATGACCCCCCGGATTAGCCCAATGACCCACCCCGTTGATCATCTCACTAAGGATGGAGCACTGCACCAGACCCAGCAGTACAAGCTAGTCAGGTCCAACTCACACCCACCCACACCCACTCATGTATTTATCTAACCTATTTTTACAACTACACAACGTTTTAGCCTCAATAACTGTTTCTCGGGAGTTTGTTCCACTCATCCACAACTCTGTTACCAAACCAGTGGTTTCCTATATCCTTCCTGAATCTGAATTTTTCCAACTTGAAACCATTGCTGCGATTGTTCTTGCATTTGTGGTCACAGTGGTGGCTCATGATAACCTCCCTATGTCGTATAAAAAATACCTAGTTGAATGAATTTTATTGTAGCCAGCTGGCCCAGTGGATTACACACTGGCCTGGAGTTTTACAACTCACCTGCCATGAGTTCTAACCCAACCCGTAACCTGTTTTGTTTACAGTAGTGTGATTACGATTTCGTGAGTCTAGGATACATTAAACGGAAGGAGCACAGTGCAAGTGAATATATTTACATAATTTGGAGTACCTGAAGTGTGTTCTGGGGCCAACGCCCCCCACCCGCGGCCCGGTCCATGACCAGGCCTCGCGGTGGGTGGGGGGCCTGATCAACCAGGCTGTTACTACCGGCCACACACAACCCAAACGTACAAAACCACAACCTGGTTATCAGAAAACTTCAGAAAAAGGTGAGCGAAATAAAAATGAAAGTGTGTTAAGAAATCTCCGGAAAAGAAGTTTTTTTTTTAAATAAAACTTAATACCCGACAAGTTGCTTAAACTTACCCAACTTGACTTCATAACGTCGAGCTTCTTCCGGTTCAGTGTCGTCAGTATTGAAGTCTCAGTAAGACTGTGTTCAGTGAACCTTTAACCTGACTATATGAAAGCATTGGTGCCATGAGTACACTACGAGAAAATACAGTAAGTGTCTGGGGCCCAGGACTAGTCAACAGCCTTCCATCATGCATAAGGGGAATTACCAATAGGCCCTGGCTGCCCTTCAAGAGGGGGCTGGACGGATATCTGAAGTCAGTAACGATCAGCCGGTCTGTGGTTCGCACATTGAGTTGCACACGGCCAGTAGTAATAGCCTGGATGATCAGGCTCTGATCCACTGCGAGGTCTGATCAAGGACTTAGTGGCGGGGCTTTGACCCCGGAAAACCTCCAGGTAGTGAGGTTAGATGTAAGCGAGAATTTGCTTCCTTTTTTGGTCTCTTAAGCAAAAAGGGAACACTGACCAGATCATCATTATTTATAAGTGAGACCAGAGGAAAGAGACGTTCCTGTGGAAGAGAAAAGGCAATTGTCTCCTCTCCTTCGTCTTGTTCCGTCTCTCCCCTTCTCTATATACTCCATCTTCTAATTTCTCTCTTCTCAACTGTCTCTATCTCTTCTTTCCCCTAACGTCCCAAACCTTTCCCTCCCTAATATCCCCTAACCAAACATTCCATTCCATAACATCCCCTCCCTTCCCTCACCTCCCCTCCCTTCCCTCACCTCCCCTCCCTTCCCTCACCTCCCCTCCCTTCCCTAAATAACCACCGCCAACGATCGCGAGCACGAAATTTGAGCCTCAGGGTAAAAGATAAACAAACACAGCTGGTAGAGGAACAGTAATGATGTACCTTGATGGGGCTACGTGGTTCTGGAGGCTACGTGATCTATGTGCTACGTGGCACCAGGGGCAATGTGGTCCTGGGGCTATGTATTCCAGGATCTAAGTGGTCCAGAAAACTATGTTTCTGGGGGCTGTGATCCTGGAGGCTGCGTAGTTTAAGAGTTACACCGCAACAGGATCTATGTAGTACTGGGGACTACGTGGTCATGAAGGCAATGTGTATGCAATATAGGCCAAGAAAAGTATATATATATATTTTATATATATATATATATATATAATATATATATATATATATATATAAATATATATATTATACATATATATATATATATATATTATATATATATATATATATATATATATATATATATATTATATAAATTTTA
>NC_069403.1:58880276-58898056 GCF_026875155.1 Cherax quadricarinatus
CCCTAATCTACCTTCATCATCATAAAAAGTCAGGTGCTTTTTGTGGGGGGCAGCGGGGTGTAGTCTCGTCCATGTATGCCTTCCCGTTAATCTTTTATTTTTTTATTTCCCTTGATAATGGGGGAAGCCACGAAAGCACTTTTAATTTCGTATTTTTTTCACAGTGGTTATTCTGCATATTGTGATATCACCTGTTTACTGTGATATATATAAATATATATATATTATATATATATATATATATATTATATATATATATAATATTATATATATATATATATATATATATATATATATATGTATAAATATATATTATATATATATATATATATATATATATATATATATAATATATATATATATATATATATACTTTTCTTGGCCTATATTGCATACACATTGCCTTCATGACCACGTATGTCCCAGTACTACATAGATCCTGTTGCGGTTGTAACTCTTAAACTACGCAGCCTCCAGGATCACAGCCCCCAGAAACATAGTTTTCTGGACCACTTAGATCCTGGAATACATAGCCCCAGGACCACATTGCCCCTGGTGCCAGTAGCACATAGATCACGTAGCCTCCAGAACCACGTAGCCCCATCAAGGTACATCATTACTGTTCCTCTACCAGCTGTGTTTGTTTATCTTTTACCCTGAGGCTCAATTCGTGCTCGCGATCGTTGGCGGTGGTTATTTAGGGAAGGGAGGGGAGGTGAGGGAAGGGAGGGGAGGTGAGGGAAGGGAGGGGAGGTGAGGGAAGGGAGGGGATGTTATGGAATGGAATGTTTGGTTAGGGGATATTAGGGAGGAAAGGTTTGGGACGTTAGGGGAAAGAAGAGATAGAGACAGTTGAGAAGAGAGAAATTAGAAGATGGAGTATATAGAGAAGAGGAGAGACGGAACAAGACGAAGGAGAGGAGACAATTGCCTTTTCTCTTCCACAGGAAACGTCTCTTTCCTCTGGTCTCACTTATAAATAATGATGATCTGGTCAGTGTTGCCTTTGCTTAAGAGACCAAAAAAGGAAGCAAATTCTCGCTTACATCTAACCTCACTACCTGGAGGTTGTTCCGGGGGGCAAAGCCCCGCCACTAAGTCCTTGATCAGACCTCGCAGTGGATCAGAGCCTGATCATCCAGGCTATTACTACTGGCGTGTGCAACTCAATGTGCGAACCACAGACCGGCTGATCGTGTACTGACTTCAGATATCCGTCCAGCTCCCTCTTGAAGGCAGCCAGGGGCCTATTGGTAATTCCCCTTATGCATGATGGAAGGCTGTTGACTAGTCCTGGGCCCCAGACACTTACTGTATTTTCTCGTAGTGTACTCATGGCACCAATGCTTTCATATAGTCAGGTTAAAGGTTCACTGAACACAGTCTTACTGAGACTTCAGATACTGACGACACTGAACCGGAAGAAGCTCGACGTTATGAAGTCAAGTTGGGTAAGTTTAAGCAACTTGTCGGGTATTAAGTTTTATTTAAAAAAAATCTTCTTTTCCGGAGATTTCTTAACACACTTTCATTTTTATTTCGCTCACCTGTTTTCTGACAGTTTTCTGATAACCAGGTTGTGGTTCGTACGTTGGATTGTGTGTGGCCGGTAGTAACAGCCTGGTTGATCAGGCCCCCACCCACCGCGAGGCCTGGTCATGGACCGGGCCGCGGGTGGGGGGCGTTGGCCCCAGAACACACTTCAGGTACTCCAAATTATGTAAATATATTCACTTGCACTGTGCTCCTTCCGTTTAATGTATCCTAGACTCACGAAATCGTAATCACACTACTGTAAACAAAACAGGTTACGGGTTGGGTTAGAACTCATGGCAGGTGAGTTGTAAAACTCCAGGCCAGTGTGTAATCCACTGGGCCAGCTGGCTACAATAAAATTCATTCAACTAGGTATATTTATACGACATAGGGAGGTTATCATGAGCCACCACTGTGACCACAAATGCAAGAACAATCGCAGCAATGGTTTCAAGTTGGAAAAATTCAGATTCAGGAAGGATATAGGAAACCACTGGTTTGGTAACAGAGTTGTGGATGAGTGGAACAAACTCCCGAGTACAGTTTATTGAGGCTAAAACGTTGTGTAGTTTTTAAAAATAGGTTAGATAAATACATGAGTGGGTGTGGGTGGGTGTGAGTTGGACCTGACTAGCTTGTACTGCTGGGTCTGGTGCAGTGCTCCATCCTTTAGTGGAGATGATCAGACTGGGTGGGTCATTGGGCTAATCCGGGGAGGGGTCATTGGTCTAATCTGGGGGGGACATGGACCTGCTCCACATGGGTCAGTAGGCCTGTTGCAGTGTTCCTTCTTTCTTATGTTCTTAAGGGATTCATTTAAAAAAAATTGCTTTTGCGGTCACGTGGTGGCCAATGCTAAAAAACCTCCCTAAAAGTTTTAAAAATTATACCTAGGGGTGAATTTTAAATTGTAACCAGCTGGCCAGTGGTTTAAAACGAAACGGGGGTTGGAGTTTTCCGACTAAACCTGCCGGGTTTTTCAAACCCAACCCCTATCCTGGTTTATCTATCCTGGGTTTACCTGGAGTAGTTCCTCCATTCTTGCGTTAAAAATCCAATTCACCTTTTTATTTACTACTTTTTTTTCCTTTTTCCTAAGTGAGGTTCAACTGCAGCCCCCCCCCCCCCCCCCCCCCCCAACCCAATAGTCTGACCGACCAGGACGCAAAACTGCAGGCCGGCTAAAATTTATTGCTTCTTGGAGAAGCTTTTTGTCATTTTTCAAATTCTCGTTTTTCTACTTAATTTTTTTTAAAAAAAACCATATTAGTTACGGGAAAAAAAAGGAAACCCCCGCCCCCTCCCCCTACCCCCTCCTCCTCCGCTCCCCCCCCCCCCCTCCCCCCCCCCCCCCCCCCTTTTTCCTCCCCCTTCCCCCTCCCCCTTTCCTTTCCCCCCCCCCTCCCCTTTCCCCCTCCACCTCCCCTCCCCCCCCACCCCCCTTTCCCCCCTTTTCCTCCCCCCTCCCCCATCCCCCCTTTTTCCTCCCCCTCCCCCCCCCCCTTCCCCTCCCCCCCTCCTCCTCCCCCCCCCCCCTCCCCCTCCCCCCCCCCTTTCCCTCCTCCCCCCCCCCCCCAAAGAAAAAAAGCAAAGGGAATTTGCAAGTTTTAGTTTTTGCCACCAAAGGGGCCATTTTTATTGGCACCCCATATCCTTTCCCCCGGGAGGGTAGCGCGAGAGCATAGGGATCCCAAAAAGGCCTGGAACTGGGCCCCAAAAAGGGGTTAACGGGGAAATTACTTATGGATTTTATTACATACTATGTTCACTTATCTGTTACAAGCAAATTTGGGAAAAATTTTTGTTAGTATATCGGGTATCTTATTTTCATTAAAAAATATCTTGAAGGGCCCACATGGGGTTATTAAAATGCTGTCTCTGTATTCCTCAAAAAGTGGAAAATTTAAGCCATAGTGTTCAAGAGAGTGCCATATGCCTAAACACAATTTTACTTTTAGTTTGATATCATCTGGTGCCCTCCCAAATCCCAGAAGTATTGTAACCAAGCCAAAGCCTGGCCACTACAACATCATTCAGTCTGTTCAATTGCAAGTTGCTCCAAAAAAACTTTTCTACGTTCATGTTTTCATAGGGGGTTTTAAAGTTCTACCAGGCTTCAAACTGCATTCCTATAAAAAACTTTTTCCCATTATTTACTTCTCCCCCTTATTTATTCCTAAGGGCCTGACACGTTATCCAAATTTTATTTTTTCTACTTTCCCCTTCTGGATACTCTTTTTTGGGCTAACATATAAACTTTATCATGAAGGGGTAACCCAAATGTGGGGTGGGATCCAAAAGCAATTGTTTTTTAAATTTCCCCTTTGTCCCAAATTTTTTTGAGTTTCTATACCGGGCTTCCCCTAATGACATGTTGTTGGAGTCATTATATACCCCAAGGCCTTAAATGATGACTTGAAAAATTTTAATGTGATAGAGCCCAAGCTAAAGTGTCATGGGTTTTGCTTTGCGCCATTAGGATTGCAAACAATTCTTTTTTGCATTGTAGAAGCCCATTTTGTTAATTCTTATGCCTAATCAACAAATTTATTTTTCGTTTTTAAATGGGGAGGTGGCAAACAAGGCGATCCCGCCCCTGCCAAAAGATTCCTGTTTAATACCATCATTGTTTTTAAACTTGTGAAAAACTTTTTACTCCCGCGGTAAAAATTTTTCCTTCTTGAGCATTGCTCAAACAAGTTTTTTAAAAAAGGGATTACTAGAAAAGGGGCTTTTGGGAGGGACTTGTAGGTATGTGATTTTAAAATTTAAAACAAAACCCTTCCAGGGAGGGGTGAAATGCTCTTTTTTGCCTACAGTGATCCCAGTTCATGGAGGTTATAAAACTTTAAGCAATTTCACGTTTTCCCCCAATCCATTTTGATCTGTGTGTATTTACCTCCCAAAACTTTGGGAAGTTTTTCTGTGACAGTGTTGGGTTTGTTTTTCCAAATTTTAATACCGAGTACAGTGTTTTTTTCAAAAATTTCCCATACGTTTCTAGAAAACCCCAAACTCCTTCCTCATGTTTAAAAACTTTTTTTAGATCTGGGAAAAATCCCAAAAATTTAAACCGAGGGCTTCATTTTTGCATTAAATCCCAAAGGGCGGGGAAAATTTCTCTAGTTTTTATCAAAATTGGGCACATAATTTAAATTAAGGGGCCCAACGTGGCTATGTAAACCCTTCTAAAGTTTTTCACATTTGCACCATAAATTGGGATTGTAGCCAGCAACGCTTTAGAGCATTTAGCCCAGCTTTACATTTCCCTTTTTTAGGGTTTTGGGATTGTGGATTTTTTTAAAGGGGAAATCTACACCAAAATATCTGTAAGTTTTAACGTAGCTAATTATTTCAAACCCCGCAAAAATGGGTGGGGGTTTTCTTTGATTTTTTATACTTTGTTTTTTGGGAAATATTAGGGCCTGTCGAATTTTCAAAATTTCTTGAAATTTATTAAGGAAAAGGTATTTAAACTTTTTAATGCCCGGGTTTTTTGGTCAGATATTCACTAGCTTATAGCTATATGTTTAGGGGGGCAGGAGGGCATTTAGGAGAGCATTAAAAAATTTAAATTTTTAAATTTGCATGGGACTAAGAAAAACCCCCCTGCGGTGTACCCAAAGACATTTTTTTAGAATCACTTCTGAAGGGCCCTTGGGGAAAAAGGGCAGAGGATACTCTATTTGAAGGGATCCTATTATCCCCGCAAGTAAAGCTTTCCCCCAAAAATTTTATTTTGGCTAGTTCAAAGTAGTTAACGGGGTTTGTTTGCAATATCAAAAGGCCCGATTTAGATCAAGAAAAGTGGTAAAACTAGTAGAGGTGTTTTGCAGTGAGAAAGGGGGGAAATACAGTTCTGCACATTTTACCTTTATGATCCCGGTAGGGGGAAAGTTGTTGTCTGAAATTTTGTAAATACAGTTGTTTAAGCATCTTCTTTTTAAAAGTTTTTACAAAGGGCAACTAGTTAAGGAGATCGGCCCAAATGATCAGGCTGTTGGGGTTAGGGGTTTGGCACAAAGAGACTATTGGCCGGAAGTAGGGAAAAAGCCCTTTAATTTTAAATGGATTATACATTTCCAACAAAGGGTTATCAGGCAGTGCCTTTTAGTTTGAGGTTTTAAAAGGTATACCATCCTCTCCAGGGGGCATTTATGACCTTTGGGAATGCAATTTTTCTAAATTTTATACTCGGGAAAAAGGGGAATTTACTCTCATCAATTTTTTTTGGGTCTTTAAAAATTTAAAACAGTTTCAACATTTCTTCAGAAGTACTCTCTTTAAAAATTTTTTTAATTTGAAAGGGAAAGGGTTTATGCCCCGGATGTTTTGGACCCTCATTTAAAGAGGTTTATTTGCTTTTTCAAGAGGAAAAGGGGTGAGCAACCTTTTTCCCGTTTTTTCCCGGTTATTTTTTTTATTCCTTTTCCCAAACCAAAAAATCAAAGGGGGGGGCCTATTTTAAACCACTAACAAACTGTTCCCATTCCTGTTGCCTAAGTTTTTTCCTTTCCCTTTTTCCCTTCATTTGTTTTGCAGCTTGGGGAAAGTTTCCCGAGCAGGGCTGGGGGTTTTTAATTCACTTTTGCTTTACCTTTTTTTCCCAGCTGCATGTGTTTGATTGCGCAGTGGGGATCAAATTTTAAATTTTTACAAATTTGGGTTTTTTTTGTTTTTTATGTGGGGTTTTTGGGTTTTCCCATTCCTTCCCCACTTTATCTGTGAGAACCCCTTCAAAAGTGGAATTTTAAAAAATCATTAAATTTTTGTGGGGCCTTTTGGGTCGTAATTTTTTTCCATTGATCCCGTGGTTAATTTAAAATTGTCTCTGTGTTTGGTTTGAGAATAAGTTTCCCTCCTTTTTGTATTTGCTCCTTGATTGCTGGAGATGGGATCAAGATTTACGTTGTTAGTCTTGGGAAGTTGGTAGATAGAAAAATCATCAACTTGAAAAAAGTTTATTCAACGTATATGATGTATTTAAAACCAAGAAACGAAACTAGTATGCCCGGAGCTAAGATGTGGGAGTGGGGGGCGGGGTCCTCGGGCGTCTGCCTGTCTCCCATCATCTGCCGCAGCTAAGATGTGCGAGTGGGGGGCGGGGTCCTCGGGCGTCTGCCTGTCTCCCATCATCTGCCGCAGCTAAGATGTGCGAGTGGGGGGGGGTCCTCGGGCGTCTGCCTGTCTCCCATCATCTGCCGCAGCTAAGATGTGCGAGTGGGGGGCGGGGTCCTCGGGCGTCTGCCTGTCTCCCATCATCTGCCGCAGCTAGCGAGGCTCGAGACGATACGGTAATCTAGGGTCGGGTGGAACCTCATAAGAGCCAACCATCGTGGAACTGATCCCATCATGGCTGGCATAATTTGGAACATTTAGCCTTCTTTCTGTGCTTTACCATCCCTTTATCTCCTCTGTTCTGTTTCCTCTCTCTCTCACTCCGTTCCCTTATCTCTTATTTTATTCTCTTCTTTTTCACCCCCCTCCTCTCCTTTTTTTCCTTTCCCCTGCATCTCATTTTTTTTATTAACATTATTACCGTTTGTCTCTTGTCTGTATACACCAACTGTGAATGCAAATGACGAGTCACGTGGGTATCATGTGGCATAGGTGAGCGAGATATAAAATGTCTGACAGCATCTTGCCCATGGTAGGTTTAGATCAGATATCTCCTGCCTCTAGCAATTACCGGACCCTTAGGACATAGGAACATATGAAAGGAGGAACACTGCTCAGGCTTACTGACCCATACTAGGCAGGTCCTCAAACCCAAACCCACTAACAAAAACATGTGCCCAACCCACTTTCAGCGTTACCCATAGAATAAGCCTTGGTAATCCTATTAACTGATGTTCAACTCCCACCCAAATTCAGTCCCTCCAATGGTGGGTCATCAGCTGACTAAAACCAGTGCCAGGAAACACTTTACCTACCTTGGGAAGGTAAGCAAAGTACAATTGCATTTGTAAACTCTTCTCTGACTCAAGAAATCTTAATGACACGATTGCAAACAAACCTTTACCCCGGCCGGGCTTGAACTCGCGGTCAGAGAGTCTCAAAACTCCAGCCCGTCACGTTAGCCACTAGACCGCGGGTTCAATCCCGACCGGGGGTATGGTTTTATTTGCAATCGTGTCATTACGATTTCTTGAGTCATGTTGACGGCAGTGAAGGGACTTGAGCTAGAGTTCGTCACGGCCACGCTAGCTGGAGATTCGTTTATAAAAACTTGCATTTGTGGTCAACAGAGGTGCCTATGCTAACCTTTCTATGGTGTAGAAATATACCTAGTTGGATGAATCTTATTGTGGCTAGCTGGTCTAGTGGCTAACGCGACGGGCTGGAGTTCTGAGACTCTCTGACCGCGGGTTCAATCCCGGCCGGGGTATGGTTTGTAAACTCTTCTGTCTTATGTGCGGGTTATTTGTGTATTGTTCCAGTCACGGTATTGTGCCTTTTAGTTCTCTACAGTAGTAGTGTACAGACACTCCAAAAGAGTTTGAAAAGTCAGATGTTTGGGTGTAACAATGTACAAAACGAGCAAAAGGGAAATAACTGGAAAAGTGAGATGAATTTTTAATTTTCCAAAACACAGAATGAAAGAGTAAGAGTAAAGAGTTTAAGTCGGAGGCTACCACAGTGACAACTGTTTTCCAGGGCGAAGAGCATAACAACGTAAAAAGAAGGAACACTGCGGCAGGCCTACTGGCCCATACGAGGCAGGTCCAAGCCTCCCACCGCCCTAACCTAGTCAGATCAGGTCACATTCACTTAAGGAAGGAACACGGCATCTGACGTAGTAGCACAAGCCAGTCAGGTCCAACTCACCACCCACCTGCACCCACTCATGTATGTACATATAGATGTCTTGCAATTCGTGTATGCTTAATCTTTGTATAAGGGGAATGTGTCGTCCGGACTCTGAGTGATCATTCTTATGGCAGCCTTTTACTGCATTATGATAGAACATAAGAACATAAGAACGAAGGAACACTGCAGAAGGCCTACTGGCCCATGCGAGGCAGGTCCAAGTCTCCTACCGGCTTAAGCCAATGCACCCAACCTAGTCAGGTCAGGTCACATTGACTTAAGGGAGGAACACGGCAACCGACCTGGTAGCACAAGCTATCAGGTCCAACTCACACCCACCCACATCCACTCATGTATTTATCCAACCTATTTTTAAAGCTACACAACGTTCTGGCATCTATAACTGTACTCGGGAGTTTGTTCCACTCATCCACAACTCTATTACCAAACCAGTACTTTCCTATATCCTTCCTGAATCTGAATTTTTCCAACTTAAAACCATTGCTGCGAGTCCTGTCTAGGCTAGATATTTTCAGCACACTGTTTACACCCCCTTTATTTATTCCTGTCTTCCATTTATACACCTCAGTCATATCCCCCCTAATTCTACATCTTTCTAGAGAGTGCAGATTCAGGGCCCTCAGTCTATCCTCATACTTTCCTCATGCTTTAAAGAATTACGCATTTTAAGTTAATATATATTGTCTTGCTGTGGTGTTTGGCCATGTGGCAGCACACTAGCCGGGCAAGAGCGCACGAGGCTCTGTGGAAAAAAATTCCCTCTTCTTTTCCTCACAATACCGATAGATTGATAAACAAGACGCATGTACAACAGTTATCTTACTGTTGCACATGTACAACAGTTATCTTACTGTTGCACATGTGTCTTACTGTTCCTCATCCTCATGAACGACAGAGACATGTCACAGCTCTTATCCTTTGCAGAAAATACTAAAATTAGTTTGGAAGTGACATCCACTGAGAACATATCGGTGACTACTCCATGATTATTATAATTAAATATTAGCCGGTATTCTCCCGGCCCGGGCCTTGTCCAAGTGGTGGCCCGGCCTTGGCTCCCTCTTTAGGGAGTGTCTGAGACCTAAGTCTCCCATGGGAGGAGGCACAAGTACCTCCTCATCTTTGGGACCAACTGTCCCCAGGCCTAGCCACAAGCTAGGCCTCTCTGGTCTGCCATCCCCGCCCCAAGGGGGCAAATGGGAATGACAGTCTTATGAGCTAAAGGCTCGGGCTCAGGCACCTACCCTACCCTAGAAGGGCTGGGCATGGTGTCTGTACTCCATGATGATTCACCATTCCGAACCCTGATACACCATAGCTCAGCAGCAGAGATGTCTCCTGTGTTGCACTATCTGTCCAGATGCAGCAAGGCGGGCAGTGATGCCCACCGTGGCTCATTGCCTTGGACCACGATGTTCAGCACACCCAGCCTTTTTTTTGTCTCTCCCTGAAAGAAGTTTTCTTTCTTTGTCCATGTCCACATGTATATATCTGTTTTTATTCTGTGTTCTGTGCCCTGTTGCTGAGAAACAGAGAGAGAGAGAGAGAGAGAGAGAGAGAGTTTATTTTTCAGGGCACTATGGTGCTGACATCTTTCAGCCGACGTCATTCAGACAAAAAGTCTACTCACTCTCTCTATCAGCTGGGGCTTGGCCTCCAGAGCACTTAAACACACTGCCCGTGTACAAGACCACAGATAAAGTAACGATGCCTCCAAAGAGTATCAAATCATTCCCCCTACCAGAGCTACACCTGTTGTTCTCAAGGTCAGGTGGACCTTGGTCTGGTGTTGTCAAGGTCAGGTTAGAGCAGGCATGATAGCTGACCTGGTGTTGTCAAGGTCAGGTAGAGCAGGTTTTGATAGTTGACCTGGTGTTGTCTAGGTCAGGTAGAGCAGGTATGATAGTTGACCTGGTGTTGTCTAGGTCAGGTAGAGCAGGCATTGTTAGGTAAGACACATATGCAACAGTTAGGTATCTTTATTTCGAAACGTTTCGCCTAAAACAGTAGGCTTCTTCAGTCGAGTACAGAAAAGTTGATAGAAGCAGAAGATACTTGAAGACGATGTAATCAGTCCATCACCCTTAAAGTTTTGAGGTGGTCAGTCCTCAGTCTGGAGAAGAGCATTGTTCCATAGTATGAAACAATATGGAGATGAAGTGACA
This sequence comes from Cherax quadricarinatus, assembly GCF_026875155.1. Classification (NCBI taxonomy): domain Eukaryota; kingdom Metazoa; phylum Arthropoda; class Malacostraca; order Decapoda; family Parastacidae; genus Cherax; species Cherax quadricarinatus. Next base: position 58,890,809 of record NC_069403.1, read on the forward strand.
GGATGGAGCCTTTTTATAGCGCCAAGAGGTGAGACGTAGGTGACTAGATGAGGTAAGAACTCAGATGTTGCGAGGTCAGGTCCTTCTCAATCTAGCCGTTCTCACTAGTGGAGGTTGTTGAGGTTGATTGCAGGTCTGTACCAAGATACCCTTGTGTTGCAGTGTCTGACAGATTGAACATTAAAATGGTATAAAATACCGACAGGTTGTTAGGTAAGACACATATGCAACAGTTAGGTATCTTTATTTCGAAACGTTCAATCTGTCAGACACTGCAACACAAGGGTATCTTGGTACAGACCTGCAATCAACCTCAACAACCTCCACTAGTGAGAACGGCTAGATTTGAGAAGGACCTGACCTCGCAACATCTGATTCTTACCTCATCTAGTCACCTACGTCTCACCTCTTGGCGCTATAAAAAGGCTCCATCCTGTCACTTCATCTCCATATTGTTTCATACTATGGAACAATGCTCTTCTCCAGACTGAGGGACTGACCACCTCAAAACTTTAAGGGTGATGGACTGATTACATCGTCTTCAAGTATCTTCTGCTTCTATCAACTTTTCTGTACTCGACTGAAGAAGCCTACTGTGTAGGCGAAACGTTTCGAAATAAAGATACCTAACTGTTTGCATATGTGTCTTACCTAACAACCTGTCGGTATTTTATACCATTTTAATGTTCAATCTGTCAGAGCAGGCATGATAGTTGACCTGGTGTTGTCTAGGTCAGGTAGAGCAGGCATGATAATTGACCTGGTGTTGTCAAGGTCAGGTAGAGCAGGCATGATAGTTGACCTGGTGTTGTCAAGGTCAGGTAGAGCAGGTATGATAGCTGACCTGGTGTTGTCAAGGTCAGGTAGAGCAGGTATGATAGTTGACCTGGTGTTGTCAAGGTCAGGTAGAGCAGGTATGATAGTTGACCTGGTGTTGTCAAGGTCAGGTAGAGCAGGCATGATAGCTGACCTGGTGTTGTCAAGGTCAGGTAGAGCAGGCATGATAGCTGACCTGGTGTTGTCAAGGTCAGGTAGAGCAGGCATGATAGTTGACCTGGTGTTGTCAAGGTCAGGTAGAGCAGGTATGATAGTTGACCTGGTGTTGTCAGAGGTTCAGGTGGAGCAGGTATGATAGTTGACCTGGTGTTGTCAGAGGTTCAGGTGGAGCAGGTATGATAGTTGACCTGGTGTTGTCAGAGGTTCAGGTGGAGCAGGTATGATAGTTGACCTGGTGTTGTCAAGGTCAGGTAGAGCAGGTATGATAGTTGACCTGGTGTTGCCACAGGTTCAGGTAGAGCAGGTATGATAGTTGACCTGGTGTTGCCAGAGGTTCAGGTGGAGCAGTGACCTGTGGTTGACGTGTCGACCTGCCAGGGGTGTAACATCCTTCCCTGAGGAACGACCCTCACAATATTTCTCAACATTTCCAAAGTTCAGAGGATTATTATTATAATCAAGAGCCCCTCACCAACATCAAGGAACCTTCCTTGAGGGGAGAGTTCAGCGGATTATTGTTATAATCAAGAGCCCCTCACCAACATCAAGGAACCTTCCTTGAGGGGAGAGTTCAGCGGATTATTATTATAATCAAGAGCCCCTGACCAACATCAAGGAACCTTCCTTGAGGGGAGAGTTCAGTGGATTATTATAATCAAGAGCCCCTCACCAACATCAAGGAACCTTCCTTGAGGGGAGAGTTCAGCGGATTATTGTTATAATCAAGAGCCCCTCACCAACATCAAGGAACCTTCCTTGAGGGGAGAGTTCAGCGGATTATTATTATAATCAAGAGCCCCTGACCAACATCAAGGAACCTTCCTTGAGGGGAGAGTTCAGTGGATTATTATAATCAAGAGCCCCTCACCAACATCAAGGAACCTTCCTTGAGGGAGAGTTCAGCGGATTATTATAATCAAGAGCCCCTCACCAACATCAAGGAACCTTCCTTGAGGGGAGAGTTCAGCGGATTATTATTATAATCAAGAGCCCCTCACCAACATCAAGGAACCTTCCTTGAGGGGAGAGTTCAGCGGATTATTATTATAATCAAGAGCCCTCACCAACATCAAGGAACCTTCCTTGAGGGGAGAGTTCAGCGGATTATTATAATCAAGATCCACCTCACCAACATCAAGGAACCTTCCTTGAGGGGAGAGTTCAGCGGATTATAATCAAGAGCCCCTCACCAACATCAAGGAACCTTCCTTGAGGGGAGAGTTCAGCGGATTATTATTATAATCAAGAGCCCCTCACCAACATCAAGGAACCTTCCTTGAGGGGAGAGTTCAGCAGATTTATTATTATAATCAAGAGCCCCTCACCAACATCAAGGAACCTTCCTTGAGGGGAGAGTTCAGCGAATTATTATAATCAAGAGCCCCTCACCAACATCAAGGAACCTTCCTTGAGGGGAGAGTTCAGCGGATTATTATTATAATCAAGAGCCCCTCACCAACATCAAGGAACCTTCCTTGAGGGGAGAGTTCAGCGGATTATTATTATAATCAAGAGCCCCTCACCAACATCAAGGAACCTTCCTTGAGGGGAGAGTTCAGCGGATTATTATAATCAAGAGCCCCTCACCAACATCAAGGAACCTTCCTTGAGGGGAGAGTTCAGCGGATTATTATTATAATCAAGAGCCCCTCACCAACATCAAGGAACCTTCCTTGAGGGGAGAGTTCAGCGGATTATTATAATCAAGAGCCCCTCACCAACATCAAGGAACCTTCCTTGAGAGGAGAGTTCAGCAGATTATTATAATCAAGAGCCCCTCACCAACATCAAAGAACCTTCCTTGAGGAGAGAGTTCAGCGGATTATTATAATCAAGAGCCCCTCACCAACATCAAGGAACCTTTCCCTTTAGGGGAGGAAGTTCAGCGGATTATTATTATAATCAAGAGCCCCTCACCAACATCAAGGAACCTTCCTTTAAGGGAGAGTTCAGCGGATTATTATTATAATCAAGAGCCCCCCACCAACATCAAGGAACCTTCCTTGAGGGGGAAAATTCAGCGGATTATTATAATCAAGAGCCCCTCACCAACATCAAGGAACCTTCCTTGAGGGGAGAGTTCAGCGGATTATTATAATCAAGAGCCCCTCACCAACATCAAGGAACCTTCCTTGAGGGGAGAGTTCAGCGGATTATTATTATAATCAAGAGCCCCTCACCAACATCAAGGAACCTTCCTTGAGGGGAGAGTTCAGCAGATTTTTATTATTATCAAGAGCCCCTCACCAACATCAAGGAACCTTCCTTGAGGGGAGAGTTCAGCAGATTATTATTATAATCAAGAGCCCCTCACCAACATCAAGGAACCTTCCTTGAGGGGAGAGTTCAGCGGATTATTATTATAATCAAGAGCCCCTCACCAACATCAAGGAACCTTCCTTGAGGGGAGAGTTCAGTGGATTATTGTTATAATCAAGAGCCCCTCACCAACATCAAGGAACCTTCCTTGAGGGGAGAGTTCAGCGGAGGTTCTCCCAAAACTTGGATATTTATTATGCGTTATCGATCAATACTCTCAGGTAAGACCCGTACGGGTGAAAGGGGGAGGGTGGACAGGGGAAGAATAGTGGGTGAGAGGATGTTTTAAGTTGTAGGAAAAGAGCCAGGGCTTAACCCAGCTGCGTAGCATTATGGGGCTTGGTTGAGGGTCTGGTTTTGGGCTTGGTTGAGCATCGGCAATGGCGCAGCGAAGGACTGGACTTGGGCCAGCAATGGTCCAGCAATGGAGGCAAAGGCGCAATGGGAGGCGGCGCCACGCCATCGCAGGTCATTCTGTTGTCTGCCTCTAGGTATGCAAGTGGCGGGGAGAGGAAGGCCTGAGGTTGGCGGGGAAAAGAAAAAAAGACGTCGTTAAAGGTCCACACCTGCAGAGGGCAGGAAAGAGTTTAGAGGGAAGATTATGTGTAAAGAGGGAGTGGGTCAGGGTTATAGAGAGATTGGAAAAGGTTTAGAGTGTTTTCAGGTCGCCTGATTATTTCGTCTAGGAAGGTTGTCCAGGTGTCTTGGTGAGTTTCGAGTCGGTCAATTTGTCTGTCACTGAGTTTCTTCCAGAATACGTTCAATGCCGGAGTGCCGGTCCTGATGTGGAGAGACTCGCTGGTGGCAAAGTCGTCCCACCTCACTCCTAGCACCCACCACAGAGCACGATTCTGGATTTGTTGTAGCTTTAGGATGTTCGTTTTGGCAGCGAGTGACAAGCCGAGAGGTGTATAAGAGAGAAGGGACGGATGAGAGCCTTATATAGATGGAGTTTGGTGTGTGGGTTTGCGCCTCTGAGCTTGTACAGTCGCCCTAGGGCAGAACTGGCCAAGGTTCTTTGGACATTTATGTGGGTGTGTAGTCTGAGTCTGGCGTCTAGGTTTACACCTAAGACTGTGGTGCTGTGAGTTCTGGGGATGGGTGTTCGTGTGGTAGTGGTTCTGAGGTAGACAGGTAGGGGCGGCCGTCCTTTGGGGAAGAAGTAGGTGATTTTGGATTTGGCGGCATTTGTTTTGATTCGCCACAGGATCTCCCATGCACTTATCCTGTCCACCTCACATTGAGTTCTGAGTGAGAGGTATCTGTTGCGTTCGTGTGTGGTGAGTTGTGTGATGTCGTCAGCGTATGCCAGTGTGAGTGTGTTGTGGTGTGCAGGGTCGGGGATGTCATTTATGTAAAGGATGTACAAGGTGGGGGAGAGGACAGAGCCTTGGGGAACTCCAGCGTGCAGGGTGAAGTGGTCAGAGAGACAGTTCCTGAATTTTATTCTCATCATGCGGCCATCAAGGAAGTTGCTGAGTAACTTTTTGACATTCAGGGGAAGGTCAAAATGATTACACAGCTTGTACTTCAGCCCCGAGTGCCAGACCGTGTCGAAGGCTTTCTCCACGTCCTTAGCAACTAGGGCCGTTGCACAGCCTTGGGCCTCATTTATTCGAATATAATTCAGGATAATGTTGAGAGCTGCCTGCGTAGAGCGGTGTTGGCGGAAGCCAAATTGTCGGTCAGTTAGTAGGTGGTTTGTCTCTAGGTGCGTCCTTAGTCTGTGATTTATAAGTCTTTCAAATGTCTTCCCAAGGGTCTCCAGTAGACTGATGGGTCTGTAGTTTCTTGGGTCAGTCGGGTCTTTGCCAGGTTTTGGGATGAGTGTGGCTATGGCAGATTTAAATAAGGAGGGGAAGTATCCGGAGGCGAGGCAGGCATTGTAGAGGTCTGTGAGTGCTGAGATGACAGAGTCCGGGAGGTGTCGAAGTATGTGGTGGGATAGTCCTGAAGCTCCTGGGGCTCTGGGAGGAAGCTTCAGGATTAAGGCTTTGACTGAAGGGTGGGAGAAAGGGGTGTTTAGAATGTGGGTGGAGGTGAGAGAGGAGAGTTGTATAGTAGGGTCAGGTTGTGTCATGTGTCTGTGTGTGGATACCCAGTGTTCTAAGGCTAGAGTGTGTTGTTGTGCAGCAGGGTCAGCGGGTGGGGGTGGAAGATGTTTTCCCATATGTCCTTGAAGGCTCGTGCTGCTTGTGTAGGGTCTGTGATGTTTATGTTTGTTGTGTGTGATGTGCTGGAAATGTGTTGTTTTTGGGACTCCAGTGACTCTCCGGATGAAGGTCCAGAACTCCCTGGGGTCCTGTATGCGGTGTTTTTCAGCAGCCTGGACGAGGGCCAGCCAGTGTTTGGCGTGGTCCTCATCCAGGCTGCGGATGATGTTGTTCCGCAGGAAAGTGAGGTCTCTGCTGACAAAGGCAAATCTGTGGTGGTTGGAGGCAAAACGGTGTCTGTAGTAGAGGAGAAGGCGTTTTGTTCTCTCAGAAGGGCGGAAGGAGTATCTGACAGTGTGACATTTCTTTGGTATAGAGTGATCAGCAGCTTGGGGAATAGAGTCCTGGATGAGAGCAATCTGAGTGTCGATGTCTGAGGTGGGTCTGTTGTCAAAGTTATACGTGAGATTGGTGTTGTTTAGGTGTTGTTTGAAGGAGTCCCAGTTGGCTCTGGAGAATGAGGGACTTGGTCTGGAAGGGATGAGGATAGGGTTAGAGGAAATATGGAGGGTGATGGGGATGTGGTCTGAGCCTGAAAGGGGGCCTGGTGTGATGTAGTGGTGAAGGTAGAGGGTGGCTCTGTTTGTGATGATAATGTCAGGCTTGCCCTGGCCACGTGGGCCGAAGAAAGTGTTGAAGTGTGGGCCAAGGTGTATCAGGTGTTTAAGTGTGATTAGTCGCTGCAGCTGGTTTCCATGAGTGTTGGTGTATGTGTCGTGAAAGTCTTTGTGTTTGGCGTTGAGATCAGCAAGAAGATAGACAGGAATATTTGTGTGATTAAAGAGAAGGGGGAGATCAGGAATGTTGATGTTGGAGTTGGGTCTGGCATATGTGGTATAGATGATAATAGGCCCATGAAGAGTGAAGACTTTGACAGCCATGCTGTGAGGACAGGTGAATGGGAGGTTTAGGAAGTCATGTCGGATAGTGCTGTTTACCATGATGGCAGTGCCATTGTAGGGATCAGCTCTAGATTGGCGGGTTGTGTAACCCTGTGTCGGATTCGCTGGGTGTCTCGCACACAGGTGCTGTTGAGAAGCAGCACGTCAGGGCGCTCAGTCTCAACGAATTCGGCCAGGATGTGCTTGTGCATGTTGTAGCTGCGTATGTTGAATGTGTGACCTTAAAGGCCATGTTGTATATTAAACCATACCCCCGGCCGGGATTGAACCCGCGGTCATAGAGTCTCAAAACTCCAGCCCGTCGCGTTAGCCACTAGAACCAGCTAGCCACAATAAGATTCATCCAAAATAGGTATATTTCTACACCATAGGAAAGTTAGCACAGGCACCTCTGTGACCACAAATGCAAGTTTTTTACAGACGAATCTCCAGCTAGCGTGGCCGTGACGAACTCTAGCTCAAGTCCCTTCACTGCCGTCAACATGACTCAAGAAATCGTAATGACACGATTGCAAATAAACCCTACCCCGGCCGGATTGAACCCGCGGTCATAGAGTCTCAAAACTCCAGCCCGTCGCGTTAGCCACTAGACCAGCTAGCCACAATAAGATTCATCCAACTAGGTATATTTCTACACCATAGGAAAGTTAGCACAAGGCAACCTCTGTGACCACAAATGCAAGTTTTTACAGACGAATCTCCAGCTAGCGTGGCCGTGACGAACTCTAGCTCAAGTCCCTTCACTGCCGTCAACATGACTCAAGAAATCGTAATGACACATTGCAAATAAACCATACCCCCGGTCGGGGTTGAACCCG
>NC_069403.1:58898556-58939526 GCF_026875155.1 Cherax quadricarinatus
AAAAAAGTTGAAATCCTTATTTTATAAAAAGTTTTGTGAAAAGTGTCAAATGTAATCGTTAATAGCATAAAACATCATTTTACTATTTTCGTTTTTTCAATCTTTGGTATTTTAAAAAAAATATGAATATATGTGAAAATAAAATACTGAAGCATGAAAAAATCGAAAATATGTAAAATGATGTTTTACTGCATATTTCGCGATTTGGGATTTTGACACTTTCACACAAATCTTCTTTTTGCTAAACAGGTTTTCACACTTGAAATATAATTGATCAATATACACTAAAATGTCTATTTAGTTCTTTCAGCATAAATTCATTCCATCAGCAATTCTGATAAAAAATTTGAAAATCCTGAATTTTAGCTAAATATCGGTTTGTCTGAAAAGTGTTCTAAATGCTAAAAATCGTCGAAATATGCAGTAAAACATCATTTTACCATATTTCTCGATTTTTTCAATGCTTCTGGTATTTCATATATTTAATCATATATGTTTAATATTTTTAAAATACTAAGCATTGAAAAAATCGAGAAATATGGTAAAATGATGTTTTACTGCGTATTACGACGATTTTTAGCATTTAGAACACTTTTCAGACAAAACTAATATTTTAGCTAAAATTCATGGATTTTCTAACTTTTTTTATCAGAATTGCTGATGGAATTGAATTTTATGCTGAAAGTAACTTAAATATGACATATTAGTGTAGTATTGAGTCAATATATATTTCAAGTGTGAAAATCCATGTATTTTAGCTAAAAAGAAAGATTTGTGTGAAAAGTGCTCAAAATCGTCCAAATCGTTGAAATATGCAGTAAAACATCATTTTACCATATTTTTCGTTTTTTTCAATGCTTCATTGTATTTCGTATATTTCAGGCGTCATATATTTCATATGTTTTTTTAAAAATACCAAAAGCATTGAAAAAATCGAAAAATATGGTAAAATGATGTTTTACTGCATATTTCAACGATTTGGACGATTTTGAGCACTTTTCACACAAATCTTTCTTTTTAGCTAAAATACATGGATTTTCACACTTGAAATATATATTGACTCAATACTACACTAATATGTCATATTTAAGTTACTTTCAGCATAAAATTCAATTCCATCAGCAATTCTGATAAAAAAAGTTAGAAAATCCTTGAATTTTAGCTAAAATATTAGTTTTGTCTGAAAAGTGTTCTAAATGCTAAAAATCGTCGTAATACGCAGTAAAACATCATTTTATCATATTTTTCGTTTTTTTCAATGCTTTTGGTATTTTTAAAAAATATATGAAATATATGAAATGCTTGAAATATATGAAATAGCTGAAGCATTGAAAAAATCGAGAAATATGGTAAAATGATGTTTTACTGCATATTTCGACGATTTTTAGCATTTAGAACACTTTTCAGACAAACCTGATATTTTAGCTAAAATTCATGGATTTTCAAATTTTTTTATCAGAATTGCTGATGGAATTGAATTTTATGCTGAAAGGAACTTAAATATGACATATTAGTGTAGTATTGAGTCAATATATATTTCAAGTGTGAAAATCCATGTATTTTAGCTAAAAAGAAAGATTTGTGTGGGGAAAAAGTGCTCAAAATCCTCCAAATCGTCGTCGATATATGCAGTTAAAACATAATTTTACCATATTTTTCGATTTTTTCAATGCTTCATTGTATTTCGTATATTTCAGGCGTCATATATTTCATATGTTTTTTTAAAAATACCAAAAGCATTGAAAAAAATCGAAAAATATGGTAAAATGATGTTTTACTGGGGCATATTTTCAACGAATTTGGACGATTTTGAGCACCTTTTCACAGAAACCTTTCTTTTTAGCTAAAAATACATGGATTTTCACACTTGAAATATATATTGGACTCAATACTACACTAATATGTCATAGTTAGGTATTTCAGCATATAAATTTCAATTCCATCAGCAATTCTGATAAAAAAAAAGTTAGAAAATCCTTGAATTTTAGCTAAAATATTAGTTTTGTCTGGAAAAGTGTTCTAAATGCTAAAAATCGTCGTAATACGCAGTAAACATCATTTTACCATATTTCTCGATTTTTTCATGCTTCAGCTATTTCATATATTTCAAGGCATTTCATTGTTTCATATATTTTTTAAAAATACATAAAGCATTGAAAAAACCGAAAATTATGTTAATTATGTGTTTTACTGGTATTACGACGAATTTTTAGCATCTAGAACTCTTTTTCAGACAAAACTAATATTATAGCTAAAAATTCAAGGATTTTCTAATCTTTTTTTTATCAGAATTGCTGATGGAATTGAATTTTATGCTGAATGTAACTTAATATGACTTATTAGTGTAGTATTGAGGGCCAATATATATTTTAGTGTGAAAAATCCATGTATTTGTAGCTTAAAAAAGAAAGGTTTCTGTGAAAGTGTCAAATCGTCCAATCGTTGAAATATGCAGTAAAACTTCTTTTTACCATATTTTTCGATTTTTTCAATGCTTTTGTTTTTTTAAAAAAACATATGAATTATATGAGCCTGTAATATACGATTACAATGAAGCATTGAAAATAAACGAAAAATATGGTAAAATGATGTTTTACTGCCATATTTCACGATTTGGACGATTTTGAGCACTTTTTCACACAATCTTTCTCTTTAGCTAAAATACTTGGATTTCACATCTGAAATTATATTGACTCATACTACACTAAAATGTATATTTAAGTTCCTTTCCAGCATATAATTCAAATTCCATCACAATTCTGATAAAAAAATTTGAAAATCCATGAATTTTAGCTTAAATATCAGGTTTGTCTGCTGAAATTTGTTTCTAAATGCTAAAAATCGTCGAAATATGCAGTAAACATCATTTTACCATATTTCTGATTTTTCAATGCTTTTGGTTATTTGATATTTTAAAAAAAAAATTACAATATGACGCCTGAAATATAGAAATACAATGAAAAAATCACCACCACCAACAGCTACACCATCACCAGGAACAGCTCACCATCACCTGCAACAGCATCACCATCACCTGCAAATAGCATCACCATCACCACAGCAACTCCATCACCAGCAACAGGCATCACCATCACCAGCAACAGCTCACCATCACCGCAACAGCATCACCTTCACCACTCAACACCTCACCAGCAACAGCATCACCATCACCAGCAACAGCATCACCATAACCGGCTAACAGCATCACATCACCACAGCCATCACCATCACCTGCACAGGCAACACCATCACCAGCAACAGCTCACCATCACCACAGCAAACCACCATCACAGCAACAGCATCACCATCTCCACAGCAACACCTTCACCAGCAATACAGCATCACCACAAAACAGCAACAACATTCACAGGAACAGCTTCACCACCACCACAGCTACACCATCACCAGCTACAGTCACTATCACCACGCAACACCATCACCTGCTAACAGCATCACCATCTCTCAGCATCACCTTCACCAGCCAACGCATACACCTTCTCCACAGCAACACCTCCCAGGAACAGCATCTCCATCACCACTGCAAAACACCTTACCTGCTACAGATCACCTCACCTCAGCAACTCCATCACCAGCAATCGCCATCCCCATCTCCACAGCATATCCTTCTCCATGCTAACCTGATCACATTCACATCAGCATTCCACCTCACCCTGCAACAGCTTCTGTCTCCAACCACAGCCTGCTGAAGATGAAGCAAGCAGACTACACCCTTTCACAGGAACAGCAGCCCACCTCACCACTATATGGCAACAACATCTCCAGGAACTGCAAGCACCATCTCAACCTAGCAAACACCATCCCCAGCAACTGCATCCTCCATCACCAGCCATCTCCTCACCAGCGTCTGCAATCACCACCACCACCTGCAACACCATCCAACAGGAACTGGCTTCACAATCACCAGCAAACAGCATCACCTTCACCAAGGCATCAGCATCACCTATCACCACAGCAACACCCTTCACCTGCAACAGCATCACCATCACCAGCAACTGCATCACCACACAGCAACGCCATCACCTTTCCACAGCATACACCATCACCAGCAACGCATCACCATCACAGCAAACAGCATCACCATAAACCGGACAACTGCATCACCATCACAACAGCAACACCATCCACCAGAAACAGCATCCCCATCACCAGCAACTGCATCACATCGCCACAGCAATCACCATCACCTGGAACTGCATCACCATCACACAGCAACTAGCATCCACTTAGCTACACATCATCCATCACCACAGCAGCAACAGCATGCAACACCATCACCAGCTACAGCATCACATTCCATCACCAGCAACAGCATCTCCATTCACCACTGCAGAGCAACACCATCCCTGCCAACAGCATATCCATCACCACTGGCAACACCATGACCAGCAACAGCTATCACCATCACAACAGCTAACACCATCACCAGCAACAGCATCACCATCACCACAGCTACACCATCACCAGGAACAGCTTCTCCATCTCCACAGCAACAGCCTCACCGCAACAAGCGGTCACCATCACTCCAGCAACACCATCACCTGCACAGCATCACCTTCACTCCTGCAACACCATCACCGAGCAACAGCATCACCACCACCTAAGAACACCATCACCGCAAACAGCATCTCCATCACCTCAGCAAACACATCACCAGGATCAGCATTCACCATCACCACAGCAACACAATCGCCAGCAAACAGCATCACCATCACCACTGCAACACCATCACCTGGAACACGAATCACCAGCACCACAGCAAACACCTCACACAGCAAAGCCATCACCATCACCACATGCGAAACACCAGCACAGCCACACCATCACCACAGCTACACCATCCCAGCAACAGCGTCACCATCACCAGCAACAGCATCACCATCACCATAGCAACACCATCACCAGCAACAGCGTCAACTGATGAATGTTAGGTGTAGGAAGTAGGTCAGGTACATATTGAGAGGTGACCTAAGTCACCTGATGAATGTTAGGTGTAGGAAGTAGGTCAGGTACATATTGAGAGGTGACCTAAGTCACCTGATGAATGTTAGGTGTAGGAAGTGGTCTGGTATATTGAGAGGTGACCTAAGTCACCTGTTGAATGTTAGGTGTAAGGAAGTAGGTAGGTACATATTGAGAAGGTGACCTAAGGTCGCCTGATCGAATGTTAGGTGTGAAGTAGGTAAGGTACATATTGAGAGGTCACCTTAAGGTCACTGATGTATGTTAGGTGTAGGATGTAGGTCAGGTACTTATTGGAGAGGTGACCTAAGTACCTGATTGATGTTAGGTGTAGGAAGTAGGTCAGGTACATATTGAGAGGTGACCTAAGTCACCTGATGAATGTTAGGTGTAGGAAGTAGGTCAGGTACATATTGAGAGGTGACCTAAGTCACCTGATGAATGTTAGGTGTAGGAAGTAGGTCAGGTACATATTGAGAGGTCACCTAAGTCACCTGATGAATGTTAGGTGTAGGAAGTAGGTCAGGTACATATTGAGAGGTGACCTAAGTCACCTGATGAATGTTAGGTGTAGGAAGTAGGTCACGTGCAGGAAAGTCATTACGACTTCGTGAGTCGTGTCCCGTGGGAGAATTGGACCTGCCTCGCATAGGCCAGTAGGCTTGCTGGGATCCATAAAAGTTAGGCCTACAGTCTCTACAGAAAATTAAAACTGTGCTAGTTAAGTCGTTTATTTCTGTTTTCTTAGCAAGAAGCCTAAATTAATTTTTATTGGCCGAAGCTGAGCCAATCAGCGCTAAAATCCTCTCTGCTTCAGCCAATCAGCGTCAAGATTCGTCTCTCAGCGGCATCACCAAGTTATTTAAAAGTGGACAAATTTTTATAACGGATCATATCCGAGTGAACCTCCGCCCCTCAAGGTTCCTTGATGTTGGTGAGGGGCTCTTGATTATAATAATAATCCACTGAACTCTCCCCTCAAGGAAGGTTCCTTGATGTTGGTGAGGGGCTCTTGATTATAACAATAATCCACTGAACTCTCCCCTCAAGGAAGGTTCCTTGATGTTGGTGAGGGGCTCTTGATTATAACAATAATCCGCTGAACTCTCCCCTCAAGGAAGGTTCCTTGATGTTGGTGAGGGGCTCTTGATTATAATAATAATCCGCTGAACTCTCCCCTCAAGAAGGTTCCTTGATGTTGGTGAGGGGCTCTTATTATATTAATATCGCTGAACCTCCCCTCAAGGAAGGTTCCTTGATGTTGGTGAGGGGCTCTTGATTATAACTAATAATCCACTGAACTCTCCCCTCAAGGAAGGTTCCTTGATGTTGGTGAGGGGCTCTTGATTATAATAATAATCCGCTGAACTCTCCCCTCAAGGAAGGTTCCTTGATGTTGGTGAGGGGCTCTTGATTATAATAATAATCCACTGAACTCTCCCCTCAAGGAAGGTTCCTTGATGTTGGTGAGGGGCTCTTGATTATAACAATAATCCGCTGAACTCTCCCCTCAAGGAAGGTTCCTTGATGTTGGTGAGGGGCTCTTGATTATAATAATAATAATCCGCTGAACTCTCCCCTCAAGGAAGGTTCCTTGATGTTGGTGAGGGGCTCTTGATTATAATAATAATCCACTGAACTCTCCCTCAAAAAAGGTTCCTTGATGTTGGTGAGGGGCTCTTGATTATAATAATAATCCGCTGAACTCTCCCCTCAAGGAAGGTTCCTTGATGTTGGTGAGGGGTTCTTGATTATAATAATAATCCGCTGAACTCTCCCCTCAAGGAAGGTTCCTTGATGTTGGTAGGGGCTCTTGATTATAATAATAATAATCCGCTGAACTCTCCCCTCAAGGAAGGTTCCTTGATGTTGGTGAGGGGCTCTTGATTATAATAATAATCGCTGAACTCTCCCCTCAAGGAAGGTTCCTTGATGTGGTGAGGGGTCTCTTGATTTAAAATAATCGCTGAACTCTCCCTCAAGGAAGGTTCCTGATGTTGGTGAGGGGCTCTTGATTATAATAATCTGCTGAACTCTCCCTCAAGAAGGTTCCTTGATGTTGGTGAGGGGCTCTTGATTATAATAATAATCCGCTGAACTCTCCCCTCAAGGAAGGTTCCTTGATGTTGGTGAGGGGCTCTTGATTATAATAATAATCTGCTGAACTCTCCCCTCAAGGAAGGTTCCTTGATGTTGGTGAGGGGCTCTTGATTATAACAATAATCGCTGAACTCTCCCCTCAAGGAAGGTTCCTTGATGTTGGTGAGGGGCTCTTGATTATAATAATAATCCGCTGAACTCTCCCCTCAAGGAAGGTTCCTTGATGTTGGTGAGGGGCTCTTGATTATAATAATCTGCTGAACTCTCCCCTCAAGGAAGGTTCCTTGATGTTGGTGAGGGGCTCTTGATTATAACAATAATCTGCTGAACTCTCCCCTCAAGGAAGGTTCCTTGATGTTGGTGAGGGGCTCTTGATTATAATAATCTGCTGAACTCTCCCCTCAAAAAAGGTTCCTTGATGTTGGTGAGGGGCTCTTGATTATAACAATAATCCGCTGAACTCTCCCCTCAAGGAAGGTTCCTTGATGTTGGTGAGGGGCTCTTGATTATAATAATAATCTGCTGAACTCTCCCCTCAAGGAAGGTTCCTTGATGTTGGTGAGGGGCTCTTGATTATAACAATAATCCGCTGAACTCTCCCCTCAAGGAAGGTTCCTTGATGTTGGTGAGGGGCTCTTGATTATAATAATCTGCTGAAATCTCCCCTCAAAAAAGGTTCCTTGATGTTGGTGAGGGGCTCTTGATTATAACAATAATCCCTGAACTCTCCCTCAAGGAAGGTTCCTTGATGTTGGTGAGGGGCTCTTGATTATAAATATCTGCTGAAATCTCCCCTCAAAAAAGGTTCCTTGATGTTGGTGAGGGGCTCTTGATTATAACAATAATCTGCTGAACTCTCCCCTCAAGGAAGGTTCCTTGATGTTGGTGAGGGGCTCTTGATTATAATAATAATCTGCTGAACTCTCCCCTCAAGGAAGGTTCCTTGATGTTGGCGAGGGGCTCTTGATTATAACAATAATCCTCTGAACTCTAACCTCAAGGAAGGTCCTTCATGTTCGTGAGGGGCTCTTGATTATAATAATAATCCGCTGAACTCTCCCCTCAAGGAAGGTTCCTTGATGTTGGTGAGGGGCTCTTGATTATAATAATAATCCGCTGAACTCTCCCCTCAAGGAAGGTTCCTTGATGTTGGTGAGGGGCTCTTGATTATAATAATAATCCGCTGAACTCTCCCCTCATGGAAGGTTCCTTGATGTTGGTGAGGGGCTCTTGATTAATATAATAATCCGCTGAACTCTCCCCTCAAGGAAGGTTCGTTGATTTGGTGAGGGGCTCTTGATTATAATAATAATCCGCTGAACTCTCCCCTCAATGAAGGTTCCTCGATGTTGGTGAGGGGCTCTTGATTATTATAATAATCCGCTGAACTCTCCCCTCAAGGAAGGTTCCCTGATGTTGGTGAGGGGCTCTTGATTATAATAATAATCCGCTGAACTCTCGCCTCAAGGAAGGTTCCTTGATGTTGGTGAGGGGCTCTTGATTATAATAATAATCCGCTGAACTCTCCCCTCAAGGAAGGTTCCTTGATGTTGGTGAGGGGCTCTTGATTATAACAATAATCTGCAGAACTCTCCCCTCAAAGAAGGTTCCCTGATGTTGGTGAGGGGCTCTTGATTATAACAATAACCTGCTGAACTCTCCCCTCAAGGAAGGTTCCTTGATGTTGGTGAGGGGCTCTTGATTATAACAATAACCTGCTGAACTCTCCCCTCAAGGAAGGTTCCTTGATGTTGGTGAGGGGCTCTTGATTATAATAATAATCCGCTGAACTCTCCCCTCAAGGAAGGTTCCTTGATGTTGGTGAGGGGCTCTTGATTATAATAATCTGCTGAACTCTCCCCTCAAGGAAGGTTCCTTGATGTTGGTGAGGGGCTCTTGATTATAATAATAATCCGCTGAACTCTCCCCTCAAGGAAGGTTCCTTGATATTTATGAGGGGCTCTTGATTATAATAATAATCTGCTGAACTCTCCCCTCAAGGAAGGTTCCTTGATGTTGGTGAGGGGCTCTTGATTATAATAATAATCCGCAGAACTCTCCCCTCAAGGAAGGTTCCTTGATGTTGGTGAGGGGCTCTTGATTATATTAATAATCCGCTGAACTCTCCCCTCAAGGAAGGTTCCTTGATGTTGGTGAGGGGCTCTTGATTATAATAATAATCCGCTGAACTCTCCCCTCAAGGAAGGTTCCTTGATGTTGGTGAGGGGCTCTTGATTATAATAATAATCCACTAAACTCTCCCCTCAAGGAAGGTTCCTTGATGTTGGTGAGGGGCTCTTGATTATAATAATAATCTGCTGAACTCTCCCCTCAAGGAAGGTTCCTTTATGTTGGTGAGGGGCTCTTGATTATAACAATAATCTGCTGAACTCTCCTCTCAAGGAAGGTTCCTTGATGTTGGTGAGGGCTCTTGATTATAAAATAATCTCGCTGAACTCTCCCCTCAAGAAGGTTCCTTGATGTTGGTGAGTGGGCTCTTGATTATAAAATAATCCTGCTGAACTCTCCCCTCAAGAAAGGTTCCTTGATGTTGGTGAGGGGCTCTTGATTATAATAATAATCCGCTGAACTCTCCCCTCAAGGAAGGTTCCTTGATGTTGGTGAGGGGCTCTTGATTATAATAATAATCCACTGAACTCTCCCCTCAAGGAAGTTTCCTTGATGTTGGTGAGGGGCTCTTGATTATAATAATCCGCTGAACTCTCCCCTCAAGGAAGGTTCCTTGATGTTGGTGAGGGGCTCTTGATTATAATAATAATCCGCTGAACTCTCCCCTCAAGGAAGGTTCCTTGATGTTGGTGAGGGGCCCTTGATTATAATAATAATCTGCTGAACTCTCCCCTCAAAGAAGGTTCCTTGATGTTGGTGAAGGGCTCTTGATTATAACAATAATCCGCTGAACTCTCCCCTCAAGTAAGGTTCCTTCATGTTGGTGAGGGGCTCTTGATTATAATAATAATCCACTGAACTCTCCCCTCAAGGAAGGTTCCTTGATGTTGGTGAGGGGCTCTTGATTATAATAATAATCCGCTGAACTCTCCCCTCAAGGAAGGTTCCTTGATGTTGGTGAGGGGCTCTTGATTATAATAATAATCTGCTGAACTCTCCCCTCAAGGAAGGTTCCTTGATGTTGGTGAGGGGCTCTTGATTATAATAATAATAATCCGCTGAACTCTCCCCTCAAGGAAGGTTCCTTGATGTTGGTGAGGGGCTCTTGATTATAATAATAATCCGCTGAACTCTCCCCTCAAGTTAAGGTTCCTTGATGTATGTGAGGGGCTCTTGATTATAATAATAATCCGCTGAACTCTCCCCTCAAGGAAGGTTCCTTGATGTTGGTGAGGGGCTCTTGATTATAACAATAATCTGCTGAACTCTCCCCTCAAGGAAGGTTCCTTGATGTTGGTGAGGGGCTCTTGATTATAATAATAATCCGCTGAACTCTCCCCTCAAGGAAGGTTCCTTGATGTTGGTGAGGGGCTCTTGATTATAATAATAATCTGCTGAACTCTCCCCTCAAGGAAGGTTCCTTGATGTTGGTGAGGGGCTCTTGATTATAACAATAATCTGCTGAACTCTCCCTCAAGGAAGGTTCCTTGATGTTGGTGAGGGGCTCTTGATTATAATAATAATCCGCTGAACTCTCCCTCATGGAAGGTTCCTTGATGTTGGTGAGGGGCTCTTGATTACAATAATAATCCGCTGAACTCTCCCCTCAAGGAAGGTTTCTTGATGTTGGTGAGGGGCTCTTGATTATAATAATAATCTGCTGAACTCTCCCCTCAAGGAAGGTTCCTTGATGTTGGTGAGGGGCTCTTGATTATAATAATAATCTGCTGAACTCTCCCCTCAAGGAAGGTTCCTTGATGTTGGTGAGGGGCTCTTGATTATAATAATAATCAGCTGAACTCTCCCCTCAAGGAAGGTTCCTTGATGTTGGTGAGGGGCTCTTGATTATAATAATAATCCGCTGAACTTTGGAAATGTTGGGAATATTGTGAGAGTCGTTCCTCAGGGAAGGATGTTACACCCCTGGCAGGTCGACACGTCAACCACAGGTCACTGCTCCACCTGAACCTGTGACAACACCAGGTCAACTATCATACCTGCTCTACCTGACCTTGACAACACCAGGTCAACTATCATACCTGCTCTACCTGACCTTGACAACACCAGGTCAACTATCATACCTGCTCTACCTGACCTTGACAACACCAGGTCAACTATCATACCTGCTCTACCTGACCTTGACAACACCAGGTCAACTATCATACCTGCTCTACCTGACCTTGACAACACCAGGTCAACTATCATACCTGCTCTACCTGACCTTGACAACACCAGGTCAACTATCATGCCTGCTCTACCTGACCTTGACAACACCAGACCAAGGTCCACTTGACCTTGACAACAACAGGTGTAGCTCTGGTAGCGGGAATGAGTGATACTCTTTTGAGGACTCGTTACTTTATCTGTGGTCTAGTACATAGGCAGTGTGTTTAAGTGCTCTGGAGGCCTAGCCCCAGCTGATAGACAGAGTGAGTAGACTTTTTGTCTGAATGACGTCGGCTGAAAGATGTCAGCACCATAGTGCCCTGAAAAATAAACTCTCTCTCTCTCTCTCTCTCTCTCTCTCTCTCTCTCTCTCTCTCTCTCTCTCTCTCTCTCTCTCTCTCTCTCCTCTCTCTCTCTCTCTCTCTCTTCTCTTTCTCTCTCTCTATCTCTCTCTCTTTCTCAGCAACAGGGCACAGAACACAGAATAAAACAGATATATACATGTGGACATGGACAAAAAAAGAAAACTTCTTTCAGGGAGAGACAAAAAAAAGGCTGGGTGTGCTGAAGATCGTGGTCCAAGGCAATGAGCCACGGTGGGCATCACTGCCCGCCTTGCTGCATCTGGACAGATAGTGCAACACAGGAGACGTCGCTGCTGCTGAGCTATGGTGTATCAGGGTTCGGAATGGTGAATCATCATGGAGTACAGACACCATGCCCAGCCCTTCTAGGGTAGGGTAGGTGCCTGAGAGCCGGAGCTTCCTTTAGGGGGGGTCATGAAGGAGGCTACTTTTTTGCTGTTTGTTAATTTCGATTCGACTTTCTTTCATTTTTTTGTACGTAAAGAAGCACCTTCATATAATGTGACCAAGTTTCACATATGATAGCTCAAAAACAATTGAGAAA
This sequence comes from Cherax quadricarinatus, assembly GCF_026875155.1. Lineage (NCBI taxonomy): Eukaryota > Metazoa > Arthropoda > Malacostraca > Decapoda > Parastacidae > Cherax > Cherax quadricarinatus. The sequence continues at coordinate 58,910,842 of NC_069403.1, forward strand.
AAAAATTCATTTACTAATATCATACATATTGCAAGGTGCCGTCGAAGTGGACTCTGGAGAAGTTGTTTTGGCATTATCAACACATTAAAACAATGCTAAACTGTATTTACTAATGATTGCCGTTCTGTAATTTATCCTTTCTTCATCTTAAAAAAATAATTATTTTGTATGATTTTTGACTTTCACCAAATATCTGACGTTTTGCCCTCCCACAAAATCAAAACAAAATATAATATCTCAAAAAGCGATCCATGGGAATTCGTAAAGCAATCTTTCCTTAATGTTCTCTGTGAAATTAGCATTACATACCTGCTATTATATAACGAAGTTACGTGCTCATATATGTAATAACTTAACTTCCGAGATATCCGCGAAAATCAGCCGGACCCACCAATTTTTAATTAATAAATTAATTCGGAGGAATAAAATAACATTTTTAATAGAGTCTGTGGATGATTAGATAATCCCATACGTTTAAGGCCAAGTTGTCGTAGTTTTCAAATAAGTCTGGATAAGAAAGAGAATGTAAGGCCTGTTGAGATGGGAACTATATATTCACCAGGTACGGCTTGGGAATTCCATTAATAATTACCATACTGGGTATGCTTAACCGAACTTCTCTCGTATTTAGGAGTTAGGCCTTATGCAGTGTTGATAATGGAAGATAAAATAACGAATGCAAGACATAAATTCAGGGTTATATTGACCATTTTCACACGCAGACCGTCCCGTAATGGAATGTATATCATGACGTAGACAGACTCTGCAAAATGGCAGTAGCGGCAGTGTTCCTTGTTTGTTGGAAAACAGTACTGTATAGTCCCTCCCACTTAATCTTGATACTCTACAATTCTTGTCAATTAGTGTATTTAGGAAAGAATTAATAAAATTATCTACTTTCCGAAGTATATATCCTTTTGGATTATTGAATTACACAATCATGATATTTAAATTTGCAGTGTTGCATACACTGTAAACCTAAAAGCCCGTGATGGAAAATACCAATAACCCCATAGAAGAAGTATTTACAACCATACCCGGCCGATTGAACCCTTGGTAGAAGTCTCAGAACAATGCTCGGTTACCATTGCTGTTGCCACATAAGTTCACCAACTAGTATTTTCACCATAGGAAGATTAAACCATCATTTGAATGAATTTTTTTACAGGAAAAACATTTCGTTCGCGCTGGGATCAAAACCCCCGTTACTCCATAAGATGATTCAATTCTCACCCTTGGGGAGGGATGGCAGACCAGAGAGGCCTGGGTTGTGGCTAAGGCCTGGGGACAGTTGTCCCAAGATGAGGAGTACTTGTGCCTCTCCCATGGAGACTTTGGTCCAGACCCTCCCAAAGAGGGAGCCAGCCGGGGCCCCCACTTGGACAAGGCCGGGCCGGAGAATACCGGCTATATTTAATTATAATAACCATGGAGTAGTCCCGATATGTTCTCAGGATGTCACTTCCAAACATTTTAGTATTTTCTGCAAAGGAATAAGAGCGGACATGTCTCGCGTCATGAGATGAGGACAGTAAGACACATTGTGCAACGTAAGATAAACTGTGCAACATAAAGTGCAACAGTAAGATAATGTTGTACATGCGTCTTTTTTTAAATCTATCGGTATTTGGGAAAAGAAGAGGGAATTTTTGTTCCACAGAGGCCGTGCGCCTCTTTGGGCCCCGGTAGTGTACTGCCACATGGGCAAACACCACAGCAAGACAATATACATTAACTTAAATGCGTTTAGAAATCTTCCTATGAGGATAACTAAGGGCCCTGAATCTGCACTCTCTAGAAAGACGTAGAATTTGGGGGTATATTGAGGGTGTATAAATGGAAAAACACGGAAAAATAAAGGGATGTAAATATTTGTTGAAAATATCAGCCTAGACAGACTCGAGCAATGGTTTTAAATTGGAAAAATTCAGATTAAAGGGAAGGATATAGGAAAAATACTGGTTTGGTAATAGGTTGTGGATGATTGGAACAAGCTCCCAAGTACCGTTGTAGAGCCAGAAAGTTTGTGTAGCTTTAAAATAGGTTGGGATAAATACATGAGTGGATGTGGGTGGGTGGGGAGTTGGACCTGATAGCTTGTGCTACCAGGGTCGGTTGCCGTGTTTTCCTACCTTAAGTCAAAGTGACCTGACCTGACTAGGTTGGGTGCATTGGCTTAACCGGTAGGAGACTTGACCTGCCTCGCAATGGCCGTAGGCCTTCTGCAGTGTTATACGAAGATTAAACATACACGAATTGCAAGACATACATGAGTGGGTGCAGGTGGGTTTGAGTTGGACCTGACTGGCTTGTGCTACTACGTCAGATGCCGTGTTCCTTCCTTAAGTGAATGTGACCTGATCTGACTAGGTTAGGGCGGTGGGAGACTTGGACCTGCCTCGTATGGGCCAGTAGGCCTGCCGCAGTGTTCCTTCTTCGCCCTGGAAAACAGTTGTCACTGTGGTAGCCTCCGACTTAACTCTTTACTCTTACTCTTTTCATTCCGTGTTTTGGAAAATTAAAAATTCATCTCACTTTTCCAGTTATTTCCCTTTTGCTCGTTTTGTACATTGTTACACCAATCATCTGACTTTTCAAACTCTTTTGGAGTGTCTGTACACTACTACTGTAGAGAACTAAAAGGCACAATACCGTGACTGGAACAATACACAAATAACCCGCACATAAGACAGAAGAGTTTACAAACCATACCCCGGCCGGGATTGAACCCGCGGTCAGAGAGTCTCAGAACTCCAGCCCGTCGCGTTAGCCACTAGACCAGCTAGCCACAATAAGATTCATCCAACTAGGTATATTTCTACACCATAGGAAGGTTAGCACAGGCCACCACTGTGACCACAAATGCAAGTTTTTACAGACGAATCTCCAGCTAGCGTGGCCGTGACAAACTCTAGCTCAAGTCCCCTCACTGCCGTTAACATGACTCACGAAATCGTAATGACACGATAGCAAACAAACCATACCCCCGGCCGGGACTGAACCCGCGGTCTAGTGGCTAACGCGACGGGCTGGAGTTTTGAGACTCTCTGACCGCGAGTTCAATCCCGGCCGGGGTATGGTTTGTTTGCAATCGTGTCATTAATATTTCTTGAGTCAGAGAAGAGTTTACAAACGCAATTATATTTTGGTTACCTTCCCAAGGTAGGTAAAGTGTTTCCTGGCACTGGTTTTAGCCAGCCGATGACCCACCATTGGAGGGACTGAATTTGGGTGGGAGTTGAACATCAATTAATAGGATTACCAAGGCTTATTCTATGGGTAATGCTGAAAGTGGGTTGGGCACATGTTTTTGTTAGTGGGTTTGGGTTTGAGGACCTGCCTAGTATGGGTCAGTAAGCCTGAGCAGTGTTCCTCCTTTCATATGTTCCTATGTCCTAAGGGTCCGATAATTGCTAGAGGCAGGAGATATCTGATCTAAACCTACCATGGGCAAGAATGCTGTCAGACATTTTATATCTCGCTCACCTATGCCACATCATACCCACGTGACTCGTCATTTGCATTCACAGTTGGTGTATACAGACAAGAGACAAACGGTAATAATGTTAATAAAAAAAAATGAGATGCAGGGGAAAGGAAAAAAAAGGAGAGGAGGGGGGTGAAAAAAGAAGAGGGAGGGAACAGAACAGAGGAGATACAAGGGATGGTAAAGCACAGAAAGAAGGCTCCAAATTTATGCCAGCCATGATGGGATCAGTTCCACGATGGTTGGCTCTTATGAGGTTCCACCCGACCCTAGATTACCGTATGGTCTGGAGCCTCGCTAGCTGCGGCAGATGATGGGAGACAGGCAGACGCCTGAGGACCCCGCCCCCCACTCCCACATCTTAGCTCCTTTCCCTAGCCTCCCCTAGCTCCGGCTGATGATAGATGGGCTGGGATGCCCTCCCCCCTCACAGGAGAGTAAGTTTATTCAGGTATACACAAATATAGTTACATAGAATTATCATACATAGCAGCATATGTGTAGAGAACCTATAATAACCCAAAAAAGTCAGAGTGACTTATTTCCATTGGGGTCCTTTGCTAATTTCCACTGAGAATGTGAAGATAGTCTTGATGGAGCAAGTCTGTCAGGTGCCGTCTTAAGATAAGATAAGATTTCGTTCGGATTTTTAACCCCGGAGGGTTAGCCACCCAGGATAACCCAAGAAAGTCAGTGCGTCATCGAGGACTGTCTAACTTATTTCCATTGTGGTCCTTAATCTTGTCCCCCAGGATGCGACCCACACCAGTCGACTAACACCCAGGATGCGACCCACACCAGTCGACTAACACCCAGGTACCTATTTGCTGCTAGGTGAACAGGACAATAGGTGTAAGGAAACGTTTCGAAATGTTTCCACCCGCCGGGAATCGAACCCGGGCCCTCCGTGTGTGAAGCGGGAGCTTTAGCCACCAGGCCACCGGGCCACCATTATCATAGTCTCTCTGTGAGAATAAGCCACGGTACCAGCCACTTTACCGTGGTTGGAATAATTTTAAACTAACCCAGATTTAGTCCAGGACAGGACGAGACCAATGGCCAAACCTCAAATTTTGGCCATCATCACGTGCCCCTGGTCACCTAGAAGTACGCTGACAGCTGCTGGTTGGCGGAGAACCATTGTCAAGTCGTTAATGAGCAAGACACACGTGCACCAGTTGGGTATCTATATTGTTCAAACGTTTCGTCTACACAGTAGGCTTCTTCAGTCAAATATAGAGGTTGAGTAGTGAAATGAAGATGATGTAATCAGTCCGTCAACCTTAGAGAAATAGTATTTGAGGTGGTCAGTCCCTCAGCCTGGTCCATGGTCTGGAACAATATGAAGCTGAAGCATGTCGATATTTTATACCATTTTCAGACACTGCAAACACACGGTAACTTGGTACAGAGGACATCTTTCACACTTCATCGCCAACCTTTGTGTAGCTTTAAAAATAGGTTGGATAAATACATGATGGATGTGGTTGGGTGGTGAGTTGGACCTGATAGCTTGTGCTACCAGGTCGGTTGCCGTGTTCCTCCTTTAAGTCAATGTGACCTGACCTGACAAGGTTGGGTGCATTGGCTTAAGCGGTAGGAGACTTGGACCTGCCTCGCATGGGCCAGTAGGCCTTCTGCAGTGTTCCTTCGTTCTTATGTTCTTATGTTCTAACTATGACTCAAGAAATTCGCCTAACTATGAGTGAGAAGGGTTGGATTCCAGATGGACCTGCCTTCTTACTTCTACCAGTGAATCCCGTCCCCTGCAACATCTTCCAGATCTTCCAGCTCACCTTCCACAGTATTTATGACTGTATTCTCATACTTCAGTTTCATAACATTCCAGACCATGGAGCTGAACTCTTCTCCAGGCTGATGGACTGACCACCTCAAATGCTATTTCTCAAAGGTTGGTGGACTGATTGCATCATTTCACTACACTTACTGCCTCTGTATTTGACTGAAGAAGACTACAGAATAGATGGAATGTTCCAACAGCACAGTTGTCGCCTGTTGTACATGTGTCTTAATCATCATCAGAGGCTTGTTTATTTAAGAAGTTATATATCTGTAGTGGTCTGGTGGCCTGGTGGTTAACGCTCTGGCTTCACACGGTGAGGGCCTGGGTTCGATTCCCAGCCAGAGTACAAACATTGGACGTATTTCTTTCCACCTGTTGTCTATGTTCCCCATCAGTAAAATGGGTACCTGGGTGTTAGTCGACTGGTGTGGGTCGCATCCTGGGACACTGACCTAAGGAGGCCTGGTCACAGACCGGGCCGCGGGGGCGTTGACCCCCGGAACTCTCTCCAGATAAACTCCAGTGTGCAGTTATCCTACCCTTGGATAAGACTTTGACACTGACGTGGCTAGTTCATCCTGTGGAGGGAAGTGCACAAGCATATGGATACACAAAAGGCCTAGGAACTAGGCCCCAAAAGGTTAACAAGAGTATATCTGGATTTATATCTACAGTTCACTTATCTGTTTAAAGTAAATTTTAAATATTTGCTTATATATCTGGTATTTTTATTAATAAAATATCTTTACATGTACACGGTTTTTATACTATTTAAAATTTTTTCAAAAAGTGGCAAATTTAAAAAATATTACAAAAAATTTTAATACCTACCAATTTTATAAGGGGAAAAACCACATGTTAAGTTTGGACCATGCTTAACATTGGAAAGTTTCCCCACAGGGAAATAGCCTTTTAAAGAGGAACTTTAAAGGAAGGTGGGTAATCAGCCCCTCAAAAAGGCGAGGGGAGAATTTTTGTAAATGTCCCAATTGGGGTGGAGGGGTTTTTATACTTGTGGGGGAGTACAGATAGGGGGGTAAGGGGTAATATAGGGAATTTGGGTGACGTGAAGGGGTGGGGGTGGGGTCAGGGTATTTAATTAGTAAAAAGAGGGGGGTGGGGTGAACAGGCGGGGGGGGGGTAAGGGAATTTGTCAAGTTTTTGGGGGGTGAGGTAAAGAGGGGAGGGGGTTGGGGTTATACATCAATGGTTTTGAAAGGGGTGCAAGGTTGAAATTTTTTGAAAACCCCCTGACGCAAAGTCTGAAGTTGGTAAAAGGTTTGAAAAACCAAAAGTTGGACTGATAAAAGCCTGTGTGGCAAAAAGTTCCTGAATAAAGATTCCCATATGCTGCATAAGTGTCTCAATCTTCAAATTGGGGTTTTTTTAAAACCCAAATTCATCAACTGTCAGAACGAGCATATGGGATTTTTTTACAAGAATTTTCAAACACTTGTTAACCCTTTGGGACGAAGCCTACTTCGACTAGTGGATGGTCCATTTTGACCGCCCCCACCTGTTCCGCACTCATACGGGTTTTAAAACCCAGTTCGGCCTTGCTGACATTTAAAAGATTGAGGGGAAAAAAACAATCGACCCCAGGTTGAGGGACTGTTCCCCTCATTCTCCTCTCCTTACCCCTTTCCCTCTTTGATTGGATATGAACCCACTTGTGGCGAAATTTCGAAAAAATTCCCTTGTCAAGTGTCTAAATTTTCGACATATTATATAGAAAGTTGGTTTTCAGGATTTAGGTTGGGTGCCCAACAACCCACCCAATGAAAAGGGTACTGACGAGGGGAGGACACATTTTTCGTAAAAAAACCCCCCCAAAGCAAAGTACTGGGGCGACCACATCGGGGTTGATGGTCGAAACCCAAACTGGGGTATAAGGTGAAAATTCCCCCCAAAAAAAAAAACCCCCCCCCCCCCCCCCCCCCCCCCCCCCCCCCCCCCCCCCCCCCCCCCCCGGGGAATATAAAAACCTTATACTTGTTCGACAAAAAGTCCTTAACATAATTTTTAGGTTTGTGATTTTGGAATAAAAAAAGATTTATAATTTAAAAACTGGAATTTAAGGGAAGGTAAATCCCCCCTCCCCAAAAAAACCCCCCAGAGGTGAAATATACCCCAAATTAGGGGGAAAAAATTTAAAAAGTTAAAGGACCCAAGCTTTCAATATCCCAAAAAAAGGGAAACCCCCTTAAATTAGTTCGACAGCGGGGGGGGGCCTCTTTACGGGTGTCAAAAAAACCCTGCATGGGGGCCCCAAAAGGGCGGGTTTTGTGAAGCCACGGGGGGGGTTCCCCCGTGCATTCCGGAATGCCCGGGGTTTCCTCGTCCCTCGAGTGCGATTTGTTCATTTTTCCCTGGAGGGTGGGCCCGGGATAAAGGTCGTTACGGAGGTTAACCGGTACCCAATCTTGCCCCCCGGATGAAACCCCCCCTACTAACCCCAGGATAAAAAAATTTTAAAGGAATTTTTTTCTGGGAAAAAAAAACCCAACCCCAGTACGGGAAAACCCGGGCCTAAGTAAAAACCGTAAATGACAGGGACCTAATTTTTCATTTAGTAAAGGGGGGCCAAAATCTTTTTGGGGGAAAATTTCCCACAAGTTTTTGATTGCCCAAAAATGATAAATTAAAGGGGTTTAAGCCAAAAGCGGTTGGTGTCCCGGTCACCATGGTTCCTGGTTCGATCTGGGCCGGTAAAAACTTTTGAAAATGTTTCCAGCCCTGTTTTTTCCCTGTTCCCCTAGCAGTAAGTAGGTCTGGGGTTTTTTTGGTGCGGGTGGCACCCTGGGGGAGTGGTGTATTCCTCAATGGGGAAAACTTTGAAAAAACTGAGGTTAGAAAACGTTTGGGCTGTAAAATTGTTATTGTAAATAAAAAAATATACAAAATTTATATTCGTAGCGATAAATATGTAGACAGAAACCAAATATAAGTATGACCCAATAAAATGTTTAAAAAAACAAATATACATTATAGAACCCAAAAAAATGACAGAAAACCCGTTACATGTATTTTAACCCAATAAAAATGTATAGGCCGAGTTACTGTATAGAACCAATAAAAAAGTACAGAACCAAGTATACAGTATGAACGAATAAAAAAAGTTGACCGATATCATGTATGAACCATAAAATGTTTTTAAAAGCCGAGTATACATGTATGAACCGAAAAAAAATGTTTCAGAACCAAGTTAATGTATAGAAAGAATAAAAAAATACGAACCAAGTATAAAGTTAGAAAACCCAATAAAAAGTACAGAACCAAGATACATGTATAGAACGAAAAAAAATTAAGACCCAAAATTTTCATGTTAGAACCCGAAAAAAATGTACAGAACCCGTATACATTTTAGAACCGAAAAAAAAATATACAGAACCAAGTATACTGTATAGAACGAATAAAAAAAATACAGAACCCAAATATCATGTATAGAAAAAGAATAAAAGTCGAGCCCTGTATCTGTATAGAACGAAAAAAATGTACAGAACCAAGTATAATGTTAGAACCGGTATATAGACGAAAATTTCTATCGTGTGAAGCCCGTTTGTGACAGTTAAGTTACATATTTGAGGAGGTGGTAAGGTAGGGATGGGGGCAGTTTTTGATATACATACATGAAGCTGAAGGTGGGGAGTATAATACATGATGGAAGGGGGAGAGTATCATACTGAAACTGAAGGTGGAGGTATACATACATGAAACTGAAGGTGGGAGTATACTACTGATGCTGAAGGTGGAGGTTACATACATGAAACTGAAGGTGGAGATAAATACATGAAGCTGAAAGGGGAGAGTATAATACATGATGTGAAGGTGGAGGGGTTACATAATGAAGTAAAAGGGGGAGAGTATCATACAGAAGCTGAAGGTGGGGAGTATACTACATGAAGTGAAAGGGGGAGGGATACTACATGAAGTGAAAGGGGAGGATATAATACATGAAGTGAAGGTGGAGGTATAAACATGATGCTGAAGGTGGGAGTATACATAATGAAACGAGGTGGAGAGTATACATACATGAAGCTGAAAGGGGGGAGTATCATACTGAAGGAAGGTGGAGAGTTCATACATGTTGTGAAGGTGGGAGTATACATACATGTTGTGAAGGTGGGGTATACAAAATGAAGCGAGGTGGAGAGTATACTAAAAGTTTTCTGAAGGGGGAGAGTATCATCATGAAGCTGAAGGTGGGAGTATACTCTGAAGCTGAAGGTGGGGGTATACATACTGAAGGAAGGTGGGGATTTTAATAATGTTGCTGAAGGGGGAGAGTATACATACATGAAGTGAAAGGGGGGGTTTTACATACATGAAGTGAAGGTGGAGGTATAATACATGATGCGAAGGTGGAGAGATTCTACATGAAGCTGAAGGTGGAGAGATACATACATGAAGCTGAAAAGGGGGAGAGATACATAATGTTGCTGAAGGTGGAGATATACTACATGGTGAAGGTGGAGAGTATACAACTTTAAGTGAAGGGGGGAGAGTATAATACTGGTGAAGGTGGGGGGGTATAATCATGGCTGAAAGGGGGGAGTATAATAAAGGCTGAAGGGGGGAGATCTAATGTTTTGAAGGGGAGGTTTACATACATGGCTGAAAGGGGGAGAGTATACATACTGGTGAAGGGGAGAGTATACATACATGAAGCTGAAAGGGGGAGAGTATCATAATGGCTGAAGGGGGAGAGTAACATAATGTTTCTAAGGTTGGGAGATACAACATGGGGCGAAGGTGGAGAGTTCATACATGAAGTGAAAGGGGGAGAGTAACATAATGAGCTGAAGGTGGAGGTATCTACATGAAGCTGAAAGGGGGAGAGTATACATACTGTTTCTAAAGGGGGAGGTTAAAAATGAAATGAAAGGGGGGAGTTAATTTTTGTTTGGAAAGGGGGGAGATAAATATTGTTGTAAAGGGGGAGGTATTTTTAAGTTGGAAGGTGGAAAGGGTTTAATTTGTTGTAAAGGTGGGAGTATAATAATAAAATTTTAGGTGGGAAGTTAATTTGGTAAGGTGGAGGTTAATATTGGGGGAAGGTTGGATTAATTTTTGTGTAGGTGGAGGTTAATATTTTTGGTAAAGGTGGGGTTTTAATTTTGTGTGAAAAGGTGGAGGTTAATAATGATTAGGTGGAGGGTTTAATTGTTGTGAAAGGTGGAGGTTTTAATTTGTAAGGTGGAGGTTATTGTTGTGAAAGGTTGGGGTATTTTAATAAATGGGTGGGAGGTTTTTAATAAGAAATAGGTGGGAGTTAATAATAGGGGGAAAAGGTGGAGGTATTAAGTTGTTGGGTGGAGTTAAATATAAAGGAAAGGGGAGAGTATTTAATTGTTGTGAAAGGTGGGGTTTTTAATAATAGTAAGGTGGGAGTTATTTAATGGTGAAGGTGGGGGATTTAAGTTGTAGGTGGGAGTATATAGGTAAAGGGGGAGGAGTTATTAAAAAGGAGGTGGGAGGTAGGTTATTTTTGGAGGTGGTTTTGGTATTTTTATTAGTTTTTTAGGTTAGGTTAATTTGGGTTGGTTAGGTTGGAGGTTTTTATTTTTTGGAGGTTAGGTTGGAGTTAATTTTTAATAAGGGTTGGTTGGTTGGTTTTGGAGGGGTTTATTAGGAGGTTAGGTGGAGGTTATTGGTTGTTAGGTTGGTTTTGGGTTTTTATGGTTGGTTAGGGGGAAAGGGGATTTTTATTAGGTTGGTTTTGGTTGGGAGGGTTTGGTTAAATTGGGGGGTTTGGAAGGGAGGATTTTGGTTAAGGGGTTTGGTTTGGTTAAGGGGGTTTGGTTAGGGTTTTGGGTTTGGTTAGGTTAGGTTTGGTTTTTGGGTTTTTAAGGGTTTGGGGGGAGGTTATTGGGGAGGTTAGGTTGGTTGGGTTTGTTGGTTAGGTTAGGTTAGGTTAGGGGGGTTTGGTTTGGTTTGGTTAGGTTGGTTAGGTTAGGTTTAGGTTTGGGTTTTTGGGTTTGGTTAGGGGTTTGGTTGGTTTGGTTGGGTTTGGGTTTGGTTGGTTAGGTTTGGGGTTTGGTTTAAATTTTGGGTTGGTGGTTAGGTTAGTTTTGGGTAGGTTGGTTGGTTGGTTAGGTTAGGTTAGGTTTGGTTAGGTTTGGTTTGGGTTGGGTGGTTGGTTAGGGTAGGTTGGGGTTGGTTAGGGTTGGTTAGGGGTTTGGTTTTTGTTTGGGTTGGGGGTTTTGGGTTTGGTTAGGTTAGGTTTTTTAGGTTAGGTTAGGTTAGGTTAGGTTTGGTTTGGTTGGTTTGGGTTGGTTTGGGTTGGTTGGAGGGTTGGTTATTTTGGGTTTGGTTTGGTTAGGGTTTGGTTTTGGTTTTTGGGTTTTGGGTTTGGTTAGGTTTGGTTAGGTTAGGTTAGGTTAGGTTGGGTTTTTGGGGTTGGTTAGGGGTTAGGGGTTTTTGGTTTTTGGTTTGGTAGGTTAGGTTGGTTGGTAGGTTAGGTTAGGTTAGTTTGGTTGGGTTGGTTAGGTTAGGTTGGTGTTAGGTTTGTTAGGGGTTGGTGTAGGTTGGTTAGGTTGGTTGTTAGGTTAGGTTTGGTTGGTTGGTTAGGTTTGTTGGTAGGTTAGGTAGGTTAGGTTTAGGTTTGGTTGGTTAGGTTAGGTTTGGTTTGGTTAGGTTAGGTTAGGTTGGTTAGGTAGGTTTGGTTAGGTTAGGTGATTGGTTAGGTTTGGTTAGGTTAGGTAGGTTAGTTGGTTGGTTAGGTTGGTTAGTTGGTTGTTAGGTTGGTTAGGGTTAGGTTAGGTTGTGGTTAGGTTAGGTTGGTTAGAGGTTTGGTTGGTTAGGTTAGGTTAGGTTGGTTAGGTTGGTTAGGTTAGTATGTGTTAGGTTTGGTTAGGTTTGGTAGGTTAGGTTGAGGTTAGGTGGTAGGTTAGGTTAGAGTTGGTGGTAGGTTAGGTTGGTTAGGGGTTAGGTTAGGTAGGTAGTTGGTTAGTTAGGTTAGGTTAAGGTTAGGTTAGGTTAGGTTAGGTTAGGTAGGTTAGGTTTGGTTAGGTTAGGTTTGGTTAGGTTAGGTTAGGTTAGGTTAGGGTTAGGTTAGGTTTGGTTAGGTTAGGTTAGGTTAGGTTAGGTTAGTTTAGTTTGGTTAGGTTAGGTTAGGTTAGGTTAGTTAGGTTAGGTTAGGTTTGGTAGGTTTAGGTTGGTTAGGTTAGGTTAGGTTAGTTTAGGTTAGGTTTGGGTGTTTGGTTAGGTTAGGTTAGGTTTGGTTAGGTTAGGTAGGTATAAGTTAGGTTGTATTAGGTTAGGTTAGGTTAGGTTATTTGTTAGGTTAGGTTAGGTTAGGTAGTTAGGTTTAGGTTAGGTTAAATTTGGTTAGGTTAGTAGGTTAGGTAGTAGGTTTAGGTTAGTTAGGTTGTTAGGTTAGGTTAGGTTAGGTTAGTTAGTTTTGGTAGGTTTAGTTAGGTTAGGTAGTTAGGTTAGGTTAGGTTAGGTTAGGTTAGGTTAGGTTAGTTAGGTTAGGTTAGGTTAGGTTAGGTTAGGTTAGGTTAGGTTAGGTTGGTTGGTTAGGTTAGGTTAGGTTGGTTAGGTTAAGGTTAGGTTAGGTTAGGTTAGGTTAGTTAGGTTAGTTTGGTTAGGTATTGGTTAGGTTAGTTGGTTAGTTTAGGTTAGGTTAGTGTTAGTTAGGTTAGGTTTAGGTTAGGTTGGTTAGGTTAGGTTAGGTTAGGTTAGGTTTAGGTTAGGTTTGTTAGGTTTGGTTAGGTTAGGTTAGGTTAGGTTAGGTTAGGTTAGGTTAGGTTAGGTTAGTTTGGTTAGGTTAGTTAGTTAGGTTAGGTGTTGTAAGTTAGTTGTTTAGGTTAGTGGTTAGGTTAGGTTAGTAGGTTAGGTTAGGTTAGTTAGGTTGGTTTAGGTATGGTTAGGTAGGTTAGGTAGGTTAGTTAGGTTAGGTTAGGTTAGTTTTAATTGGTTGGTTTGGTTAGGTTAGGTTAGGTTAGGTATGGTTGGTTAAGTTAGGTTAGGTTAGGTTGAGGTTAGGTTAGGTTAGTTTGGTTAGGTTAGGTTAGGTTGTTGTTAGGTAGGTTAGTAGTTGGTTAGGTTGTTGTTAGGTTAGGTTAGGTTAGGTTGGTTAGGTTAGGTTTAGGTTGGTTAGTGGTTAGGTTAGGTTAGTTTGGTTAGGTTAGGTTAGGTTTGGTTTAGGTTAGGTTGGTTAGGTTAGGTTAGGTTTGTAGGTTAGGTTTGGTGTTGGTTAGGTTAGGTTAGGTTGGTTAGGTTAGGTTTGGTAGGTTTAGGTTGGTTAGGTTAGTTAGTTTAGGTGGTTTTTTAGGTTAGGTTGGTTAGGTTGGTTAGTTTGGTTAGGGTTTGGTTTTGGTTAGGTTGGTTTTTAGGGTTAGGTTAGTTAGGTAGGTTTTGGTTGGTTAGTTGGTTGGGTTAGGTTGGTTTTTTATTTTATTTTTTAATTTTTTTATTTTAATTTTTTAAAAAAAAAAAAATTTTTAAAAAATTTTTTTTAAAAAAAATTTAAATTTTTAAAAAAAAAATTTTTTTTTAAAAAATTTTTTTAAAAAAATATAAATTTTTTTTTATTATTATTTTATTTTAAATTATTAATTATTATTATTTTTTTTTTTTTTTATTATTATTATTTTTTAATTTAAAAAATTTTTTTTTTTTTAAAAATTTTTTTTTAATTATTTTTTTTTTTTTATTAATTTTTTAATTTTAAATTTTTTTTAAAATTTTTTAAAAATTTTATTTTAATTTTGGTTGTTAAAAAAAAAATAATTAAAAAAAAATTATTTTAATTTTTAAAAAAATTATTATTTGGTTAAAAATTTTTTTTTTTTTTTTTTTTTTAAATTATTTTTTATTAATTTTTTTTATTTAATTTTAAAATTTTTATTTTTTTAAATTTTTTTAAAAAATTTTAAATTTTTAATTTTTTTTTTTTTTTATTATTTAATTTTTTTAAATTTTTTTAAAATTAATTAATTTTTAATTTTTTTAAATATTAATTTTTTTAAAAAAAATTTTTTATTAATTAAAATTTTTTATTTTAAAATTTTTAAAAAAAAAATTTTTTTTTATTTTTATTTTAATTTTTTTTTTAATTTTTAAAAAAATTTTTTTTTAAATTTTTTTAAAAGGGAAAATTTTTTTTTAAATTTTTAATTAATAAATTAAAAATTTTAAATAATTTTTTTTTTTGGTTTATTATTAAAATTTTTTTTTTTTATTTTTTTAAAAAAATAAATTTTTAAATTTTAATTATAATTAAAAAAAGGGGGGTTTTTTTAATTATTATTATTTTAATTAAAAAAATTTTTTTAATTAATTAAAATTAATTAAGGAATTAAATTAATTTTTTAAATTTTTAATTAATTAAAAAAAGTTTTTAGGTTTTTGGTTTTTTAAAGGCCCCCGGTTTGGAAACCCTTTTCAAAAACAACCTGTTTTCCCCCCTTGTCCCACCCCCCACCCAAAATCCCAACCTCCCCTTTAACAGAGAAGAAAACCCCCAGCCCCCCAAATAACCACCCCCCTGAAAGATAAAACCCCCCCCCGACTGAAGAAAACCTCCACCCGACGAAAACCCAAAACGAAAAAAAACCACAGACTGAAAAATAACTCTCCCCATGAACGAAAAAAACTCTACAGACTGAAGAGAACCCCCTAAAGCTTCCTGAAGATAAATCTTTCCCCCCTGAAGATAAACCCCTAAAAGACAAGATAACTCAAAAGACTGAAGATAACTTACAGATGAAGATAACTCTACAGACTGAAGAAAACTCCCAAAAGACTGAAGAGAACTCCCCACAGAAAAGAAACTACAGAGGGAAAATAACCCACAGATGAAGATAAATCTACAGAAGAAAATAACTCTAAGATGAAAAATAATCTACAGACTGAAGATAAAATCCAGACGAAGGAAACCTACAGGGCTGAAGAAACCTACGGGTGAAATAAAATCTACAGATGAAAAAACTCTACAGACTGAAGATAAATCTTTCAGACCCGAAGATAACTCTACAGACTGAAGATAACCCACCGATGAAAAGAACTCTACCGATTTAGATTAAAATCTACAGACTTTTAAGATAACTCTGGAAAATGAAAATAACTCCCACAGATGAAGGTAAATCTACAGCCCGAAGAGAACTCTACAGACTGAAAAATAACTCTACAGACGAAAGGGAAAATTCCCAAAAAGAGAAAAAGAACTCTACAGACCCGAAAAATAACCCCACAGACTGAAGATTTAAAATTTCAGCCCCGAAAAATAATCTACAAAACTGAAGATAACTTACAGATGAAGGAACTCTACAGGGCTGAAAATAACTACAGCTGAAGGGTAACTCACAGACTGAAAATAACTTACCGATGAAATAATTCTACAACTAAGATAACTTTTAAAAAACTGAAAAGAACTCTACAAACTGAAGATAACTCTTTCGACTGAAGATAACCTTTACAGACTGAAGGGTAAAATTACGCTGAAGATAACTCCCACAGACTAAGATTAATCTACCCAAAGAAGATAAAATTACAGACTGAAAAAACTCTAAGGGTGAAGATAAATTACAGACGAAGTAAATCTACAGAGGGAAAATAACTCTACAGACGAAGATAAAATCTAAAAACTGAAAAATTTAAATCTACAAGAATAAGATAACTTACAGACTGAAGTAATCTACAGACTGAAAAAGAATTACAAAACTGGAAAATAAATCTACCGACTGAAGATAACCACAGACGAAATAAATCTACAGACTGAAGTAATCTATAGATGAAGAAAAATTACAGACTGAAGAAAACCTTTTAAAGCCCGAAGAAAAACCTACAGACCGAAGATAACTCTACAGCGAAGAAAACTCTACATGTAAAGGTTTTTAAAAACATGTACAAGGTATACAAATAATGTAAAAAGGTATACAAGAATTTACAAAAGGGATGAAGTACTGGACAAGGTAAAAACAATTTAAATGTACCAAAGGGATACACGTACATGTACAAAGAAACCCCCAAAATGTACAAGGTAAAACAAATCCTGGAAAAGGTATTTATTAACCCAAACCCAGGATTTTAAAGGCCGTTTCCCAGGTGTAATGGGGGCAAATAAACCCCAGTAGAAAAAGGGGGTTTTGGGGGGCTTATTTTATCCTTTCCCCCCAAAATTTTAACCCCGCAATATTTACAAATATGTAAGTGAAAAATATTTGTGCACTCCCCGGTAAGCAAGGGAGAAATAAAAGCCCCAAGATGCAAAACCCCCGTGCTTCCCCCACTTAGGTGGGAAAAGACAAGGGGAGACAGGGGGCCCGGGATCCACAAAAACCCCGCGATTGTCAATCCCCCTTTTTATTGGCCCAAAACCCGGGCCCCTAGTTGAAACGATGGGCCCCTCATCAATTTTTGCAACCTTTGGGTTTTGCTGGTTTGGGGGGGATTAGCCTGTAAAAAGAGGGTGTGTCCCTGCGCCGAATAAAGGTTAGTACTCTTTGCATGCCACACCCCACCCCGAGAAGCTCAGGATTAGGCTGCCACCTCCCAGTGGTTAACCGTGCCGCCATGGCACAAAATAATGGGACCGCCTACCCCTTTTTACCACCCAAAACTCTTAGATAGAGCTCAGCTTTCCTAGTGCCTGAAAGCCAAACCAAAACTCAGAGTGAGAAAAGCAGGCAGATAAGCCAACATAGGTCCAAGATACAAGCGGACGGTAGCCCGTATCCCCTCACAAAAAAAAAACCCCCACATCGGGGGATAAAAAAAAGAGCTTGAAAGGGGGGTTACCACAAATACATCCTAACCTAAAAAAAATATTAAACTAGACCTTGACAAAGAGTCTGCCAACACATTTTTTTCCCGGGCAATATTTTAATAAAAATATTGTAGGGCTGCAGCCTGAGAGTCCAACGCATAACCTTGTGTTGTGATTCTTCATGGCTTGGAGATAGACTAACGGGTTGTGATCACTGTAGACTGTGACCACCTGGCGATGTTTGGCCCACATAAACATCGAAATGCTCCAAAGCCATTACCAGCGCGAGGGCTTTTTTTTCAATGGTAGAGTAAGCTCTCTGATTGTGGCTGGAACTTGGCTGAAAAGTATGCGATTGGCTGCAGCCCCTTGTTCCCGATTTGTAATAGTACCGCCCCAACCCCAGACTCACAAGCATCAACCTGTAATGAAAAAGGTTTTGGGAGAAGTCTGGAGAAAAGAGAATGGGTGCAGAGCACAATATCTTTTGCTTTTTTAAAAAAGCGGGTGTTTAAAATTTGACGTCCAATTAAAGGGAACTTTATGACTGGTAAGAGAGGTAAGAGGGGCTACAATATTGAGAAATTCTTACAGAATCTTCTGTAAAATCCTATCATGCCTAGGAAACGTTGAAGAGATTTCCATCATGAGGAAAACTGGATATTCTTTAATCGAAAGAACTTTAGCAAGTTTAGGTGCAACTTTACCACTACATACTTCAGGGCCTAGAAAAGTGACAGTGGCCTGGCCAAAGGAAGATTTAGACAAATTAACTGTTAATTGGGAATTCTTAAAGGTCTCAAACAGAGCTTTAAGTCTAAGTAGGTGTTGATCCCAAGTATCAGACACCACAACAATATCATCTAGGTATGCTGCCGTGCCTTCAAGTCCTTTAATAGCCTGAGGGACGAGTTTCTGGAATGAAGGGGGGGAAATTTTTTTCATTCCGAAGGGGGTAACTGTATACTGATAATGACCTCCTGGAATCACGAAGGCAGAGATTTCCTTCCCCTTTATCTGTCAAAGGTACCTGATAGTAACCTTTAAGGAGATCTAATTTGGACAAAAAAGTAGCCTTACCCACAAAGTCAATTACGTCATCCAGACGAGGAAGAGGGTAAGCATCTGTAATTGTGACCTCGTTCACTTTACGGTAGTCTGTGCACATACAAAAACCCTCCATCAGCCTTCTTTACAAGGATGCACGGGAAGCCCAGGGACTAGATGACTCCTCCACTAAACCATTGTTCTAACAAGAAGTCACTTTTCCTGCTGAAGTAGCCTTTGCTTTTCAGGATTAGCTCTGTAGGGGGAGAGTTTAATTGGTTTAAGATTTTCCCACATCTACATCTGGTAACCTAACGTACATTTTTTGGGCCCACATCCGAAAAAATATTAGGATATGACTGTAGAAGCTCATTTAAAATTGGTTGCTTTTTCAGATAATCCATCCATTAACGGGCTAGGATCCTTGAGGAGGACAGAATTGGAAAGTTTAGTATTAATTTCAGAGATAGAGTGCAAAAGAGTCAGAGTCGTCCTCAAGGTAGAGGACGAGTCATTATGGGATTTTAAATCTGGTGTATGAAAGGCCTTGATTTGATTAATGTGGTAAGTTTTTGTTTTTGAGGTCTTACCAAGGGGAGCTACCACATAATTTAAATCAGATAATCTACTTACTATCTGCAAGGTCCCGTAAATCTAGCTTTCAAGGTGTGGCCAGGTATAGGTTTCCTCCCACCAACACCTTGTCTCCTGGATGGAAGGAGCGGAATTGTGCACTTTTGTCATACCTCTGTTTCATCTTACTTTGAGCTATCTTTAGGTTAGCCGTGGCTAACTCACGTGCCACCTGCAACCTTGAAGACGGGTTGTAGAGGCTGAGCTTACGTTTTCTCCCACCATCCTTTTTTTGAGCACCCGAAGCGGACCTCGTACATTGGGGCCCAAAATCAGTCAAACGGACTATACCCTGTAGACTCTTGCACCGTCCTCGTACTGAGAATAGCAACAACGGTAGAGATTCATCCAATCTGTCGGAAAGTGCATGCAAAAACTTCTCATCATTGTTTTTAATGTTTGGTGGAATCTTTCCAAGGCGCCTTGGGGACTGAGGGTGTAAGGCAGTGGATAAGTTGTAAAATTTATCCCTAACCTAGTTAATACTTCCCTAAATGCTTTGGCAGTGAAGTTAGTACCTTGATCACTTTGTATAGTTTTAGGAATGCCAAAACAAGAAATGAATTTTGTTAAAGCTTTGAGAATAGCTTTAGTATTGATACTACGCATTGGGGATCGCTTCAGGATATCTGGTTACTTTATCCATAATTGTAAATAAATACTGATTTCCAGACTTTGACTTGGGTTAGTGGACCTACACAATCTATAATTAAATCTGAAAAAGGGTTTTCTCCATCAGCAGGTATGGGGTTGGAGAGGTGCAGTTTAATGGAATGTCCAGGTTTCCCAACTTGCTGACATTCTCGGCAACACCTAATATGATTCTTCACATCTTTCTTTAATGTTGGCCAATAAAATTCTTTTGTGATTCTATACAAGGTTTTTGTAATTCCTAAGTGACCTCCTGATGACGTATTATGAGCTATTTTTTAATTCTGAGGTCTATACTTGGGTTTGGGAAAACCACAAACCTGTCGTATAATTGCCGGCCCTCTGTCTCCTTACCAGTCCCCAGTGCATACCAAATAATCTTTTTTAAAATTCATACTTGACTGGATGACCCAAAGAGGATTTACCCATGGCTGCCTAAAAAGGGCGAATTTTAACGAAGGGTCCTTACGTTGTTCCTCCCGGAAGGACAGTCCCTGGGGCATGGAAACAGAGACATCTGGCAATCCTGCAACCTGGGAATAGGAAGGCTTGATCGGGTCTGTTCACTTGATTTACGAGACTCCGGCCGGTGTGTCTCATAAAACAACGTGGCTAATTCCGAGAATCGGAGTCGCCCAAAGGATAGGTCAACATTCTCCCCAGAAAACCCTTGGGAAGTTGCCCCCGAGTTATGGCCAACACCGGAGAAGCATTAATCATTATAGGTTCAGGACACAAAGAAAACAGTAGTAATGTTATTACCCAGTAATAACATGGCATTTTTCAGGGGAAATCCTTTTGAGATACCTACAGCCCAAGAAACCCAGTGTAATTTTTGCACTGTACATAAATTTAATGCAAAGGAACTGAATATATAGCTCCTCCGTAAAGTTTCCCAATAAAACTGAGGAATTCAAGGAAGTATTCTCATGAAAGGGGTAATATTCCTTCTCTGAAAAGTGAGCAATATGCTCCATATCTCTAAAGGTATTTACTTAGTTGGTTCTGAGTTTTCCTGAAGGGAAATAAGACTTTCGCAATAATAAGGGGCCATACCTTTTTCTACTTCTCTAGGGGACATGTTACTAGGGATATTAGAGATTTTTTCCCGATGGGTTGAGGTTTTTGGGGCAGTTGGAACTGATATGAAACCCACTTTATTACATCTGAAGCAGACGACAGGCTTGCCCTTTACTCCCTGATGACGTTGCAAGTGGTGTCGTTCTGGCTGGTGCCTCTCTGGAAAATTGTTGTCGAGATGCTCCATAAGTAGTTTGCCTCTCCGCAGGGGGACCATATGTTGAGAAGCGTGGCTCACCAGGTGACTTGGTTGGATGTCTAAAACGCTCCCCCCTCCGGCCCGGCACTTCATTCTCCAATGTTGTCGATCTCTCTCCCCAGGACTGTTGAAAAGAGAGACAGGGACCGCTCGGACAAGGAGCGGTTCGTTTCGAAGGTATCAGCCAACCTGGCCGCCTCCAATGCAGTGGTTAATCACGATCCTGCAGAAAGACACGAACCTCTGTCCCACAGACTCCAGCAGGTTATCAATCAAATAAGCTGCACCAGCTCCTCAAAGTTAGAGACACCACTCGCTTTATACCAGCTGGTAAAAGCTTTGGTTTGCTGTCTCACAAAGTCCACCAGGGATTGACCAAGCTGCCGCCTGTTCAATTTGAAGGTCTTAAAGATATTTAGCTGGGATACATGTATATGCTCCCCAAAACTGTGGTCTTCACTACTTGATAATCAGAGAATTCAGCGTCAGTTAATACCGACGTAAATTCCTGTGCCTTACCCAATAAAGCTGTATGAACCAAACGCTGCCAGTGCTGTTCCCGGCCACCTCAAGGCTCGAGCCTGATTTTCGAAGCTTTCGAAAAATTGCTCTGGTTCGGCTCATTGAAGCGGGGGAAAAAGCTGTACTGCTTTTTGTAAACTGAAATCGTTTACAGAAAGCGAAAACTGCCTCCTCTCTCTTTCCCTATCAAATTCTTCCCTTGCGAATGCTCTCTTTCCCTAGTTTGCTCAAGATTGATTTTTGCCAGCTCAAGTGCCAACGACGCTGATTCACCCTGAGACAACCCAGCTGCACTATACTGGGCCATTTTGCTCCGTAGGTATATCATCTTCCTCCCGCGAGAAAAATAGTAGTTTTTTCCCCTAACTCCCGTAAAGGGAGGAGTTTGATGTGCCATCCTTCTTCAATAAGTATGTCAGCAATAAGTGAACGCAGTTGCGCAGCTGTAAGAGTGCGTTTATAGGGAAAAGCCAATGGAACGAGCAATTTGCCAACAACGCTGTAGAGACAATTTAGGTAGGTTATGCAAAGTATATGCCGACACCAGGCGTCTGACCCTCTAGGTGGCATAAGTTATTCGCTAAAGCAACAGTACGAATACCCCAACGTAACACGTTAATTTGCAGAACACGCTTAGCTATGCACAGTACGATTGCAGAATACGCATACAAGCAAAGCCGACTGCACACAAGATTGACCGTAGCGAAGCGAGCCCTGAACAAGAGTAGCGAGCTGTTGAACGATCACACAATAGCAAGGCTGATCATAAGCAACTGACACGCAAAATTTGTAAAGCGAAGCGAAACAGCAAGCTACACCCAAAGTTCCTGCTACAAGCTTCACCCCAAGCTCAACCGTTTCTCTAAGTCCCGCTCTCGGAAAAGGCTACCCATATTACAACCTAGGATTTCAAATGGCCTGTTATCCCAGGTGTAATGGGAGCAAAAAAACACAGTAGAAAAGTTTAGACTTATATTATCCTTCACCAATTATAACAGCAATATGTACACTATGTACAGTGATAAATTAGTGCCCCTCCACGGTAAGCAAGGCAGAAATAGAAGCCACAAGATAGCACACCGTGCTTCAAACCAGCTCTAGAGTGGGAATGACAAGGGCAGACAGGAGAGCGGTATCCAAAATAACCTCTGCGATTGTCAATCCCACCTTCTTATTGGCTAGAACCTGGTCACTAGTTGAACGATGGGGCCCCATCATCAACTCTTAGCAACCTGGTTCGCTGGTTGGGGGAGATAGCCTGTAAATGAGGGTGTGTCCATGCGCCGAATAAAGGTTACGTACTCTTTGCATGCCACAGTATACAAGTACATGTACAAGGTATACAAGCACAAGTACAAGGTATGCAAGTACATGTACAAGGTATACAAGTAAATGTAAAAGGTATACAAGTACATGTACAAGGTATACAAGTAAATGTAAAAGGTATACAAGTACATGTACAAGGTATACAAGTACATGTACAAGGTATACAAGTACATGTACAAGGTATACAAATACATGTAGAAGGTATACAACCACATGTACAAGGTATGCAAGTAATGTAAAAGGTATACCAGTACATGTACAAGGTAACAACCACATGTACAAGGTATGCAAGTAAAATGTAAAAGGTATACAAGTACATGTTTCAAGGTATACAAGTACATTACAAGGTATACAAGTACATGTACAAGGTATAGAAGTATACGTACAAGGTATACAAGTACATTACAAAGGTATACAAGTAATGTACAAGGGATACAAGTACATGTACAAGATATACAAGTACATGTACAAAGGGATACAAGTACAGTACAAGGTATGCAAGTACATGTACAAGGTATACAAGTACATGTACAAGGTATACAAGTACATGTACAAGGTATACAAGTACAATGTACAAGGTGTACAGCACATGTATTAAGGTATACAAGTACATGTACAAAAGGGATACAAGTACATGTACAAGGTATAACAAGTACATGTACAAGGGATACAAGTACATTTACAAGTATATAAGTAAATGTAAAAGGTATACAAGTACATGTACAATGTTACAAGTATATGTAAAAAGGAATACAAGTACATGTACAAGGTATACAAGTACATGTACAAGGTATGCAAGTATATGTTTCAAGGTATACAAGTACATGTACAAAGGGATACAAGTACATGTACAAGGTATGCAAGTATATGTACCAAAGGGATACAAGTACATGTACAGGTATACAAGTACATGTACAAGGTATACAAGTACATGTACAAGGTATACAAGTACATATACAAGGTATACAAGTATATGTACAAGGTATACAAGTGCATGTACAAGGTATACAAGTACATGCACAAGGTAAACAAGTACATGTACAAGGTATACAAGTACATGTACAAGGTATACAAGTACATGTACAAGGTATACAAGTACATGTACAAGGTATACAAGTACATGTACAAGGTATACAAGTACATTTCAAGGCATACAAGTACAGTACAAGGTATACAAGTACATGTACAAGGTATACAAGTACATGTACAAAGGTATACAAGTAAAATGTACAAGGTATACAATACATGTACAAGGATACAAGTACATGTACAAGGTATACAAGTACAAAGTACAAGGTTACAAGCACATGTACAAGGTATGCAAGTACATGTACAAGGTATACAAGTAAATGTAAAAGGTATACAAGTACATGTACAAGGTATACAAATAAATGTAAAAGGTATACAAGTACATGTACAAGGTATACAAGTACATGTACAAGGTTACAAGTACATGTACAAGGTATACAAGTACATGTACAAGGTATACAACCACATGTACAAGGTATGCAAGTACATGTAAAAGGTATACAAGTACATGTACAAGGTATACAACCACATGAACAAGGTATGCAAGTACATGTAAAAGGTATACAAGTACATGTACAAGGTATCAAGTACATGTACAAGGTATAGAATATACGTTTCAAGGTATACAAGTACATGTACAGGTATACAAGTACATGTACAAGGTATACAAGTACATGTACAAGATATTTCAAGTACATGTACAGGTTTTAAAAAGTACATGTACAAGGTATGCAAGTACATGTACAAGGTATACAAGTACATGTACAAGGTATACAAGTACATGTACAAGGTATACAAGTACATGTGCAAGGTGTACAGCACATGTATAAGGTATACAAGTACATGTACAAGGTACACAAGTACATGTACAAGGGTATACAAGTACATGTACAAGGTATAAAAAGTACTGTACAAGTTATAAAAGTAAATGTAAAAGGTATACAAGTTTCATGTACAAGGTATACAAGTATATGTACAAGGAATACAAGTACATGTACAAGGTATACAAGTACTGTACAAGGTATGCAAGTATATGTACAAGGTATACAAGTACATGTACAAGGTATACAAGTACATGACAAGGTATGCAAGTATATGTACAAGGTATACAAGTACATGTACAAGGTTACATGTACATGTCAAGGTTATAAAACAAGTACATGTACAAGGTAACAAGTACATATACAAGGTATACAATTATATGTACAAGGTATACAAGTGCCCTGTACAAGGTATACAAGTACATGCACAAAGGGAAACAAGTACATGTACAGGGGAACAAGCACCCTGTACAAGGTTATACAAGTACATGTAAAAGGTATACAAGTACATGTACAAGGTTATCCAGTACATGTACAAGTTATACAAGTACATGTACAAGGTATACCAGTACATGTACAAGGTATACAAGTATATGTACAAGGTATACAAGTACATGCACAAGGTGTACAAGTACATGTATAAGGTATACAAGTACATGTACAAGGTATACAAGTACATGTACAAGGTATACAAGTACATGTACAAGGTATACAAGTACATGTATAAGGTATACAAGTACATGTACAAGGTATACAAGTACATGTACAAGGTATACAAGTACATGTACAACGTATACAAGTATATGTACAAGTTATATAAGTACATGTACAAGGTATACAAGTACATGTACAAGGTATGCAAGTATATGTACAAGGAATACAAGTACATGTGCAAGGTATACAAGTACATGTACAAGGTATGCAAGTATATGTACAAGGTATACAAGTACATGTACAAGGTATACAAGTACATGTACAAGGAATACAAGTACATGTACAAGGTATACAAGTACATGTAAAAGGTATACAAGTACATGTACAAGGTATACAAGTACATGTACAAGGAATACAAGTACATGTACAAGGTATACAAGTACATGTACAAGGTATACAAGTACATGTAAAAGGTATACAAGTACATATACAAGGTATACAAGTACATGTACAAGGTATACAAGTTCATGTACAAGGTATACAAGTATATGTACAAGGAATACAAGTACATGTACAAGGTATACAAGTACATGTACAAGGTATACAAGTACATGTACAAGGTATACAAGTACATGTAAAAGGTATACAAGTGGACTTCAGTAAGGCTTTTGACAGGGTCCCATATCAGAGACTATTGAGGAAAATTAAAGCACATGGAATAGGAGGAGAAATTTTTTCCTGGATTGAGGCATGGTTGACAAATAGGCAGCAGAGAGTTTGCATAAATGGGGAGAAATCAGAGTGGGGAAGCGTCACGAGCGGTTTTCCCACAGGGGTCAGTGTTGGGCCCCTGCTGTTCACAATCTACATAAACGACTAGAGATGAGGGCATAAAGAGCGACATCGGCAAGTTTGCCGATGACACCAAAATAGGCCGTCGAATTCATTCTGACGAGGACATTCGAGCACTCAGGAAGATTTGAATAGACTGATGCAGTGGTCGGAGAAGTGGCAGATGCAGTTTAATATAGACAAATGCAAAGTTCTAATGTTGGACAGGACAATAACCATGCCACATATAAACTAAATAATGTAGATCTTAATATTACGGATTGCGAAAAAGATTTAGGAGTTCTGGTTAGCAGTAATCTGAAACCAAGACAACAGTGCATAAGTGTTCGCAATAAAGCTAATAGAATCCTTGGCTTCATATCAAGAAGCATAAATAATAGGAGTCCTCAGGTTGTTCTTCACTCTATACATCCTTGGTTAGGCCTCATTTAGATTATGCTGCACAGTTTTGGTCACCGTATTCAGAATGGATATAAATTCTCTGGAAAATGTACAAAGGAGGATGACAAAGTTGATCCCATGTATCAGAAACCTTCCCTATGAGGATAGACTAAGGGCCCTGAAACTGCACTCTCTAGAAAGACGTAGAATTAGGGGGGATATGATTGAGGTGTATAAATGGAAGACAGGAATAAATAAAGGGGATGTAAATAGTGTGCTGAAAATATCTAGCCTAGACAGGACTCGCAGCAATGGTTTTAAGTTGGAAAAATTCAGATTCAGGAAGGATATAGGAAAGTACTGGTTTGGTAATAGAGTTGTGGATGAGTGGAACAAACTCCCAAGTACAGTTATAGAGGCCAGAACGTTGTGTAGCTTTAAAAATAGGTTGGACAAATACATGAGATGTGGGTGGGTGTGAGTTGGACCTGATAGCTTGTGCTACCAGGTCGGTTGCCGTGTTCCTCCCTTAAGTCAATGTGACCTGACCTGACTAGGTTGGGTGCATTGGCTTAAGCCGGTAGGAGACTTGGACCTGCATCGCATGGGCCAGTGGGCCTTCTGCAGTGTTCCTTCGTTCTGATGTTCTTATGTTCTTAGGAGGAGGCGGGATTACAGTGGGACCTGCCACTAGTGTAAGTAGGTCGTCGTCCAAAGGTTGGGCAAGCGTTGAAGTCTTTGTACCAAGATCCCACGATGTTGCAGTGTCTGACAGATGTGACGAATGGTTTTGAAAACCGTCAAGTTGAGTATCATGCTTGAGTATCATGTATGCTAATATTTTTGAAATTTAGTGGTTTCCAGTGTTACGTTCTATTGTGTTGGTGACGGCGATTAATGAGGCTTCTAGGCACCGTCGGCGTCTGAGGTCTGGTTCGCTGAGAACAAGTTGTGCCTCATCCCACTGGATGGTACAGGTACCTAGATGTTGCACAGGTGTCATATTCATCATTCTGTCAAGAAAACTGACAGGTAATCACATGACCGGCGGTTAGTTGACCCTCGGGGAAGACTCAAGACGTCACGGGTGGTGCTGGGGCATTGATTGGGGTATACGAGGTGGTGGGGGTAAGGGTAAACCGTATTAATGGGCTCAGGTCAGTTTAGACTTAACCTGACGCGCCACAACTGACGTCACTTTAAGGTGTGTCTTTGTTCGATTCCTTTTGGCTTCTCTTGGGCGTGTACCACCAAACAAGGTCAGATCACCAACCAAGGTCAGTTATGAGCAATCCTGGTCAACTCGGTTTCCTTCTTGCCTTAAAATACTGGAAAATTAATGTTTTTACATTAACAGCATGTTTGGACAAATATAAGAACATAAGAAAGAAGGAACACTGCAGCAGGCCTACTGGCCCATGCGAGGCATGGGAAAGGTTGGATTTGTGTGTACGCCTCAGGGGATTTATTTAAAGAAACGTTTCGCCACGAGTGCCTTAATTAATATTGAAACTGGTATAAAATATGATAAGTTGATGATTAAGACACATATGCAACGGCTAGATATCTTTACTGTTGAAACGTTTCGCCTACACAGTAGGCTTCTTCAGTCAGGTACAGAGGCAGCAAGTGCAGTAGTGAAATGGGGATTATGTAATTAGTCCAACAACCTTGGAGAAATAGTATCTGAGGTGAAGTCTCAGCCTGAAGAAGAGGTTTGCTCCATAGTCCAGACTATGGAGCAAATCTCTTCTTTAAGCTAAGGGACTGACCACCTCAAAACTATGTCTTCAAGGGTGATCAACTGATGACATCGTCTTTACATCTCTACTGCTTCTGAGAAGTGTTATGGTGATATCGACAAGATATCACCATAACATTTCTTAGGAGCAGTTGCGCAAACTAGGACAGATTCAGGAAGGATATAGGAAAGTACTGGTTTGGTAATAGAGTTGTGGATGAGTGGAACAAACTCCCAAGTACCGTTATAGAGGCCACAACGTTGTGTAGCTTTAAAAATAGGTTGGATAAATACATGAGTGGATGTGGGTGGGTGTGAGTTGGACCTGATAGCTTGTGCTAACAGGTCGGTTGCCGTGTTCCTCCCTTAAGTCAATGTGACCTGACCTGACTAGGTTGGGTGCATTGGCTTAAGCCGGTAGGAGACTTGGACCTGCCTCGCATGGGCCAGTAGGCCTTCTGCAGTGTTCCTTCGTTCTTCTTCTTCTTCTTATGTTGAGGTATGCATAAAGCATGACTGTTGAGGTATGCATAATGCATGACTGTTGAGGTATGCATAATGCATGACTGTTGAGGTATGCATAATGCATGACTGTTGAGGTATGCATAATGCATGACTGTTGAGGTATGCATAAAGCATGACTGTTGAGGTATGCATATGCAAAGCTTTGGGTAGCATAATGCATGATGTTGAGGTATGCATAATTTCATGACTGTTGAGGTATGCATAAAGCATGATGTTGAGG